>PVKZ01000590.1:0-712248 GCA_004027375.1 Macroglossus sobrinus
TGTAATGTATTATGCTGGTGAGAAGGGAAAATGTCAAAACAAAATGCCACAAGACATGCTTTGAGTATTTAAAGTTAAAGATCAGTTTGCCTTAGACTATGCATTCTTTAGTAAACGTTTTCAATTTTATTTACTCTTGTGCTTTCTTTTACTCTCACAGAGATGACACTTTTTCTGCTCTAAGCATATTATCTATTCTTGTATGGACAGCAGTGCACTCATCAGGGGCAGTCCTATTGCTAGTCAGTGTTTTGGAAATCCATGAGAGGTGTTTTGTGGTTGTCTCCATGATTAGAAGGCCCTACTGGCATTTACTGAGTGAGGACTCAGGAGGCTGGGTACCAAACAGTGTACAAGTGGGTCCTTTTTAATAGTTTTAACAAATTGTTCTTGTCTTGTCAACTTTTAGAAGTCCCACCAGATTCACATTTGTAAAGAGCATATTTATAATTACTGAAGAACCAAATTATTTATTTATATATGTATATAAGCACTTTATATTTTCATGCAATTTTTATATCAACTGAATTTGCTAGAATACAACTATTGTGGAAAAATTTCACTTTGTTTCATTTGGAACTTTACCAACATCTGTTCATTGCTTTAAATCTCATGACTGATGACAGTGCTGCTTCTGATATTTGAGTTGAAAATACAACATACCTGTGCCAGTCAGCATTTTTGGCTGTTTAGATCATTATTTCTTCTAATAAATTTACATATTGAATTATGTATTATTTTACTATAAACTTTTGTTTTTATTTCTCTTTTGAATAACAGCGAGGGAGTTCTGTTTTTGTTTTGTTTTGTTTTTAATTGTATCAGTAGGAAGATTGTATTTTCTACAAATTTGAGTTTAGGATAGAGAAATAGCAGTTACATAACATTTATGTTAAAAAGTGGGTTTTCAATTTGATAGTATCGAAAACCATTGATTTATGATTTAAGAGCAAGGACTATGGGATCAGTCCAGTGATTGAATCCTATTTCCACTACTCATTTGCTGTGAGAACTTTGGGAAGATTATTCATTATGTTTGACTTAATTTCCTTATCTACAAAATAGTTAACTTGTAATGTTGGTGTGATAATGTAGGTTATGCAGCTAAAGGGACTTAGCTATAGACCTGGTACATAAAAAGTGTTTGGTAAATATTAGATATAAATATTATAAGCCTTGATTATTTAAATACTTGTTTCCTTTCTTTTGTAGTCATATCTGAAAGCATCTGTTTCACTTTTGGTCCTATTCTGTTATTTATTATTAGACTATTAGGGTTTCCAAACTATTTTGATCTTCAGTATGAAATATAACTTGTCAAACTCTGTTAATATTTCATACTTTGAAGTATGAAGTCAGTCAATAAAAATATTTCTGAAACACGTATGGGATGGAGAGAGTTTGTAATTATCATAGGAAATTATTTTAATAGTAATAAATAGTTACAGATTGGAGTCTGTAGATGTATTTGGATGATAAATTAATTTATGATTTGTGTCTAAATCTTGTTTTGGAATGGTGACAAATGTAAAGATTAATTGATGGAGAAAAGATGAAAGTGCAAGGTATGATGATGACGGCCTTGATTAATTAATTCATCTTAGTTCCTCTTTTGATGGCAGAAGACAGCCTGTAAATGTCCTGAACACTGTCATGCTAATGTTTAAAACTCAGCTTTTCTGAAAGCAGTTATCACTTTTATAAATTACCAGCAGCTCCAGTTAAAGAGCAGACGAGAGAAAGGCAAGCCAGAGGTGGCTTGTCGGGGGAAGGGTGGAGGAGGCTCAGACAGAGTGAGGAGTGTCCCAGAAGACAATCATGGATGACAAGAAAATAAAAAAGGAAGAAAGGAAGTGTGTATTTCCAAGGAGAATCATAAATTATGAATAAAATGACAAAGAAATAGATTTGTTTGGCTTATGTGATGCTAAAATAAAGTGTTTAATTGTTAAGTTTGAGATTTAGCTTTAAAAAAAATTCTAGACAAAATTTAAATTATACAATTTTGTTGACACATTAAAACATGTAGCTAATTATTATATTCTATAATTTTGGAAAGTGTTAAAATTAAATATATTTGTGGTCAAAGTATTTTTTAGATTGATGTGTCCTTGAAAAATCTTACTTTCAGAGAATGGCATAATTTCAATGACTTTTAACATCTAAAAATTCTTACCTTTGTAAAGTACATTAACTAGTTGTAAATAGGAAGTGTGGCATAACCTGGGAAATAATAATCATTATAATTTATTAATCTGTGAAAGGCCACTATGTATATAATATTTTACTAATGAGAAATGAATAAATAGCATTTCTTTACTTCATTGAAAAGTTCAAATTAGATTTTACAGCATTTGATCCTGTAAGAGAGATATATTTTGGACTTTCAGCAAAAGTCCAGCTGATAGGACCTGAGTGGGGGCAACAGTTACCCTGACATGCTCACAGAGAAACATAAATATGGATCAGTTATGATTTTTCTGGTGAAAGCATTGCTGTATATGAATGCTAGATGTAGAAGAATAAATTAATGGAAAGACTAATAGAATTTTATAACTCACAAAGACTACCTAAGAAGCAGGGTGGGACCACAGTGTTCATCAACCAGATGAGGACATGTTTCAGCATGAGAGGAGATGCTCAAAGGGTCCTGGGCAACAGGCGTAACATCTACTGGGATGTATGGTCACCTATCAGGAGGCAAACTAGTCAGACCTTTTCATGGCACACGTTAGGAAATGAAACCACAAAGGTTTGCAATTTAGTAAAGTCACACATTCCATCAAGGACCAAGGTAGCTCTAAAACCCAACCCTTAATAAAATGTTGTATGAATTTTTCCTACACACACAACTTTCATTTCCCTGTGCCTTTTTTTTTAATACATTTCTATGATTACTTTGCAAGGAAGTCTGAATCTTGATCTTTGCAAATAAAGAGGGAAATGTGAAACAAGAGAAATTCTAACCCTTAAGCTTGTTTTTGGAAGTTAGCCTTTTTGCCCCCTTCCCTGCACATATGCAGAAGTTATAGGAATAGGATGAAAGAAAGAACCTTTAGAAGTACACCTGTTAGTGTGCCATTCACTAGCAAAATCTCACTGTTTCAAAAACTGTGACCCTGTCTACCTCAGCCTTATTGTGCTCTAAGCCTGACTTTAGGGCATCAGTGCCCTTTATTGTTTTATGTTCTTTCCTAATATTGTCATCCTGGTGACTGCATAGATGCTGATGTCATGCTTTTCAATATTACATGTATTTTATTTTACCCTCGTTTGTTTTATGTAATTACTATTTAAGCACTAATGCCAGGCACTACTTAATTCTGTCCCTTGTTCTTTGTAATCTGTTCTACCACATGAACCCTGAAACAGATCAGATCTCCCCCTGGGGAATCTGCAGTGCATATTACTTTCATTTATACTCACTGTGCTAAATTTGGCGGGCCCCTGAGGAGGCCATCAGTGGACCAAGTCAAGTCCAAGGGACCATTTTGAGGCACCAAGTACATTGAGTTCTGATTCCATACATTAGGTACTTTTAAGCCCTTTAGCCTCTGGGCATGATTGTGGGTGTCACCGTATTGCAAGCCAGGACATCTGTAGTTCCTAGCATATGGGAAAACATGTGGCAAGCATTTGATTTTACTTGTCAGCACTTTATGAAAAACAAAGTGATCTGACTTTAATAGGTTTCATTTTTTTTTAAATAATGAAATTGGTTCATTAAAATGAACTTTATAAAAATTCCTTAGTTTATAATGATTCTTCTGTGTATTTAAAATAAGAATGAAGTTATTTTGAATTTAAGTGACCTAAAGAAAATAAGTTTTATCCAAAAACTACAACTGAGCCCAGAGAACCAAAAAATGAGGTTGTAGGAGTTCCCATTAACTGAACCCTCATCACATGGCAAACGTGGTATGATATGATTTACAGGCCTTAAAAAAAATGAATGCTTATAATAACATAGTAAAATGCAAAATTAATTTGATTGTACTCTAGATGAGGAAGCTGAGGCTCACGAAGTCTGAGTTTATTGCCCAAGACCACACAACTAGTAGATGGTGGAACCTGGGGTGAATTTTGGTTCTGTTCAAACCAAGGTCTGTCCCGTTTCTTACCTGAATAGTAGGTACATAAGGAGCATAGTTCAATATCAAATAGCTTAAGCAGAGATTCATATCAACTATAGATTGGACTTTCCCTGTAATATCAAAAACTGGCTAGTTTTTACATTTTTTACTAAGCAGAACCACAACCATCACTAAAAATCAGTTCCTGTCCTGATCCCTTCGAGGCCCACACTTACACAGAGTACAACAGGAAGAAGCAGCTTGAGCCCATCACGGCAATTTGAAGCATTTACCCTGGGGGCTTTCTGTTTGGAGATCAGATTTGAAGCAAGTGTTTTCTCTGTCAATGGTGTCTTAACGTATTTGGCAAATCTCTTTCAGTTGGCAGCCATACTGCACTTTCCCTGTTCTTTGGTTTCAGCTGTTCATGCATTTGGTGCAGAGCCCATATTAAAAAATCGAACATCCCAAATGTAACATACAGATGTGATGACAACATACACATCCTCATTCATGTACTATAACACATACACTGGAACTTTATTTTAATCATTTTTTTTTAACTCTTGGCCCTGTGTCTTTTCCACTGAAGAAGAATGAATGTGGCTACTTGTTACAGAATATATAAAGTATATAATCTATAAAATAATTGGCCTTCCCCATGGTAATCATTGCTGATGCTCACTGACCCCTTCCTCTTTCTTCCTGGGCCTGCAGGAGACCTCGGTCCCCAGCCCATACGGCTGTGTGAGGTCTGTGACTGGGGCCTGCCAATGAAATATGAGCAGAAGGAGAGTCTGTACTTGTAGGTTTTCCTGTTTATATAGTCCACCTTGACATCCTGTTGCCCTCAGGGTAGGTACCAAACTCTGAATATGGTTTAAAAGGCTTTTCACCATCTGCCTGCCTTCACCTCTTCATTCTTTCTCTGTTTCCTGCCTTGCCCTCTGTCTCACCCATACTGAAACTCCCAGAAAGCACTAGGCTCTTTCTCACCATTTGATCTTCATTCAAGCGAGAATCACTTTCAGAGTTGTCCATTCTGACCCTGGAAGAACGGTTTAGGCGCCCATTCTATGTACTTCTGCAGGCCTATACGTACTCCTTATTACAGCCCATAACGCATTTTATTGAAAGTCTTCTTTCTTGTTTAAGTTTCCCCTCTGGTTAAGTGCCTTATGAGGGCAGAAGCTAATGGGTCTTTATTTATTCATGTATTTAATATTTATTTCTATCTCTAAGTACTGATCTTCCCTGTGAAAACATTCCTTTTGTTCTTATTTATAACTCCCATCTCCCCCTTTGTTTAGAGAAATTACTCCAAGGCACCTTTGAATCCTCTTGTTCTCTTCCACTCCTATATCTCACCCAACAGCAAGTCTTATGGGTTGTGTCTCCAAAATTACACATCTGTCCATTTTGCTCCATCTCCACTACTACCACATTAGTCCAGTTTCTTGTTCATATTATGAAAATACCATTCATATTGGTCTAGCTACTTCCTCTATTCATGAAGTCAGATATGTATCATATTACTTCTCTACTTAAAACCTACTACTAGCTTCCTATTTTATGTAGAATTTAATGCAAATTCCTTATTTTTGCCTACGGTCCTTTGTAAGCTGACCACTACCTACTCCTCTGACCTCATTTCACATATGCCCCGTAATTGCCAAGCACTCTGGCCTTCCTGCTATTCTTTGAACAAAACAAGCTAGTAAGATACAAAGTAGTTTGTGTGACCAGTGTGCTATATGAATGTCCCTATGTGATACTACAGAGTGTTTGGAGGTAGAGGCAAATGATCAAACACTGTGACATGCCATATTTACTACCTGCTTCCTTTTGCCATATAAGCAGCATGTAAACTGCTGCTTATCTTTAATTTTGTAGCTTTGGATTTTTGCCAGCTAAAGGGAAGTAGGCTAAATCACTACCTAATGACCTATGGGATAAGGGGTGGCATTGCAGCCAGAAAAACTCTTGTTCTCCTGGAGTGGAAACTTGCTTATCTGACAGAGAACTGATGAGGACGTAACTGTGCAGAGACAATTAGCTGAAATCTAAGCTACTTACTGTTTCATTCTCCAAGGCTCGCTCTTATTCTGTCTTTCAACAACATAGCTGGCACTAAAAATCAGGTAATAACCAGAAAATAACTAGTGTTCGCAAAAATAGTGTTAGAAAAAATCTGGATAGAAATGTGTTACAGAACTGAAAATTGGTTCAGATGGAAAATATTTTACCATGAAGCAGGTAAAAAAAAAATAGGATAAAAGTCTTAATAAAGTTAGTTTAATAATGACTACCCTGAAATAGAGTTAAGAAAATAGAAGGTAATAAAAACATTAACGCAGAAGAACTCAGAAAACAAATGTGAGAAATAAAATTACATCAGAAATAGAAAACATAAAATAATTAGCAAAAAGAAAACTGAAGATTAGATACTGTTGATAAATGGAATTGGAGATATGAAAGACGGGTCTGAGGAAATTGAACAAATGAATAAAAAAGATCAGGTCACAGAGTTAAAAAAAAGTAGAATATGCTAGCAAGTAAAAGGAGAGAACAGACACATTATTGACATTTCTTAAGAACAGAATGGAAAAATGGAACAAGAATATGTTTAAATATATAAGGCAATGATTTTCTACAGCATTGTGGATTAGATACTCTGAATATTTCTTCCACTGAAAAGGCTGTGTAAAATAGAAATATCTTTTAAAATGCTGACAAGAAAATAAATGTATACAGGCCAAAATAAATAAATAAATAAGAAAGAAAAGCACAAATAGTGGGAGGTGAGGGTTTTTCCTGAGAATATCTAATGTGCCCTAAGTGATCCCGAGCTTCAGGTGGTTTGACTTTTAATATTTTATTTCAATATCATTTGAAACTACAGAAAAGATTCAAGAACAGCACCTAAAACTATTTATTATTCTCCCACAGAACCCTATCTGGGTTATGCTAATTGCCTGGTAATGTTTTTTAATGGCAAAGGATCCAAACCTGGATTATGCATTACACCCATTGTCATGTCTGTCTCTTTCACCCTTGAACAGTACCTCAGTCCTCATCATGACATTGACAGTTTTAGAGAATCTAGGTCAATCATTTCGTATAATTCTCCTCAACTTGAGTTAGTCTAGTATTTATTTACCATCAGTCCCAGATTACGTATTTTTGTCTAAATATGGAATCATTCTGGGTGGTACATTATGTCCATTAGTCCCATTATTGGTTGTGTTAAATTTAATAAGTTCTTTAAGACAATGCCTGCTAGGTTACTTCACTATAAAGTTATTCACAAATCTCCCTCCCTTTCAATAATCATTTTGTGGAGAGACTAGACAAAAATCAATTTCTTAACTTTCATTAGTTTGGCATCTATTAATGTTTGTTGTTTGAAATAATTATTACTAGTATCATTGTTAAATGATTTTTTTTTCTAATACTAGCATTCCTTTAATATGTTCTAGTTGGTTTCTACAGTAAGAAATTTTCTTTCTTTATTAATTTATATTAGTGTAGGCTTTTGGGTCCCTATTTTATTAGTTAGGATATGATCCATCACTGTGCTATTCATTCATCCATCATTGTGCTATTCCAAGATTCAGTCAAGTGGAGTGCCTTCAACCTAGCTTCTGTGTTCTTTTGCCATACCCCCATTATATGTATACTTTCTTACTAGCTAGTACAGAATATTTCAAGATATCTTGCTTTTTGTGTGCCCTAGTCTTGGATTTATTCATTTTCCCAAGGATCTCTGGTCTGTTTAGTGGAGGATGGTACTAGACACTGAGATGTAGGTGGGAGTTGTGCACGGTGCTACTGAGGTATCACTCTTCACAATCTCTATCAGTGAAAGATTAGGAAATATATGTATGTAAGTATCTTCCTACATGTACTCAAAAAATAAACATTTCCATTTATTCATTTAACTACATATATGTTTAAAGCTATGAGTTCACATAGTTATCTCCAGTTCCAATCCAATAACACAAGATTTATTCCAGCTTTTCCCCTTTTGACATTTGCACCTCCTCCTCTGATGAGAAAGCTAGTTCCGCTGTCTCAGTCTCCCTGAGTATAGCCAATGTTCTCATTGTGCTGGTTGTTAATCCCTTCCTGTGAGAAACTGCTTCCCCAGGACACTACCTCATTCAGGGCTATCTAATGGCTTTTTGAGGAAGAAATAAGAGAAGTCAATATTTAAATTTGTAAGTTAGAAAGAGAAAGGGAAGGGAAGAAGAGAATTGAAGCCCAATTTTCGAAATTCTATAGAGCTTCACGCATGAGAGATAAACTAGGATTTCCTCGAGGTGAAGAATCTGATAGGAAATTCTGCTAAAGCTGAAACTTCAAAGACACACTCAATGCTGTAGAAAATGAATAACAGCCCTGAAACACAGAAGAGGACAGAACTTTGACATGGGTTGGAAGGGGAAATATTTTTCTTGATTATTTGTACCACAACTTAATTAACATGTAGATTCGCTACCTGGATTCTTATCTGTTTGTTCCAAAAATATGTCAAGCGTAACCACTTGAAATTTAGTGAGAAATCTATAAGGAAAAAACATAATTGAATTTTGGGGGCCACAAACAGAAAGAGATAAAAAATGTATCTGAGCAAATAAAACAAAAAAATGATAGTGAGATACAGCCTAATATATATCTAATTAGAATTTCAGAAGAATAAATCAGAGAGATTGAGAAAGAACCAATTTTCCAGAAATTTTGGAAAGATACTCTTCAATTGAAAAAATACAAAGATAATACACAAAATTAAGTAAAAAAAATAAATTCTAATTTAGATGAGTCAGAGTGAACTGTAAAATACTAAAGGCAAGAATAAGATGCAAAAAGCAAACAGAAAAAATGATTACTACAATGAAATGGCAATTTGATAGACAGCTAACTTCTTAACAGCAATAGTCTAAAGAGAGGTGAATACTTTTGAAGTTCTGAAGAAAATAACTGTAAACCTAAAATACATCTGGTGAAAATATCTTTCAAAAATATTGATAAAATAGTCATTTTCAGACAGCAACTAAGAACGTTTACCACCACTAAATCCACACTGGAGACTGTTCTAAATAATATACTTAAGGCAGAAGAAAGATTATACTATAAGAAAGCTCCAAGAGGTAAGAAGTGGTGAACCAAGATGTTACTATGTGAGAAAGATCTGTATAAACATTAACTTTGAATAACAATCTGTTTAGAGTATAATTGAAGTTTTTTGGTCTACATAGACAGAAAAAATGTAAAACTCTGAGCGGTTAAGAGAAAATGAAGATATTGAGGTATATTCTAACCTATATAATGTGAAGGAAATAGACTAACATATACAATGTGTAATGGTGGAATTAGTATAACAACATAGAACTAAAACAATAGCACATGAGTTACTAGGGAGTATACAAATTTAAGTGTTCTAAGATTCTTAAATATGGGGCAGGGAAGAGTAAAAATCTTGAATGACATTAGACTTGGTCTAGATTTAAGATGCATGAAACTCATTAAAAAATAAAAGTATAATTTACAAAAAATGGATTGAAAAAAAGAAAACTAAGCAACTTTTAAAAAAGATAAGATGAATTATTTTATGGAGCATTTCATAAAGAAATAATGTTTGATGCACTCAGAAGAAAATAATTCTAAACTAAAATTATGGCTTCAAAAATGTATAAAACAAAAATTGAAATACAAAATGAAATGGAAAACTCTATCATATAGGGAGACTGTGTCATATGTTTTTCAGAACCTGGTAAAAGAAGCAGTTAAAAAAATCAGTTAAGTACATAGTGAATTTCAACAGCAATGAAGAAACTTGACCCAATGACAAAAGTAAGGTATTATATTAAACAATTAAATATATCTAGTGTCAGTCTGGGAGCAAAATATTTAAGCGCTAGCCTACAAAGATATTCCTATTAGTTACTGATGAGGAAGGCTTAAATTTTTTAAATTCTTTGAGTTCTAAATCCAAAGCTCTAGACAAAGGCTTACTCCTGTCTTTAGTTTTGTGTTTTTCTCTTTCCCTTTGAAACTTCAAATCTTTATACAACATGAAGTTGGCTGTATTTGAATTAAAAACCCACTGAGAGTGAGTTTCTGTTTCTCAGTCTGTAATTGGATTTCCTTTTTTCATGGGCTAGTCAAATGAAGTAAATCTTGCCTACAAGCAATCAGATTGTGAATTCCCATCCAGATTTGTGATTAGAATGGCTTTTATAAGAGTATTTATTGTTTTATGTGAGGGCAAGGCAAATGTTTATGTATAAAGTATGTCTTGAGAATGTTTACAAAATATTTAGTTTCAAACTATGTGAGTGTGCTACTTACTAACTTACTATATATTTTTTCTTTTAATTTTTTTCCCTCTCATGTCCTCTTCATGTGAAAGTGGCCGTATGACCATTCAGCATGGCTATTTAGTAAAAAATAGTAACTCGTGTATTTTTTTATACATACTGTGTTGGCATCTGGTTCATGAAAATGGAGAATTGTTTGTGGTTTTCTCTTCTATCCAGAGAAATGACGGTTGGTCACATAATATATGTAGCAAATATCATCTTTCATATGAAATTTCAAGAAAAACAACTTCTATTAAACTGAAGACACTTCTAGTCTGAAGGAATATTCTGCTTACCAAAATACAGCATAACCACCATAGTTCATGTAATTGGTTGGAAAATAATTTTTAGAAAAGGCTCTTGTGTGAAAAAGAAATGTGGTATGACTAAGGGTTGAAAATTCTAATTTTTTTCTTGGGGCTTCAAAATCTCCTCTCTTTCTTTTCCTGAACAAGTTCTTCTTTTTTAAAGCTGATTCACACAGTTCAGCTCCATATTTCCTGAGTTTTTATCCAATTAACTTTAGAATTCTGATCACTTATTATTAGTAGTAGTATTTTCAGATTTATTGAGGTATAACTGACAATAAAAATTATATATAATGTATACATATATTATCATAATGTATACATGTTTTGATATATGTATACATTGAGAATGATCACCACAACTAAGCTAATTAATATACCCGTTACCTCACATATTTATTTCCTTCCTTCCTTCCTTCTTTTTTTTTTTTTTGTGGTGGGAATAATTAAGAGTTATCCTCTTGGCAAATTTTAAGTATATAATTTAGTATTTTTAACTATCACCTCCATGCTATACATTAGATCACCAGAACTTATTTATTCAACACACTGAAACTTTGTCTCCTTTGACCGACATCTCCCATTTTCCCTTCCTCCAAGCCCCTGGAAACCACCATTCTACTCTCCGCTTTTATAAGTTTTACTTTCTTTTTTTAGCTCTGCACATGGAAGATCATGTAGTATTTGCCTTTCTGTGTCTAGCTTATTTCGCATAGTATGTCATCCAGATTCATCCATTTTATTATAAATGGCAGGTTTTCCTTTTTAAAGTCTTGAGTATTTCATTGTATATATTTATATACTACATTTTCTAGCATGTTGTCTGAGATGCGGGGGTGGGCTTTTCTTTGGACAGTTGAATGTAAGACAGTTGACTATAAGCTGCCCTATATACTAAGACCTCATCGTCATGGGGGCAGGACACTCAAAGCTGGTTCAGAATAAGAATTCTTCTTAATAAATTGACTAACCAGATAACGAAATCCCCACTATCGGACTGCAATGTTGTAGTATGTGTTTGCAGATAACTCAGCACTTCACAAATGCTCATCACTTCAGGAAAATCTGTGTGAGGAAAGTTCAGCGTAAATTAATTTTGTTTGTGTTTATGAAGCTGCATCAAAAGACTTGATGTTAAAAGAATCCTGCAACAACTCCTGTGGTAATAACTGCTGATGCACAGAGAAAAGTTTCTAAAAACTTGAATGTGCATACATATCTCTTGGGAGATCTTGTTACTTGAAGAGTCTGATTCAGCATATTTCAGGTGCAGCCTAAGAGCCTGAATTTTTAACAAGCCTCCAGGTGATGCTACTGCTGCTTTCCTAGGACCACACTTAAAGTAGCAGTGACACAGAGCTTTGCACATTTACATAGAATTCTCCAACAGCTGTGCAGACTAGGTATTAACTCTTTGAACAGATAAGGAAATAGAGGCTAAGAGAATTATCCTTTCATGTCATGTAACCATAGTCCTCCGATTGAGTTTTTTTTTTTTTTTTTTTACTATTCTTCAACAGTATACCTTTTATAAATCTTATTTAATCTCTCGATTTATTATTTTTGTATATTTGGTGTTCATGTAGTAGCAACTCCTACCCTTTAGGAATTTTGCATCTTTGTATGTTCTTTTCAAAATGCTAACATTCAAATAAAACATGACACATGGTAGCATTAGGTTTTAAAAATCTTCTGCGCTTGTCATTTCTCCTGTCCCTCAGGTAGGAAAGTCCCGTGTATTCTGTATAACAGACCAACTGATGTAGATTGACAGAAGTGCAGAACATGACATGTTCTGCAAACATAAGGCCAGGGAGCTGATCTGCTAGAGCTGAGGTTGCAATTTCTCATCAATTTTGTAGAAGAAATTCTTTCAGAAGTTTGTAACCTAGGCTTCCAATAAAAAACACCTGTGAGATTTGAAACACTACTGTCACTGGGTGTCACTTCCAGAGTTGGACCAGTCATTATGGGATTGGCCATGGCATTACCTGATTAGATACACCAGGTAATTCTAATATATAATATTATGAAATATATATTATATATTCAAATATAATATTATGAAATAATATATATAAAATGGGGGCTGACTACTATTGTTTTAAAATAACTCATACTTAATCACTTACCTACCCAGAACAATTACAATTTCTGGGTGGAACCCAAACATTGGTATTTTAAAAAAACTCCTAGCTGATTTTAATGTAAAACATGTTTGAAAATTCCTACCCCACTCATTTTTCTAGAGAGTTTATTATCTTTGAGGCGTATGGCTTATATTAATGTTATGGTAAAAAAAGAAACTATTTTCTTTCTCCCAAGAAGATTAATGAGAATTATCACAAGAGGATGGGGGGTGATCAGCTTTGGTTAAAATGATAACAGTTCTGAAAACTAAAGCAAGGAAAGGGCATCAGTAAAATGAGGTCAGTTTGTGCAAGTTTTAAATCAGTGGTTTCTAAATGAGAATGTGCCAATTATTTGTCAAATAACTGTCAGATAATCCAATTTGTACTAATCTTAATGCATGTTTGTGTAATGTATCTTTCCCATTAGAAGAAAAAAGTAAGATTATAGGATGTAAAGGTAAAGAAATTTTGAGATCTTGTATAATATAAATTTTTAAAAGTTAATATCTGATCAATTCTATCTTCAACATTTTCTCCTGTGTGTGTGTGTGTGTGTGTTTCTGTATATGAGGTCGTGTTGCTTTGTCCTGTGAGATATTTTAGCCTCATAGATCTTTATTTCTTATCTGGTTTAATACTATGTTCTTTAATATAAAAACAGCAATTATAACAAACTCATGAGATATTTTTCCTGGATAAAAATTGATTATGACTAAAATTTGTGACTCCTATTTATCTATGTTGATTACAGAAAACCTAGGTAACTTTTCTATGGAACAATAAAATATTTTCATATTTCCATATAGAAAGCAGCTTCAGCTGGATAAAACTGTCTACCATGTTCTTCTAGAGAGACATGAGCTGTAAGTTTGTATCTTCACAGTTTATTTGGGAAGAAACAGTGTTCCTGCCCAAGTTGAAGGCAAAATCAAAATAAGAGGTGATACTTCAGGTGGTCAGCTGTTTAGCTTATAATATTTATGATAGTTTATATCAGTATTTTGCATGGTGTCCAATCTAATAGCATATTTCTTTATGTGATGCAGATTACTTTCATGAGGTTAGCTAGTTGATTATTGATAAGTAGATAGTAAACATAGCTGCCTTATTCAATCTCTTGCCCTTCACTAAGATATTCTTTTTGGAAAAAATCTTAACGGTAGTGTGCTCTCAAAGAATTGAAACTGGGAGAGGGCAAAGGAGTTATATTAGGTGATGGTGATGGTGATGATTACCACCATCACCTAAATACAGATCTCACAGTGACATGGCCTCATGAACAATGGGTAACGACAAAAAAAAGTATTAATGTATGTGATGGGCCTTTGTGGTGAACCATGGGATGCTAAGGTCCCTGATACATTTGTGCCATATTGACAGATTTTTTTCTTCAGTTCTTACCAGTCTCTCCCACTTTGTCTTTTATAGAACTTCTCTTCTCCTTTGTGGTAAAACTTTACTGAATTTCTTCCAGTTCTAGCAATGACATTACATTCTTTCTGGCCTTTGAACTTTTGCACACTGGTTCTCAGGATCTCTTAACACGCTTAAAAATTATTGAGGACCCCAAAGAGCTTTGGTTGACATGGGTTATGTTACTGTATCTGCCACATTAGAAATTGAAACGGAAAATTTTAAATTATTAATTTTCTAATATAATGACACAAACCCATGACATCATTATAAATAACATTTTTATAAAAAGCAAACTATATTTCAAATGAAAAAAACAGTGAAAGGAGTAGCACTGTTTTAAATTTTTTTCAAATTTCTTTAATATCTGCTTAATCAAGGCAGGTGAATTCTTGTATGTGCTTCTGTATTAACTCTTTTGCAAGATATTGTTTTGGTTGAAACATGTGAGCAAAATGCAACCTCTGACAGAGAACAAAGAAAGTCCTGCTTCTGTGAACCTTCCCTCAACTCACCTAACACCAGCCAAAATCCTATTACAAATCATTTCTAAACCTCCCTTATCGAGACCTCCCCATGGTTCTCCATGGTGTGCATTGACTCCAGGGGCATTCCTGGTGGTGGTGGGCTGGAAAGAATCAAAAATAGTTTTTTATGGCCTTCTGCGAGTGGAGATTTATAGAGTATATTCTTGCAGGTGTGTAAAAATGACTCATTAATCTATTTTTAAGAGGTTGCTATAAAGGTGGGGTGACAACACGCCTACTTTTAGTATCCGTATTATTCTGATAAACAACTGCATTAAGTTCTTTGACGTCTTAGACTACTCTGATACATAGTAATCAATGCTAAAAATGTCAAATTATATAATATTTGCATCTGGGTTTTGTGAATCTGTATCCTGGAGCCAGACTGGCTGGGTTCAAATCTCTACTACTTACTGTGTGATTGAGTGCAATTTATCTAATTTCTCTCTGCTTTGGCTTCCTCATCTATAAAAGGGGAGTAATTATAGTACCTGTACCCTAAGGCTGTTATAGGGATTAAAAGAGTTAATACTTGTGTTTACTTTGAATATTGTCCTTAGGCATATTATATAAGGGTATTTGTTAAGTAATTTCTTAACATGTATTTTGCATGTCTCCTTAGACCTTAGCCTAATTGCACAGGTTTAATTAGAGAGAAACAATGCAAATGTAAACACTAGTGAGACTCTGTCTACAATTCTCCTTTGAAATTGTCTGGTCATCACAAAAAAACAATGATGTGGTTGGTAAAAAAAAAAAAAATACAGACTTGTACAGTTAAAGACTAAGTTTTTTTTTTTAATGGCAAATAAGGAAAGTAGGAGATTATAAAGCATGCTCCCAGAGTCCTAAAAACATGGCATATTTAGCCTATGTGAAGATCTGAATTTTTGCACTTCAGTTAACTAAGCTCTTCTCCATCAATAGTATTGGAAATTTAAAAGCTCCTAGGTGATTTTAATGTAAAACATGTTTGAAAATACCTGCCCCATTCATTTTTCTAGCGAGTTTATTATCTTTGAGGCATATGGCTTATGTTAGTGTTATGGTGAAAAAAGGAACTATTTTCTTTCTCACAAGAAGATTAATGAGAATTATTATTATTTATCTTAAAAATATTATATATTGGAATTATCTGGTGACTTAACCAGATAATGCCATGTCCAATCCCTGGATTGATGTGGGAGGCTCTATAAATGTAATGTGAATATAGGATTTATAATATAAATTAATTATAATCTAAATGTACTTATTTTTTTATTAGCATAATGTTAGGCATTCGTAGAAACACTGTGATAACTCATAGAATCAAAGGAAGAGTGAAATAGTGTAACCTTGGGGAAGTGGAGGAACAACTAAATTTTATGAATCTTTTTTTAATGTTCTGACATTTTAATGCCATAGCTTGAAAAAAAGTTCATTTATTACCTAAGTCCAACTCTACTTGTGGAAGACCCCTTAGAACTCTAACAAGTTTCATTAAAATGCAGTGGTTCTACCTGGTCTGAAAACCCTTTTCATTTCACAGAAGAGAAAACTGATCCAGAGAGGTTAAATGATTTGATTATAGTAAATATAATACAGTTCTTCGGGCACTTAAGTAAATGAATCTCTTTGAATGGTCCTAAAAGTAAATTAACTTCTAACGCATTCCTGAGTAAATGTGATTAAAGTGACATTTCACTAGGATGCATTGTGTTAGTTCCTTTGTTGTATCACTGAATATGGCACCAGGATCTTAATATTTATGTCATTCTTTACACTTTTCTCAGCCCTCCCCTGTGTCTACAACAATACCAAGATTAGGTATGTGTTAGTTGCCTAAAGTCAATCAGTAGTACTGAAAACAGATTTGAGACAGACTGCCTGGTTGTGACAACATAGAAAAATATGATTTTCCCAGAGGTATCCCAATTCTTTTTGTCTAGTGGCTTGTTAAAATTAGATTACTCTGAAAAGATTAGCTCTTTGGAATTTCATTCATTTATCCAACAAAGATTCATTGACTATGTACTGTTTGTAAGCCATGTAACAAGTTGGGATGCATTAGTGAACAAAACATAAGAACAAAGATATCTGTGGCTTCATGGAATTTATATTCTAGTTGGAAAATAAATGATAAACATACAATATAAGTAAACTATATAGTATATTAGCTGCTACTAAGCATTATAGAACAGACTAAGGCAATCAGAAATTGGAGAGAAGGGTCAAAATTTTTAAAAGAATGGTTACTATAATCCCCATTGAAAAGAATGACATTTGAACAAAGACTCAGAGGAGATGAGGGATTCTTTCATGTGAGTATTTGAGGGAGGAACATTAGCCTGTATTTGGGTTTACTTTGGATTTTTAAATGTAATTTATTGAGGTATAATTTACATACAGTAAAATGCACCCATTGTAATAGTAGAGTTTGATGTGTTTCGACAAATGTATATTCCATGTTACCACCATCATAACCAAAATATTAAACATTTCCATTACCTCCAAAAATTTCTTTATGCTCCATCCCAGTCAATGCCTGCCTTTTGCCACTAGTCACAGGTAACCACTGATGTTCTTTCTATACCTATAATTTAGTTTTGTCTTTCTAGATTTTTATAAAAATGAAATTACTATCCAATATGTATTTCTTTGTGTTGGGCTTCTTTTGTTCAGCATAATGTTTTTTGTGATTCGTTTTTGTTATTATCTCAGCAATTCACTCCTTTTCATCACTATGTAATATTTCATTGCATGAATATACCATAGTCTGTATCTCTATTCACTTATTGATGAACATTTTGGTTGGTTCTAGCTTTTAATTATTGCATATAAGGCTTCTAAAAATGTTCAAGACAAGACTACATATGGACATATATTTTAATTTTTTTTAGATATCTAGAAGGAGATATCTTGTAGCATATGGAAGCATATGCTTATAAGAAACTTTCAAGCTGTTGGCACTATTTTATATCCCTGCCATTAATGTATGAAATTTCCAGGAGCTCCATAGACTTGCTAACATTAAGCAATGCAAATCTTAAAAAATTTTAGCCATTTAATATGTGTACCTCACTTTGATTTTTATTTGCATTTTATTGACAACTAATTATATTGGTCATTTGTGAATCTTCTGTGATGGGTTTGTTTAAATATTTTGCCTGTTTTAAAATCAATTGTCTTGATATTATTGAGTTGTAAGAAGTCTTTATATATCCTGAATACAAGTCCTTTGATATTTACATATATTGTAACTATTTTCTCCCAACCATGGTTTACTTTTTAATTTTTTTAACAGATTATATACTGTAGATGAATGAGGTTCCTAAATATCAGGGGACATAAAATAATTTGGAAAAAGTAAGAAATACTAAATGCAGATATGAAATGAATAAATTTTATATGACAATAAAAATTTTGTCCCTTTCAAGGATATTTCTTACATTAAATTTTTTTATTTACCAATCTAGCACTGATTATATTTTCTTATGTAATTTTGCCTTGATGTTTCATGTGTGTACATCTCTCTCTTTTTTTTTTTTTTTTTTAGTTTATGTTTCCCTTTCCTTAGATAAGTCTTCTTTCCTTGACTAGCCTGTAAGTCCTGTGTTTCTCTTCTCTGTAGCTTTGGGCTAATTAGATTTTTAAGAATTTATTTATCTATTTAATTTGTCCTGAATTCCACAGTCTATAAGTTTATAAGGTTTATAAATATTTGGTTGTTTTTGTAATCATTTTGATGGTTTTTCTTGTGTGTATTAGTCAGTGTTCTCTGGAGAATGTAAGTTTACACATTGAAAGAGGTTTATTATAAGGAATTGGCTTATGTTGTTATGGAGACTGAGAAGTTCCCAGATCTGCATTCAGCAAACTAAAGACTCAGGAGAGACAATGATAATGTCAAAGGCCTGAGAATCACAAGAACTCATGGTAAAGCTCCAGTTTGAATGGTGACAGGTTTAAGATCCAAGAGAATGTTTCAATTCAGAGCTCCAAGGCAGGAAAAGGCAGATGTCCCAGCTCTGAGGCAGTAAGGTAGGAAAGCTTCCATCTCACTCCAGAGATGGTCAGTCTTTCATTTCTATTCAGGCCTGTAAGCGATTGAATGAGAGATACATCTGTGAGGACAACTTGCCTTATGCAGTTCACCAAACCGAATGTTAAGCTCATCTAAAACCACCCCACAGACACACTCAGAATGACACTTGACCAAATGCCTAGGCACCCTGTGGACCCAGTATAGTTGATATGTAAAATCAACCATCACACCACAGTAGAAGGAAAACTAACTACAATAAGAAATTCTTTTAACATTTACATCAGAGCATGGCAAACCTAAATAGGCAAATTTCAATTAATGAGGAAAAATGTAGCTATACAGACATGTATTACTTATACAGATATATTTTTAATTACTAGATACTGGATGTGAATTAGTACCCACTTATAAATAATTGTTCACTGATGCTATTACTACTTTTTATAAAATGTATTTTAGAACTGCATTGTTTAATATGTTTTCTGGATAGCTTGAGAGATGCCAGTTCAAAACCCCCTGAGATGAGGGAAAGGTATATTCCTTGTACAGTCACAGGGTTCCTAACTTCCCCTAAATTTTATTGGACATAAAAGAACAGATATTTAGAGAAAGAAAGAAGTCAGATATTTCCAGTTTTCATGAGGTGCCATGCTGAGGTCATTGAGGTCAGCCCAAAACTTTAGCTGGGGAGATCTGTAAATTCTATCTTCTTCCTGAACACCTAGAGACCAGGTATGAATCTGAGGTAATACCATAGCACTCCTTGCTTAGCTTTTTAGGCACTCAAAAAGGATGGGCTAGGACTGGCTTAGTGGTGAGAAAGGATGCCTAAATAAGTCATCCCTCTCTAAAACCACTATACTCATTAGAGACATTGGACTATGTTAACAGAATGAGAAGCAAGATAGCCTAATGGGATGGAAGCATAAGGAAGAAATAAGAGCTAGTAAATTTGTAGGTGGTATTTGTAAATAACATTGCCTACACTCTTGTTGATAGTATAGTATGTCTCTTAGAATAGCTTCAGATGGCCAGACAAGGAATAGTTAGTTATAAATGAGGACTGGAAGTTCAGGCAGTATATGATTTCATCCTATAACATTTCCAGTTTCTTTGGCACTGACTTTACTGCTATGAGGAGGAGTCCACATAGTTTATCACATCACAGCTTCCTTTTAACTTGACAGAGCTTCCATTGTACCAGGCAGATAAAATCCAAGAGGGATTCATTTGGATTTAGGCTTTGGGTGGGAACTGGGCTAAATTGTGTTCCCAGCTCATGTTCTACATATCACATTCTTAAGCCAAATGAAAAACACCCATCCCTTCAAGGTTGACATACAACTGGGTTTTACTTTACATGGTGAGACTAGATTTTTGAACGAGGAACAAGTCCCTAGGGGCCCAGTTAATGGCTGAACTTTACTCTCTTCAAGTTGTTGGAGAAACAGCAGCGGCATAAAAATGTTCAATGAGACCAACAGCACTTCTATCAGAATTCAGGTCCTGTTTGAGTTTTCTGTAGGATGGATATTTATTCCTTAGGATTTTTCTCTTCGAGGCTTAAAAAATTAAATGATATTCTTCCTTTAAAAAAGTACTTTCAGCGAGAGGATTTTTATTTCTTAAACCAGGTGGATTCCAGTGATATTTACCTAATACTCACTGGCATAAGACATTCATATTAATTCAATTTACTTGCAACTTTAACTTTTTTCTAAAAGAAGAATTTCTTCTGAGGAGATTTCACATGATCTAGAATCTTTTCACTTAGCATATCATTTTCTTTTTTACATAATCCTAAATTCAAATATTTTTTGTACTTTTATTCATTTTTATCACCAATTTATTATATTTGTAAATCGTTTTGTGGACAAGTAGATTTGAAACTTGAGGTGACTTCTGTTTTTGAAGAGTTTCATTTCACTAGGAGTTCAACATCACTAATATAGAAATTAATTTGTTTCTATGGCCTCAATATAATATTCAAAACAATCGTGTGTTCAGCTTTCACTTGATAATATCTTTTAATAATATAACGGTTTTACCATCATGTCAACATCTATTATGCTGCCATTCTCATATTCATACATTCTTCCTGTCATGAACGATAGGCATAGAAAATAGAGTGTTTTTTTTTTTTCACTCAAAGTGTGCCTCTAGGACTGACTGCTTGTGGTACTTCAAGAATTTTCACAACATGTTTTCTTTCTGGGAATTACGAAGTTAGTTTTGGGATCTGGACAAGTTACCAAGAATTCTGAGAATCTGAATTCTAAAAGTAGTGGTGTCAGTTCAGAGGTTAGGTGGTTTGGCCAGTGAAAGGGCGACATTGGGGCAAGTGGTCATCCATCATGCTGTCATGGGACTGCTCCTTGGAGTTCTGCAGTGTGGAAACAGCTTCTTCCCAACCACCTAACCCCATCTGACTCCTCAGTAAATATCTGCTGTCAGGGCCTGGAGCCCCACTTTGGGCCAAGGACTTACTGAAGATTGGTTAGACTGGGGTTGCTCATCTATCTCAACTGCTTGCAGGACTAGCTATGTTTGTTTGGAAGTTGATTTCAATTTATTTTATTTTTCTAAGAGATGAATGTACCTCATCAAAGGCCAGTCTTGTCCTTAGTTGTTCTTGAGTTGTATTTAGGGTAATCATATCATTCAAACTGAGACACCTTTGAGAGTGAATAGGTGCTATTAATAATTGTGCTGGGAGACAGGTGTAAAACAAGACTGTTCCAGGCAAACTAGGATGAAAGTTCACCCTAGCAGTAATGGTATAGAGTTTCCTCCATTGCATCTACAGCAAGGGTGATTGACAAGGGGAGAAATGTGCTCTGTCATAAGGTAAACTAGGAGATGGATTAATGCCATGCACAGGCAAGCACATTATAAATCATAGGACACTGGGCTAACACAAGGGAAACGCTTGATCATTGCTTAAAATTCACTTGAGCCTGGTTTAAGTAAATCAGAATTTGTTCAATTTTGTGTCAGGTATTTTTTGAAATATGATGAAAGCTAACAAAAATGCTCTTTGGAAGAATATATAATTGTGTCAAATTTTGCACGCAATGTCACAGATGTCTCAGTTTTTTCCTGAAACCACCTATGAAAATATGAACCCTAGATTGACCAGTGCTTTAAGGCATAAGCTACACAATAGACTTTTATTATTTTTATCAAAGGTATTACAGTAAGTTTAGGAGCACATAACATGTAGAAACTATTGAAGTAGACATGATAAAAAACCATTGTGTATTAGGTAATAAATAAAATGTATATGAATATAATTCATGAGTAATTACCTCGAGTTCATTTTTGTAAACCTGCATCAATAGCTGACTCTTGTACCAACTGAGGGACCATTAAAGGAATTTATACAATCAGGATTTAGCCTGCTCTGATCCCAAGATTACTCTGTCAGAGGTGTTAGTTTATGACAGCAATCCCAACTTTGTAATATTCCCTAATTATAGTTCATGTGGGATTTTATAAGGAATATAGACAAATTACAAAAAAAGCTAACATTTACTGAGTAATTTCTGTAGACGAGGCATGCATCCAAGGACTTTACATACATATCTCAATTGTCCTACAATAACCCTTGAGGAAGTACTTTATTTTAAATTTTTGTTTCACAAATGAGGAAACTGAAACTTGGAAAGACAAAGTAACTCCCTCACACAGTATCAATTCATCCAAGATTGCCTGATTATAAATGTTAGGCTCACACCCTTGACAAAATGTAGGCCATGATTCATAAGTACCATACTTTTCTTAATGTTATAGGATGGTAATGCTGTGTACAAGCAAAAGAAAACATGAGGGCCAGGAAGAAAAGTTGTCTGTCATAGGATGCAATTTGCTTCATGTCATTTTAGAGCTGCCTCAGGAGAAAAGAAATGAGGATTTTTAAAAAGCATCTTAGGGTAGTTGTGTTAAAGAGAAAGAAAATGAAGCTCGATAGAACATAGGTAAGAAAATGGTCCTTGGGCTGGGCCTCAGGAGACAAGAACCCATTTTCTTATGCTTTTTCTTACTGTCACTTTTTTCTCCTCTTCTATAGAGCCATATTTAGTGGCTTTCCACACTACTCAAACTTTCTCTTTCCTCACATGTTTAAAAAAAATTATACATTGCTTTAGGCATCCCTAATCTTCTAACCACCTTCTTAAGAAAAATGGAATCACACAAGATGCAAAGAATCAACAGGAAAATGGATAAACTATCTCATATGCATACAATGGAAATCTATGCATCAATAAAGATAAATGAATTAGCATTACAATTAAGGTGAATGGCTCTTACAAACAGTTGAGCAAATAAAGCAGGAAGAATATATGGTATGATATAATTCAGTATTGTGTATCATTAGGGACACATTCATATATAGTAAAAGGATAAGGAAATGCATGGCAATGCGAAATTCATCATGGTTATCTTTGGAGAAATGAATTGAGAGAAGTGACTGTGGAAAGGTTATAGGGAAATTCACTTCTACTACCTTCAGTGCAAGTTTCTTGAAAGAAAATCTCAGAAGTCAGCTGAGAATTCTGTTGCCAGTCTTTCCAGCAGCTGGGGGAATGGATGTTTCTATCTCATAGTGGGGATCTGAGTGGGCACCCCAGCATCCACTAAATCATTGGTTCTCAAACTTGCCTGCACATTAGAATCACCTGGGGAGATTTGCAAACTCCAAGAGCCCAGTCTGTGCACCAGACCAAATAAATCATGCTTTCTGGGAGTGAGACCCAGGTGTTGGTACTCTTCAAAATTCAAGTAATTCCATCATGCAGCCACAGTCACATTGAAGAAACACTGCATTTTCAGTGTGTCCCTCCACTGATCCAGGTACTTTAAGGAGTCTAATGGTAAGGTTTTATACTTTTCTCCACGAAGGTCATTTTATTAGATTTATTTCTATTTGTTGTCATCTTTGGATTATTTAAAACTCTGTTTTGGAAATTTTATTTTTTGTTGCTAGTGTGTAGATACGACTCATTAAAAAAAGATTTACCTTATATCTTTCAATCTAGACATATTTTCTTCATTTTTATATATTGCCTATGTTCTCTTTTGTAGTACCTGTGTAAGTAATTGTGTAGTGTGTGAATGATGATTGTTTAGTTTCTTTATTTTTTATCTTTATTCCTTTAAATGGCTTAGATCTCCAGGGCTATGTGGATTAAAAATGAGGATGGCTGAAATTATCTATTCTTGAATTTTGAGAATGCTTTTAAAAGTTCACTATTAGTGTGATATTTGTTGTAGGTTTTCTTTAGATTCTCTTTATTGGGCTATGATCTAGTCTCTTCTCGATTTCATAAAAGTTTTATCATTAATTGGTATAGAATTTTACTAAATTCTTTTCTTGCCTCTATGATTACCTGAATATTCTTTAATCTGTTTATGTGGTGAATAGCATTTTTATTGGTGATTTTTTTTTTTTGCATTAGTGAAACCAATCCAACACATATTTCCCTTTTTTGTTTCAATTTGGTCAAAAGTAAATTTAGCCCAACATTTCCTATTCATACAATTATATTGCTATTAAGATTATACTATACTCAAAAATACAAGTTATAGCATGTTTCTTTTCATTCTTTTTCTGGTAAAGTTTGTAAAATTTATAACAATTTTTTTTTTTATTGTTTAGTTGAGTTCATCTGTAATACAGTCTGACATGGTTTGGATTAGCTGGGTATATTTTCAACTACTAATATAATTTTTTTAATAGTTAAGGACTATTTAAGTTTTCTATTTCTTCTTGAGAGAGTCACACTAAGTATATGTAGAAATCTATCAATTTTATTTGTCACTAAATATAATGGCATAATATTAATAAGATATTATATGGTATCCTATGCTAAACTTACGGCTCCCTAGATGCTCCTAATACAATTTCTTTGTCCCTTTTCTCTTTTCTTCTTGGTCTTTTCTGGGGAAATATATAAATTAGTTTCTTCTAGTGTTAAGGGCTGAAAGTATATTTATATTCAAATACTTGATCCAAAGAAAACATTTGGATTTGACTGATGCTCTTAAAATAAACCCAAAGTAATTCTAATGACAGACATATTAGGCATATTTTGGGAGAAACGTGACTCAAGATTTAATAGAAGCTGCCTATTTTGCTTATGAATAGAACTACTTTGCTGTTATACACTATACAAGTTTTTTTCCTGTTAATAAATGATAAATTAATGATTATATGCAAAATAATTGATTAATTGATTAATTTGTTTAGTCAATAAGTATTTATTAGACACATACTATGTGCCAGACATAATTTTAGGCATAGGACATTACCAGGCACTGCCATTCTGTTGGCCTAGAATGCACAATGCCCTTGTAATTTGAAATGTGCTATTTCTAGAACTTTTAAGAAAAACAGTAGAGTATCCATAAGGGCCAAAATCAGCAATAGGTTGAAAACACTGCACTGAACAGTTGATAGAAACTAAAACATCGGGCTTTTTCTCTGCCTCCCTTCAACATAAATCCTTGTGACAGAAGTATATTTAGGTATGCTTCTCTCCTGGTGCTATAGTTTATGTCACATTGATGTCACCCAGTGAGGGGATCATTTGCTTCATACTACTTAAATTGCTGGTGAAATCGGAGTAGCATACATATTTCTTTAACTGAGTTATTTTTTATTTCATCACTTGTCATTTCTAATATATTCTAAGAGAGGTTTGGTTATGTAATTATACCCACTCACATAAAGCAAAACATTTGGTTTTGAGAATACGTAGTCTACAATGATATTGCCAAAATCTAGGAGTCAATTGGTTATTAAGATGGCAGATAGTTATGATTTTCAATTTTAACTCATTGAAAATTATTTTATAGGGAACAGTATCTGGCATTCCTATTATCCTTTGGTGGAATACAGATATTAATTCTCATTCTCCATTATCAATATAAATGTTTAAAAATACTTTAAAAACAGTTCCTATTTCAGTGCCCTTTTAAATTTGCCTTTAATATTTTTATGGGACTTCAGAAGAGGACTTCAGGCATTTTAGAACTGAATGGCCCTTCCAACACAAATGAGCAACTCAGATATTGTCATTAGTAAGATACCTCATCAGTGATTTGTTTGGGGATGGGGGTGATAGGAAGTTTATAAAAATCCCCAAAGAAGTTTATTCACAGAGGATGCCTATTATAAATATTTGTTGAGTGTCTGCTATGTGCTAAACACAATCCTAGCTACTGAAGATATAGCACGAAGCAGGATAGTTATTGCCCCCTTGGATTACATTATGTTTGCGGACTTCTATCAGGCAGTTCCATAGCAGAGAGATAAGAGTTATGATAGGTTTAATGCAGGTGCCTATAGAGCGTGGAGGAGACTTGGAGATTAGAGATTTCCTGGAATAAGTCATCTCTGTGCTGAGACCTGTGTAACAACATTTGCTAGGTGAAGAGATGTTATGGTTGTAGGCTGGGTGTTGGGAGTTCTTAGTAGCAACAAAACAAGCAAACCAAAACCCCATGTGGAATGGGCTGGGGTTGTAAAAAGTAGGGCAAGTTTAAGGAATTCAATAGGCACAAGTTGAATTGTAGAATGTACTGGATGAATTAAACCAGTGTTAGGATATGGGTCTGTCCCTCTTTGTTTTTTATCGTTTCCTTCTCATGTACTCTAATGCTTTCAGTGAATGAATAGAATTTGAATACCATTTTTTACAAATCTTTCTTAGGACCAAAGATTAAATGCATAAAAATGGCAAAAGGGGATGTTTGAAGAACAGTGATAGTTATTAGAGGTTTAGTGTAAAGGGCACCAAATTTAGTATAAAGAAACTCCATTTTAGATGTTTTTCACTCCAAGTTATAAAAACTATACACACTAGCTTCAGCCAAAACAGAATTTATTCTAAAGATGCTGGTGTACTCCATGGAACCCAAGGACAGAAATGTGAAGATTCTGGATCCTTTGAATTAAATAGAATGAAAACTTTCTTATTCTATTTCATCTCCACTTCTATTTTAGTATTTTTTTTTTCTGGCTCAGAATAACAGTCTCCATTCTATGGAAGTCACAGATGCCAACAGGTCCTGAGTTAAGCATATAAGTGCTGTCATCAGAGAGAGACTTTCTTTTCTTTTTTTTAAATTAAATTTATTGGGGTAACATTGGTTAATAAAATTATATAATTTTCAGGTGTACATTATCATTGACATCTGTATATTCTATTGTGTGTTTACCACCCAAAGTCCAGTTTCCTTCAGCTATCATATATTTGATCCCCTTTACCCACTTCACCCTCTCTCTAAACCCTATATTTGAACGCCTGTACACCATCCACCTCCTCCCACCTCCCCTACTCCACTAGTAACCACTAGTCTATAGTCCTCTAGTTACCACTAGCTTATATCCATGTCCATTAGTGAAAGAAACTTTCTTGGCCTAACTTCAAAGAATCTTGGGAAGGAACCCTTTGGCTCAGATTGAGTCACCCTTGGACCAATCAGTTGTGGCCACTGTGAATGTAGGCTGCTGTTGTTGGCTCCACTTGAATCTTGTTTCCAATCTTGGACCAATCCACGGCAGCCAGAAGTCTAGATTTATGTAAGACTTGGAAGTTCTAACAGGAATCCTATAAATCATAAGTTACCAACCTTTTTGGCACCAGCTACTGGTGCTCCTATGAGAATCTAATGCCTGATGATCTGAGGTAGAACTGAGCAGTGATACTGGGGAGCATCTGCAAATACAGATAAAGCTTTACTCATTGGCCCACTGCTCACCTCCTGCTGTGTGGCCTGGTTTATAACAGGCCACAGATCTTTACTGGTCCATGGCCTGGGGATTGGGTACCTCTACTATAAATGTAGTACAGTGCAGGACATTTCCTAGGATAAAGAAAAATCCTAGGCAACCAAAATAAATTTACTAAAAGTCATTAAAAACACTTCTCTGATTCTTAATTATCTCCACTCTAAAAGGGTATGAATTACCTATTGCTATGAATTTTTATCAGATAAGATATTTACAAAGTAAATAATAAAGTTTTATACAATAAACTTTTGCTCTGAGTTTTACAATGACTTTACTGAGGTGGAACCAGAATATAGCTCTCAAGAGCTTTAGTTTGTGAAAGTAGAATTCTTTTCCTCTGTTTCCTATGGTTGTGGACCAATAAAACAAAAAGTATCTTTTATTTGCTAATGCTTTATTATGTGCTATTTGTACATATTATCTTCTTTAATCTTCACCATTGTCAGGTGAATTAGATGTTCTTACCAAGTTGACGAAGGAAAGTAGGTTAAGTTCCTATAAAAAATAAATATCAGAGAGAAGATTTAAATCCAGGCCTGAGTGATTACAAAGATAAGGAATGGATGGCATGGATTTTAAGGAGTAATTTTAACTCATATAAATGTATTATAATTTTTATTGTCTGTCTTTACAATTCAATTATTATTACAGTTGTGTTAACTGGTATTCTTAAAAAGTTTTTTTTAAATAATATTTTTCTATTCCATTTCTAATTGGTTATCTGGGATAATATTTAAGATTTTATATTTTATGAAAACATAGCGTTTCATACTGTAGTTTTGCCAAGGGCTGTTCTACTACTAGTTTTAAAAAATTAAAATTAAAATTTTGAATAGAAATATTGTTTGTAAACAATGATAAGAAGAGAGTGACAACTAATCACAGTTTGACCAGAAACAATATGATAGCCTCCAGAGTGATTTCCAGAAAGTTCTCAACAGTGGATTAACATTTTTGGTCTCAGTAGTGGACATTACAAATAAATAAGCAATTAAAAGAATTTCTTTATTCTAACTCAGCTGAACAGAACATACCATCTCTTCTTTTTAAATTTGTATACAAAAGGGGATACGTGGCCCACATGAGTGTGGATGATTAGTTTGTAGAATTGTGTTCTAAACATGAATATTAGAGTCTTCTATTATCTTCTAAAGCAAAGCCTTTCAGATAGAAAATACAGTTTTTAAAAGTCTTCTACTTTTACATTTTTTAAATATAATAAAGTGTTATATATTCCAAATTCTGTGCAAAGAGATATGTGATATTTCTCATCATTGGGATATTTTATGATGTTTCAGGTATTTCTGAAAATACATGGGAGAGAGTTCACTCTTCATGAAGTGACATGTGGCAGTCCTCTTCAAGTGTCTCAATGGTCACTGTTCGCCTCTTGACTTCCAGAAAGTCTCTATGCAATGCCTTTCTTTTCTGGCTTCACTATGTGGCCCTTCTCTGCTAGTCTCATGCATATACTTAATGGTTCTATTTCAAAGAGTATATTTGCAAGTTTAAGCTCTCTTGGAAGTTAATCCAAACTTGTGAATTTACATAGAAGTCTAGGAATAGTATTATTTATATATCTGGGAGAACAATGCCATCCACAAGACATTATCACATCATTTACTAAGAAAATATTTAGATTTCTTTGGACATGACTTCTTGAGAGTGGGTTATCCCTTTTATGTACCAAAAAAGTCTTAAGTATCTATAGCTTTCTTATTTGAAAATACTTTCAAAGATGGTATCTTGTAAAGTTTGGAGGGAATGTTATATTATTTCTACTTTACAGATGGTAGAACTAATGTTTTGAGGAATGAAATGGCTTATTATACAATGTCATATGGCAGTTTGGAAAGTAACAGTTCTTTTGGCTTCTAGTCCAGAGTACCTTCCGTGACCCCTTCACACATCTCTTTCATCTCTATTATATCATTTTGTTCTTAAAATAATATGGCATGCAGGCAGGAACAGATTTGTTTCTTCACGAGTTTACAGATGAAAATATTGAGCCTTAGAGGGATTTTTAA
The DNA here is from genome assembly GCA_004027375.1 of Macroglossus sobrinus. Lineage (NCBI taxonomy): Eukaryota > Metazoa > Chordata > Mammalia > Chiroptera > Pteropodidae > Macroglossus > Macroglossus sobrinus. Next base: position 29,664 of record PVKZ01000590.1, read on the forward strand.
CCAAGGCTACACACAATGAGAAACCTTTTGCTTTCAAGTCCAAGTTCATTTTCATTTCAATTTACTAGCTTTCCAACTTTAATAAGTCCTATATGGTCTATTTTAAGATTCTATGATCTCTTATAAATTCCCTTTATATTTTTCTTGATTTCTTACAATACATTAAAATACATATTTTATTAAACCAATAAAGCATCATTTTATGTAGAGTTCCAGCCTGAACTCTAGGAAACCTGACCTGCTGCTCTTGCAGTACTAACAAGTGCAGCAAATAGCCTTTTTTAAAAAAACATATAATCGACATACAATATTATATTAGTTTTGGGTATATAGCATAGTGATTCAACATTTATATACCTTACAAAGTGATCACTGCAATATGTCTAGTAATCATCTGTCACCATGCATAGTTATTACATTTTAATGACTATATTCTTTATGTTGTACTTTACATCCTTGACACTTTATAATTAGATAGGTTATACTTAATTCCCTTTGCCTTTCTACCCATTCCCTACCCTCTCCCCTCTGGCAACTATTAGGTGGTTCTCTATCTCTGGGTTTGTTCTCTGATTCATTTTGTTCATTTTGTTTAGATTATGCATGTAAGTGAAATCATATGGTATTTGTCCAATTTATTTCACTTAGCACAGTACTCTCTATGCATCCATCTCATTGCACATGGCAAGATTTTATTTTTTATGGTTGAGTAATATTCCATTGTATGTATATACCACATCTTCTTTATCCATTCATCTATCAATAGACATCTATATTGCTTTCATATCTTGGCTATTACTAGTTAGTAATGTTACAATGAACATACAGGTGTATATTAGTGTTCTTGTTTTTTTTTTTTTGAATGAATACCTAGAAATAGAATTATTGAGTTATATAGCAGTTCTATTTTTTAATTCTTTTTAGAATGATCATGAAGTTTTTTATAGTGGCTGTACTAGTTTACAATCCCATCAAGAGTGCATGAGGGTTCCCTTTTCTCCTTATCATCATTTGTTACTTTTCTTTTCGATAATAGCCATTCCGACAGGTTTAAGGTCGTAGTTCATTGTGGTTCAATTTCCATTTCCCTGACATACATATTTCTGTTGCCAGTAAAAGGAACATTTCTTAAGTGGTAAGTTAAGAACATCTGCTAACTTGCTAAATGTCTATTAAGAAGCAGTTCAATATTTACGATCAGGAAAATATAGGTATATTTCAATTCATTAAGAGGAAATAGAAAATGAATCAGCATTCGAATCCCAATGTTATCACTAAAAGTTGTGTGATTTTGACAAAGTCACTTCTCTATCCACTAAAGTTCTATATTAGTTTTCTATTGCTGTCACTAAAATTGCCATAAACTTAATGGTTTAAATATACATTATTATCATTTATTTCTATAAGTCATAAGTCTGACCCAGGTCTCACAGGGTTAAAATTAAAGTCTCAACAAGGCTCTGTTTCTTTATAGAGGCTTTAGACAAGAATCTTGTTTCCTTGATTATTTATCCTGTTAGGAGAATTTGTTTCCTTGAAGCTGCAGAACTGAGATCCCCATTTATTTGCTGGCTGTCCATTGGTGGTCATTTTTACCTTCTAGAGCTCCCCTGCATTCATTCATTGGCCTGTTGACCCTTTTGTCTTCAAAGCCATTAATGGCAGGTGGCTGTCTCTTTCCTGCCTTCTGTCTTCTGACTCTTTATCTGTCATCACATCTCTCTAACTACAGTTGGGAGAGGTTGTCTAATTTTAAGAGTGCATGTGATTAAATTAGGCTCACCTTGATAATCCAGCGCATTCTCTTCATCCATAACCTTAATCATATCTGCAAAACCCCTTTAGCTACATAAAGTAGCATTCAGAGGTGTGGGGAATCAGGGCATAGACTGTTTAGGGGTTTATTATTCTGTCTACCACACATCCTTTATGAGATTCTCTGACTCTTTGATTCAAGTTTATATCAGCTGAATAACTGTTTTGACTTCCAAGAAATAAGAAGTGTCAGAAATATTGTAGCTCCTGTTTTTCTAGGATAAAATTTTTCCATTTAATTGTATTAAAAATAACTTTCTGGAAAAAATTAACTTTCTGTCCCAATTTATGCCAAATATATAAAAGGTTGACATTTTAAAATTAGTCAGTCAATGCAATGAAAACAACTATACTTTTGTTTGGTAACAAAATGACAAAAGTTCTCACTGTCATGTGAAATAATGTCATGCAAAAATAATCACAATAAATATAAATAGACTAAAAGCATTCACTAAAAGACATTAGATTTTAAAAAGTCATATAATAAAAAACAAATATTTAGTCTTTGTCCCTGGTTTTTGACACTCAATTTTTAATATCCTTGGAATCTCCTGATAATAAAAGTGTCTTTTGTATGCTATGAGATATCTGATCACTGGGAGCACCTTGATGACTTCAGGATCTGGGCAGTTGCCAGAAAGAACAAATTATGATTAAAGGGCTAAAAATTTTAGCCCACAACCCCTGATTTTTTTTCCTTTTATCTATTATTTTTTATCTAATTTATTTACTAACCATCATTGAGCTTTTAAATTTTAATGTATATCATTTCAATTATTTCTTTATTTCTGTAAATTATAATCTCTTTTAGTTATAGTTGTTTATTTCTCATAGTTTTACTATGCTCTTAATTTTGTAATTGCATTTTTCTTTTACAAATTTCACACACAGCTATTTTCTATTATGTCATTTTTAATATTGGCAGTTCTGTCCATTGAAGTCTTTATTTTTTGCCTGATGATTCTCACATATTGTGGCTTGTTTTTCTGTGTTTGGTGATCTTTGTTAGCTTGTGCTTGATTTCAATTTGTGGGAGACCTGTGGACCTATCTTATAGGAGCTTTCCTCCAAGAAGAGTTTGTTTTGACCTTAACTATTAGGTAGGGTCTCCAGGACACTTCAGAACCTCTAATTACAGCTCAGAAGAGGAATCTCAGACTCAACTTTCCCTTTTATCCCTTGGAGCTTTGCCTCTTAGTGACACCTGTTGATTTAGCCCATCTCCCTCCCTTCCCCTCTGGCTGCTGCAACTCAAACTCTGTTTCTTTAGCCCAGACTCTCTTGCTCTGTGGGCCTGACTCCAGAGTGTTTTTATCAAATCATTTAGAGATTTCTGCTTCACCCAGTGCCTGTACCCTGCAAGTCCCGAGATCAGCTCTCCTTTGTTAGTTTGTCTGTTTTCTTTTGGGAAGGAGTGGGAATATAACTCTAGGAACTGTCTCCTACCTTTAGTGACACCGGTGGTGTCTCCAAGAATGTACAGTATGTGGTTCCAGTTGTAAATAAACTGATTACTCATACCTTTTAGGTACTAGTGATTCTGAAAGCAAAAGCAAGCCATGACTTCTTGGCACTGGGATGTACAAGTAGGAATCCAAGAAGACACCCATATAAACTTTGTATATACTAAGGCATGAAAGAATTGTATTTGGAGAGTTATATTTTGAGAAGTAAATTTTTGCAATGACTGTCCCACTTATATTTGTGACCAACTAATAAAAAAATCAGCCAGAAATTGGACAAAATAGCAAAAGAAAAAAATAACAGTCAAATTTATGCGCTTGCTTTGTGGGATGAGAGAAAGGGGTGAGAGTTTCTATGCTGTTGATATTCTAATTATTACGGTATTAATTCACTTTAAATATAAATTATTTTCTGTCCTATCTAGAAAATGTACAAAGCTGGGCGATATATAAATGATCTAGATGAGGAAATTTGTTTTCCATATAAAACTGTACATATATGTATAACTTTGGAGAAATTACTGTCACATTATTCAACATATGGAGATAACATGTGAAAAATTGAGAATTATAGAACTTTATAATTATAAAGGTTCATCTTCATTCCGTCCTTATAGGAAACTAAGTCCAAATATGGGAAATGCTCTGTTTAAATCTAAAGAACTAGCAAAAGACATAGCCAGTTCAGGACAAGTGTTTGATTTCTATACCGGTGCCCTTTTCATTGTAACTTGCTGCTAATCTAGGGATAGAACCTTTGGGAACAATCTGGATGGAGGACAAAGTTCTTTGAATTAAAAATGATCTAAAACTGCGGTTTCATTTAATCCTTTAACAAAGAGTACAAATTGTGAAGAGATGTTAACAATAACAAATCTTTGTTGAATTATCTTTGAAACGTCATGATGTTTGTTGATTAAAACAGTGTGTACAAGAAAAAGAAGACATGTAGCTTCATTTGTTCTTAATGAGGTAGAATTTGGTATTCATCTAAAAAATTAAAAATATGTTTTAATTTTCTCAGTGTCCATTTTTATTCTTTTACTCTATTAAATTGGTCAGAAAAATAGAGAATGGTAAGAATTTTTTCAAGAATAATAATTACAGCAGGTACTTTATAATTTTCACACTGTGCCAAGCATGGCTGTATGTGATTTGTGAATTTTGACCATGTAATCCTCACAACTCCATGAGGTAGGTCCTATTATAATCTATATTTTAAAGATGAAGAAATAGAGGAATAAGGAGATTAATTAACTTGCTCTGAATCAAACAACAATTAAGAATATGAACAACTATCTTAATATTAAATTTCCACAATAAACTATTTTGCAAATTCTTATATATTTAGAATGAATAGCAGGACCAAGATGACTACGAATCTAAATTCACTTAGGCATCTTCAAACAGGCATTGTTTGGGTATAAAAATCATTGACATTTATGAAGAAAGATAAACAGGGCCAGAAAATCCTATAAAGAGGTGCCAATGGCAATGTTTTACATTGTCTCTGTATGAATACAAGTAGAGAACATCTGTAATGAATTATACTCATTGTATAGTTTTATGTGATTGTCACCAAAAATGAGGTACTCAGTTGGTGATGGCAGTTATAAAAAGAATGGTTTCAGAAAAAAATCACAACTTTTAACTATAAAATTGGAGATGACAATAAAAAAATAGTCAATGGCAAGTGATATAGAGACTCTTGGATTAAATTGAAGAATATGATCTTGAATTGAATAAGAGAAAATGATCTTACTTTTTCAAAATTCTTTTGCCGATAAACCAGAATGTTTTTTCAACATGTAAGCCTAAATTGTAGCTCATACACTACAGAGTTATATACAGCAACGATCAACATTTCAGTCTTTATATTTGGTTCAGAAATGCCACATGGTATATTATACATAAAGAACCCGATATAGCCTAAATGGTTACATAAGTTTAGTGTGAGATTAAGTAAATATGTGGAAGAATTTATCATTTTGGTTTGGACATTTTCCCATATTATAAGGGTGAAATTCCAGTCTTAATAGAATGCAGAGTAGGAAATCTGTGTTACTGTGGTTGTGTTTGTGGGATATTCACAATGTGCTATCTCACATTTTTTTTTTATGTTGACCCATCATCTGACAGATTTTCATGATATAAAAAGTTATGTTTCTCTTGACTGATTGCTTTTTAAAAATCTTGGGAAATTATGTATCTGATAAGTGATTATGTTTCTTTGCTTTGGGCACTAGGAATCTTAAAGCTGAATTTGCAAAGCACTTTAATAATCACATAAACTCCTGATGGACTTATTTTTTATGTACTGAGGCCTGCCTTTATTCTTTTTTTGCACTCATTTCTTAATTTGTTTTTGGCTCTGTTGTGGTATCTATATTTCTGTAAGCATCTTCTAATTATTTTGAAAGCATGTAGTGTATAATTACCTGAATAAATGCTCTATTTTTTCTTATCAAAACTTATATAAACAGTGATAAGGAATGCATTATCAACTATGCCAAAATGACATACCAGAAAAATCAATGCCATTATTTTCTGAGTATGGGACTTCAAAGTATGAAGAAGATCAGAAATAAATTTAATATTATATTATTCCAGCAATAGCCATGGATAAAGAAATAGATATGTGTATTGAACAAATACTATATGAATGTTATCTGAAAGAATTAGGGCACTAAATTTGCTTATAGTTTAAAATTTAAAGCATGGTTAAGCATTGGAAAAATTGTTAAGGTTCGTGAGCCTTGTAACTGATTTTGTTTAATGGAAATCAATTTTAGATTATCCTATTTATTTTTCTGTATTAACCAATGAGAATATTCAAGGGACCAAAATTAATTTGTTATACATTCACTTTGGCTTATTCAAAGGTCAAATATTTGGAACTGAATTTCAATAGCATAAATAACAGTGGCAGAATTGTCATTTGAGGCCGGGCAGTTTTACTGCTGATCTCATTTTCTCAGGCACTGTGTTATATTGTTTGTAACTGCTGGGATAGACAAAGTTAATGTGCGGTAAAAAATGACCCCCTGAACTTTAAACCACAGGAGCTTTAAACTATAAAGTTGATTTCTCATTCATGTTTACATGTTCACGATGGGCCGGCTGGAGCTTTGCCATCTGTTGTCTTCGGTCCTGGACCTAGGCTGATGGAGAAGCTCCTAAGAGGGGCGTCGCTGGTATCATAACAGAGGGAACAGAGAAACGTGTTGATTCATGTGTTAGATCTAAAAGCTTCTGCTGAGAAGTGGCATGTGTCACTGTCTGTTCACATTCCATTGTCCAAAGCAAGTGATGTGGCTAAACCTGTTGTCAGGAGAATAAGGATATATAATCCTCCCACAGAGGAGCAGTGCAATTTTGAATAATAATACAATGCATAACATTGTTACAAACAGAGTTTTCCTCTAGTTTTTTTGTTTTGTTCTGTTTTTTTGTTTGGTTTTTTTTTTTTTTTTTTTTGCTTGATTGAGCCTGCTATAGTGTTTAGTACCTAACTATATGTCTGTGTAGTGGACACACTACCACATTGTGTGGTCTTGACCCTGGAGCAAATAGATGACATTTTCTCTTCTCTGTATCATCTTAAGATGATTACTCTTTGAGATAATGGAACTTGAATGAACACCTCTCAGTATGGTATACTTTCCTACAATATTTTCTCAACTGCTTTATAAAGGATAAATAGAAAGTGTATCTGTGAGCTTAGAAAAGGTATGAGGTATGGTATATGTTTACCATATAAAGTTGTTTTGAGGAATCAATCATGTCACTCAACATTTTTCTATAGGTTAGCTGACCTTATTGGTTAACATCAAGAAGTTCACTTAAATCAAGTTCAAATGAAATTAAACTTTCCTGAATTAAAATTTTCATTAAAGCACACATGGTTTTAAAATTTTGAAGGGCCAAAAATTCCATAAAATATGTTTTGAATTTAATAAACCAAAGACTGTTAGCAATAATTTGAATCCCAATGAAATCAACATGTGTGGCAAAGATTCGTCTACTCTGGTAATGAGCAGTACATTTGTGCCCCAATTTTGACTTTTATAGAATAGTAACAAAAAAGAATACTTAAGTTCAGTTCTTTAAATCACTTTATGAATAAAATGGAAAATACTTTATGAGAAAATAAATGGATGATATCACTGAATACCATACATACAATCGAGTTGACTTTTCTCTAAAACAACTATATTATGTTAGTATCATGCTTTGCATTTTTTTTGTGTCATCCTCTAAAGAAATATTTTTCTTATTGTAGAAATCCAATTATTTTTTTCCCCTTATAATCAACATTTTCTGTTTGCATGAGGCCAAAGCAGAACACAGATGTGGAGGGAGCCAAGAAATAAATATTTGGGGGTAAGGAGAGTTGTATGGGAGCTCTTTCCTTATGTGTAGTGGGCACAAGCATGGATGCATGTGCTAGAGTAGTGTTATGTCATTGGAAACAAACCTTATCTCTGAAGCACTGTGTGAATTAATTTTGAAAAAGAAAAATTTCTTTCCACTGATTCAATAACTATAGTTGGTTTTATCTCTGATCAGTTTTAAACAATATGACCCAATTTTTCACTCTTAAAATTACTTCTATGTGTACATATGAATTGGAAGATAAAAAGGTACCTTGAGATAAGTATTTTTACAAAACAAAGCACACTATTTAATGGTGGTGATAACCCTCAGTTGATCACTTTTCCAAGTTGGTCTTTTAATATTTTGTCATGCTATATTTTTTGAAGGTGAATGTTACAATGAAGAGTCTATATGTAATGCAAATGATTATTTGGTAATTTTTTTCCTTTGGAGATATAGACTAATTACATATTAAGTTTCATGGGATTCAGAACTGACCGACGGCCTGAGTCTGAGGAAATTTGCCAAAATGGCATGCCTGTGATGTTAGTGGGGCATAGGATTGCACAGAAGTCCCACCCACCTTGTGTAAGTGAGGGCTTTCACCGGTTCATGCCCTGGTTCCCATGGTAACTTGGTATAGCATTTGTCTTTGACATTAATAGTGGCATAGTGCATATCATGTTAAATTTGAGCCAGGGGACTCAGCCGCAATGCTTTTGCTTCCTGATTTACGAGAGAGAACATGATTGAGAGAAAAGAATTTGTAAGTAGCAATTAGAGGAGCAGAGGTAAAGAGTTGCACTGAGATTTATTTTTTTCAGTGAAGGGCAGTTAATGATGCATGTAAATGGAAAGGACTTTCCATTCTTTGGCTAGTTGGTACATTCTCTGATTTAATCAAATAAGACTGAAGTGTGCCTTTTACTTTCTATACAGTCTGACAAAGGTAATTTAGGATAGAGCTTTCAGATAAGTGTCGGCTGCTGCTGCCAGGACTTATGTCTTTATAAAGGAAATACAATTGCAGATGTCTTCTCAAGCTGATTAATAGGCAATAAGAAAGTGACGCAAGAGCTCAAGTTCCAAGAAATGAGAAAAAGTTGTGTTTGTTAAATGGTGCAGAAAGATATCAGCTATCCTGTTATGACTTGAGGGTTTAATTTAATGCCTATGCGGATCTGTGCTGCAGCACACGGAACCAGACACACATTACCAATGTAACATGCTTCATTTGAGTCATAACATTTTCACTGAACTGTGTATCCTTAATGCTCCAGAGCCAGTCTAAAATTTCTGGCTGATTAAAATTATCCATATTTAAGGTATGTGTTTTGTGCCATTGAGTCAGCTCCAACTCTTGGTCACCCAATGAATGAGTGATGTCCACACGTCCTGTCCTGAGCAGCCCTCTCTTCACTTTTATATACTCCATAACATAGCATATCCAGCATGAGATGGATTATTTAAGGAAGGAGCAAAGACCTAATTAAATTTAATTTTACATGCTGGGAAATTTGCTGGAGGTTTCTGAGAAAAAAGCTTCTGAAAGACGTTCTTCTCATTCTGACAGGTGTGGCATGTTATTGGGAAGCTTGGAGCTTGTTAAAAAAACAAAATTCAGCCAAGTGAATTTGGAGATCTAATTGTCTTAAGTGATTCATGAAGCAGATAGAAGAGCTCTCTGAGAGATTGTACAAAATGAAAGATTTTTCTAGGAAGAAGGGTGGGGTAAGGGAGCTAATGAGAAGAGAAAATAAAGGACTGTTTTGGGGCAGGTACAATTTTTCTTTAGGGAAAGAGAAAGGTAGAGTTTTTATCATGCCAATTGCTTCTTTAGGAGATTGAAAGGATCCATGTGACAGATTACCTTACTGGTGCTTGATGGGAAAATTCCATACTGGTTGATTGAGATTATATTTCTGGGAGAGGTTGAAACTGCAATTAGATCAGGTATTAAATTTAGGTTTGGTATTATGGGCTTTTAGCACAAGTGACACTATTTTGGGCCTATGGTATTTCTCTTTAACAAACTGTTATAGCATAGGATGACACTGACCCCAGAGAAGCAGAAGAGAAAGAAAGAAACCAGGTTCTTGATTCAGTTGCCTGAACAAATCATCTCCGCAACCTGTCTTAACTGAAATTTTTAGTGATATTAATTTATACATTCTTATTGTTTAGGCCAATTTTAGTTGAGTTTTCCTTTGCAGTAAAAGATATCCTAACGGATACCATAGTATTAAAACAATCAAGAAAAAATTGAAGTAAGCATCAAGTGTCAGTGATTGCTGAGACAGGTATAAATTTGGCAATTATAGTTCATTCCCCATCTTTGATAGAGCAACCATGGGTGGAGATATGAAAGCAGATTTCAGTGCATAGAAGAATGACTGGATGAGAAAATGAAAACAGCAGGTTCAATAAGAACAAGCATTGTCTTTTAAAAATGTATTGTCCAGCATCTAAAAGAGTTTATAACACACATTATGTACCCAACACATACTGGAGAGTGAATAAATGCAAATACTTATTGGCATAAGAAATTTCCAAACCTGTAGAGAATTTTTATGACTGTATTTGAGCCAAACTGACAATTTCCAGGAAACAAAATCTCAATAGATGATTAAAAAGATGCTCTGGAGAATGGCAGTTTTGTAGCTTATTTTATACATTAGAATCAAAAGAGGAGACATAAGGAAGGTTACATGAAATCTTTTGGTGGTAGATTAAGGAGGCAGGAGAAAGCAAAGTGGGGCAATCTCTGGGATTGGCTAAAAAGTAAAATGGAGAGGCACATACTTATTTTAAATTGGTGATTACAGGATAGGGAATAATTAACATTTATAACTTATAGAGATGGCATTTAGGAAAAAAGAAAACTATGAGGGCTTCTGTGGTCTCATACCATTCCAAAGGTATGTTATCTTAGATGTAAAAAAGACAATAGACTTGCCTAAGGTAGAGATTGACCTTCATCAAGGAAGCTATAGGCCCAGGATATGACTCCTGGCCATGATGTGCTTTTATTTAGAAATTTTTATGCTCAGATCATCCTATGATGTTACTTTTGGTCTATGTGTTTTTTAGGATCTGTCAGGCAGGCCTCCTTGAGCTCATCAGGTTTAGTATGTGGCCTTTTTTTCTGTCCACACATTCATTGCATAGTTCTCATTTAAGAAATGTGAAGAGGAAAAAATAGAGTATGGTAAAACACTGGAAGAGGATAGGATTAAGTAAAAATGATTTAAAAATAAAAATTTTTAGTTTGGCAAGGTTTTAACTGAGTAATAAAAATAAATTTAGGAAAATTTAAAAGATAATTACAGTGGCTGAAAATGTGAAGAATACACCTAGAAATTTTTGAGAAGGTGAAAGATGCAAAGAGAAAATCTTGCAAGTTTCCAGATTGGAAAAAAAAGACTACTTACAAAGGAAGAAAAATGATACTGGAATTTCAGAAGCAAGAAGATAGTGGGCTGTTATAGACCACTGGGAAGAAAGGGCCCCAAGCTGAAAATATTGGTATAATTCACCAGCTAAGGGAAAGGGAAAAAAGATTCTTGTAAAAAACTGTCAGAAGGAACCTCAATATAAGTGAAGATAAAGAGGAGAAGGAATGACAAGCAGTAAACTTTAAAATGTTTATGTTAATGTAAATATATGCAAATACATTAACGTATGTAAATGATAGTGTTAATATAACAAGTAATGAACAATTTAAGTGCTAAATACCAACTATTAGAGCCTAAGGAAGTAAAGAAAGGGAAAACTGCAGTTACTAAATGTTTGCCTAAAAATTTAGAATTTAGATGTCTGTGCAATTGGGTGGAGTAAAGATAGAGAAGCATTCTACAAAACTCATCACCAAGAAGTAGAGAAGGGAAAACTTTTTTTTAGCGGCCTTATTAGGACATAGAAGGAAAACAAAGTGGAGAAATAGCTGACATCAGTTGGAAGAAATAGTTTTTATTTTAGTTTCTTATAAAAAGAGATAAATAAGTGTCTGATTATGAGTGTTGGAAAAGAGAAAGTATATCCTGGTAGAACAGAAAAGTACAGAATTTCAAATTAAATACAGGGGGAAGAGGGAATAACTACCAAAAAAATAAAAGCAAGAAAAAAAATGAGTAAGCAATTACAAAGTAAAAATGAGTAAACAGTAAGATGTATGGAATAAAATAAAGCATATAAATTATTATATTAAATATGACTTGGCTAAATTTCCCTATTGAAAGGTAGAAACTGAGAAATTAGGTTTTTTAAAAAAGAAATTAAATGCATAAAGTTTAATGAAAACACCCTTAAAGTGATAACATTTGAAAAAAGAAGGGTGGATAAGAGAGACCAAAGACAAAAAAGAAGTGGGAATTTTCTTAGATGAGGTAGAACTTAAGGTTAAAACATCAAATATGTGGTGTGACCAAAAAATGAGTTTAATCTATGTCAACTTTCTGGGTGAGATTTCCATGTGTAAGTGTGAAGTGGTAGATGTAGACTATAATTGAAAATCATTTGTGTAAATCAGTCACCTGAACCAAGAAGTATGTGTGTGTGCATGTGTGTGTGTGTGTGCATGCATGTAATGTGTGCATGGAAGAATGCATGCTAGGATTTAATATTGGCTACCGAGAAAGGGTTGGTGCAAGTTGTACAGGATTAGGTTGAGGTGAGGTTGGAGGAAGAAAAATCAGGATTGAGTAACATTTGACTTTGAGCCAATGCGTTGGTAAAAACACTACCACCACTTGAACACTTTTAAGAACTCAGGAGCACGAGGATCAGCAAACAGAAGAAACTAGAGAAAAAGTTCTAGAACTGACTCATAACTACTTGGTTAGCCATACTGTTTAGAAGAAAAATCTCTTATTTGTACATAACTATACAAAACAAAAACAAAAACACACAAACAAAACAACCAGCGGAGAGTTTGCATATTAAAAAATAAAAGCATAAAAACAAATGTTCGATTCCATAAAATTTGTGTTGTGTGTGGCTAAGCGTCCTAGGTGAATACACTTTAATGTATTTCCATGTTGTTATCCTTGGTGAATACATATTATGAGTATTAATTTTAAAGGGTTAGTGTCACAGGGCTAATGTAGGTCACAAGATTTATGCATAAGGGGAACCCAGAACACCCCAAAGGATTTGGACCTGTGCTCCATCCTTTCACTGACATTTCCTACAGGCAGTGTAATTTTGAAGAGACAGATACCTACATAAAGATTTTCTTGTTCTCCCCCTGATCCCGGTATTTGCTTTAAATATCCTGCAAAGGTCTGGAGTCATCTTCATTTAGACTTGGATTTTAAGTAAAAGAAAATTTAGTGTATAAAATCTTGGTAAATCAGAATTTTTCTATATGTTTCAAGGTCCAAGAAGTATAACCTTGGCTTATATAAACATCAAAGGACAGATGAATTCTTTGGACAGAACATAAAAGAATTACCTTGTATGAGTAAGCAAAGTAACTTTGTGTTAAGTTTAGATAAATTTTCAGAGGTGAGATTAATTTTTCTTTCTACAGCCACAAGAGGAAGCTAGATAATATGCTTTATTTTTAAAAGAAAATCCACATGATGAATTCATGAACCAAGGGGGCTGGAATTACAGAGGGCTAGATTGATTTTAAGGTTGATGTTGGTCAGCACATTTATAACTTAATTTATAAACATAATTCCTGATAAACATTTTTTAAGTGAATGAATATGATTTCCTATAACAAATGTTTCATAAGGTTTGTGGTCATCAAAAGCTTTGTTGTTCAGTGTTACATTTCTTTGTGATTAAACGAAAGGTTAGTTAAGCAGTTGACTATTAAAGGGAGGAGCTTTAATCATGCTAATAAGAAACAACTTGTATAGATTAAACTTAAATAACACAGTTGTGCATTCTGGCTAATCTCTGTGTCACAGCTACCCTTGCTTTGTGTCTCCCATTTAGATTTCCCCAGGGAGAGGCAGAGGCAGAAGCAGAAGCCAGGTTTTGAAGGCTGGAAGGAGAGTGGAGTGAGGTGTTTATTTTCCTAGCTCCCTCCCTTGTCTTGTTGCTACAGTGGGCTGTGTTTGGCTCTGGAACTCAAGGCTGTCCAGCATTGGACACAACTCTCCCACGGTTCCAGTGACCACCATTTCCCCTGTACCTTCCGGCCTGGGCATGGTAATGGCCCCACCGTTACCCTGGGCTACTGTACTCTGCTCAGAGCTGTGCGTGGAAGCCATTACTGAGCACTCCTGCATCCCTGGTGTGACCGGACCAGGTGTTCGTTGTTAAGTTGTTGTTAACCTCTCTGGGAGCTTCCTGGGTGTAATCTGAAACTGATCCCCACACAGAGGGCAGGGAGAGAAAGCAAGAAAAAAGGGAAAACTACTGCAGGTTGATAGGTGACAAGTTTAAAAAGCAAGGGAACTTACTTGTGAGGCTTGTCTTAGGTGGCTGTAGTCATGAGTAGTTTCCTGCACTCAACTGCCAAGTCTTAAAAGTTTATATGGGGCCCTTAATTAATCATGTATCCAGTCCTTGTAGTCTCATCAACACATTACTATCTCAAAGCTGTATCCTTGGAGACAGCTCTAGGACTGGGGAAGGCAAGTAAATGCACATTCCAAAGATGGAAAAGGGGTGGGGAGCCTCTATTTGTTAAGGTCCAGGTTCTGCATCAAAGCAGAGGTCACATCTTCCTGATGACCTTCCCCAACATAGGCCCCGACCTTGTACTCTAATCTTCTCTTCTATATCTTATTCAGAAGTGCAGTTGCAACACAAGACTCTTTTGCCTATGTCAATAGGATAGTTCTCAAAATAATTCTCTTCAAATAGAAGCATGACTTACATTTTCACAGCCTAGGCCAGCCGAAGAAATTAAAGTTTACTTCCTGATTTTCATAGTTATATTCTGTTTTATAAGTTGCTAATTGAGGGTCATTCAATTATGATGTGGATATTTTGATCTATATATTTCATTACTGTCTATGTTCCCAGGTTCACCCTTCTTTCTCTTTGGACAGTGGAATTAACATGTTGACATTTTCTGGAAGTGATGTGTCTTTAAGAGAATCTTGAGCAGAACTAAGTGATAATGATAAATCATTTTGTCCTTGTTTGTGAGACTGACAGTGTCAACAGTGCCTCTCATGGTATATAACAGGATGTGTGTGTATCTAAATCTCTCTCAAAGACAAATATTAGAGCCTGTGTGCTATGGATGGTGGTGGACAGTAACTGTTCATCCTTTCATTCATTCAATTAAAAATTCATGGACATGTGAAAATTTGAATCCCTAGATAGTGAACTCTAGAGACTTTTTCCTGCTCCAGATGCTGACAACCTAGCTGATGACAGTGAAATATTTCTTAAGCTGAGAAAGTCCTAAAGAACTTGGTGGAAGATAACCAGCTACTAATGATGAGCAACCTGACAGCCCAGCATGCAAATTGCTGGAGACTTTGTGAATCTTAATCCTCAAATTTGGCTTGCATTAAGGAAAAACTGCTGTAAATACAATATTCTGTCTGAACTGTGACTGTGATGCAGCCCTTCCTGACATAAAACAGATGTCTAAAAGTTTCTGGATAGGAGTTGTGACCACTTGATTAGTGCTATCCTGCTCAGTGCTGGCATCTTTGTCTAGGGCCCCTGACCAGAGATCTGAGAGGTAGGGAAGGAGATAAGACTTGCTCTATTCAGAAGGCATCCTATAAAGGTGATGGGGCAAAAGACAGAAGAAATTTGGTGTCCCAGGGCAGTTTCCCTCTGAATTAAACAATAACAATGGCAACAAATGAGGACCATGTTGGAAGATAGTTTAGAGGTTTCTTATAAAATCTAACATTCTCTTACCACATGATCTAACAATCCCCTTGGTGTTACCCAAATGAGTTGACAACTTATGCTCACAGAAAAAACTAGTACATAAATGATTATAGCATCTTTATTCATAATTTCCAAAACTTGGAAGCAACCAAGAGTCCCTCATAAATGAATGGATAAACTGGAATGGCATATCCAGACAATGGAATATTACTCAGCAGTGAAGGAATGAGCTATCAAACTATGAAAAGACATAGAAGAACCTTATCTACATATTACTGAAAGAAGCTAATCTGAGAAAAGCATCCCTTTAGTATGATTTCAACTACATAACATTCTTGAAAAGGCAAAAATATGTGGACAGTAAAGAGATTAGTGGTTGCCACGGTTTGTTTGTGGTGGGATAGTGGAGAAGAGGGATGAATAGGTGGAGCACAGATTTTTAGAGCAGTGAAAGTATTCTGTGTGGTGCTGTAAATGGTAGATACAGGTCATTATACATCTGTTAAAACCCATAGAATGTTCAACACCAAAATTGAATGGTAATAAATCTATGGACTTTGGGTGATAATAATTTGTCAATATAAACTTATTTATTACCACACATGTACTACTCTGGTGCAGTTTGTTGATAGTGGGAGAGGCTGTGCTTGTGTAGAGAGGGGGTATATGGGAAATCTCTACACTTTCTGCTCAGTTTTTCTGCGAAACCTAAACCGCTTTGAAAAATAAGGTCTATTTAAAAAAAATAAAGCTCAGAGGTAAGCGTGAGTTCGAGACTTTGGCTTCCAGTCACATGTAAAGAGTATTTGAACAGCTTGTTTAAGCCATGGGACCTTCCACACTGCCTGTCATGCTAATAGAGCTCAGCATCAGAACTATGATGTGTATTTAACAGATGTGAAAGGGGAATGGTCCTTCAGTGGTCATGGGGGACACCCCTGTTTTCAACTTACTGTCCTGAAGCATTCTATGTCCATGGGAATCTAAGCTTATGGATGGTGGGAAGTCTAATAAACACCTTTAATCTGTTGAGATTTTTATTTTTTATTAGCCAACAATAGCAAAGAAATATAAAAAGTTTTTTAATTTTTAAAAACACTTTCTAAATCACTACTTGTGGCCTGGAATACATGGGCTATCCTATTTCTAAAAATAGAGAACCCACTCTACACAAGGATTTTTTAGGAGACGAAGAGAGAGAATTTGTATTCACATCAAAGATGCAAATGAAATACTGTGCTGTGATTGCTCCTATTTGGAACATGAAGGCCTTTGGGCAGTATTTTCTGAAGCCCTTAATGTTTCAGTAGCAGCCAAGTGGCCAGGAAAGAAAATAGTATAGCAGGGATACATTTTCATATATCATTATTCATAATGGTTTTGACTATTTTCCCCAAAGAAATTGATGTTCCTTTGGCAGATAGCAGATAATTAATCTATTGTCACATCCTTGCAGAGGATAAAAAGAGTTTTTTGATTTAATAGATGGAAGAAATGTGATCACCAGTGGAGGAGACACTGGCTGAGGTCAGGGCCTTAAGGGAAGGATCAGAGACTTTGTTTCATGGTCAAGTTGAACAGGTTGGACTACTGCATACTCATGGTGCTGCTGGCTGCTGCTGCTGTTTCTTAGAAAAGATTGGGTTGTCTTGACATCCTCAGAAGTAGATGAATATATAGGGCAGCATAAATTTGGGGCAGAAGTGTTCCAACATGTTTCATGCTGTGCATTCTTTCATTTCTCCTGGAAATGTAGCACATGCATTTATTCCATTAGTGGTAAGAGAAAAAGTCTTAATTACCTTCCAATTCCTATGATGTATGTCAGTGGGTTGGAGCAGTGGTGATGATGCATTCTTCTGTGCTTAGGCTATACAAGTATTTAAGGATTCTTGAAATCTGAAAATGACTGCACTGTAAGCAGTTGGGTCACTTTTCTAGCTACTGCTCAGATATGAAGTTTTAATTTGAGCAAATATCTTAATTTAAGCTGCAGAGTTATCAGGCAGGAGAAAATGGCAAATTCTACCTCCAATTTCAGTTCTTTGTGGTGATTTGCCTTGATTTTACAAATTTAAATTTAGGGTAAAAAATAAAAGACAAGACTGAATATAACACACACCAGCATATGGGCATAATGACAATGTCAATAAACTTAGCGGCTTGAGCTTCAGGATTTTTTGTCCCAGTGTTCTCTGTGACTGGCAGTAAGAGTATGAGAAATATGGTGAAATGTCAGCATCCTACTGGCACGGAAACATTAGGGTAATTTTTCTTGTAGGGTTTGTTTCCCTGTTGCAGAATGACATTGGGTGGGGGCAAATTGGATAGGCTCTTAACTTAATGTCCTTTGTCTCCCATCTTAGTCAGATTATTTGGAGAAATGATTGAGCTAGGCCCTCTGCCGAATTATTTCTGGCCCAAATGACTCTGCTATGGACTGAACTTTATATCTCTCCAGATTCATATTTTGAAATCCAATCCCTAATATGATAGATTTGGATATTTAGCCTTTGATAGATGAATAGGTCATGAAGGTAGAGCCTTCGTGATGGAATTAGTGCTCTTACAAAAGAGACCCCAGAGCTCTGTCACCCCTTCTCCATGCGAGGACACAGCCAGAAGTCAGTTGTCTTTGAGGAAGTGGGTCTATTCTAGATACTGAATCTGCCAACCTTGATTTTAGACTTTCTAGCCTCTAAAAGTAGGATAAATAAATCTGCATTTTTCTCTTAACCCTCTCCTCATAACCATCTATAGTATTCTTTTATAGCAGCCTGAACTAACAGGTAAGTTCCAAACAGTGAATCGTGTTTATGGCAATAGTAACAAGAGACAGTATAGAAAAAGGAGCATAGAGACTGCACGGTTTTAGAGTTTGGAGGCCCATGACTTGAATCCCAACTTTGACCTTAAGTTGTTGCATGATCTTGGGCAAGCCTTAATTTTTTTTTTTCATCTGTGAGATGGTTTCAATAAGGAATAAATGTAGATGAGACACTCAGTATAGTTCCTGGTCTATAATGAATATTCAATGTAGATAGAGTGCGATAATAATGATAACTAGATTAACTTGATTTTTGAATCAGAATCCTGTAATCATTTCCAGAATCTTCTACAGAGTTATGGAGTCTGAATAGCTGAGATTAGGGCCCAGACAGCTGCCTTTGAGACAGCTTCATAGATGATTGTGTAGGGACTGGATAAAAAATTACCCATTTGGAATTGGGACATTCTCTGACCTCTCTTTGCTTAGTTTCTGAATATCTGACTCAGACCTTCTTGGTTAATATTCTGTACAGGCAAACTCAGCATTTTTCTGTAACTGTATCATCCCTGCCTCATACCAGAACACCACACGTTAGGGAGTAGTGAGAGGCTCTGGGAAGATGAGGTTTGAAAGGAAGTGATAATGAGACTGAGGTCGAACAGGTCTTTTGTGTAGAAGATGCAGTCTATAAGAAGATATTAACTTTAGAAGAGGTAGAACAGTATAATGCATGATGAACTTGTATAAGCAAAACAGTATTTACATAATTAAGTATTTTCTGGTCACACATTATTACTGAAATAATTTTATCTAAGCTTCCTACTTGTTTCAGGTGTGCAAGAGGGTGATAAACTAAAATTCTCCTTCTGGAATTTGCTGGGTTACCTCTATTAGTTGTTTAGGGAACAATGGACATACAAACTTCCTGTTCAATGGTGGATTTATGGAACAACGGGCATTCCTGTTCACCTGTGGGCAGTTTCAGGGTCGTAGAGGGAGGGAGGACTGTGCTTGGACACAGGTGAATAAAGCATGGTTGTTCATGGAGCATTCAAGAAGGGAACCAAACCTTCAGAGTCAGTGACATGGTGAAAAAGTAAAGATAATTCCATAGACTGGGGAATATGCCCAAGAAATTGGAGTCCTAAGTGAGATTTCTAAAAGTGGAACTTGGGGTCAGAAGCCAATCATAAGAGTCTGGATAGATGCAGACTAGGGAGCACTGGCAACAGAGCACTGAATTAAATAAACAGATGAGTGAACAGGTGGCGAAGCAGGAGAAATTCGCCAGGAGGTGCCACTTTTTGAAGTTAGGGACTATAATTTATGTTTAATTTATCTCTCAGGGTAAGGCTTAGGTAATTCCTACTTTCAGGAAACTTAAGTCAAGGAGATCAGTATGTGTAACTGTGAGGAAGGTGGCAAAAAATGAAGCCAAAGACAGTGAAGGGAAGGCTAACTCTACCAGAGCATCCCCCACTTTGAATTCCCCTAAAAGTAATTTAGGGAAATTATGATGATGATGATGATGATTACAGATGAATATAACCACCACTAGCATTTATTAAGCACTTAATATGTGCCAAGAACTGTACCAAGTATTTTTCATATATCAACTCTTTATTCTTCCCAGCATTCCAATAGGTAGATTTCTTTACTCAGTGTGAGAAAACTAAGTTTTAGAAAAGTAATGTGCTAAGATCACAGAGTTGTCAGTGGAAGAACTAGAACTCAAACTCAGATGAATTTTTTGTATACCTTTGAATTTTGGCTATAATTTGTTCATCTGTGCTAAATCACAATAGTCCTTACTGAAGTAGTTTTCTTTATTCCTCTCCACTTGTAACTCCAGCTTACCCAGAAGGAAATGAAGAGACATGAAAAAAAAAAAAACATAAGAATATACACACATTATCTCTCTCATCTATCTTTATACATCTACGTAGAGTGCTAAAGAGGCATTAATTGTTAAATTATGTAAATACTGAGCTATTTGAGCTAAACATTTAGTGAGACAGTATAAAAGAGTATGTAAGAGTCATTCTCTCTGGGCTCAGGGAATCTATAATCCAGTTGGAGTGATAAGACAAATGGCATAATAATGTAGTAATGAAGGTCATATGTATCACATGCAATGCAGTCAGGCAAACACAATGCTATAGGAGTCCAAAAGGGGGAAAGGTCCCTTTGATCATTGGAACTGACTTCATGGGCAAGATTGCAGTTCAGTTAGACCTTTATAGTATTCTGTAAAAATCAGCTGACTCAAGTTTAGGGCTTTGTCTGGACCAGGATTATCAAGTCCAGTGCCCAAGACATGTAGAAGTCATAAATGTTTTGTATTAAAAGAATAAGCCAGTGAACTATATCTTGACCATTTAGCTTTTCAGCTTACTGCAACAGATTTATGGCTGCATACAAATCATTCCTTTTGTACAACTGTTGTGTTTTAAAAATATAATTACATTTACCATCAAGCCTTTGAATCTAATAATCTTCTAATATTTGTGGTTATTGTAAGGAGCTCTCAAAAAAAGTTGGAAATGGAAAAAAAAACAAAACAAAACACTATGACCTGGGAAAGAACTCAAAGTGTTTTTCATTAGTCTCATTAAATTGTGCATAACTGTATTTTCCACAAGTAGAAAGTTTCAAAATCTTGTAGACAAGCAGTTCTTATTCTATAAAAGAGATTCAAAATAAAAATATTTCTTTTGTCATTAGTAAACTAATATTAGTATGTTATTCTCTGCTAATTACAAATAGCTTAAATCTTCTAGTCTTTCTCTTCCAAGGCAATTGCATTAGTTATCTAGTTCTGTATGACAAATTGCCACCAAACCTACCAGCTTAAAACAACAAACATTTATTATCTCAGTTTCTGAGGGGCAGGAATTTGAGAGCAGCTTAGCTGGGTGGTTCTAGGTCAGCATTTCTCATAACTTTGTGGTCAGGATGTCAGCTTGGGTTTTTGTCATCTGAAAGCTTGTCTGGAGCTGGAAAATTTATATCCAGGCTCTATCACGTGTTGATAGGAAGCCTCATTTTATCACTGGTTGTTGGTTGGAGACCTCAGTTCTTTGCCATGTGAACCTCTCCTCAAGGCAGCTCACAGTATGGCAGCTGGCTTCCTTCAGAATGAGTAATCCAAGAAAAAAAGAGAGAACAAGATAAAAGTCTGCCTTTTTATGACCTAGTTCCTGAAATTTCACACCATACTTTTGCTGTCATCTATTAGAAATAACTAAGTCCATCCTCTCTGCAAAGAGAAGGGAATCGAAGAAAGGGAAGAAAAGCAAAGAATTTGTGAAGAGTTGTCTAAAACCACCACAGACACATATTTATATTCATCTCTATACATTGTCATTCTGCTTTAGAGTATGATAAATAGTTTTTTTAAGAATGATGTGTATTTTGATATATATCACTCTCTAGTCTACAAATACAAATAGACCTGTGTGAAACTAATTGTTCAATGGACTAAATAAAAGTTTATCATGCTAAATAAAGAACAATTTTGCTTCATCTGAACAACTAATTTTTACTTTTTGGACCCTAATAATCTCTAAAATTATCAGGTTTCTTCTTTATGCTACCTGCAAGAAAACTTAGAGTAAAATTTCTGGCCCAAGTTTAGTGAAATTAAAAATCTTTTTTAATGTAATCTGAGTCTCAACTTCCTATTCTTAACATAATCTTCCCTATCCTAATTTTTTAGCTTTTTTTATTTTAGTTTTTGTAAATTTAGTATTAAGCATGCAGTTTTAAATATGTCTTATCCTTTTGGGGACAAGATATGCTGTAAATAAGAATGTGTGTGTGTGTGTGTGTGTGTGTGTCTGTGTCTGTGTCTGTCTGTCTATAACATTGTAAAATAATAGATGTCATTTATTAAGTTCTTATTATTTATAAATCATCTTATGGATATTATTTAATGTTCACAAAGATCCTTTGATGTATGAAAAATTAGCTCCATTGACAGATGATGCAGCGAGGTTAAAAATGGATCAGGATTCAAACTCATGGCCATCTGACTCCAAAGCCTTCAGCACAACTCAGACTATACATAAGTAAAAGGCCAAGATGCCTGGCCGCTCTCCCTCAGACTCTCCCAGCGCAGCTGTCGTGACAGTCACTGACCAAATCCTGTTTGTTCAGAAGACATTAAGTTGCTGTCTCTGAGTCACATACTTGAACTGAAACCTTCCTTTTTGTGGTACAAAGAGTTTATTTCCTATTTTTTGTTTTGTATACTTCTCCCCACCCCCACAACAATAAAAAACAAAACAATAAGATGGCATTAATGGAATATGAACTAAGATTTATATTTTTAGAAGTCACAAACAGCCTTCTGGACTTAGAATATGTGATAATTATTTTTGAGGGTTCCCTTTGACTCTCTAAAATTTCTTTTAACATTTATATATTTGGACTTTGAGATTCAGATTAATATTTCACTTAATAATCAGTCTTGCTGCCAAAATGTAACTATGGCCTTCTTGTTTTTAAAAAATCCTGTACGAATTACTGACCCATGCAGAATTTCTATCTGTGTTAATAAACTGATGACCTAAAATCTATGAGAAGTGAAGCATGCTGCAGATTTCATTTGATCTGTGGGCTGATGAAGGCAAAGAATCAAGTTTATAAGATTCAAATTCCCATTTTGCTTTCAATCTACCTTTTTAAGGTCTAAAGAAATATTGTTTTCACTCTCAAATTTTCCACATGAGTACACTTTGGAGTGATCTGTGCCAGCCGTTTTATGAAAGGTTGACAGATATGGAAGCCTTTGATAGGCATAACTCTCTGAGCCGCATGTCGTCTGCAATATTCATCTATTGACTTGGCTTGGGAACTCAATTTATTCAAAATTAGGATTGAGTATTCGGTGATTGTAGAGCCTGCTTTATTTGCTTCATTTAGATGACAATCCACTTTAGACCCCAAAATGTAAATGAGGATTTGAAACTATTGTACAAATAGTTTATGCTGTTATATCAATTTCTTTATTCCTGTCTTTGTGTTTGAATTCTTTTTGAAGGTAGATTTAGTAGAATGTTAAAGTATCTTAGAAGTTGAATATAGCAGAAGAAAATGAGTCTCGGGGATTAAAGTAACATAATTATTAGATTTTATCTAAAGAAAAACAACCACTCTTTCCTCAGATCTCTAAAAGTATAAAAGAAATTGTCTTCTCAGCAAATTTTTAGAAAACTCTAAAAATTATTAGGGAAGATTTTAAAAAGGTATTGACTGGAGTTTTTTTTTTTTTTTCATTTTTTTCTGGCCCTAGTCCTCTGTTCAAATTTGTAATTCTTGAAGAAATGAGCCAAAAAGATTTTATCTGATATAACCGAGTAATTGGAGACAACTTAGGATCTTTAATTAAATTATTCAAATTCTTCCTTAAATTTCTTTTGTCACTTAAACTATTATTGAGGGGAATAAAACACACAACTATTGGAAATGGTATAGATTTTCTGGGACATACACAAAAAAGATGTCAGTAAAGGATTTGGGATATTCATTTATTCATTCAACAACTTTCTGACTACCTACTATGCACCAGGCAGTGTTTTAAGTATTGGTTATTCAGCAGTGGAAAAAGAAATAAAACAAAGAAAAAAATATTAGTTTTCTTGGAGCTCACATTTTAGGGGATAAAACAATATATGATATAAGTAAAATATATAGTTTGTTAGATAGTGGTAAACGTTAAAGAGAAAAAAACAGGGAGGGGTGGGAGGAGGTGTTAGGGGCAGGAGAGATTGAAAGTTTACAGTCTGTGGATAGAGAGGTCTCCATTGAATTTAAAGCAACAAATGAACAAGACAAACAAAAGCTTGTAGACACAGACAATAATTTAGTGGTTACCAGCGGGAAAGAGGGAATAAGAAGGTGGAAAAGGGTAAAAGATCAAATACATGGTGACAACAGGAGATCTAACTTTCGATGGTGAATACACATACAATATATAGATGATGTATTATAAAATCGTGCACTCAAAACCTATATAACTTTATTAACCAATGTCACTCCAATAAATTGAATAAAATTTCTTTAAAAAGTGATGGGATTTGAGTAGAGACATGCCAGAAAGGAAGGAATAAATCATGTTGAGATATGTGGGAAAGGATTTCTGGGAAAGGGTTTCTAGGCAAGGGAACAGTAGGGCAAAGGTCCTGGAGAGACAGCTTTTCTGACTAGTGGTAGAACGGAAGGCAAGGAGGCCAGTGTGGCAGGAATAGAGTAAGGAAGGAGAGAATTAGATGAATTCGAGAGGTAACAGTTGGGGGCAAGAGGCAGATCCTGTAGAAGGTTGCACGTCATAGCAAGAACTGTGCCTGTTAGTGTAAGTCAAGGTTTCCCAACCTGAGCACTATTGACCGTTTGTCATGAAGTTGTCCAGTGCATTGATTCATGTTTAGTGGCATCTATGGCCTCTTCATTAGATTACAGAACTCTCCCAGGGTGAAAATAAAAAATTTCTCTGCACGTTGCCAAATATTTCTTGGGGAGCAAAATCACTGCTGAGAATCACCGCTTTAAGTAATATGAGAGGCCACTGGAAGGTTTAGAAGGGAGGGTGAATGATCTGACTTAAAATTTAGAAAGATCACTGGTTGCTATGTTGAGTATAAACTTGAAGGAGCAAGAGAGGTCATACAATATTTCTATAGTTTAATAGATCCTGAATTTTAACACTGGATATTATCTATCAGAATTCTGTTGCTATACTCAAGGACCCCTTCCCCTTACCTGGTTAGATCAATAGTTAAAGGAAATTTGTGGCAATCATAGGAAATCCAAGTATGTCACCCTCTTTTCCTTTATAAAATAGAAACTTAAACTTTTCCTAATTATAAGAAAGAAATCTTTCAGATAACCAGTGTATCAGTAAAACATTAGAAGACTGAATTTAATATAAAAATTTTAAAGCTTTCCTATTAGAAAATGGCACTATAAATATAGTAAAATAAGACTATTGACAAACATTATTTTTATATATTTGTAATATAAACATTTTATTTATATTTTGTATGTACAGATTTTATATATTTAAATATATTTATGTTTAACATATAAAGGATTAATATAATTAAACAAATCTATTTTAAATTAATAAAGAAAAGAGACTTCAATAGTAAAGACACATGGTATCAATATGAAGCACACAAAAGAAAAAATATAGATTAATGATATAGAAAAATAATTAGAAAAATTTGTTTAACACCACTAAGAATCCAATACATTTAAATAAAATAATAATATACAATTTTTTACCTATCAGACTGGCAAGAGTAAAAGAGCATCTTATTTAATATTTACAAGGAACAGATACATCACTGGGCAAAGAGTAAAAATCATAATCCATGAATATTCTGCTTCTAGGAATTTTTCCTATGGAAATAACTAGAGAAGTATCCAAAAATGGATGCATGTGTTTTGTGGTTGCCATGTGAGGGCAAGATCAACCCATCATCCAAATAGATTTAGGTAATGTTACTGATAAAACCATGGATGTCCAGATATGGGGCAAAATGGGCAAGGGAATAGTGGGCTTGAAAGCTATCAGTGATCAAAAATCAAAAATGGAGTCAGATTGTTAGAATTTGCTCCTGATATCTGATTAATGATGAAAAATGTGCTATGTCTTATTTAACTGATTTTGAACTGGTTTAAGTGAGCCATTATGACATTCTGTGAAAACTACAACCAAAGTGGTAAGAAAGGTAAAAGTTCCATTAAGTACCTTGTTTAAGAGCTCAGTGTTGTGTTTTCTGAAAAATTTGATTTATATTTTGGGTATCTGTGAAGTGAGAAATTCCTTGAGTTTTTATCCCAATTGTAACAAC
This sequence comes from Macroglossus sobrinus, assembly GCA_004027375.1. Lineage (NCBI taxonomy): Eukaryota > Metazoa > Chordata > Mammalia > Chiroptera > Pteropodidae > Macroglossus > Macroglossus sobrinus. The sequence goes on from PVKZ01000590.1 coordinate 55,763, forward strand.
CTTGGATAAATAATTGCTGCTGCCATTAATTGGAACAGATAGCTAGACCATTGTCAGTGGCCCAAGAGTCTATAAAAATGAGCAGAAAGGGCTGAGTGCTAAGACAGTTTTCTCAAGATGGTCAGCAGTTCTGATCTTTGGGTATTGTCTTTGATTAGGAATATCTCACTTGGAAGATGGACAGTAGCAGCTCTCTAGGGAGCTTTGTCATAGGTGCTACCCCTCAAGTGTATGAACTCTTTCTCATCACTTAGCTGATTCCTCTGGGCTTCTGAAGTGGCCAGTGGGTCTGAAGGCAGGTAACTTTCCCTGGTGCATTGAATTTTACAAGGGAATGAGAACAGGAGAAACCACTTTCTCTTATAGATGGAATATAGCAGAGGGTCCAGGTTTGGCTCTATTTGTAAGTAATGTTTCCATTTTAATAATGAGGTCTTCATGGCCATGCCAAGCCTTTTGGGTTCTGTCTCCATGGCCCAAAGCATAACAGTCAGTTGGGCTTGGGGAGTCATAGGCTTAAGGCTTGTGAGAACTTCCATCTCCACCAGGGTTCAGTATGTGGCCAGAAGTTGCTGCTCTAATGGAGGGTAGCCTGGGGCTGAGGAGGGCAGTTTTTTGTAGCAGAAGGACATGGGCTACTATTGTTATTGGGGATGATCCAGAAACTTAAGACATCATGAGAAGAGGTTGTAAAAGTCTCAGAGGTGTCTCTTTAGGGACACCAATGAGAGTGCCTATTGTATAGTAGTTTGGATAGATTTTAGAACCATTTTTTTTTTTTTTTGGTAGAGGGCACAATTTAGAGTGGGCCAATTTGCAAGTAATAGCATGTTGGACTTTCTATCATGCTGGAACTGAGACACTTGATCCAAACTGAATCATGAGGATAGTTCTTGGCCAAGACACACAATCTAAGTCCACTTTATGGTGAGGTCCACTCCCATATTGTTATCCCTAATGTCTTTTATTGAAATTTGTGAGTTAGGCAGATTGAATCTATAACAGAGGCTTGATAGAACTCTTATAAATGCAACTATGTAGGACAGCTCAAAAGACAGGCCTGCCAGCAGACAGGGACATAACTCAAAGCTCATGTTAATTGATGGACAGCAGCCCAGAGTGTGTGTTTGCTGCAGGCAGATGATCTAGTTTAGAAGCCAAATGTGAGAGAAGAAAGATTGCCAGGTGGTGGTGGTCGTCACCTAAACCGTCCTGCTTGTAGCACCAACTGTATTGTTGTGGCCCTGTGCTGGACGAAATCAACTCCTAACTAATTTCGTTCAGATTCTGAGAATGAAAATGTCACACATGCACCAACAAGATAGAAAAATGTTTATTACTCAGCTAACAGGACCATCCAGAGTGACATGAACAAAAAGAGAGACAAGTAGCTATGGTTTTTATTGTGATTGGGGTTTGGGGTTAGGATGAGAGTCCCTCTGGGTTTGTGGGGTTTGAACTTCCCCTTTGGTGTCAGAGGCTTCCTTATGGGGCGCGAGAGAGAGGAGAGGTGGGGTTTGAAGGCAGTCAGGGACCAAACATCAAAAATAATGCCAGATCCTTCATTAGACTGTATTCGTCATATTTCAACTTACATTTAGAGATTTAGAAATAACCTGAATACTCGAGGACAGGACTGGGTAAACAATTTTGTAGATCCACACAATGAAACACTATGAGGCCAAAACTATTGTTAGGTGAGGAAATTAAGTTATGCAGTATAATTCTGTTTTTGTGTATATCCACACTGACATCTAAATACACATACACACAGACAATTAGCAGGAAATGCACTGAAATGTTAACAGTATTTACTTAGTAAGATTAGAAGTTTTCACTCTGTTTTTATTTATTTGTATTTTCCTTTAATGTATATTATGTGTATAATCTTCTTTTTTTTAGATTTTTTTTTAAAGAAAAAGTTCTTTCCTGAAATCATTGGTTTAATGTCATTTCTAGCCATGGGGCCACACACAAACACAGTTGAGGTAAAAGCTGGCTTTGCTGACTGTGGCTTAGGTCCTTCTGCCGGTGTATTTCATCATTTTTTTTTTTTTTTTGGTCTAAAGATGATCCAGATGGCCAAAAATGTTATGTTGTGTATATAGCTTTGCTGCATGGTCTGCTTAATTCTAATTTACCATGGTTCAGCACATCTTGAATTACTTTTGTGTTTATTTCGTAATTTTATAAAATGCCTAAATTTTTGAGGTAGAAAGATAAGATTATTCAGTTACGATGGTAAATTACCTTTCCTTCCACTTTTCAGTGCCTTCCCTAGAAAATAATAACATCTCTATAATAAAGTTATTGAATTCTGATAATTGAATAGGGTGAGAATTTCATCCATGATAATGATTACTTCATTAGTAAAGCAAATTTGTAGAAGACATGAACATTTGTAGAAGACGTAGCACAAATGAAGGTTAATAAATGTGCCTATTAAAAACTTCTTTGCATGCTTGAAAACAGCATTGCTTTCTATTAAAAATGAAATACTATTTTTTAAAAATGTAAAATCATTAAACATCTGTGTGACACTTTTTAGAGTATTAATACTAATTTCTTAATCATAATTTTTGAAAGAAGTATATGTTTAAAAGCTTTTTAGCAGGTAATCTAAAATTAAGAAGTCTTATGTGACATTTACTTTCATTACGAGAATATTTAAGTTATAAAAATGTATAATGAGTAACACCGTAGAGCCTTTTAAATTGAAAAAAGAAAAGGTTCATTGAATTCAAAACTCTGGCAATAACTGACTATAATACATTCTAATTATTTTAAAATTGATAGTTTATATAATGTACACTTATCATTTAAAGATAATCCATAAATCAGAAAACTTATCTTCCAATTGCCAAACATAAAGAGTTTACATAACATAGTTTCCAGAGAGGTCAGTGTCATAAGACTGAGAAAAGAAAATACATCCATTACTTACCTATTATGTGCCATGCAGCTTGAGTCTTTACCCATATTGTTCATCCAGTCATTGCTTTTTAAAAATTCATTACTCTAACGACTCTTATTGAGAATACATTATGTGTCAGTTGAATTAGGGGTCACAGTCTCTTCCTTGATAGAAAATATACTTGTCTATATAATTTTAGTCTTATTATAAGTCTTTGAAGGAAGTATTTATAGTTGACCTATGGGCAGAGGCTGTCTACTTCATTTTCTCAGCCTCCCTCTTAACTAAGAGGTAGACACATTGACCCCAGACTTTGAATAGGAAGAGGATGTCCTGATGAAGCAGAGGCAATTAAAAAGAATCTTTGCCTTATTGTCTTCTCTGGTCTTCCCTGAGATCCTGTAAATCACCTATTATCCTTGAAATAAAGTCTTTCCCCCCTAAAATCAGCTAGCATCATTGTCTGTTGTTTGCTTCTAAGAATCTGAGTCATTTCACATTATCTTATTTCACCAAGGAGGGAACAAACTCAGAAAAATGTTAAGATCAGTTTGTCTTCAAAGCCAATGCTTTCTTTTTAATATGTCATGCTGTGGAGACGGCTTCTCTTGACAGCAAAGCTGACTCTAGGTTTAATTTTACCACCTGCTGGTAAATCACTGGGGACTTATTATAGTCTGTATGCCTTTCTGCAGTGACAACTCTAATGCAGGCAAGAACAAGCTTTATCATCTTAACTCAGGTTTTGTCTGTGGTACTAAAATAACCTTCCATTCATTTAATTTAGTGAGAAAAACAGTACAAGAAATGGCTGAACAACTAAAGCTCAGCACTGTGGAAGTGGCTAATTGACTTATTGCATGTTTTAGTTTTCAGATCATTGTTTTGCTATCAAGTATAAAATCACAGTGTTAAAGTAAACTCTGGTCATCTTCTGCTAGAGAGGGCAAAGCCGTTTGAAGTGTTGCAGGGCTGGGGCTGAGGCTGAGGCTGTGGTAACATGGTGCATTCCACACACTCCTGCTGTTATGCAGAACAGGCTCTTAAGATTAATGTTTGTTTTGAAGTTAATTAGCCCAATGTTAACCTCATGTGCTTTTGATTAATCGGTTTCACACTGGTGGACTCCGATATGCACGCATGATCTAATGCCAACACAGAAATGGAAGAACGCAGGCCAGTGGTGAGGAGGGGCTGGCGGTGAGATGGGGGCAGGGCGGGGAGGTCCTTCCATAAGATGGCACTCTGTTCTCTTCATTCTCAATCGTGTCCAAACAACCTGATTACAATTTTCAGTCTCAGAGGAAAAACTTGTGTTTTACAACCCACATCATGATTTCATGATCTATCACATTTCATGTTTGACCTCACTTCTGACAGTTACAATATGTGTGTTTTGTTAACCTCGACATATATTTTGTGAAATTGTGATGGTTGTTATAAGTCTTTTTTTCACGTACCAGAGGCTTTTCTGAGTAAATGCTCAGTTTTTCAGATTCTGTCCTTTTCTCTTTTCTTCTCAAATTGAGAACTTGGCCTTTGGGCAGTTAGAAATGTATATGTGATGGTGGTAGGCAGGGCATCAGATTTGCATGAAAGTCTCAAGGTGGTTTTCTGGGTCCTTGCTGGGCTCTTCTTTATGGTAACTCTTGTCCATGAAGTCACTCCTTGGCCCACTGGCCCTACCACTAAAGCCTATGGCTGGAGAATATATTAAAAGAAGTTGTCACCGCTGCTCTCTTTTTCTCCCCTCCCCTCCTGAGCCTGCCCTCTTTCTCTGCCCATCCTTCTCCTGTTTTCCCCCTTCTCATCCTGTTCCCTAGAAGGAACCACTCAGGCTTGTCCTCTCTCACAGGGTACATAAAAACTTTTGGATACCCTCTGTGTTGTATAAGGACAGCTGGCAGAAGTTCTAGAAAGATAAACTCAGGCTGCACCATGTTTACTGTTTGGTGAGCACTCCATGTGGGTCTTTTCCCATAAATGGGAAGCCAGGCAAAAGCCCTCCTACTTGGTTTTCCCCTCAATCTATCAAATATGCCTCCTGCCCCAACCTGAGATTTTGGTTTAACCATTCATCATTGCTAAATCTTTTACTCTTTCTCTCATCTTCTAGGTTCCTTTCTCCTTCCCAAGATGACATCTGTCCCATTTCATCTCTGGGTCATGATAGGTGGTCAAATTGCAACAAAAGAAATTGGCTTATTTTAAGAGAATTTCCAAAATTTTTGTGTTGTGTTTGCATGTGCATTAATTCTATTGAAATTGGATATATGCATAATATTTTTTCTGCATCTTGTATCCGTAACTTGGCATATCTTTCACACCATTCTCTTAGGGAAGTAGTTATATATAAATGCTTCAATGAGTTTGAAAAAAAAAAAAAGGCAGGCATCCATAAGTGAAACCTAGTTATCTGCTTTTCTCTTCTCTAACCCTTTCCTGTTTCCCAGAGGGAAACATTTTTAACTTTTTATACAGTTTCTGTTTACATTTTTCTGATAATTGTCACTATATCACTAGATAGTATGGTATCATTGTGGAGAGGGAAGTGGTCAGCCAACAGGGAAATTCTCACTCCACCTGGAGATGAACTTGGATTTGAGTCCAGGGGTTATGAGGTGATGCGTCAGTTGCATCTGCTACGCTGTCTCTATGCAGACTTACGACCATCTATTTCTTATTCAGAGCTCATTACATACTAACTGTATGGGCATGATTAAATTTACTATATCATCTAAATTAAGCATGCCCAATTATTTGCAGATGTTTTAAAATGTGAAAGCCACAACATTTATAATAAAGATTACATATATGTATTAGGTATTTGAAACTGATAAATTGAATGTATGACTCATGGTATGTGATCAAAGCTTTGTCTCCCAATGCCCCTTTCAACTTTATTCAATGGAGGAAGACTTTTCTCAGGTGCTCATTAGTTATTGAAGTAATAGACTGTCCTGGAGTCAATTTATGTCACACAATTTAAAAACTAAAAGCATCTGGTCCAAGCTATTAATTAACACTACAATCTTTATTCAAAGACAATCTTCTCACTTTCTCCCAGCTAGAACCTGAGGCATAGTGATCACCTACACTTTTCTTTTTTATTCTGTCCTTTAGTGGCTGTTATCTACCCCATCAATGATGAGGCTGGGGAGAGAAGACAGGTAACAGGATGCAAGTGTTGGCTGGATGGCTTCATACTCTCTGAGATTAGCATGGTTAAAGCCCACTCTTTAAATTGTGGTTCATTATACTGGCTCTTTTGAGAATCTCAAACAGGGACTTCTAAGTTGCTGTTTCCTTGACCAGGAGATTGTCTATCTCCTATGGTTATTGACTTGAGCCTCCTTCTCTCTTCTTGCTGCAAGATCTCTGCCCCATCTAGAATAGGACTCAAGGTGACTTTTCACTAGCTTTCACATTATTGAGGCTACAAAAGCTTACCAAATATTTGTTAGACTCATAGATGAAAGATTACATATCAAATAGATCTTGAGAATGTATGTTTTTGCAAGTTAATGTGATTTCTAAAAGAGCAGAAAGCTAATCATATAAAAGGAGAATAAGAGTACACTAATGTAAGAGAGAGCATTCTTTTTGCCAAAGGAAGGAGATATTGGTTGTATAGTGATGAGGCCAAATGGTATCTTGGGAGTGAACAAAAAATGATAATCTGGTATGTGGTTTTCCTAAAGTTAGTCGAAGAAGGAACCAAGAAAAGTATCATTAACAATTTTAACTATAAATAAAATCAGAAAGCTCAAATTAATATATATTTACATGGTCAGTAAAAATGATGGCTATCATTTATTGGAAATGTAGTATGTGATAAGCATTGTGTAAATACCTTATGTAAATAACCATAATAATTATCCTGTCAACCTAGGTACTATCATTATCCCCCCTAGTAACCACGGAACTGAGAATAAGCAAGATTATGTGAGTTTTCCAAAGTCATACCAGTTGCAGGTAGAGGAACCCAGATTTAAACCCATATATTTAATTATACTCTAAATATTTTTCATTATACTATATACTTCAAAACCCTAATTCCCCTTCTTCCTACAACCATGCAAATGAAGACATCAAGGCATGGAGAGATCAAGAGATTATCTCATGGCCATACAATTTTTGACAGAGCTAGAACCAGACTCCAGGTCCTTTGATATTCAGTCCCAGGATGATATATGTTAGGCATCAGCAGGAGCAAAAAGAAAGAAAAATTAAGAGGTAAAAAAGGAACAGAAGTAGAAAAATGGGAAAACACTAATAGAAGAAAAGAAAAATAGTGATTAGGGTTAATAAAAACAAAAAGATATTTGTGGTGGGCAGTGGTAGATGCTGTTGTATTTTTCTGTTATCTACCTAGAGTACTTGCATTCTATTCAGCTGAACAAATTATTCCCAAGTTCCCAGTATTGTCTGTTTTACCCCAGTGGGCTGAAATCTACGCCATGTTGTTTTTACATACTCGTGAGCCATTGATAATGTCCACATTGTATGGTCAGGCAGGGGGTCATTTAAGATCAGATTATTAAGGGTATGCTCAAAAGGAATGTCCGCCATGGAAACATATTGGCGTTACCTGGCTCTTGATTGAGGGCAATTAGATGGACATACATTTGGATGCTCTTTTCCGTTGAATGGCACCTGAGAGTCACAGCTTACAATGACAGCTCTATCCTTATCTTTGCTTTGAAGATGCCCTTCTCTACTTCTGGGGTCACCTTTGTTGTGAAATAATAAATCTTAAATTTTTGAAGAGTTCATTGCTTCAGAAAAAAGACTACCTGGCTCATCCTCAAGGCTGAAGACGTGATTCCCGGAAGATTGGAGAGTTAAAGAAGAAATAATTTCCTCTGCAATATCTATATGGATAGGTAGCTCCAAGCTGCTGCTTAGAACAGTTCTAGGAAGTTGCACAAAGTGAAAGCTTGTCGAAAAGTTGGCAAAAATATTTTACATATTCTTGATAGGAACACCTAAATTTAATGAGCCTCTGAAACCAGGATGTAGACTAAGGAGAGACAAACTGAATCTCTTCCAGATAATCTTTCTCTCTCTCAATTTAGCAGTGATTCCTCAAAAAGTTTTGTATGAAACTTCTGCAGGCAGTAGCCATTAGAGAATAGAATGTTTCTCTTGCCAGCAAGACCAGATAGGATGGCAATCTCAGCTCCGGTTCAATTCCTTTATAAATGAATGAGTGCAGGAATCTAGGTTCCATTCCAGGAGCATGGTCTGCAGTGTGTCTAGCTGAGACTGATACTGGCATACCTCTCCGTGGGCGGTGGGAGTGGGCCAATACAAGCTTAGTCCTATAACTTTTAAGCTTTTATGTCTCATCTCATGTTTGATGATGGTCTTGTGATTTTTTTTTTGGTCTTTATCTGAAAAGTGAGGAATAAGTCGTTTTTAGATTCTGATACCACAAGTCTATCTGGGGTCCATTTGCAATTCTCCCAATTTAGTGCATCTTGATCCAAATCTATTTTATATGATATTGTTAGGTGGAGGTCAAGGTAGAGGAGTCAAAGGAGATATATTTTCACTCATGATGCATACTCCTAAATCCATGCTAGGGGTTCTCAAGTGGAAACATGAGAGCTAAATCTGGCCTTTTATGATCAACATAATGTTTAATTATTTGTCATCATTCAAAAATGAGAACATATTATGCTTAAATTTGGATATCGATTTTTTTTTTCTTTAAAAAATCTCAAGTAGCAATAATTGCCAGAGCCAGCCGGTTGTGAGTGAATTAGTCTTGAGAGCGAACGGTTCCTGAAAGGGGGAGTGAGGATAAGAAAAGAGAGAGAGACAAATGATAGAGTTGGGAGGGCTAACAGTGAATACTGCACCCCGAGTTTATTTAGCACAGCATATTTATACCCTTGGAAATGCATGAAAAGCAAAACCCACAAATATTCTAACAATTGCTGGCATTTACATAAGTTCTCTTAAAACATCCTTGTTCCTGTTTTCCTTTTCTTATTCCTTGGGTTAAGGAACTTTCAACTCTTTCCAATAAGCCAAACTTGCTCCTTCAGTAGTAATGAGCTTACCCATTAAGTCAATCTTCCTTCTTCAGTAAAGAGCTTACCTGCCTTGAAAACTTCTAGTTTGCAGGCAACTTTACTCCTATCTGTAGGGCATTCAGCAAGAATGGCTCCCAACAAATAATTAATTGGAGATAAGTAATGGGTGAATATTTAATGAACATTTCCTCTCCAGTTCGTTATAATCCCCACTATTTCCTATTGTCCCATCCACATGACACTGTGTCAATTGCCATATATTATCTCATGTACTCTAATATTATAGTCTAAAAGCATGAAAATCAATAATTTTGATGAATTTGAACACAGTTGAATTGTCTATATTGCTTCACATATTCTGTTGAATTTCTACAAAGAATAAAATGATTAGAAAAGAGTTGATTGAACATTGGAATAGAATAAACAGGTAGTTAACTTATATACTTTAAAAGGGCATGACGATAGTCATTAAAAAAAAAACAGTGAGGCAGTGATTTTAGTTGTAAATTGCCACAACAAAACCAATAATTATTGCTAAAATACCTTTTTGATTCTTTACTTCGGTGAGACAGTGAGAAATGCCTGAAACCCTATTTTTTAGACATAGCTCTGGCTCATTTCTTCATCTTCAGCTCTGCTCAACTATCCTCTATTAGTGAAGCCTTCTCTGTGTACACTATTTAAAATCTCAACACTGCTTACTCCTATCTCTTTTCCCCTTCTCTGTTTTATTTTTCTTTGATGCATTCATCACCTTTTAAAATACCATATTTAAAAAGTATTTGTTTATTTACCTCTCTCCCACCTTAACTAAAATGTAATTTCTACGAGGGCAGACATTCATATTGGTTTGGTTCATTTCCATTATCTTAAATTTAATAAGTGTTTAATCAGTCTTTTTTGAATGGATAGTTACTGAATGAAGAATCAGAATTTGTTAAATAAAAAAAGTGCTTCCATTTTAATAATATAAATCAATTTTTCCAAAGTAAACTTTTATAAAATTTGAAAGTTGTGAATTACTTAAAAACAAATTAAATCTGTCATTTGCTTACTTTTTACTATAATACTTCACATTGTTTAAGATGGAACAGAGGTGATCTCAAGGAAGATTATAGAAGATAGTGTTCCTGTCATATATTTTAATGTAATAATTTTCCTAGAAGAGTATGAATATTTTATGATTAGCAAAAAACATAAATATTTATTTTAGTGTTTATTTTTAATGTCTGGAATTTATAATATCTGGACTAAGGACAAATCTTAGTCCAGAGGCTCAACAAAAGGCTGTTAACAAATGGGACATCAGTTGTTACCAGTTCAGTCTTTTGGAATCTCAATATTTGCCATTAATTTCATGCTTCTTTGCTATGTATTTATCAGGGATGAAGAGTAAAATTGCTAAATTCAGAAAGCATCTTTACCCAAGGAGAATTCTGTATATATCCTAAGAGATTATTATAAGCAAAAGTAAGCTAGTCAAAATGAAAAGGAAATGGCATATTTAAACTTTTATTCCTTTTTACATAATTCAGAACTTTTGTTGTTTATTTCCTGTCTAAATCAATTTTTGGTATGCCTTTATTTCACTTTTTTTAAATCTATGTTTAATATCACTAAGAACATTGCTTAAGGTTTGTTCTGATTTTTATGACTTTCTTTTCCTACATTTTTTAAAGCAAGAGAATGTGTTTAAGGTAACACATGTAATAATATGAAACCTCTTTAGAAGGGGTTTTAAAGTGATTTATAAAAATTATCTGAGCAGTTTTATGAGATAGTTGTAGAGCAGATAGTTCATTTGTCCTAGTTGATGCATTTAAGTTGAACTTATCTCCATTCATCATATGGTGTATTTTAGCTTTTTCACACACATTTTCTATGACCCAAATCCCATTGAAGTAGGTGGGGTAATTTACAAACTGTCATATCACAGACAGATGGCAGGAAGCAGAACAGAAAAGATCCTGCATTTCTCAGCTGTTAGATGAATGTGTTTTGGTCTGAATGTAGTAGTGAAAGCTTGAGGAAGATTCTGTTGTATTATGGCTTTTGTATTCTGAGCAATAAAAAGCTTCTATTAGAATACTCAATCACAATTTTATACCATAATTGTGGGCCTAATTTCTGTAAGACTTGGTTTCCTCATCTCCAAAATGGGAGTCATTTGATATATATATATATATATATATATATATATATATATATATATATATATATATATATATATATAATTTATATATATATATAAATTACCTACCTGTTTGTACAGAAGGTCTATAAATTATATATTCTTTTCAAACCATATGAATTAGGCACTAACTCTGCCTTTATGGAAACTCCATACTGTTTTTCAGAGTGGTTTCACCAATTTATATTCCCCCGAACAATGCACAGGGATTCCCTTTTCACCACATTCTTGCCAACACTTGTTATTTCTTATCTTTTTGATAATAGCCATTTTTAACAGGTGTGAGGTGATATCTCATTGTGGTTTTGATTTATAATTCCCAGATAATTAACAATGTTGAGCACCTTTTCATATACCTTTTAGCCATCTATATGTCTTTTTTTTTTTTTTTTAAAGAAAAATCTCTATTCAGATCCTTTGCCTATATTTTAATTAGGTTGTTTGGGGTTGTTATAGAGTTATATAAGTTCTTTATATATTTTAAATATTAACCATTTATCAGATACATGATTTGCAAATATTTTCTCTCATTTCGTACATTGTCTGTTCATTTTGTTGATAGTTTCCTTTCTGTTCAGAGGCTTTTGAACTTGTTATAGTCCCATTTATTGATTTTTGCTTTTGTTGCCTTTGCTTTTGTATCTAAAGATATTTTGATTTGGGTGAAAGTGTTATGAAGCCTAATTATGAAAGTGAAGCTGTCATACTCACATTTTACTTATTCAAATTTAACTGCATATGTTCAATATAAAAAATCATCTAATACCTATTACAGGATGGACATTACATATTAGCTAATTATCTTTACTTGGTGCCCACCAAAACCAAACAAACAAAAAGCAAAACAGCAATTCAATCTCATGTTGGAGAGAAAGCATGCACAAAATCACAGTGTAATTAATGGTGATTTAACAGTATTTGAGGGTAGTTTTGATAACATGCAGTTTCCCATTATGCACTTATTCTAGAACATAACCCGTATGTTAGAGGTGATTTTATTAATGTAAATGGTTTTCTATGAGTTAGATTAATTTTGCATAATCTAATTTATAGAAATGGATGTTTTTCATTGTGATAGTCTTATAAGTCTGTTATTTCCTAGTTTATTCATATCTATGTAGTTTGCAACTTATTCACATATTATATTCAGTGCATATAGAGACATTGTTATAACTGATGGTTACTGTTCTCCCAATCCCAGAAACTGCAATGTATTTGAAATATACACTCTACGTTTATAATGAAAACACCAATACAATACAAACTTAAAAGTGAATTACCCTGGATGACACATAAAGCAGAAAAACCCAGAAAAATGCTTTTGAAAGCCTTGGAAAAAATGTGCCACCAAAATACGAATATGTTTTCACTTAAGAAGAAAAAAAAATCTCTGGAAACTGGTTTACATAGGATTTGGAGTTAACATTCCAGTTTTCCAACTGATTGAAACCATTGGCTATTGTATTTACCAATGTTCTGTGGATTTAGTACCATCTGCTGTTCATTGTTAGGGCATGCAAAATTTGTGGGGTTATATATTCTCCAGCATATTTCTTTGTTATGGTCCATTTTTGTTGGCCTGTTGGTTCAACTTTTGTTGGTAGCTCTAGTATTTTTACTAAAATCTGTGTTTTGATATGGCTCTTCCATGACCTGAACTACAAATTCCTAATTTACAGGGGAAAAAAAAGCAAAGTGTACGTAAACTATAATAGCTTAAATGATTCTGACCTTGTTAACTACATTTTACTCTTTTGCTTTCAATAACTAGATTTGTTTTTTTTCCCCCTAATTTTTATTTGTTCCTTAAACTAAAATCATTTAACTTTGTTATTACCTAAGGTATTGTTAGGTAATACTTCATTTCATCAGACCATTAAGGAAATTCACCCTGTGCTATTGCTTACAGTGTTGGGTTGGTTTTATCGCCCTGCCCTCTTCCCCAATAAAAGTATGTATTGGAGTCTTAACCCTCTAGTATCTCAGGATATGTCTTATTTGGAGATAGGGTCTTCAGAGAGGTAATCAAGTTGAAATAAGGTCATTAGAATGAGCCCTAATCCAATATGTCTAGCACACTTATAAAAAGAGGGTAAATTGGGAAACACACACACACACACACACACTCCCCCCACCCGCCATGTGAAGATTAGTTATGCAGCCATAAGCCTAGGAGCTACCTTAATCTAGTAGAAAGGCCTAGAACATATTTTTCTTTAGTGCCTTCAGAGGGAGCATGGCCCTGCTATACCTTGATCCCAGATTTCTAGCTTCCAGACCATGAGACAATAAATTTCTGTTAAGTCACTCAGTATGCAGTACTTTGTCATAGCAGCACTAGCAAACTAATACACTTAACTCACTAATCTTGGTGCCCATTCTATCTCATGTACCCTCCTGTCTTCCTAAACTTTTCAAATTCTTTGCCTTTTTCATTGTTATTCCTTTATCATGCACTGCCCTTCTCTGACATCATATAGTCAAAATTTACCTTCCATTTAAGGTCCTGTTGCTCAAAAGCCAGATTGTTTATGAAGATATCTTTTTGTGCTTTTGTTTTCTTCATATAAATACTCAGAAGTAAAATTGTTGAATCATATAGTAATTCTATTTTTAATATTCTGAGGACCCTTCATACTGTTTTGCATGGTGGCTGCACCAATTTACATTATCACCAACAATGCACAATGCTTTCGTTTTCTCCGCAGAGTTGGCAATGATTCTTCTTTCTTGCTTTTTTTTTGGGGGGGGGGGGATGACAGCCAATCTAACAGGTATGACATAATATTTTATTGTGGTTTTGATTTGTATTTCCCTGATAATTAGTGATGTTGAGCACCTTTTCATGTACCTGTTGGCCGTGTGTATGTATTCTTTGGGAAAATGTCTGTTGAGATTTTCTGCATACTTTTTAATTGGATTTTTTTAATTATAGAGTTTGAGTTTTTTTGTATATTTTGGATATTAACCCCTTATCAGATATTATTGCACATATTTTCATTTTGTAGATGGTTTCTTTCTGTACAGAAAATTTAGCCCCACTTGTTTATTTTTGCTTTTGTTATCTTTGACTTTGGAACCAAATACAAAAAATTATTTCCAAGACCAAAGGTAAGAAACTTATGTTTTCTTCTTGGAATTTTACGATTTCAGTTCTTATGTTTAACTTTTTAATTCTTTTTGAATTACCTTTTGTGTCTGGTTTAGACCCAGTTTTAAAATTTTTTTTGCATGTGACTTCCAGTTTTCCCAGCACTATTTATTGAAGAGACTGTCCTTTCTCATTGTATATTCTTGGCTTCTTTGTGTAAATTAATTAACAATATAAGTGTGAGGGTTTTTTTTTAAACTTTCTATTCTGTTTCATTGATCTGTGTGTCTCTGTGTGTCTGTTTTTATTCCAATATCATATTATTTTGATCACTATAGCTTTATAAGATAGTTTGAAATCAGGAATTGTGGGGCTCCAGATTCTTCCTTCTCAAAAGTGCTTTTGCTATTTGGGGTCTTTAATAGTTTCATATAGATTTTAGAATTTTTTTTTCTACTTCTGCAAAAAATATCATTGGAATTTTGGCAGGGATTGCATTAAAACTCTAGATTGGTATAGTTAGTATGGACATTTTAACAATATTAATTTTTCCAACCAATAAGAACAAAATATCTTTTTGTTTTTTTCATAAATGTCTTATAGTTTTCTGTATACTAGTCTCTCACCAATTTGGTTAAGCTTCTTATTCTTCTTTTTGATGAAATTATAAATGAGATTGTTTTCTTAATTCCATTTCTCATAGTTTGTTATTAATGCATAGAAATGTAATAGATTTTTCAATATTGACTGTGTATCTTACAACTTTACTGGATTGTTTATTATAATAGTTTTTTTTTTTCTGGAGTCTTTAGGGTTTTCTATATATAACATGTCATCTACAGATAGTGACTTATTCCTTTCTAACGTGTGTGCCTTTTATTTATTTTTCTTGCTTTATTTTTCTGGCTAAGACTTCTAATACTATGTTGAATAAATTGATGAGAGTGGGCATTCTTGTTTCTGATCTTAGAGCAAATTTTTTCAGCTTTCACTATTAAGTATGATGTTAGCTGTGGGCTTGTCACATATATTCTAACCCACTTTGTTGAAAGTTTTTATCATAGATGAGTGTTGATTTTTGTTAAATGTTTTTCTGCATCTATTGAGATAATCATATGTTTTTTAATCTTTTATTTTGTTAAAGTAATATATCACATTGATAGAGTTATGGATCTCTGAAATAAATCCACTTGATTATGGTGTATGATCCTTTTAACATACTGTTGAATTCAGTTTGCAAATATTTTACTGAGAATTTTTTTGAATCTATGTTCATCAGGGATAATGGCCTGTAAATCTTCATGTGTGTGTGTGTGTGTGTGTGTGTGTGTAATCCTTGTCTGAGATTGCTAGCGGAATAATCCTGGCCTCATATAATGAGTTTAGAGGTGTTTCTCCTTTTTTTTTTTTTTTTTTTTTGCAAGGGAGAGAGTTTGTGAAGGATTTTTATTTTTATTTTTATTTTTGTATGTTTGGTGGAATTCATCCACCGAAACCATCTGGTCCTAGACTTTTAATTGTTGGGAGGCTTTTATTACTGATTAATCTTTTTACTAGTAATAAGTATTTTCAAATTTTCTTTTTGTACATGATTGTCATGGTAGGTTTATGTTTCTAGAAAATTATTCATTTTCTTCTCAGTTGTCCAATTTGTTAGTGTATAATTCTACAGAGCAGCCTCTTATGATTCTTTGTGTTTCTGATTTTACATCCTCTTTTTCTGTTGGTGAGTCTAGATAAAAGCTTATCAATTTTGTTTATCTTTTCAAAAATCCAGCTCTGTTATTTTTAGTCTCTATTTCTTTTCTGATCTTTGTTATTTCCTTCCTTCTACTAATTTTGAGCTTCATTTGTTCTTCTTTAGTTCTTTGAAATTAGGTTGTTCATTTGAATTTTTTATTATTTTTTGACAGTCATTTATTCCTGTGAACTTCCCTCTTCATATTGCTATGTCTCCCTTTAGGTATGTTAGTATTTGCTTTAAATATTTAGGTTTTCCCATGTTGGGTGTATTTTCAAATTTTATACCTTCTGTTGGGCTGACCCTTTTATCATGACATAATGACCTTCTTTGTGTCTTATTACAGTCTTTGCCTTAAAGTCTATTTTGTCTAATATGAATGTTGTCCCAGATTTCTTTTGGTTTTCATTTGCATAAGGTATCTTTTTCCATCCCTTCACTTTCAGTCTGTGTATGTCCCTATTTCTGAAGTGTGTCTCTTATAGGCAGCATATAGATGAGTCTTATTTTTTTATCCTTTCAGCCACTTTGTGTCCTTTGACTGAAGAATTTAGTCTATTTACATTTATTAATAATCGATACATTTATTAATTATTTAGTAATTATTAGGTGTATACTTATTGCCATTTTGTTCATTGATTTCTGGCTGTGGTTATACTTAGATTCCTTTAACTTTTGGGTATATACTAGTAGGTTTTTGTCTTGTGGTTATCATGAGGTTTATATAAAACAACTTAGATTTATGTAATAGTCTATTTTAAGGGGATAAAAACAAGTATGAATGCATTCTAAAATTCCACATATTTACCAACCCCCAACACACACAAGCCATGGTTTATTTATTGAGTGTTATAATTTACATATTTTAACTGGTATATCTATTAACAGATTATTGTAGTTATATTTACTGTTTTGTCTTTGAAACTTCATATTAGCTTTATAAATGATTAGCTTTATAACATTAGATTGTTTTAAATTTTACTATGTATTTACTTTTACCAGTAAAATTTATACTTATTTTTTTTTCTATTATTAATTAGTAGCCTTTTGTTTCAGCTTACAGAAGTCCTTTTGACATTTCTTGTAAGGCTGCTTTAGTGGTGGTGACCTTGTTTAGCTTCTCCTGGTTTAGAAAACTCTCCTTCAATTCTTAATGAAAACTTTCATTTTTATAAGTACTAGGTGTAAGTCTTTTTTGTTCCATTTCCTTTAGGTAGTTAATAAAATTTAGGATACAAAGTTACTTATATAGCTTTTTCTTTCTATACCATTGGGTATGCAGTATAATTTTTATTAATCTATAAATTGTCCACAGCTGTGATTTTAGATTTTTTCTTTTTGTTCTTATGGGTAGAAATTGATTTTTATTTTTTATGATTGGGCTATATTTTGTTTGTCTTACTAAGTGTTTTAATATTTAACCTTGTTATATTATGGGAATTATAGATTTTAAGTTTTTGTTTAAATTCGAGGAGCTAAACAATTTTAGTAAATGGCCCTTGACAAGATTGTTTCTTGCCTTTCTAGAATAGGAAGTTAATTATATCTTTTCATTGATCTTTATTTACATAAATAAGAAAAACATTTCTTCCTCTTTTCTCTGTACTTGATCTGTTAAAGATTGTCAGTGGTCTGTTAAAATCTCTCACTATGTTTTCAATCTCTGTGTATTTTGTTTCTGTGTGTGTGTGTGTGTGTGTGTGTGTGTGTACCCCTTTGTGCTATGTGTTTGTGTGTTTGTCTGAATCTCAAAAGATTGAGTGAATCACATACCTCACTACATAGTACAGAGTCATTGATGGTCCTTCAAGGCCCCTCTCTTCTTTTATGTATATTTTCTTTAATTTTCATTCTCTATCCCACAAACCCCTGTCAATTAAGCAGCCTTTCTAATTGGTTTGAAAGATGTCCTTCTGTTTGTGTATATGCTTGTGAAATATTTTTTAAAATATTTATATAAGTATTAAATAACTATTATTTTAAATATTTATTTTTTAATTTTCATAAATGGTATTATATACTGTATCTTGATCTGTTTATCAATTTTCACAAAGTATTTGCTTATACAACTATCAATTTTATGGTATACATTGTTTTTAAAATCTGCTTGTTGCTCCACAGTGATATGTATATATCCACTAC
This sequence comes from Macroglossus sobrinus, assembly GCA_004027375.1. Lineage (NCBI taxonomy): Eukaryota > Metazoa > Chordata > Mammalia > Chiroptera > Pteropodidae > Macroglossus > Macroglossus sobrinus. The sequence continues at coordinate 73,886 of PVKZ01000590.1, forward strand.
ATTTATCTACTTACTCTCTCAATAATGGGCACACAAATTACATTCAACTACCTGCAGCAAATCTGCATAAATTTTTTTACACATTTCTCCTATGGACTTAATTCTTTGGGATGGTATAAAGGCAAGAGAAGGACCCCCAGATACAGGAATATCAATATTCTTAATTTAAGTAGGTGATGTCAGATTTATCAAAAGGATTGCACATTCTATACTTCTACCTATGCATGAAGATCACCATGTCTATAATCCCAACCAATATTTGGCATTATCCAGCTTTGTAATTTCTGATAGTCTGAAGGGTATAAATTATATCTCATTTTAATTTGCATTTTGTAATTATTAATAAGAGCAGTGTTCCTCAACCTTTTTGGTACCAGGGACTGGTGCTCCTAGGAGAATCTAATGCCTGAGATGGAGCTGAAGTGATGATGATAGTGCTGAGAGCAGCTGCAAATACAGACGAAGCTCTGCTCATTTTCTGTATTTTGCTTGATTTTTAGACTTTGCTTATTTGGCATTACTACTCTTCCTTTGTCTTATTTGTTTGCAAAGTTTCTTTTGTAGTTTATACCCAAGGTCAGCAAATTTCCATTAGTGGGCAAAATTTGACTTGCCTGTTTTCATGGAGGAAATAATCTAAGAATGGTGTTTATATTTTTAAATGATAGGGAAAATAAAGAGATTTTGTAACACATGAAAATTACCTAAAATCAAACTTTAGTGTTAATAAATAAATTTGTATTCAATATAGCCAGGTCATTGATGTATATATTGTGTATATATTGTGTATTGTGCTGGCTTTATACTAAGCAGTTCCAACAGCAATTGTATGACCCAGAAAGCCTAAAATATTTATTAAATATTCTTTTGCAGAAAAAATTTGCTGACATCTGGTTTGAGAGTTTCTGATTGATTTCAGACATTGTAAATTCCTTCTCCCAATTATGTTAATTTTGCCATTATATTTTTCAATCAATAGCCATTATTTTGATTAATCAATGTTTACATTATTTTATCTGATATTCTGTTCTTTTAAGGTCATGTTTAAAAAGTTTATTTCCACTCCTATGTGGAAAATACACAAAGGTATTTTCTCACATCCTCTATAATTAGTTTTATAATTTAACTTTTACATGTAGGTGTCTTATAAACCATAATTCTATCTTTGCAAATTATATTAATGAATGAGAGCTAATTATAATTTTTCTTCATATAGTGAACCAACTTTTCCAAATCATCTAACAATCATTTCTTGAATATATGGTGCTATTTTTATCATATATTAAGTTCCTATATGTTCATGGGTCTGTCTCCAAGCTCTCTCTTTAGCTCCTCTATCCACTGTCTATTTACTGGTTATTATAATAACTAGAAGAGCAAGTGTTTGTCTGCTTTTTTAACAAGTCAACTTATTTGCATACTTTTATTTCTTCATGTAAATTTTAGAATGTTTTTTTAAAACACTCCAAATGTAATTTTTTTGGGGGGATTTGGTTGAGTTTATAGATTAAATTGGGGAGAACTAATAACTTATAATGTTAGGTAGACTCATCTACAGCAAAGAATATACTCCAATTATATTCAGATAATTATTGACATACTTTAGTGAAGTTTAACATTTTTAAAAATGGAGTTTTATATATTTCTCATAAAGATAATTTCCAGGTACCTTCAATTTTTGTTGCTATTAGAAAGACACTTTTTTAAATCGTATTTTCTAGTTAGTTTTGTTAGAGAATGCCATTGTTGTTTATATCCTGATTTTGGCTCTTGCAATCTTGAACTCATTAATTCTTATTGTTTGCTAATTTAGTTGATTTGTCTAGGTAGATGATCATATTATCTGCAAACAACAACATTTTTATATCTTTATAAGCCTTATGCATTATTTCTTCATCATCATCATCATTATTGTTGTTATCATACTTTATAGTACTGACTAGGAGTTCTGGTTAATTTTTCATAAGATGTAATTCATATACCACAAAATTCATGAGTTTTAAAGTGTACAGTTGGGAGGTTTTTAGTATATCCATAAAGCTGTGACATCATCACTACCTCTGGTTCTAAAACATTTTAATCACCCCAAAATGAAACCCTGTTCTCATTAAGCAGTTATTCCTCATTGCCCTGTGTCACCAGCTCTTGGCAACCACCATGATTCTTTCTGTTTCTATTGATTTGCCTATTCTAGACATTTCATATAAATGAAATTTTACAGCATTTAATCTTTTATGCATGGCTTCTTTCACTTAGGATAATGTCTCCAAGGTTCATTCATGTTGCAGTATGGATCATACCTCATTCTTTTTATAGCTAAATAATATTCCATTTATGGATATATCACATTTTGTTTATCCATTGAACATTTGGGTTGTTTCTACTTTTTGGCTATAATAAATAATGCTGCTATAAGTATTTGGATATAAGATTTATAAAGATATGTGTTTTCATTTCTCCTAGGTATTTAGCTAGTAGTGAAATTGCAGTTACAAGTAACTCTACATTTAACTTTTTGAAGAATTAAACTGTTTTCGAAAATAGCTGCATCTTTTCTTAATTCCCATCAGCAATATGAGGGTTTTACATATTTCTGTCCATGCTTATAATCTTTATTTTATTATTATAGCCATCCTCATTGGTAGAAAGTGGTATCTTATTGTGGTTTTGACTAGCTTCTCTCCAATAATTATTAGTCATTTGTATATCTTTGGAGAAATGTCCAGTCAATTTTTGCAATCAAGTTATTTATCTTTTTGTTGTGTATTATAAAACTTATTGCCAATATGGATTCCTTTTATTTTTTCTTCTTTCTTAATTGCTCTGGTCATAGCCTCCACTCCATTGAAGAGAAGTGGCAAGAACAGACATCCTTGCCTTGTTCCAAATTTTAGAAGAAAATCTTAGAAAACTTTCAGTCTTTCACCTCTAAGTATGATATTAGCTGTGGATTTTTAGTAGATGCCCTTCATCTAGTTTATCTGGTTGATTCTTCTATTCCCAGTTTGTCTGGTATTTTATAATAAAGGATATTGGGTTTTTTCAAATGCCTTTTCTGCATTTGTTGATTATACATTTTTTATTCTCTATTCTCTGAATATGATATATTACATTGATTTTTCATACATTGAACCAACCTTATATTCCTGGAATGAATCCTATTTGGTCATAATATATATTTTATATGTTGCTGGATATGGTTTTCTAGTATGGAGGATTTTTGTGTCTATTTACTGAAGATATTAGTCTATAGTTTTATTTTCTTGTAATGTCTGTCTGATTTGGGGATGAGGTTAATATTGGTCCCATAGAATGAATTAGAAAGTTTCTTTTTCTTCTATTGAAGAGTTTGAGAACTTTTGGTGTTAATTTTCCTTTTAATTGATAGAATTCATGACTGAAGCAATTTGTTCTGGGATTTTCTTTGTGGGAATTTGTTGATTATGTAATCTCTTGATATGAATCTATTCAAACTTTCTATTTCTCTTTGAGTCACTTTTAATAGTTTGTATTTTTCTAGGAATTTGTCCATTTCATCTAAATTATATAATTTGTTGGCATAAAATTGCTAATGGTATGACCTTATATCCTTTTTAATTCTATAGTCAGTGGTTATTCCTCCTCTTTTATTTCTGACTTCAGTAATTTGAGTCTTCTCTTGGTCAATCTAGATAAAGGTTTGTCAACTTTGTTGACCTTTACTAAGAACTGACTTTTTATTTTATTGATTTTCTCTATTGTTTTTCTATTCCCTATATCATTTATTTCCATTTTAATCTTTATTATTTTATTCTGTTTGGTTTGAATTTGGGTTTTCTCTTATTTGTTTACATTCTTAATATAGAAAGTTAAATTGTTTTGAGATTTTAAAATGTTTTTAATGTAGAAAATTTTTCCCAACAAGCACTGCTTTAGTTTCATCCTATAAATTCTGCTATATTGTTTTTTTAAAAAATTAATCTCAAGGTATTTTCTAATTTCTCTGATTTCTTCTTTCATCTACTGTTTATTTAGTAATATTTAGTTAATTTAGTTGCTTATTTTTCACAGATTGGTGAACTTTCCAAACATCCTTCTGTTATTAATTTATATTTTCATGCCATTGTGGAACATTTTATATGATTTTAATTCTTATTATTTATCTCAAGTCTTATTTTATGGCCTATCCTAGAGACATGTACTGTGTGCACTCACAAAAAATGTATATTTGGCTCTTGTTGAGTGTAATTGTCTGTAAATGTAAGTGTGGGTAGTTTTTATTGTTTTATTCCATATCTTCTATTTTCTTGTTAATCTGTGTACCTGTTTTACTCATTATTGAAAGTCAGTATTGAAGTCTTAAATAATTATTGTTGACCTATCTATTTCTCTCTTTAGTTGTCAATATTTGTTCAATGTATTTGAAGCTCTGCTGCTGCATGCATATATACTTATCATTGTTATATCTTCATTAACAATACACAAAAACTTTGTTCTTATATATTGCTATTCTCTCCTCCATTCTTTGTGGTGTTATGGTTATGAAAATTTCATTCTTATATACTATGTACCCATCAACACTGAGTTATAATTTTTATATTATATATTTTAATAAGATAGGAGAAAAAAAGCTACAAAAGATACATTTATGCCATTCCTGTCCTTAACATTTACCTATGTACTTAGTTTTGCCTGAACTCTTTATTTCTTTAAGTGAATTTGTTACTGTATCGTGTTCTTTTATTTCTGCTTGAAGAAATTCCTTTTTAGTATCTCTTCTAGGAAAGGTCTGCTAGTGACAGATTTTCTGTTTATGTATTTTCTTCATTTTTGAAGAATACTTTTGCTCAATATAGAATTTTTGGTTGACAGTTTATTTTTTAGTACTTTGAATGTTATTCCACTCCATTCTAGCTGTTAATCTTATGCTGTTAGAAATATAATGTTAATCTTATTAAGGCTCCTTGATGGGTTCCTTCCTCTTGCTGCTTTCAAGATACTTTTATATATAGTGGTAAAAACTCTGAACACGAGATCTACCCTCATACCATATTTTTAAGTGTACCATACAGTATTATCTATAGGCATAATGTCAGATCTTTAGAATTTATTAATTTTGCATAGATAAAATTTTATACCTGTTAATTAACAACTCCCATTTATTTCTCTCTCTAAACCCTGGAAAATACAATTTCACTCTTTATTTTCATGAGTTTGACTATTTTGAATAACTTGTAAAAGTGCAATCATATTTTTCCTTCTGTAACTGGTTTAATTCACTTAGCATAATGTCCTCTGGGTTTAACTTTGTTGTTGCTTATTGCAGAATTTTATTCTTTTTTAAAGCTAAATAATATTACATTGTATGTATATGCCACTTTTCTTTTTGCACCATTCTTCATTCAATGGACACTTAGATATTATTTTCACACATTGTCTATTGTGAATAAATGCTACAATGACATGGAAATACTGTTCAAAATCATGATTTAAATTTTATTAGCTAAATACCAAGAAATGGAACTGCTGGATCATAGAGTAATTCTATTTTCATTGTTTGTAGTACTTTCATACTGTTTTCTATAGTGACTATACAATTTTGTATCTCCTTCAAACAGAGAAGAAGTGTTTCAATTTCTTCACATCCTCTCCAACACTTGTCTTTTGATATTTTTCATAATAGCAATTCTAACAAGTATAAGATGATATCTCATTGTGGTTTTAATTTTTATTTCCATGATGATTAGTGATGTTTATGTCACTTTTTTCTTACTGGAGTAGATATTCTGTACATGCATGCCACTCTTTCCATCAAGAGTTATTTTTTCTCCACTTGAATCTGTGCTGGCTCATAACTTTTAATAGTATGTAACGGAAGAAATTTTATGCTAATTCAGGCCTAGCCTTTAAGATTCCAGGCAGCTTCTATGCTATTTTAGATCCTAACACACCAGCTAAGAAGTCTAACCTTCTAACTTGAGAGAGAGAGGTCCAGATTCCATGAGGAACCAAACAAGGCCAATGTGGAAATTTCAGCCTCAAATAACTAATTCCAGATAATACCAATTGGAACAGAACAACTACTCAGCTGATCTAAGTCAACGCACAGAATCATAAGGGTAAAGAATTAGCAAACCCCACTCCTTAAGACATAAAAATTACAAGCTTATTGCTATATCCAAGTATCCCTTCAAATTATGCTTTGTGAGCAAGGGTGGAGGGTCTCTAAACACGCAGATCAGAAAAATAAAATGCCCAGATGCTCATCGGGGTGGGGAGGGTGAGACTTATCAAAAGTTAGCAAAATTCAAAGAGGAATTGAAAAGAGGGTTCTAATAAAATATATATGTTAGGTCAAATACATATTTGAAAAGGAGTTATGATATTTGTTCAGAAAAGCAAAGAGAAATATATTAAAGATTGGTAATGTAATTATAAAGTTTGTTCAAGTAATAGACTAATAATTTTTGTTCAGTTTTTAAGTAAGTGTATGACATGAGGGTATTTTGGTTTTGTTTATGAATGGGCTGATTTCCTCAATTTTATAATTTTTATTTTTATGTTGACTGTTTTTAGTAATTTTTGTTTTCATGTTGACTGTTTCTAGTAATTGGAACCAACTGTAAAAATAAGTGGCTTCTTCCTCAGTATCATTTTTATATGTCCCTTCCAGTTTATGTATTACAGTCGGTAAGAGGGAAGACTTGTTTAGAAGATTGAGACTAGTTTGCTCTTTAGGACAGGCATACTTTGAAGACATTAACATCTGAATGTTGACACTATGACCAAGACTGGTCTGGGGAGGAATCATTTATCACAGAAAAAAAAATATTTTGCAGTTAACATTGTTCTATTCCAGTGGATTATATTTATTTTCAAGATTAGATGAGGAAGATTTGATCAGTATTTGTAGGGTACCTAAAGCCAGGGTAATACAGAGAATATTTACAATTTTAACACACCCATAATAATTTGACATTTATATATTTTGCCTTTTGTAGAATATTTGAACTTTCAGTGTTTAAGATTTTTAGTAAAAATTCAAGCATAATTGTCAGTTTTCCCAATAATTTTTCCATGTCAAGAATCTTTTTTATCTTTGGTTTTCAATAATTTGATTATGATGTGTTTAGGTGTGATTTTTTTGAGTTTTTCCCACTTGAAGTTTTTCAAGCTTCTCTAATGTGTTAATATTTCTCAACAAATCAGGAGGTGTTCAGCTATTATTATTTCAAATATCCCTTCTGCTCTCTCTTTCCATTATGTATATATTGGAACATTTGATGGAACCTCACATGTCTCTAAGGCTATGCTCATTTTTCCTTTCTGTTCCTCGATTCTTTTCCTTGAAATATCTTCAAGTTTTCTGATTTTCTTCTTCCAGCTCAAATTTCTTTTGGGTCCCTTTGGTGAAAATTTTATTACAGATATTGTATTTTCAACTATAGAATTTCTTTTGTTTCTTTTTTATCATTTATCTTTACTGATAATCTCTACTTGGTAAGATGTTATGTTATACTTTAGTTCTTTAGAGATGATCTTCTTTAGTTTTTTGAACATATTTCAAATAGCTAATTAAATCTTGTCTAGAAGTTTCCTTTGTTTTTCGTCAGGAAGTTTCTATTAACTGATTTCCTTGTTCATTTGCATGTTTTTGTTTTTGTTGAAAACTGGACATTTTGAATAATATGGCAATTTTGAAGCTCCAATCTCCCTCTTTCTTTGTTTTTACTATCTGTTGTCATTGCTGTTGTTAGTGATGCTCCTGAAGTAATTCTGTTAAGTCTATGTTCTTTGTTATGTGGAGTCACTGAAGTCTCTACTCAGCTTAATGGTTGTATAATGATTTGATAGTGGTTTTCTTAAATGTCTGAAGTCAGTAAGTCTCTCAGTCTTTGCCAAGGGGCAATGTGTGTATGTTGGTGCAAGCTTTCCACCTTCAGCCAGTTTACAACCCTGCCTTAGCCTTCACTTCCTTGAAGTTAATGTCGCCAGAGGTGAGATCTAAGGTGCTTTCTCAGGATTCTCCTGAGCATGTGCACAGCATTCCACATGTGTATGGCCTTCTAGATTGTTAGGAATATGATGGGATTTTTAAAAGCCTCATATAATCATCTAATTTTTTTTTTTAAGTTTTTTGATCAATTTGTTGTTTGTCCCAGCCATTATTTTCATCTCAGGCAGCTGAGACATTTAACAGTTGCTGCTAAATATCTTTGACAAGCCCCTCCAGGAAAAGACTATTTGCATTAGGTAAATTTGAGTCAGGTCTTTTAAAGAGTTCAAAGGGCCTGCCAGACAAGTCATATAATGACTGTTATCTGGGTCTTTGAAGAAATTCCAACCCTATTCTGCCCCCTCTAGTGGCTGTTATACTGCTGGTCTTCCTGTGATTGTGGGATTGTGGGTTTTCAGAGCTAGCATAGAACTGGAGAGAGGAGTATAAAAATAGGCCAAGTTCAAATACTGTAAGATCATTGTTCTTAGAGATTCAGCCATTTTTCTTGAATAAATGCTCCTCATATTGTGTTAAACCTTTATTTAAATCTTTTTTCAAGATTCTGAAAAAAGTTGATTTGACTATTTTTGCCAGTGTTTATATTGCCATATAGAGAAAAAATTTTTAGATGATCTTTAGTTCACAAGTTCAATTGACTTCCCTCTTCCATTGAATAATTTTTGATACAGAATTATTCTTGGATAACACTAAATGATTATAATGCATAATTTAAAAAATGTGCTGTTGGAACTTCTAAAACTAAATTTTATTTGAGATTTTTGCATCCAGATGCATAAGTGAAATTATGCTTTTCTTTTTCTTTTGTCATCTGAATTTGAAATCCTAGTTACTTTGTCCTAGGTGATATTCAAACTAAGGTATCATTCAGAATGACAATGAATGTTCACTGATTAATCATAATGGGGAATCAGCCAATCAAAATGTTACCAACTGATAACAGCTATATGGTGAGAGAATTGGCTGAATATTACCTTTCCATATAAATCAGGCTATATTTTTGGGCATCTTCTGTCAGAGTGTTATTGTCTGCTTCTTGAAGGTTGGCAGACTCATCTATAAAACCTAGGTCTATTGGCAGGGGTATGAGGGAGTTGTTGACTGTAATTTAAGTTTTTTTAATGGTTCTTATTCTACTAAATATTTCCATTGATTTTATATTCAATTTTGACATTTTATACTTTTTTTAGAAGTTTGAATATTTTATGTAGATTTTAAAACATTAATAAGAAGTTTTATAATACTCTTGCTTTTGCCTTTGCCTCATTCATGGCCTTTGTAAAATTTTTCCCTCCTAGTCTGGGATCTAATCTACAAGCAGGCATTACACTGAGTTTTTATGTTTCTTTAACCTTCTTTAATTTGGAATGATTCATTAGCAATTTCTTTGTCATTCATGACTTTGACATTTGAAGTATTCAGGTCAGTTATTTTGTAGAATGTTCCTCAAATTCACTTTGTCTGATATTTCTTCATAATGAGATTCAGGTTATACATTTTTGGAAGAAATGCTACTAATATCATATCCTTCTAGGAGTCATAATTTTCTTTTTAATGCAAATGTTTAAAAATATGTCATATGGTTTCCAAAACTATAGGATTCTAAAGCAATTACTTTCTTACAAATTTCCAGTTTATTACATAATGATCAGAGGACAGAGTATTTATATTGACTTTGAAAAGTACTGAAATTTTTTTTTGGTAAATGTTTTATGTGTACCTAAAAAGAATATGTATTACAGTGAATAACAAATTCTCACTTTTATTTACATTATTTTCCTCTTTCCCACTGGAAAGCTTATCATTGGAGAAGGAAGTATGAATTAATTTCACTGTTACTTTGTTGCTCCTTCATGCATTTATATTCAGTCTTCCTCAATATCCACCTTAGATTTGATGATGGAGAAGAGGAAGAGAGGAAGAGAACATTTTTATTTTTCTGCTCTTACCCACAACTTTATTGATGCTCAGTAGTTGTTCAAAGTTGACTGCTTCTCTTAAGGATGGTTCTAATGGGTGCCTCAGAGATTTCTCAGCTGGAAACACTTGACTATCATTCCTTGATGCAGGCAGTGACTGTAGCTGATGGCTTGTTGTCTTTTCCTATCATACTAGGCTTCTTTCTACTAGTAGCATTGCTATTTGAGCTCCAGAAGACTAGCATCTAGCTCTCCAGTCGTTTCTTATAGTGCCTCATTAGATATTAGGACATCTCTCTCTCTCTTTTTTTAACCTATGAGGGAGGGGAAAGAAATGCTGCAATACTCCAAAATGTTTTACCATGGAAATTTTCTCTCCTCACCTCTTTAACTTATGCATATTTGTCTTTGAAGTAATCATGGACATCAAGTACCACCAGCTACTTAGCAGCTGCTTCAAAGATATTTAATCCATCATTTTGGAATAGGTGTTACCATTTTGATTTTGCCTCAGGGACTCTGCCAAAACAGATAGAAAGAGATCTATTTTAATATTTAGTTATAGACTCAATATAATACTAATTATGTTCTCTAGCAACAATGCAATGAAATTAGAATTTGAAAAGAAAATTAAAAAGATTTTTTAAAGTCAATAAAAACTTACTACACAGCTATAATAGGTAAGATAGTGTAGTACTGGAATAAGATTAGACATATAGACAAATAAATAGAATAGAGCCCAGAAACAAGGCCAAACATATGTAGGATCACAAGCTATGACCAAAGTATTAATATAAAGTAATGAACAAAGAACTGAAATTTATAAATGATTGTTGGAAAACTAATTATCCAAATATAAAAAACAATAGCTATCTGTATATATAGGACTGGGTATATGAACCTGGGATGAGAATGATACATAGCACCTTCAGGATAATGCTTTTACTGAGGAGAGGGGGAAAGGGATGGGGTTTTAGAGTCATCATTTGGGCTGCAACTATATTTAATGTTTGGCTTCCTTAAAAAATAGCCTAAAGAAAATATGGTATAATGTTAATATTTATTGTATCTGGGTTTGGGTACATGAGTTTTCATTATGTTAGTCTAATTTTCCATATGTTTGAAATATAAAAATATTTTTAAAAAATCTCAGCAGGGTGAAACAATGTGCTGACAATAACAAGATAAAATATAGGAAAGATAAATTTAAAAATCCTAACCTTGAATTAAATAGAAGAAACCCCACCAATTGAATATATACACAGTAAGGGGCATGTGGGTTAAAAGAAGAATTTGTTTAAATACTATGATTTGATTTGACTACAGTTTCATGTATTAATGCCACTAAAGCCTGCCAAGAAATCTAATTTTTCATAAAGCTTAGCAGTATGAGTGAAATGTCTAAGAGAAAAATGATAGTAGTATTAGACATTGCTTCAGTCAAAACTTATGTTGCTCAATTTTATAGAAACTAGAAGCTATTTAGAGGACAATGACTAGAATTACGAGAGAAACTCTGGGTAGTGTTGTCTGCAGCACCAGCAAATGCTCGGCTAAGGGAAGGTAAAGTTCAGGAGGAGTATGGCAACCATCATTGCTCATGGTGGAAGTGGAATTTGCCTCATTTGCTGTAACCTGAGGGAAATTACAAGGAGATAATTATAAACATCATGTTTCACCCCAACATAAAGAACTTTTCTATATGATATGGTCTCCCTTAGAAAGTAGTAGATTCCTCACCACTGGAGTTACTTAAGCAAAGTAACTATTTGGTTTTGAATTATTGGTTGTTGGCAAGACCAGAACAGTGATGCCAAAATTTTGGGTTTCGTGGACCAGTACAACTTCAAATGAATATTTGGAGAACCAATAGAGAGTTTCTAACTTTCTAATTTGTTAAGGAAGATCGTTACAGATAAATGAAAAACATACACAGAAACTATTTATTTCTGTCATCATTTTAATACCACAATTAATGAAGTACATCATCCCAGAATTTTTTTTTCTTTTCAAGGAGAGAACATTAGCCACTTAGCACTGATATTTTTAAAGAATATATATGTTCGAATAGAGGAAAATTTTAACACATTTTGGTTTTTGTTGTATGTAACTGTTTCCTTGATAAAATATCAATTCAGGAGCTCACACTTATAATTGTATACAATGAAGTATAATTCAAATAGTCAAGTTATTTTTTTTTTTTTGATATCTGATCTTATTTGTTAGTCTTACAAAATCTCATTTTTTGATCAGACACAGACTTAGAGGTAGAAGCTCTCAGAGAGGACAGTCCACATCTCTTGGCCATCTGTTCCTGGCTTTTCTCTTTGACCTCACTCATTCTCTTGGCCAAAAGTTTAGCGTATTCTGCAGACTCTTCCTTATTTTTCTTAGTCTGCTGTTTCTTCAGAGCAATCTTTCAATGTTTACGTTGCAGGATGCATGGAGTGACAAAATGCTGAATCTTGGGTGCTTTGGTCCTAGGTTTCTTACTTTCTTTGTTTAGGGGCTTTCTTACAACATTGATGGACATCATCTTCTTTAGAGAGGTTGAAAAGTTGGCAGATTCAGCTAGTTCTTTGGGGCCCCAGGTGATGAAGCACAGTAGTATCAGTGAGACCAGAAATGTCTCTTCCCTTTTCTCACAATGACCACTCTTGAACACTCAGATTGGCATCCACGATTCAACCCTGAGCAGATCTGTGCTCTCTTTCCCCAGTCTTCCTCGGTCTATAACAGAAATGTTTCTTACTCAGTAGCAGTGGGTCAAGGCAGCCTGCTTCATGGGGAAACCTAGTTTGTCATGCCCACCATTGAATCAAAACACATAACTCTTCCATTCTTCACCCAGAGCATCAGTAGCAGCTTCTGTGGCCATACAATTCTCATAAAAGGTATGAAATTTTCATTCATCATCCACTTCAGTGAGCTTCTGGCACCAGTGCCTGGGAAAGAGATGTTCAGCTTTATCCTGAAGCAGCTGACCCCTTCTAAATTACCATGAAAAAGGGCTCAAGCTATTCTCAAAATTTACTTTTGTTTAAAGTCATTGTCAACCATACTGCTTGGCTTAATTTAGAATTTACAGGTGTGCCGAGAAAAGCCAAAAGACAATAGCTTATATAGCTCTAGAACCCCTTTTGTGCCTTTTTTTTTTTTTTTTTTTTAGATCCAAGCAGTTCAGAATCTAAGATCTAGGTATGCTACAAAGAGAGGAGCAAGTCTAAGGGCTCCAAATAATTCTTTACAAAGAGGACCCCCCAACTCAGAAATAGGAAGAGAAACCCCACTAACTAGATTCATACACAGCAGGAGGAGTGTGGTCCAGATGGCTGCTTACAATGAGGAACAATAAGGTCAGAAATCAATAAGACTATGCGTCATCACAGATTGGGCTGATCCAAGGAACAGCTGACTCTCTTAACCTCTGCATTTGATATTTTGGGCTGTAATGCTTTCTTGTAAGGGGCTATCCTGTGCATTATAGACTTTTTTGCAGTATCTCTGGCCTCTGTTCATTACATGCCAGTAGGACTTCCTGCGACTCCAGCTGTGACCATTAAAAATGTCTCTGGAGATGCCAAATATTCCCTAGGGGGCAAATTGCTTTCAGTTGAGGGCCACTTGTTCAGATCTTCAGACTTTTCTCAGCCTGGCGTATAAAAAAGAATTCTAACAGTGACCCTAGAATCACTTTATCATCTTTAAGCACAAATGAAGATCAGGTAGGGGATAAGAGTAGGCAGTTTTTGAGCTCTCACCTATTGAGTCAGAGATTTTTCTTCTTTTGGACATGTTAAAAATATCTGGAACAAGTTTCAGCTGCATATGAGTGTAGGAAAAATGGTGAACCTTTAAATGCTGCCTTCTTTGCATTAATCAGTCTTGATGAAGTCTGTGGCCCTTTTTATCATGCTTTTTTCTTTTTTAAAAAAAGAATACCTCAAAATACTTGGAAAACCTTTTTAAACTTTTGTAGTCTGACCATTATATTTCCATCATCCTCCAAAAGCCATCAAAAAGTTAACTTCATTATTTGGGGAAAATCCCTACTTATGTAGGCAGCTTTCTCTCAGACACATACATATGGCTTCTCTTATTCTAGGTTTGGCTTTATGCCTGGATCAAAAGTAGGAACTGATCTGTACTTGCTTTTGAGAAAGGGATTTGTGAACTGATTTTGTTTTCCAGTGCTGTTTTATAGAAATCTGCAACCACATACTACACAGATGTTAAGTTGCCACCTTTGTTCATACTAATGGAAAATTATACTTTGTATGGAGGGACTAAAAACTGTCTATAAGACACCATGGGGACTTGAGGAAACATCAAAGGGATGAAGTGTTATACCAACGAAATAAATATTTTCAGAGATTTAATTATGCAGAGTAAGAAAAAGAATAAAGAACACATGTTGGAGCAAAGCATTGTTCACATGAAGATAACTTATTATTTGGTATTAAAAAAAGTAAATCATATAATTTTCATACAGGCTAAAATCCATTTCAGTTTCTTGATAGAGCTGTGTATGGTATCTGGATCCTGTGCTTTCCAGAATTTTGACTCTTGCTTGTCCTCAGAATCCCATTTATTTTAATAGAAAGAAATCCAAGGCACCAATTATGATAGATGAATGTTCACTGGTCTGCTATGTACAGAGGTAGCTCAAAGAACGTAGACTTAGTAACTCAATAGTTCTAGGATTCCTCTCATGGGTTAGAAGTCATTAACTGCTTAGCAAAATGGTATAATGGGTTGGAATCAGAGTGATGTGATTTGTTTGTGAATGGAGCAAGACTTCTTGATTTAGGTATAGACACTGTCAGAGGCAAACCCAGAAATAAACAATTAAAAAATAGCCTTTAACATCTCCCTGTGGTCTGATACATGGTTCTTTTACCTTTTGGGATGCTTTAGAATGAGGAATGATTTTTCAGGAAGGTCAATGTAGCCCCTGGAGTTTTGGGTTGGCAGAGATCTACTATATATTCTCTCACCCACTTTTTCCAGGAAGTTAAATGATTATCTCATCTCTTTTTTTTTGTTGTTCACACTTTTCCTTTAATAACTATCTGAATGCAAATTCATTTAATTTTGTTGCTTTGTTCATAGTTGTAAGAAATTTTATAATTATGACATGTAAATATTTGACTTTAAAAACTTTTTTTGGAATGCTTAGAATTTGATTATTGTCTAAGTTTTTTCATATCTGTATATCATATGAATGCCATTCTGTATGAATTTATTATTGCTAAATATGCAGGCTTTTTATTACATTTCTATAAACATCCTATACACAAATTTTATTTTCATAGTAACCATATTGTTATCAGATTTTCCTTGTATTTTTCTCATAGGTTTTTACATGAGGTTAGAAACTTTTTCTGCTCTCAAAATGGCTATGTGCTCCCTTGGAGCAAATGTTGCTTCAGGATAGATGGTTATTAGTAAACCCACCCAGCAGCCCAAGGGCGGCTTGAACATTTAAGAGCTCACTGGCAGCGTGGCCATAAGAGATAGGATGAGACCCATAGAGACAGTGTGATAGACAGATAGGAAGAGAGAAAACTGTGATCATGGTGTCTGCCAAAGTAAGAAAGGAGGAAATAAATTCTCTATCTGGCGATACTGGGAGAGGTTTAAGGCAATAAGTATTAAGGCAGGGAGGGGATGCTTAGCATTTGATAAAATTATAATAAAGACCTCTACAGAGTCTTCTCTTTGTGCACTATTGACCCAACCTCATGCCATGAGGACCTTGATAGAAAGGCAAAAGAACAGGTTGCTAGCTGTTCTTAACAAACTAGTTAATAATCTTATGTTAATAGTAGCTTGATATGTCCTTGTCTGCATCTTATACATTCCCAGGAGTGTTGGAAAAACAGCCTAAGTCAAGTTAGAAAAGATCTAAGAATTAATAGCCACAGAAATTCATCCAAGAGGGCACTGACATAGGTCTCACACCAAGAATTGTGGCTTATCGGTGGTTAGCCATTCCAGGCTTCTGTGTTACCTCTTCTACATATACTTCTACAGCACCTGGACTCGGTGCCTATTTTGTTCACCACTCCATCTCTAGTGCCCTCAATAATACTTAACAAGTAGTAGGCTTATAATAAATATTATTAAAAGAGACTAATATTCAGTGATCTTAAGTATCTCATTCAGGATTGTACAGCTCAAGCTAGCAAGCATCAAAACAAAAATTCCAATCCAAATCTACCTGGCTTAAAATTTACGCTTTTTTTCTTGTGTTTATTCATGCATAATATAACCTACTGTACCCTTCTTACCATTTTTAGCAAAGCAAATTATGGGGTACATCAAACAATACACAAAGGTATGATTAAAATATTGTATAATAGTCAATACATGTAAACAATGGATGACTTCATGAAGTATATTAACACCAACACAAGGGAACCCACCATTTAGATTAAAAACCAGAACATTATTGGTTGACATCTTTTAGTTATATGTGTATTCTCTTCTAGAAGTAACTGATTTATTATTCTCTTTCCTTCTAAAACAAAATTTCCATATATGTAGCAACCCCTTAGTAAAAAACCATTTATAAAATTTATAGCACATAATTTAGATAGTTACATAATTATATATGTGTATATCATATATTATAAAATTAAATAATATGTAATTTTCTTCAACTTGCTTTTTCACTCAACATTGTTTCTATAATTCATCTATATTATTTTCATAATTCATTCATTTTCATACCTATATAATATTCTGTGACTATGCCATAATCTATTCATTTTCCTGTCAATAGAATTTTGTTACCTGATTTTTTTTCTAGTCATTATTTCAATTACTACTTTCAATTATATGACTTTTGTACATATATTCTGGAACTCTTATTCCTAGAAATAAAACTTAGAGAAATATAATTCTCAGGTTATAGGGAAGTTTATGTTCAGATGTACAATATAATTGTTAGCAAATTAGGTATTCCAAATTATAAATCCCCCTAAAACTGTGTATTTTCGTCACTCTGCTTCACTGCCAACAATTAATATTATCAGAATTTAAAATTTTAAATACAACACCAAAGTATCTCATTGTGATCTTAATTTGCACTCCTCTGATTACCAAAAAGACTAAGCCATTAGTACTGTCTTTCATTTTAAATGCCTGTTTAGTCATTTGTTTTTGTGAGTGTGGAGGGTAGGGTGTTATCTTTTTCTTGGTGATTCATAAGAGTTATTATACTTAATGGATACTAATCTTTGTTGAATCTATATGTTGCCAATAATTTGTATTTCCATTTTTTATGGTATCTTTGATAAACAGAAATTCTTCCTATTAATGAGGTGAAACTTGGCAACTTTTTCATTTAATGTTAATATTTCCTCTATTCTTAGATCATAAAAATTATCTTTTATATTTTCTTCTAAAAGCTTAAGAGTTTCCCTTTGGATTTAAAATTTTAATCTACCAGGAATTTATATATGCATCATAAAAACAAAAACCAAATTTTATTGTTTATATAATTAGCTTAAATCCTTTACCTGGTGGTCAGTAATACCACTATCAAGTTCTATTATGCATGTCTGTTTCTAGGATCTCTATTCTATTGAGTCTTCTAATGGTCAATTTGGTCTCTCCTTGCGTTCATTCACTCTATATATTTGATATAGCTTCATAATAAAGCTTGGTAGGTGGTAACACAATTTTGCCCACCTTATACTTCTTTAGCTATGCTTTACCCACTATTTGGCCTTTGCTTTTTCAAATAAGCTTTAAAATAACTTGTTGGGTTCCTCAAAAACCTTGTTAAAATTTGATTAACTCTGCAGTGAAATTTAAAGAGAACTGACATTTTAATGATATTGAGTTATCTTATCTATGAACATGGTATATTTTGATTTTTATATTTATGTTTTAAAAATAGTTTTCAATACAGTTTTAAGTTTTTTTTTCCTTGGTGTTTTACATATTATCTTTTAAAATATTATTGTATTAATATATTTTTTATATAAGTATTTTAAATTATGCTTTCTAAATTTGTAACTGATATATATTAACACATGTATTTTTGATATTATAGTCAATCACCTTGATAAACATTAATGCTAATATTTTTAGATTCTTTGAGTTTCTATCATGTTAATAGTGACATTTTAATTTCTTTTCATATTTATAGTAATTTGTCTTACAAACTAGATAAGACCTCCAGTATATGTGGAGAATCAGAAATGTAACTAGTATGAACATTTAAATTTTTGGCATAATTTTGTTTAAATAGCAGCTGTGGCGAATAGATACTATACTGAACAGTGTAGATCTAGTATTTTTGTTTTGTCTTGACACAAGTCAGTCACCATTTTATTTATATTTCTTTTTAGATTAGTCTATGTTTAAGAATTTTTTTGGTCAACATTTCTTTTTGCAATTCATAAATTATTTCTAGAATCTTTCCTTCTTTATCATTCAGAATGTACTTTATTAGTAAAGATCTGTTGGTGGCAAACTATGTAAATGCCTATTTTAATTATGACTTTGAAAAATAATTTTTATGACAGAATTCTATATTGATAAATTCTCTCAAAATTTTGAAGACATTATAATAAGAACTTTTGACTTCCATTGAAGCCGTTAAAAATCTGTTGTTAATTTTTTTTTCTTATAGGTGTTCTGTTTTTTTTCTCTGCCTTTTAGATATTTCCTTTATATTTGTGTTCCAAAGTTTTACTGTAATATGTTTTACATATAGATTTTATTTTGATTATTTATTTGGTATATAATGTGGATCCCACACTCTTAGTTTCTATCATAAGTGATCAGCAATTCTTGGCCTAATTTTCAACCCTTCTGTTATTGCCACTTGTGTTCTCTCGTATTATTTTTAAGGGACTTAGATATATATTTGACCTTTTTGTGTTTATTCTATCTTCAATAGTTCTTAACCTTTATATTTTTATGTCCCTATATTTCAGTACTGCAAGTTCTTCAGTCTTTGCTTCTAGTTCATTGTCTCTTCAGCTATATCTAATATGTTATTTCATATAACTACTGAGCTTTTAATTTCAATTAATCTATTTTTTATTCATAAAATTTATATTTTGTCTTTTTGCAATCTGCTTGGTCATTTTTAAAAATCTATTTTCCTTACTTTTTTTTTTACTATGTTTTTAAATTGCTTTAGACATTTCATAACATGATCATTCTATATTTTCCATCAGCTAATTCTAATATCTCCAGGTTTGGATGGTCAGCTTATTTTGTGGTCTAATGACTCTTTCATGGTGGCCTATTTCACTTATTGATTTTTTAAAAATGTAAGCTAATTACACAAATTTTGGGAGTTCAGAAGGTCTAACATAGGATGGCTTTCTGCTACATAGGCTCTGATTTGCTTCACTGGAGCCAGGGTTACATATCTCCACAACCACTTTAGCTCCTATGGAACATTCTTCCTTAATATTCAGCATCCTCATCTAGCAGAATGGCCTGTCTTCTGAGCCTAGAACTGCTATTAGAATTGGGAAACCTTGACTTTTGTATTTGTTTACAGGCACTATTCAGGGTTTATCTCACTGTCTGTTCTCTTCCCTTACTTACTCCTCTTCTCCTCCACATATTTTTATTTTCATCTTTGGGGACTTCCTAAGCTTTATATTGAACACTATTCTGCTTTAAAAAAACAAGTATGTTGTAATTATGTAGGCTCTCCTTGATTGACATAGGACCATCTGGAACATCTTTCCCATGATTCTATTAACATCAGGAATCAGTCCATGACTTTTGATAGCACTCAAGCATTGCTGGGTTTTGAAGTGCTTATTATGAAGCCTCCAGCACTGGGATTGCATTGACACTTTATATGACAGACTTTGAGCTTAATGAAAATCTAATTATGTTATCTATCAGGTCATTAAACTGATTTTTTAAAAAAGAAAACATGGACAAGATAAAATACCAGATTATATCTGAAAAGATATAGTTTTTATATACATGGTCTTTCTTGGGAAAATAATTTCCAAGATGAATATAAATATGGTTTAATTTTCTGAAATTCATCCTCCTGGCCCATATTATCTAAGAATATAGAGGAAGATGGCTCTTAGAAAGAATTAAATTTGGGTCAGAAAAATGACCTATCTCAGCTTAGATACTAAGAATTGTTTCTCAATATTGTAATTCAATTTTTTGAGACTGTATTTCCTCATTTGTGTAATGGAAATAATTTCTATTTCACAAAGTTATAAGAATTTAAATCAAACAAAATAGTATATGTGAAATTATCCATGTTGGTATCCAGTAAAGGAGAATAGAATATGCCATCCCCAAATTTGCCTCTTTGGCATCAGGATTATCTTGGGCTGGTTATTTTTAAGAAACAAATAGAATCTCTGAAAACTAAGGAGTTGTCACCTTTGTAAGAGACATTTACATTTGTAAGGAAAATCTCCCTTTATAAGTGTGTTCTCCTCTCTGTACCAGGATGTTAACTTTAGAAAGTCATTGAGACACAACAACACTACTCTTGCTTACTGTACTTTGCCTGATAACCTCCCACAACTGCCTCTTTTGTCTTTAGCTGGAGATGATATTTAAGGTGATTGGTGGGGCTATTTCAGGGAGTTACTCAGTTTTCCTGGGTATCTCCCATGTATACATGCTATTAAACTTCTCTACGTTTTTCTGTTAATTTATTTAGGACAGGGGGGTCTCAGCCAAGAACCTAGAAGGGGAGAAGGAAAATTATTTTTCTCTCCTATATAAGCACAGAGTAGACACTTGGACAGTATTAATTTTTCTTTCCTCCTTCTGAGATCTTTGAACTAATATGATTAAATGTGTGATTTTTAAACTACAACTTGAACTTTTATTCATATTCATTTACTTCTAAGACAAGTATATCAGCCTTATCTCTGTATTAAATTGAGAGTTAATTTTAAAAAATAGTGCAAAGTGAACTCCTACTTATACAAATTAAGTTACTTTCAAGATATGGGAAGTTAGGTCTGATTGTAGTTAAAAATGTGAACTATGCTTATGTAGCTTTAGTTAGGCAACATCTGGAACTGATCTTCAGAACTTTGATTAACAGAACCAACCTGATGAATCCCAGATGTTGAAACATGGCTGTGTTTCTTAGACTCACTGGATTATGAGTGTGAATACATGGAAGGAAGAAAAACATTTACAAGAACTAGGTGTCAAAGTGGCCGAGGGCGTATTTGGGTGTTAACTTAGTTGCAGGGGTAGGTCTTTCTAAATGAACAACCCTTTTAAAGTTTTATACACGTTATTAAGAAAAAGGTTTAATCTTGGATAACCTCAGTAGTATGTCTTAATAACTTTGCTCATGTTTGTTCCTGAATATGTTTTGAACATCTACTATATCTATAGTCTTGTGGTTAGAAAGACAAATAAATAATAATCATTCCCTGCCTTTGAGTCACTTAGTTTAATGAAAGAGGCAGACCTGTGAACAGTAATTATAACTGTTGTATTAAAGGGCTGAATGCGGAAATTAACCACATCTGCCAGTGCAGATAGAGCACTTTCAAAGAGAAGACACTCTGTTAAGGATTTCTATACATTACTTCCACAAGCCAGAATCAGCTGTACTAATTCATGTGGGGGAGGAACACAATTTTTTCTTCCCTCAAGGTTCTTTTGGCTGCTCTAATAATCAAATAGATATGAGACAGATTAGCAAGAATAAATAACCAAATTTAATACATACATATGTATGGGAACCCCACATACATGAGAGAGTCAGAGACCCCACATGCATGAGTTCAGAGATAGAACACGAGAATATAAAACATTCTGAGCTAGGAATGAGGTAAGGAGCTTCAGAGGCTTCAAAGGATAGTTGCAGAATAAAAAGAACGAATATTTAGAAAATAGAAGTTTGTCTTTACCTATAGGTAGGTAAAAAAAAAAAAAAAGTTATATCCAATAAACTCCCAGTATAGGCAAGGCTCCTAATTCAGGTCTTCCAGGTAATCAAGGGAGGGGCAGAATCTTCTACTGAGCCTTCAGCTAAAGTTGGCCTTAGCATACCATAGAAGCACATATTGGGGTGGTTAGCTCTGGACTCCTACAAATACAACTTTCACATGTATGTCCCATAGCTCATGGGACTGTTTGTCATATTGTTAACCACACACAGAATTCATTTTTTCCCCTCTGATTCAAGCAGGCTTTGTCTAGCATAATGGCATTGATACTCACTAGCTTTTTCTAACCTTATCCTTCTACCTTTGTTTGCCTACTTCCTTAATCATTAAGCTTAGGACACAAGGTTCTGGCTGGTTTCAAATCTTTTAGGAATGAAGCCTCAGGTATATAGATGACAATAAGTTTCCATTAAACTGAAGATAACATTTGGCTTCAGGAGTGTTTCAGCCTCAGGCCCATTCAGGCAGAACAGCCCCACTGATCACTTTCCCATGGGACCAGACAGGATGACGCCTTGGCTGATTCCAGAATTGGACACAATGACCAATTACCACAGCCCCATCCAATCAGTACTTCCCATGACTCCAACTCCTTTAGTCTCCATGGCTAATGATTTTTCCCTATATAATTTATCCCCTCAAGACACCTGGAGGACCAGGTCTTTGAACTGTTGATGTGTCTCTAGGACTTGTAACTGTCTGAAATAAACTTTTACATTCCTTGCTGTGAAACCTGTACGTATCTCATTGGCCTTAGATGTGCACAGGCAGACGGACCCTATGCTCTGGTAACAATGTCATAAAATAAGTATTTTGATAATTCAATTTAGTGTCACATGATTAATCATCCTATAGACTTCCCACTGTTTGGTAAAGCTTCTAGAAGAACAATAGTTTAGTCTTTTTTTTTTTTCTTTTCAAATTATGCTTGAAAGTGAAAGAATGCCTTTGCCTTTTACAATCTTTTCCTTCCTGTCATGCATGCCCAATGCTGTACACAGGGAAGAAAAATCAGAAATGTTCTGAGTTCTAAGTTAGTTTAGAAGCCATTCAGGGCAAAGGTGTAACTTTTGTGCCACACTTTAGTTCTCACAAAATCTGCTCCATTTTTCCCCCAGGGGAATATCACCTCTGGCTGAAAAGAAACAAAAATGTGTCCTCTAAAGAGAAGAACCCAAACTACTGCCCAAGACAGTAATTTTGAAAAGAATTAAATGCATTGTTAACAGCCTGCTTTCAGAGGTAGAAGTGGAGATTAAGTATTAAATAGTAACCTGATGACAAGACTAAAAAGGCTAATTCTTACACAAAGTTTTCAGTGAAAACTAATGGCCCCTCAGGCTCAAAAGCACCCCCACCTCCTTTCTTTATCCAGCCCTGACTAGCAATTTTTTTGCTAGTGTTTTGTATTTAATGTCTCAATACTTCTTCGCTATAGCTCATCAAACATAAACTGCCCATTTACTCCTGTAAATTCTTTCTCTGAAGTAATAAATACCTGTTTCCACCTCTAGAGAACTTACATCAACAGAACAGGGCTGTTCCCTCTTCTTAGTCTCCTGAGCCATCAAGCCTTAACCCAGCAAATATCTACTTATCAATTAAAACCTGGTTTAAATGTCATTCCTCAGAAAGGGCTCCGCCAGTCCTTCTAGGCTTGGTAAAACTTATTTGCCACGCACCCCTGTATTACCTTATCAGTTGGTCCTCATCATGTCTGTATTTGTAAGCCGTGTCTGTCTTTCTCAGCTGATTGTAAGTTTCAAGAGAATGAGAACTTTTATATGTGTATTCATCATGGTATCTCCAGCTCCTTGTATTCATATAGTAGATACTTATTGAAAAGAACACTTAAAAAATCTATCATTGTAATAGTTTATGCCCGTATAATATCTTACCCTGTTTAGAAGGGTATGCCTTACCTTACAGCCTTGGACTCACTGTTCTCTTTGTCTGGACCAACTTTCTCCTGAATGATTACTTCTTGACCTTCAGGTCTCAGCTGAAAACTCACCTCTTCATGGAGACCTTCCCTCATCAATCTAAATGAGTGAATTATTTTTAATTACTTTACCTTTTTTTCTTCATGGTGCTCATCATGAATTATAGTTATATATTGATTTTTCTCTTGTTTACTTATTCAATAGCTAAGTTGAGAGCAGGAATGTGCCATCTATTACCTAGTGAGATGTTGGAATAATTCTATATTTTTTTCTAAATAAATAAAATTTTGATGTGTAAATGTTTGGCAGATGCCTCTCTAAATATACTGTATGTTTTTTAGGCACAAGGGCTGTAGTATTTTAGTATTTAAAATGCTTCTTTATATACATTATGAGTTTATACATTTTGTATTAAATGAATATCTAATGTTGCAATGTCTTATTATATAAAGTCTGACATTTATATACTTTATTAGGAAAAAAATCCAAGTGAGGAATTGCATATCTAAAACAATAAAACATCAATTACTAAAACATAACTATATAAGTTTTATTAAGTAAGTATTAACACCTGGTATGGAAAGGTGCTATTGACTTTTCTGAATTAGATGAGGACCATGTACTCAAGCCATTTTATTGTAATTGGGGTGGCCCTTGCCTCAACATATTAGAGGATATTACTATTGGATTTCAATCCATCATGAAAAAAGATGATTGATACCTCTTCTCACCTATTAGGAGTACAGAAAATCTAAAACAGTCCTCTTTCCAGAGGTCCCTAGGGCTAACCAAACATAGCCAGACTCTTAATGCTACCCCCAAGAATGAATAGGTCCCCAGGGATGCTAAGGCCCATCCTCTCTTGAAGCTTCTGAGCAGAGTCACCAGACACTCGTGAGCCCAGGGGCTAAGCTGGGTTCTCTGTTAAACTGTTGGGTACACAGGGATGATGCCTCTTTAAAACTATTCTCCCTTCACTTTATTGGTACAGTCACTTCCCAGGCTCCAGGATAGTATAAGGGAAGAAAGATAATTTGCATTTTATTCTTCTAGAGTTCTGGCTGAGACACCTGTCTATAGTAAAAGATTAACAGGAGAAAATAAAAACAAAAGTTTAATTACATGTATACCTTCGGGAAGATACCCAGAAAAACTAAATAAAATTACCCCAAATGGCCCAACCAATTGTCTTAAATACCTTCTCCAGCTAAAGACAAAAAAAGATAGTGGGGTGGGGGGAAAGGAGCCAGTTATGGGAGGTTGTCAGGGAAAGCATAGTAACAAGGGCAGGGTTTGTTATGCAGACTCAAGTTGCTACCTTCTCCCTGGACAAGAGTTTCTGGAGATTTAGGGTCATCCTTTTCTTCCTGGTACAAAAAAAGACACCCCTTTACAAATGGGGATTTTCTTTATAAATGTAATGTTCGTAACAAAAAGGCAACTTCTACTCTGTTTTCAAAGATTCTCCAGTGTCTGCTGTTTCTCAAAAATAATAAGTTCAATGTAATGACCCAGTGGCATACTTTGGGGTGACATATTCTGATCCCATTCAACAGCTTCAGAGGGTGGGTCAAGATGACAGGAGTGTTGGCTCACTCTTGTGCTCAGAGCCAACTCTCCCAATCCTAGGGTGGCTCTTATTTTAAAATAAGATAAAAGTTCTGCTTTCTTTCCAAAGATAATGGAGGCAGCAAGTCACACCAATCTTTGTTGTAAAGCAACTTTTGATAATTCCAAGTACTTTTCTCTCCTGAGGGTAGGAATAATGAGTCAGTGTTTGCAGAGTGCACCCCACTTCAGTCACTCACCTCGCTTCCTTTGAAATGAACCCCATTTTTAAAAATTCTTTTAAAGCATCTTTCTTGCTAAGGAAAAGATCCCAAGTTTAATCTGTTGTAGGAACATCTAAATATAGTAATGTTAGGCAAGATGGGATATTTGCAGATACAAGGTAAGGAATGATACATGCTAAAGGTATCGGACTATGTAACCCCAAAACATGCCTATTTAGCATATGGATTATTGTAAGCTAAAGGCCATTGAGAATAAGCTGAAGCAGGAAGACATCTCAAAACAGGGCATAAATTCTTCTTTTATAAATTAAATTTCTGCTTATAGAGTTGTCACCCTCTCTAGTATCAGGAAGACTCTTAACTCTTATCAATGAAAAAGGCACCTACTTAAATCTGCATGACAAACCATACTAAACAACTCCTGTTTACCATACTCTCCCTGGTCACCTTCCCTTAACTGCCTCTCTTGCCCAGAAACCCAATAGACTTGTTTTTGTTGCTGTTGTTAACCTGTCTTTGGCCACTCTAATTTGCAGGTCCCCAAACTGGAGAATCTAAGATGGGTAGAAGAAATGATTATTTTTTCCCTCTCCTACAGTACTATAAAATTAGAAATATATAAATAACATATAGCACAAACTCATAGCTGGGAGAAATCACATTTACTTGTGGAAATCGAGACAATTATGAAGCAAATGGTCTTGGAAGTCCACCTTGAGAGCAAGACAAACTTGAACATGTGGAAAGGTGACAGACTTCCAAGCGAATAGATGTAAAGGCACAGCAAGGAGAAAGCATGGGGTGTGACTGGGGAAGAGAACCGGAAAGTCAGTGCTAGAGGCAGATCACAGACGTCCTTGACTGGCAAACAAAGCAGACTTCAGTTGGGAAAAATAATTTTAAGAAGGGCTATAATATATGTATAGAAAAGATGGGTTCAGGAGCATGGTTGGAAACTATTAAAATATTCCAGGAGAGAAGTTAATGAGAGTTTGATTTAGAGTAGAAGCAGTGGGAAGAGGAGAATTATGGACTGTATTAAGAGGTTCAGTGACAGATGGTGCTGGAGAGAGCAGAATCAAAGGAGCTACTGGTTCCTGATGGAAGGATTAGCAGGCTTCATAGTGCAACTCACTCCTGAGATTCAGATTCTGGTTCTGCCTCAGGGAGCAATCATTTTAAACACCTTTTCCTAAAAATTTCCTGAATTTTTTTTCCAAGTTAGAATATAACTTATACAAAATCATTTCACTTGCTCAGAGGTCTTCTATGGTCATGCCTTCTGTCAGGTGCAATTGTTTTTTTTTTTTTTTTGCTCAGCATGCAAAAATTTACTTTGAGGCAGCTATCCTTAAGAATTATTTGTCCTTTCTTTTATTAATTAGAGAAATAAGAGCTCAACATGTAGTAGCTGTTAAAAGAGGCTAACACGTTATAAGTTGGTTTCATATACTTGTTTTCATTTTATCTTGATTATAGTACCATTAGAGAGGCTTTGCTGCTCTTTCATAGGTAACTGTACTTTGTTTAGCTGTCATTGAAATTATCTGTGAAACCAGAAAAAAAAAGTTACCCATGAGCAGCTGCAGCAAATCCGGTAATACGAATCCCAATGGACATGCATGGGCACCTGTAGTTTTAAAGAATGTGAAACAAGGACCACCAGCATGCTGTGTCAGAGCCCAGGTTCTGTGGTCAGATCTGGGCAAGTTACTTAGCTTCTCTAAGCTTTCGTTTCCTGGTCTACATATGTAATGGGGTTACAGTGATCGATTTCATTAAGTGAAAGGAGAAATGGTGGAAGCGGTAATAGCTCATGCTGCATTTCTTGTTTCCTTAGTGCCAGACATTCACTAAGTTTCATATGTAATATCTCAATTCATTCTCAAAATAGCCCTAGGGTAGGTACTAGCAGTTTTTCCACGTTATTGATAGAAAATTGAAGGCCTTTGAAATATTAATTTGCCTAAATTACAAAGCTAATAAAGTGCCTAACCTGATATTTAAGGCTTTGTTGGCTGATATTAAGTTGGTGCTTATAACTATTTTATACCATCTTTGTAAAGTACTTATTACAGTACTTAATACAGAAGGCAGTAAGTAACAAATATATAATATTACTATTATTTTCTTTAGTTACACATCAAATTACAACTTCAATGGTATATGTATATGTACTCTTCAAATTATTTAATGGATCTAAAGTTTAAAAATGTCTAAGAGGGCAGAATTAGATGAAAGCAACAGATATTAGAGGATTAATCTAGAAAGATACAAAAGAGAAAAGCAATATGGAGCCATGAATGAAAAGAGCAGATGGAATGGGGGAAGGACCAGGAAAGGAGCATATCATGATACCATTTTTGCCATGTGCCCTAATGAAATGGGAAGGCAATGGTTGCAGCAGACCCATTTGCAGCAGGGAGTCTATACTACAGGCAACAAATGACGGCACCACCACCAGGATGGGCAGTAGGCCAGCCATTTTATTGTACAGACTGGCTGAGGGGATAGTGTGAATTGCATAGAAGATTTGTTGTTCACCAGTACCCTGGAAGGAGACCAAGGTAGAAGCTCTGAGAAGAAAATGGTAAAAATAGTGATACAAGATTCTGTGGGATTCTTACTAAAGTGTTCCACATCACAGGGTCTATCAGCAGTCAGTGGCTTGAAGAAAATAGTGCACTGGAGCTGCCGCATGCCGGAGAAAGAGAAGCCTTAACTAGTGAAAGGGAGAGGTCTATTATGTAGCAGGGGAAAGTTATAGTCATTGATCAGTTCTGAGCGCTTGAACTTGATGTCTATAAACAACACAGGGTTCTGTGTGAGCTTGGCCTCCAAGATTTCATAGCATTTTCTTATTGTCTCAGTAGAATCACTGCCTGATGAGTGCCAGTAAACAGGTACTAATGCCATCATGGTTCCATATTATTGCATTGTTTTCTGATTCCTAATATCTTCAAATATTTGCAGGGAATTACATTCTGAATTTAGTTGGACCTCAAAGCTGCATCTGTCTCACCTTTATCACTTGTTGATGTCTCCTGAAGCGTCTGGACGCATGGCTTCCCCAGGAGCATCATACTGCTGAGCCACGCTCAAGACAGTTATGCTCTCCACACCCACTTCTGCCTGACCGAGGTAAACTGTCTTAAGGAAAAATGCCAGGTGGAGACTGAACTTGATGAAACATGGTCATTCCCAAAAGTACAGATGAATCCACATATAAAAAGCTTATAATAGTTATACATGTGCTATGCTATTTTGACATGGTTTTTAAAATGATGAAAATTAACCAGAATATTGTAGATCTGTCTGTACACAAACAAGTTTGATTTGCAAAACAATAATCATGCTTTTGTTTTCTTACACTGACCAACAGTTTGATTGATTATACTGAATGAACCAGTGATATTTGTGCTGTCTTGGCTGTGGCTACAGGATACACTGAGCCATGCCAGCACAGGTAAACAGAGAATGTGGTTGCTGTCACTTTTTGTTTTAGACAGTATTGTCCATATTCAGAACATTAACAGGAGCATGAAGTTTCTCACTGAAGCTTTCACATTCAGACTTTCAATTAAAAAAATGCAGCTTCTTTTTAAATGATCTATATGGACAGTCTAACATTGTTAACTGTATACGAGGGGCATCCTATAATTTTGTGTCCCTTCTTCTACCTCCTTGCATTCTAATAACAAGCATGTCTTTGTTTTCTTCCAATGCTACTTCAAATAATCAATCTGAACCATAAAAAATACTGGAGAGGTTCACCTCAAAAGAAAATTTTTGGCAAGTTTTGAGTGAAAACAGAATTATAATAGAAACCACTACGCATGCCTGCACTGCTGAGAGCAGCCGCGTGTTTTCACAGCCGCCCAGGGCTCATGCCTCAGGAGGGCCCGTCCTGGATTCTTTGTGGCTCTAGACGACTTTGTTTTCTTCTTCCCTGTGTCTCAAGGCCCATGAGACAACATTAGCCCTTCTTGCTCTAGATCTTGCTATTTATCTTTTTTTTTTTTGGCTTTCTTCTGTTTCACTCCTCATATTTTATTCTTTTGGTATGAACAAAGCTAAATTAACTGTTCAAAACAGAGGGAGTGAGAGCTCATTGCCACTTTTGAACACCTGTTATGGGTCAGGCATGGTAGGTGCTTTGTATGCTTTATATCTAATAAAACTCTATGAGCAAAGCATTGATATTCACATTTTATAGTTGTGGAAACTGAACCTCAGAGACTAAGGAAAATGCTGAGGTTATATAGTCAGTAAGTGACAAAGTTGCCAGAAGACCTCAGGCCTGTTGCCTTCCAAAGGCTGCACTTCTTTCTGTGCTGAGACTGTCTGCCCCTTCAAATAATCAATAGGTTTTCATCCCAGGCATGGGACACTAATCTTCCAGTGACAACTAGGGGACTTCTATCTTTATCTTAAGGATTAAGTTTCTTCTTTCATTTTGCTACCTTTCTTTGGCTAGCCTGTCTGGAAACTACAGCTCTAACTGGGAACCCACTAGACTATGCATTCCTGTCTGACTTCAGAGGCTCTGCTCTTTGCAACCTGCCAGACTTCCTGTCAGTTTGATTGATCAGTTATCACCCATTCACCACATGTTAGAGGCTGCAGCAAAGTTTGGACTTTAAAGGCTGAGTTTCTTGAAGTGCTTTCAAACTTATAATTGAAAATTTCTGATTTACCTTAACTATACCTCAGATACTCTTTTCTAAGCTGTGCTTCCTGAGACCATATCAGTCAGAATATAGTTAGAAGAAACAAAAATCTAGCCATTTGAAGCAGGAAATAATTCAAAACAAAGAAGCAACAGCCTTTAGGCAGGTCCTCCCGGAATGGCCCTCAGCAACAACAGTAGCTCTCCAGTCCGTGGAGTTGCTTCTTAACTGTGATCAAGGGGGTAAGAATCATAAAGCCAACACACCGTCTTTGCAAGTGTGGTGGAGAACCCCCATCCATGGCGGCAACTAGGCTCTGGGGCACCACCTCAGACAGACCCAACATTTATGGCTGTGATGGCTCCCAGAAAACAGCAATAAAGTACATCATTGATTTCTGACCCACTTCTATCTTCTGGACAGAGCATGAGTGGATCGCATTGGAAAACTAAAAACTATATTTTAAACACCCTTGTATCTAGGGTTCTAAAATCAGCCAGGTACACCTGTCTCTGCCACATAGAAACATTCTACAAAGCAGATGGACTAGAGGGCCAGTAAACCTATTCTCATCATTCAACAGAGGGACGTATGGTAAACAGTGACTGTTTCTTTTGTATTAAAGTATGAGAATTTCTGGCAAAGAGTTATAAAAATGCCAACAACAATAAACCAATAAAACTAAATTATTTGAATTGGTGTCTTGCCCTACTGAGTATGTATAAATATGCTTCATTGATGATTGTATTTGATGAAGGGCTTTCCTTTGTTAAATGCATAAATAATCTCTTAACTGGAGAAGATCTGTCTTAAATATTCTGTGACTATAACTGCACACAAACTTCATTAATTCAAGCTGGTTTTGCCCAGATAATGTCATTGTGTCTCACTTCCTTCTGCCTTCCCATCTCCCCTTATCCTCTATTTGTGTGCTCCTTTAATCATTGAGCTTTAGGACATAAGATTAACAGCTTCAGGTTTATAATCAGGAAAATAGGGTTTGGTTGGACTTTAGACCAAGGATAACATCTTGACTTTAGATGTGTTTCAGCCTCAGGTCCATCAAAGCAAAGCAACAGCCCTACTAGCCAATGGACCAGATGGGATGGCAACATGGCTGATTTCAGAACAGGACACAATCAATTACCTAATCCCCTTCCAATCATCCAATCACAACCCCAACTCCCTTAGTTTCCATCACTGATATTTTTCTATATAATCTGTACTCCTGAGACATCCTTTGAGTGAGAGCTTACCTGTGTCTCTGGGACTTGAAGTTTTTAATAAATCTTACTTTCTTCGCTGCAAAACCTGCACATCTCTCTTCTTTAGCCTAAATGTGTACAGGCAGACAGAATTATTTTTTGTCCTAACAACTCCATGTAAAGGGGCTCAATGTGTTAACATAAAGTCTACAATCTTTATGGTATAGAGAGACTGAAAGAAAAAAGATATCACATTAGCAAATGCCAGACCTGTATTATATTTCAGATTAAACTAAAAAAACACAACTATTACAGGAAACCTAAAACTAATTCAAAGCTAGCTTATTAAATATAGAGAAGAGTGGGGTCACCAAGCAACAACACCACCAAAGGCTAAGGTTTATTAAAGAAAATGTTTCTAGATTTCAGAAATAGTAATATTAATAATCTAATTCAAATAGATAATTTACATATAAAATATTTATGATTTTAAATGATACTGTGTCCCTTAACTAATTTATTGCTAGAAAGAAGTTATAAGAATAGCAAGATATATTTACCCCAAGTGAGATTTTTTTCTATGAATTGTTATTAATTGGGCTATAAACTAGTTATCTCAAAAAACTTTATCAAAAACATATCTATATATAAAACAGTGCAAAAAACAAATCATTAACTTCTAAAGAAAGACATAGCTTTTAAGAAGTGTAGCCTAAATACAGTACCACTTTTAATATATAAACAATGTAGAATTCTATTTTGGTTCCTTTAAATGAATCTATCTTGTCTACTGTTTCTGGTAGGTGGCAGGAGAGAAGAGAAAATTGCTAAAGCTATTCTGCCATATTTTTCCAAGCCATTTTAAATAGGTTTTCAAGTTTTAGTTCTTAAATAACAAAATTTTAATTTTATTTCCTATTAGACTATTTGGTTCAAGAACTTGAGTCCTGGGAGTTCTGGTTCAAGATGGCAACACAGGAGAATCCTGAGCTAACCTCCTCTCAGGAAGGCACCAAATCTACAGCTACATACAGAACGATGGCCTCTGAAAGCAAAGGAAAATCTAGCTGAGCAACTTCTACTAATCAGGTATATGAGGAAAAACCTACATGGAAGCATGTAGGAGAGGCAGAGTCACAATCTTGCCATACACCTCACCTCGGACAAGTGATTTACAGTTGGGTGGGAACTTAAAACTGAGCTTCTCCCTGAAGAATGAAGGGTTTGAACCCACATCAGGTAACTTAACTTTTAAGTTCTGCCCCTGAGAGATGAGCCCACAAAACATTTTTGAAAGCCAATGGGGCTTGTGTCCTGGAGACACACAGGATATAGTGAACTGAGAAATAGTTCTTAAAGGGCTAATGTACACAGACGCACCTGCTCCCGAGCCCAGCACTAAGGAAATCAACAAAAAAGAACCCAGATTTTCTGTGAGACTTGCTTGCTTGCATTAAAGCATCAGCCTCGAAGGCTAGTCATCTAATTTAATATACTTCTAGGGGCCCACTGAAATACTCTCCAAAGATAGAGGCCAGCAGGCACTGTAATCATGTAAATATTTACTTCTTTAAAATGTTTTTTCCTACTCTTTCTCCTTGATTCAAACTGGCTTTGGGCTCACTTGCTTCTTCTCTTTCCTTATTCTTCTGCTTACTGCATGTCTACTCCTTTATCAAGTCCTTAGATCAGGATCAAATACTCTTTGAAACAAAGCCTCAGGTCTGTTGACCACAGAAACAGAATTCTGGTCAAACTAAAGATAACATCTTGCAGCTGCACAGCCATGAAGGCAACCAAACCTATGGCCATCCCCTTGAAACTATAATATGCCATGACTGACATGAGGACCTGATGCAATGATCATCTACCTCTTACTCTAGTCCTGACCAATCAGGAGAGTCACGACCCCAACTCCCTTAGCTACTAATGAGTATTTACAATTTATGCCCTGGAGGCCATCAGAGAGCCAGGTCTTTGAGCCCTACCTCATCTGTATCTTTGGGCTTGGCACCACTTTGTTAAATAAACCTCTTTCTTTGCTGCAAACTCCTGTCTGTATATCTTTTGGCATTGATGTATACAGGCAAAATGGACCCCTGTAATAACAGTACTATATTTTGCTCTTCCTCTACCTTGCTTCAGGTTGCTTCTATCTCCTGAAAAGGAGCTTATACACTTATCTGGTGTCTTGAATTTAATGTCTGCCACCCAGGAGACACCTCTAGATCACCTGGCTCTGGTGGCCAGTGTTGCTTATGCTCATGGGTCCTGTAGTGCTCTAACAAACAGAGAAAGAGTTTTTAGCTACCACTCACAGAAAATGGCAGAGAGGCAATAGACTAAGGTGCCAGCCTCTCTGTGAAAGAGGCCTAATAGCTTATCTTCACAGCTGTGTTCTGAAGGGCAAGCTTCTGTGGAGAGACTGTCCCATGATGTGACCACTGCTGCACATGCAAACCAGATCCAGGCAAGAACAAAGATTGCATCCCATAAATCCCCTCAGAGACTATACGATTGTCCCCTTCCCTATGCTGCAGGCATGCTGGTTCCTGGAACAGACCATTGTCCTTACATGCTTACAGGCAATTTTCCTCTTTCTTGAACTGGACATGCCCCAATACTCCTATGCATCCTGACTTGTAGTTAATAATTCTTTAGCACCTGCCAATTGGCATGAAAGGATATCTACTTTATCTTAGTACTGCCCAAGATGTGCCTCATATACAACTTTCCCTTAATAAGCTGTTAGCTGCCAGACTGGAATGGCCTGACAAATATAATAGATGGGGTCAATAGCACATTAGATGATGCAGAAGAAAGCATCTGTGAATTTAAAGACAGGGCAGTATAATTCAACCTTCAGAGAAGCAAAAAGAAAAAATAATTTTAGAGTCAAAGTTGCTTAAGAGACATATAGAATGACATCCAGTAGACCATTTGCATTATACAGTTCCCAGAAGAAGAGAGAAGGGGGAAAAATATATTTGAAGAAATAGTGGGTGAAAACTTCTCTAATCTGGGGAAGGAAACACACATTCAGGTCCAGGAAGCTAAGAGAGTTCCAAATAAGATAAACTCAAAGAGACCCATGCCAAGACATATTATAATCAAAATATCAAAAGTTAAGGAGAGAATCTTAAAAGCAGTAAGAGAAAAACAACTTGATATGCACAAGAGAACTCTAAAAAGACTATTAGCAAATTTTTCAGCAGAAACTTTGTAGGCCAGAAGGGAATAGCATGATATGTTCAAAATACTAAAATGGGAAAAAATAAAACAAAAAAAACCCCAAAACCCTGCCAACTAAGAATACTCTAGCAAATTTGACCTTCAGAATTGAAGAAGAGAGAAAGGGTATTCCAGACAAGCAAAAGCTAAAGGAGTTAATCATCACTAGACAATCCTTGCAAGAAATGTTAAAGGGAATTCTTTAAACTATAACAAAAAAGCACTAATTAGTAACAGGAAAACATGCAAGTATAAATCTTATAGGTAAAGGTAAATATATATAGTAAAATTCAGAATAATCTACTGTTGAAAGAATGATGGGTTAATAACTTGTAAAACTAGTCTGAAGGTTAAAAGATAAAGCAGTAAAAATAAGTAAAACTATAATAATTTGTTAATGAACACTCAAGCTAAAATGATGTAAATTGTGACATCAAAAACAAAAAATATTGGGGAGGAGAGTAGATATGTAGAGCTTTAGAATTTATTCAAATTTAAGTTGTTATCAACTCAAAATAGACTATTTTAGGTATAAGTTATTTTATGTAAGCCTCATAGTAACCACAATGCAAAAACTTATAGCAGATACACAAAGGATACAAATAAAGGAATCTAAATACAGAAAATAATTAAATCACAAATAAGAGCAAGAAAGCAACAAGAGAATTACAAAACAAAGAGAAATCAATTAACAAAATGGCAATTAGTACATAACAATCAATATTTACTTTAAATGTAAATTCTCCAATCATAAGACATAGGGTAGCTGAATAGACAATAAAACAAAGACCCATTTATATGCTGTCTAAAAGAGACTTATTTCAGATGAAATGACACAGAGACTGAAGAAGAAATAGAAAAAAAATCTCCATGTAACTGGAAACCAAAAGAAAGTTGCAGTAACTATACTTATATGAGACAAAATAGACATTAAGACAACATGTTTAAGAAAACATTTATATCCAACAAGAGGATATAATATTTGTTAAGTATTTATGGACCCAGCATAGAAGCACCTAAATATATAAAGCAAATATTAATAGACCTAAAGAGAACAATACAATAATAGTAGGAAACTTTAATACACAACTTTCATCAAAGGATAGGTTATATAAGACAAAAGATCAGTCAGTCAGGAAACACTGGCCTTCAAGATGTCAGAGCAGATTGACTTAAAAGTTATAACAGGAACATTCGATCCAAAAACAACATAATACACATTTCTTCTCAAGTGTACATAGAATATTTTTCAGGATACATCATGTTAGGCCACAAAACAAAGCTTAAGAAGCTTAAGAAGACTGAAATTATATCAAGCATCTTTTTCTGACCACAGAGGTATAAAACAAATTACAAGAAAAAAACTTGAAAATTCACTAATATGTGGAGATTAAATATACAATTAAACAACCAATGGGTCAAAGAAACCAAGAAAAGTACTTTGAGATCAATGACAATAGAAAGACAACATACTAAAATTTGTAGAATATAGCAAAAGCAAATCTAAGAGGAAAGTTCCTGTTGATAAATGTCTACATCGAGAAATAAGAGAGAGATCAAATAAACAACCTAACTTTTTACCTTACAGAACTAGAAAAAGATCAATAAAATCATAGTTTGCAGAAGAAAGGAAATAGCAAATACCAGAGTAAAAATAAATGAAATTGAAACTAAAACGATAATAGAAAAGATCAATAAAATGAAAAACTTTTTTTTTAAAGATGAACATTTACAAACTTTTAGCTATAGTCACCAAGAAAGAAAGAGGACTCAGATAAGTAAAATAAGACATAAAAAGGAAACTTTACAACTGATAACACGGAAATACAAAGGATCACAAGAGACTACTATGAACAATTATGGGACAACCTAGAAATAAATTTCTAGTAACTAATAAATGAGACAACCTAGAAAAAATATACTTAGAAATATGCCACCTACCAAGACTGACTCATAAAAAAATGTAATTAATCTGTTCAGAATTCCTTAGTAAGAAGATTGAATCAGCTATCAAACACCTCCCAACAAGTAAAAGACCAAGACCATATGACTTCATGGATCAAATCTACTAAACATTTAAAGAGTTAATATAAATCATTCTCAAATTCTTCCGAAAAATAGAAGAGGAGGAAACACTTCCAAACTCATTTCATGAGGTCAGCATTACCCTAACGCCAAACCAGAGAGGGATGACACAAGAAAAGAAAAATATAGGCTAATATTTCCAATGAAAATAGATGTAAAAATTCTCAACAAAATATTAGCAAGTCAAATTTGACAATACATTAAACTGATCATACACAATAATCAAGTGAATATTATTCCAGAAATACAAGTATTACTCAACATATGCAAATCAATGTGGTACATATTAACAAAATGAAGGCTAAAAATTATATCATCTCAACAGATTCAGAAAACATCAGCAAAATACAACATCCATTTATGATAAATCTTAACAAAGTAGATATACAAGGAACATACCTAAACATAATAAAGGCCATATATAACAAGGCTACAGATAATATCATACTCAATGGTGAAAAGCTGAAAGTTTTTTTCTAATATCAGTAACAAAACACGAATTCTCACACTTGCCACTTTTATATAATATTGGAAATTTTAGCAAGACAAACTAGGTGCACGCGCACACACACCACCCCCCGCAAAAAAACACCCAAATCAAAAACAAATATGAAAGAAGTGAAACTGTCAGTATTTTCAGATGACATATGATATCTAAAAAATTCTAATTTTATCAAAACACTGTTAGAACTAATAAACAAATTCAGTAAATTTTCAGGATATGAAAATCTCTAACAAAATCTCTTGTAATCTACACACTAATGATAAACTATCAGAGAGAGAAATTAGAAGAACAATTCTATTTACAACTGCATCAAAAAGAATAAAATACTTAGAAATAAATTTAATCAAGGAGGTGAAAGACCTACACACTGAAAACAATAAGTCATTGACAAAAGGAACAAATGGAAGGCTATTCTGTACTCATGGATTGGAAGAATTAATATTGTTAAATGTCCATACTAACCAAAGCAATCTAGATTCAATCTAAGCTTATCAAAATTCCCTGACATTTTTTCATAGGAATAGAACAAACAATTCAGAAATGAGGATGGAACCAAAAAAGATCCCAAATAGCCAAAGCAACTTATAGTTCTGAGAAAGAACAACAATGTGAAAGGTATCACACTTTCTGATGTTGAAGGATATTACAAAGCTATAGTCATGAAAATAGTATGGTTTTGGCATGAAAACATAGACATAGATTAATAGAACAGAATAGAGAGCTGAAGAATAAACCCACCCATATATATATGGTCAATTAATTTATGACAAAGGAATCAAGAATTTACAATGGGGAAAGGAGAAAGGACAGTCTCTTAAATAAATGATGTTTGGAAAACTGAACAGCCAAATGCAAAAGAGTTAAAGTGGACCACTATCTTATACCATATACAAAATTTAACTCCAAATAGATTAAGAGTAGACCCAAAATGATGAAACTCCTTGAAAGTGAGACCCAAACCCATTAAATTCCTTGAAGAAAACATAGGCTATACTGTCTTTTACATATGTTTGACTATAATTTTTAATCTGAGACCAAAAGCAGAGAATAACTAAAAGTTTCTGCAAAGCAAAGAAAACCATCAACAAAATGAAAAGGTAACCTGCTGAAAGAAAATATTTACAGACCATACACATGAATAGGGGTTGATATCCAAATAATATATCTACAAACTCAATAAATTAAATCTAATTAAAAAGCACTAAAAAAATAGGTAAAGACATTGTTCCAAAGAGGAGGTATAGATGGCCAACAGGTACATGAAAAGGCACCAACATCACTAATCATCACGGACATGCAAATCAAAACTACAATGACCTACCACCTCACACCTGTCAGAATGACTGTTATCATAAATAGTGTATATAACAAGTGTTTATGAAGACATGAGAAAAAAGGAATTTGTGTTCGCCTCTGGTGAGAATGTTAATGAGTACAGCCACTCCAAAAAAAAGTTGAGGTTTTTCAAAAAATTAAACAGAATTACCTTATGATTTAGCACTCTACTTATGGGTATTTATTCAAAGGAAAGAAATATGCTAACTCAAAAAATTGTCTGCATATCTATGTTTATTGTAGCATTATTTATAATAGCCAAGACAAGGAAGCAACCTAAGTGTTCATCAATGAATGGATAAATAAAATATGTTATATATAATCAGTAAATTATTATTCAGCTTTATAAAGTAGGAAATCTTGCCATTAGCACCAATATGGATGAACTTGGAACACATTATAATAAGTAAACTAAGCCTGAGAAGACATACTGTATGATCTCACTTATATCTAAACACCAAACCAATAGACACAGACAACGTGTGGTTGCCAGAGAAAAGGGTTGAGGATGGGAAAAATGGGTTATGAGGTTCAAAAGGTACAAACTTCCATTTATAAAATAAATAAGTCATGGGGATGTAATATATAGCATAGTGACTATAGTTAATAGTACTGTATTGTATATTCGAAAGTTGCTAAGGGAGTATATCTTAAAAGTTCTCTTTAGAAAAATAACTATTGAAAAACGTTAAATAGACTT
The DNA here is from genome assembly GCA_004027375.1 of Macroglossus sobrinus. Classification (NCBI taxonomy): domain Eukaryota; kingdom Metazoa; phylum Chordata; class Mammalia; order Chiroptera; family Pteropodidae; genus Macroglossus; species Macroglossus sobrinus. The sequence continues at coordinate 113,201 of PVKZ01000590.1, forward strand.
ATTGTGGTCATCATATCATAATAAATACAAATATCAAATCATTATGTTGTATACCTGAAACTAAGTTATATGTCAATTAGATCTCAAAATAATTTTGAGTCTTGAAAATTGGATTTTTAAAAAATATATGTGATTTGTATAAATATAACTGCTAAGCCTGTTATACCTCATTTAATTTTATCATAAACTCATGACATCATTTCAGCAGATGTATTAAGCAGTTATATATCTCCACTTGAATGATACCATGTCTGAAATCAAAACTGAATCTGAATTTAAAAGATAAATGCAGAGTTATTTCTATCAGAAGTAGCTGGCAGAATTACTTATTTTCAATGGAGTATAAAGGGAGGTTAATTTATTGAACAGGTTTGAGGTCATATTCCTTTGATTCAGAGCCTGAGAGAAGAATTCATATTTTTTGAGAGAGTATTCACATAAAATCTGTAAGAGGAAGTAAATTGTAATAGGGAAGGTGAATAGAGCAAAACTGGCAGTAATCTGTGGGGTGAAGCAGCTGCTATCAGCTGAGGACAGTTCCCCAGAGAAGGGGGACAGCTATTTGCTTTTAATAGTCACACGGCAGATGGTGGATGCATACAATGGCTTGGAAAGGGTATGTGGGATGGAGACCATTCATCTATTGCAATGTGGAAGAAGAAACTACAATGAGCATAATTCTCCAGAATCCTAATAGTTGCTTTTCTATGGCCCAACGTAAGGAGAACTAAACTGATAAAAATGGCTGCTGAAAGAGTGAGTCTGAATGATTATCTTTATACTATGGGATCATCAAACTATAGATGACTGCAGGACCAGGATGAGGCATCAAAGAGCAGTCAGATTTTTATATTAGCCAATGAACTATGACAAAACCAAATTTAAAAGATAACCTGGAACAATCAGCTTTCTCAGTTTTGACTATCTGATATAGGCAGTATTGGGAGCAGAATTTGAAAAATCAGGTCATGATAGTATACAATATAGACTAAAGTTGTGAGGAAAGCAGAGCTATAAATAAGCAACAGTCATGAGGTAGAGAAAAGGCATATAGAGAGTAGAGACTGAGGAAACCTAGTTGCTGGAGAAATGCAGGGTGGGATACAAATCAGCAATACAAAGCGTCGCTGAGTCACACTGGTAAAGCTCCAAAGGAAAGAACTGCAAATCCTGATGTTACTTTTATCAGATTGAGAAAGATTTTACAAAACATGATCAGGAGACACTAGGCTGAATATAAATGGCACTCTGGAGGGGGTAGATACTGTTTGGCCTACTTAGTTTTGCCAAACATTGAAACACATCTAATATGCCTGAAAGTGGAATCATTCTGCCTGAAAGAGAGAAATCTGGAGTCCAAGGCGCTGCCAGGAGGAGAATAGTAAAGATGGCGACTTTAGGATATAGATGCCTAAGCAGAATTTTAAAGTTGTTAATGGTGAAGTGTGTGATGTACACCGATTTATAGAGTATTTTTGTTTTGTTTTGTTTTTGTTTTTTAGGAAGTATGATTCAACTATGGGGATAAAGAATCAGTTGACATTTGGACTACCCAATATTATTTAGTAAGTGTCCCGAAAGAGGAATGGAGGTATACAGAGAATTTCAACTTAACTCATTGCCAGTCATGAAGGATTTCTAGATGAGCGGAAGCCAGAGAGAGGCTCAAAGATTGGACTTGGCTGGCCTGGTGAAGAGAAGAGGCATGTGGGTCATTGTTCTAGACAACAATAAGAAATATTGGACCTGATTATTTATACAGGTCCTAATCACTTTGATTCAGTGTCCCTTTATAGTGTTCTTCTTGAATATAAGATCTTGGGCATTCTGATCTCCAAGTGTAAAAAAGACCTTGGGTGGCTTGGGCCAGAGTTTAGAAAGGGGAGTCAATTCTACCATGCTATGAGGTATCTGAAACAGTGATAAGGTAAGAAGGCTGGAAATATGGCTGGCTTATCATATAATTCACTCCCTTTCCCCCATGAGAATATTGTATAAGAGATATAAAATATACAAATTTTTAAGTCAAACAGAATGGAAAACTCCTTAGGAACTGTTAGATCTTCCTTATCATCTGAATTATGAACTGTTTGAACCAAAAAAACAATGTGTGTTTGTGTATGTAAACATACCCATAGATCCAGTTTTATAAAGTTAAAGAAAACTTGGATATACTTTGTGGTTTCTGCATTTGATATTTGCATTTAAGGTTCAGTAAGTTGATTTCCTGAACATGCCATTAAAATTGATCTCATAATATAATGAAGCAGCTACATTATTTTATTATTTTATTATATAATATAACAAAATAACAAAAAAATGGGGTGGTTAGATTGAAAACAAGTTCATAACATAGTGAGCCCTTATTGTGGGTGGTGGTGTTTGTGTGCAAGTGTGAGTGTATTTGTGAGTGTCTAATTTTATGATAAGGGAACATTTAATATTAATTCAGCAGAAACATTTCAGTAATCAGTGACCTACCTATGAAATTCTTGGGGTCCTTCTGGAAACACTGTATAAAACTGCTATAGATCTTTCCTCCACCTACCTTTTGAAGAATATCTAAGAGATAATTTCACATCTTTTGGTTCTTCCAATGCTAATATTAGACACTTACATCCTTAATTTAGGATGTAATATTTCCTCTGTTCCTACTCAGTGTTATAAAAAATAAAATACAGCCACTACAAGAAAAAACATTAATCAGATTAGTTTGGGGTCAGAACTTAAGTGAATCTAAAAATCAAAACTGTGTGCCCTAATGTGATACTATGTACTTATAAACAGGGCTTATGCCATCAACCACTTGCAAAATCTTGCCAATATTATTATTGCCATAAAAATCGGAGAATTGATTAGTGGGTTACTTAAAACTGTAATCTTAGCCTTTGTAGAACTTACTTAAATCTAATTTAAGAAGAATTATTTAATATTTGTTTTAACAGAAGTTTACTTAGAAATTTAAGATTAGAAAATTGTTTTTGATAGTGCTGTTGAAACTAAAAAGAAGTTGGCTATGTGCCTTTTTCCCAAGGTGGTCATATTTCCCTTAAGACCAATTTGTCATTGATAAAATATCTGTCCAAGACCATTCATGTGTGTTTTGAGAACCTATAATGAATCACACTCTCTGTTTGGATAGGCAACTATTGTTTCCTATGTAAAAATGAATGGTGATAGGTGAATATAATATTTTTAGTTTTAACTTTAATGATGTCTATTTTTCTGAAACTGAAAAAAATACCAGTATGGTATTTTGTGCTTTTGTCTTATTTCACAATTAAGTTCTTATTAGCAACTCAGAAAAGGAAACAGTAAAAGGGTGTTTAAAAGTCTATGAGTTTTTTCTTTTTTTTTAATGTTGTGCTAATGGAAATTTCTTATAGAATTGTTTCAATATACTACTAATGATAGAACTGGATGTTTATAAAAATAAATTATTGAAGATTTTTTATTTTGAAACATTTTGTTTTGTTTTGTTTTTGGGTACCAAAACCATGATGCTATTCTACTATTTGAAGGTCTTACGTGTTCTACTTTCTATCTCGCAGCTCTTCCTTTCCCTTTCTAGCCATAACTACATAAAGTATATTGTGCTAATATATACATGAATTGGAATTTTTAGTCTTTGCCAATACAGGATAAATAATAACTTTAAATTGGAATCTCTAGAAAAAGATATATACCATAGGTAAAGCTTTTTACTTAACCAGTTTCTCAATTATTCACTAAATGTTAATTGAACAAATTAAGCAAGTAAATTAATGTTAAGATTCAAAATCATTTTAAAAAAGAAAAGAAAGAAAAAAAGACACCTAACATTTATTTAGCCTGTAGTATATATTAGATTTATTGTGAATTACTTCACTGATGTTTATTTTATTTAGCTCTTACAGTAAACTTTTGAGAAAGTATGAAAATAAATAGAATCAGGGAAATATAGTGGTTTGCTCAAAATCAGTGAGCTGGTAAGTTGGGAGTGGAAGCTGAACTCACGTCTGGATGATCCCAGAGGCCATGTGCTTAGATTGCTCTAGCTGGCTACTACACAGAAACCCTTCCCACTCTACAGGTTAAATGAGAAAAAAATGATCTTACCACTCTATTATGTTAAAAGAAATTTAGTAAGCCTCAAAATAGATTCTATTAAGTATTTCTTTTAATAAAGTAGAGACTACTATGCTTTCTGTAAAACTGGGATGGAGAACTGCAATGGTTATTGTTAAATAGTGCTGTAAAAATGCTACACAATCAAAAGAGGTAAATTTTAATAGTAAATATAGAAAATATTTTTTGTAATTGATATGTTTGAATATCTAGAAGCGTCAAAAGGCTCAATTAAAATTTAAGTACATTTATTTAAGTGGCTAGATGAATGATAAACAAAAAAGCAATGACTTAAAAAAATTCATTCAACAAATATCATGTGAAGTTACTATTCTAAATTATAGGGATATAACAGGGAACAAGAGAGACAAAAATCCTGCTCTCACTGACCTTACATTCTTAAGGGAGGAAATAATATTTATTCTAGGAACTAATGCATATATAGTGCTTGTGGCTAGGTACTCATTTTTCTAAGTGCTTCTCTGCCTCACACACATATACACACACAAACTTGTTTAAACCACATGACTTAACAGCCCTATGATATATGTTCTATTATATTCCTATTATACAGATACGGAAAATGAATCATAAAAAGGTAAGAAACCAGGATCACAACAAGATAAAAACCCTAGAAAAAGAACCCCTAATGAAAAAGTACCACTAAAGAGATTTATTGAAGATTAGTTTGTTGGGAAAGAAGAGGAAGGATAATTATACAGTTTGGGGCCTATGTAATTGAATGAGTAGTTGCTGTTTACTGAGAAATGGAACACTGGGGAGAAAAACCACACTAGGAGTAAGGAAAATTCAGGAATTTTATTTTGAACATTTCAAATTTTAGATGATGATTAAGTAAGTGTAGATGTTGAATAGTTAGTTGCACATATGAGTCTAGAGACCAAGACTATAGCTACACATTTAAAAAGCAGCAGGTCATGAACTAATGACTGGATTTATTTATAAGAAAGTTATTGATGATCATGCCAAAAGCAGTTTTGGTGCAGCACTGGCAATAACCCATTTGAAATGGGTCCTAAAGAGAATAAGAAAAGAAGAGATGGAGAGAGTAGGTATAGTAAACTCCTGAATTTTGTTGTAAAGATGATAGTTTATGAGAACATGTAAGATTAAGGGAGAAGTTATATCAATATTAGAGATATTATAACATGTGTACATGTTCATGAGAGTGATTCAGTACAGATGAAAAATTTATAATGTAGGAGAAAGAGGACCATTTGCTGGAGTGAGGTTCTTTAGTGAACAAGAAATATGCAATCAAGTGTACAAGTAGAGCATTTAATTCCATAAGAAAGTATATATATATTAGCCATTATAATAGGAGAGGTGTATAATATATTAATTAAAATATAAAGGATTATTAGATTTGGAGATGGGATGATGTAGAAGTTTTCTCTTGACTGTTTTCATTTCTACATGAAATAAGGGGCAGAATCATTTACTGAGAATGAGAAAGAGAGATGCTATAAATTGAATTGTGTCCTGGCCAGTGTGACATAATTTTGAGATGAGACCTTTCAGAGGAAATCTGGCTTAGATCAGGTCATGATGATGGTGCCTTTATCATGGGATTAGTACTCTTCATAAGAAGAAATACCAGGATAGTGGGTTAAAGATGGAAGTGAAGGAAGATCCTGAACTCGCCTCATATGGACACACCAAAGCTAAAACAAAAAACAAGATAAAACCCTAGAAAAAGAACCCCTAATGAAAAAGAGATAAGTAATATACCTGATAAAGAGTTCAAAGTAATGATTATAAAGATGCTCAGCAATACCAGGACAGAATGGGTGAACACACAGAGAATTTTAAAAGATAGAAAATATAAAATAATTTCAAACAAACATCATAGAGCTGAAGAATACAATAATTGATCTGAAAACACTCACATACACACACACACACACACACACACACGAGGGTTTCAAAAACAAACTGTATAAAAAAGAATGGATCAGTAAGCTGGAAACAAAGCACTGAAACTTACAAAAACAGAACAACAACAAAATTTGCAAGAAGTGAATATGGCTTAAAGGACCTATGGGATAACATCAAATTGAATATTATTTGCATTATCAAGGTCCCAGAAGGAGAATGAGAGGAAGAGTCAGAACAAATATTTAAAGAAATAATTGCTGAAAACTTCCCTAACTTGGGGAAGAGACAGACATCTGGGTACAGGAAATCCAGAAACTTCCAAATAAGGTGAACCCAAAGAGATCCATACCAAGATATATTACAATGTCAAAGGTTAATGATAAAGAGAGAATCTTAAAAGGAGCAAGAGAACGAAATAAAAGGAGGGTGGTATTTATAACAATGTAGAGCTTTGGATTGTGTGCAAATTTAAGTTGCTATTAACTTAGAATAGACTGTTATATACATAGGATATTATATGTAAACTTCATGGTAACGAGAAAGCAAAAATTATAGTAGACACACATACACACAATATAAAGCAATCTAAACATGACAATGAAGAAATTCATTTAACCAGACAGAACTGAAAAACAGAATCTACAAAATCATTTAGAAAACAATTAACAAAATGGCAATTTGTACATACCTATCAATAATATCTTTAAACATAAATGGACTAAATTTGATATCTATCCTTCTCAAACTCGTTCACAAAATTGAAGATGAGGGAAAGCTTCTAAACAAATTTTGCAAAGACAGCATTTCTTTGATACCAGAACTAGAGAAAGATACCCAACAAATAAGAATAATAGGTCAATATCTTTAATGAATAAAGATGTAAAAATCCTCAAAAAAATTAGCAGACTGAATTCAACAATACATTAAAAATATCCTACACCATAGTCATACAGGATTTATCCCTGAAATACAAGAATGGTTCCATATTCTCAAATCAATCAACATGATACATTAACATAATGAAGGACAAAATATCATGATTGTTTTAACAGATGTAGAAAAGGCATTTGACAAAATCCAATATTAATTTATAATACAAACTCTCAACAAATTTAGTATAGAGGGAACATACCTCAATACAGTAAAGTCCATATATGACAAACCCACAGCTAACATTATACTCAATGGTGAAAACCTGAAAGATTTTTTTTCTAAGATCAGAAACAACACAAGGATGCCCACACTCCTGCCATTCTAATTCAACTTAGTATTGGAAGTCCTAGCTAGAGTAATTAGGCCAGAAAAAGATATAAATGACATTTAGATCAGAAAAGAAGTAAAACTGTTGCTATTTGCAGATGACATGATACTATATAGAGAAAATACTAAAGACTCCACCAAAAAGTCCAAGAACTAATAAATTCAGTAAAGTCATAGGATATTAAATCAATATACAAAAATCTGTTGCATTTCTATACAGTAAGAAATTACCTGAATGAGCAATTAAGAAAACAATCACATTTATAATTTTATCAAAAATAATAAATACCAAAAATAAATTTGATCAATGAAATGAAGACCTGTACACTAAAAACTATAAGACATTGGTAAAACAAATTGAAGAACACACATAAATGGAAAGATATTCCACATTTATGAATTGGAATAATATTTTTAAAATGTTCATAATACTCAAAGCAATTTACAGATTCAAAGCAATCTCTTTCAAAACACCAACGGTGTTTTCCACAGAACTAGAACAAATAATTTTAAAGTTTGTATGGAACCATGAATGACCTTGAATAGCCAAAGCAATTTTAAGAAGATCAAAGCTATAGATATCATGCTCCCTAATTTCAAACTATATTACAAGCCTATAGTAATCAAAAACAATATGGTACTGGCATATAAATACACAGATCGATGGAACAGAAAAGAGAGCCCACCAAACCTACACATATATGGACAAAGGAGCCAGCAACATACAATGGAGAAAGGACAATTTCTTTAATAAACAGTATTAGGAAAACAGCACAGCACATGCGAAAGAACAAAAGTAGACTGCTATCATATACCATACACAAAAATTACTCTAAATGGATTAACAGCTTGAATATAAGACATGATACCATAAAATTCCTAGAAATACACATGGGCAGTAAACTCCTCGACATCTGTCTTAGTAATGTTATATCTGAAGCCAAGATAAACAAAAGCAAAAAAAATAAACAAATAGTATTACATAACATTTAAAAAGTTCCTGCAGAGTTAAAGAAATAACCAAAATGTAAAGGCAACCTACTGAATGGGAGAAGATATTTGCAAATCATATATCTGATGAAGGTAACTATCCAAAATATAAAAACTCACACAACTCAACAACTTAAATATAATCTGATTTAAAAATGGGCAGAGGATCTGAATAGACGTTTCTCCAAAGAAGACATACACATGGTCAACAGGCATGTGAAAAGGTGTGCAACATCACTAATTATTAGGGAAATGCAAATTAAAACCCCAGTGAGATATTACCTCACACCAGTTTCATAATGGCTATTATGAAAAAGACAAAAAATAACAAGTGTTAGAGAGGATATGGGTTAAGGAAACCCTCATACACTGTTGGTGAGAATGCAAATTGGTGCTGCTACAATGGAGATGTGTATGGTAATTCCTCAAAAAAAAAAATTTAAAATGGAACTACCATATGACCCAGCTATTTCACTTCTGGGTATATATCCAAAGAATGCAAAAACACTAATTTGAAAAGATATATGCATTCCTATGTTCACTGTAGCATTATTTGTAACAGCTAAGATATGAAAACAGCACCTATCAGTGGATAAATAAAGAAGTTATAGTATATATACATAATGGAATATTACTAAGCCATAATAAAGGAAATCTTGCCGTATGATTTTACTTAAATGTAGAATCTTAAAAAAAAAAAAGAAAGAAAACTTACAGTTACAGAGAACTGAGGGGAAGGGACTTGAGGGAAGGGCAAAATAGGTGAGGGGGTCAATTGCATTGTGATGGATGGTAACTAGACTTACAGTTGTTAGCAATATGTAGTGTATACAAATATTAAACTATAAAGTTATACTCCTAAAATATGAATAATTTTATATAGAAATTTTATTCCCCCAATGTAAATAGAATGTAAAAGAAATGTTAACAATATAACATATTCATAGTACTACACAGGTCAAATTACCAGAACACTAATATTCCAAGAGTTTGCTATGGTTCACTTTAGAGTGCAAGAGAGTTGTATGAAATTTTATTTAAGAGACAGGTGCTATCCAGATTTTTAGAATTTACCTTGAAGATGAAAAAGAATTACATTGCTAGAGGTGCCTACTCTAGTTTTCCAGCCACGCTCTTATCAGGCTATGTACTTCAGACACTACATATATAACATGTTGCTGCATAATTACACTTTGTGCATGTATGAGGTAAGGTAAATGATAAGCCATATGATATTACTGTTGGGGAAATCCTTCCCTTATATCTATTTCTTCATTCTCATTTGCATCAGTAGAATTCTATCTGACATGACTTAGGTAATATAAAAATTTAAAAGGAGGAGAAGGAGAAGGAGGAGAGACCACAGAACTTGCTTTCTCTCTTCCTCTCCTTTTCTCCCTCTCTTTCTGCCATGTGAGTACACTGTGGGTGGCTATCTGCAAGCTGGGAAGAGAGCCTTCACTGAAGAACCAAATTGGCTAGCACCTTGAGCTTAGACCGCCTAGCCTCTAGAAGTATGAGAAGTATGAGAGATTATGAAAGATTAAGCAGATGGAGAACATGTATTATAAACTGAGAAGATTGACTGTTGTACAGATGTCAATTTTCCCCAAATTTGTTAATGAATTTAATAGCCCTGATAAAAATACAGCTGGATATGTCATAGAACTTAAAATGTCAGTAAGAATAATTTAACAATAAGTATGTGACAGCAGAGAAAGCCACTCCACTGAATCCACGAGGAGGCCTGGTGTGAGAGTAAGAACAGAACACAGAAGTAGCCAGGTTCTGTGCCATACTTGTGAGCATTATATACTTAAATAGTGTGAAACATTTACCACAAGAAGTTATAAACTAGGAACCAAGATTTTCATTTCAGATGGTGGAAATTAAGTGGAATAAAATTGTTTTTATAGCTTGCTGATATATACTACTTTATGTGTGAAAACTCATTTTCTAAGTGCCACACACACCAGTTCATTTAATCATTGCAATAGCCCTATGAGGTAGGTACTTTTATTCCTAATTTGCAGGCAAAAAAATTGAATCACAGAGATTAAGGACTTTGCCCAGAGTCATACTGGAAAGTGAGAGTAAGGTCATACCAGACATTAATAGAGGTCAGACGTCTCATTCTACCCCAGCCTCTTGCATTTCCTCATTGTGATGTGAGCTGTGCTATTTGAGAACTTCACCCTGGAAGATTAAGGCAGGTTACAGAGTGGGCCAGTACCTACGAGGTTCCCTTGAGAGGAAGGCAGCAGTAATTCATTTTGTAACTAACTGAATGCATCTGGACTGTTGAAGATGGAGAAAATCAAGTCCATGAGCAGGGCCCAGTAAGAACAATTGACCTTGTCATTATCCTTGTGGTTTGCAAGGTTGTTGGAATAAGGCTGACAGAGTGGCCCAGGGATAGACCACTGAGTGAAACATATTATGGGGCAAGAATCATGACAAAAGTTGTTTAACACCCTGACCTTATGCGTGGGGCGTTTTAGTGCACACCAATGCAAAGACACTCATTCAGCTCACTGTCATGCCAAGGTGGATCGCCTCACCTGACAGAGCATTAATCAGAACCCAGAGATGTCATGTTGCTCCAGGCCCATAAACTTGTGATCTCACAGCCAAAAGATGAGGCAGCAACGGTGGCTAGAATATATTCTGCCTTTGGAGAGTAGGAAATGGTTAATGTGTTAGAGGGGAAAGGATTTGAAAGATTGCTATTTTTCATAAAAGGCCTTGTAAGGTTTAAGTCTTTATGTTCATATATGTCTCTGATAAATAATGCCCTCAACACTATAATAAGATTCAATTCTTCACAGCAATTCTTCCCCTGAGAATTTACCATAATAAAATAACCCCAAATATAGAAAACAGTTTTATGCTCACAAAACATTTCATTGGATAATTAATAATTATAAAAAAACTAAAAACAGAATGTCCAATAAGAATTAAATAAACCATAGTACATGCATTAAAATATTATGTACCACTAAAAATAATTATGAAGATTATGTAAAAACATGGAAAAAGCTTATGGAGTAATGTTAAGTGAGAAGAGTAGGATATAAAACCATATGTACGATCATATTTATTTTTTAAGTACACATATTTGTATCAAAGGCGTAGATGACAAAAGTCCGAAACTGTTACAAGAAATAGTTGAAGGTAGCTGGTAGGAAAGTTGATAATTTACCATCATTGTTTCTACCTGTCTGAATTTTCAAATGTTTGATCATAAGTATGTTTTTAGATTAAAAATAAAATATACAGAATAACAATAATATAAATTTAATCTTCAGAAAGAAAGAGGAACTGTCTGTCATAAACAAGCCTGGGCCTCTTAAGTCTATCATTTCAACACTTCAAAAATGTAATTCAATGTTCCTATTATAGCTGTTATAGGAATGGCTTTCAAAGTGAAGCTCATAATAGAACCTAAAAAAAATAAGTGTTCTAGATATGTGGCAGAGCTTGGTTTATTTTGAATCAATTGACTTGAAAGCTTTGTTGTAATTAACCTGCACAGGCAAGCTGAAATTTTACTTGAATATTTGGTTATACTGTGTACATTTTGCTTATTCCATTGAAAAAACCCCTAATATTGTACTGGGAAAGTGTGGGGGTGGGAAATGAGGAGACGTTATGGACAATGTGTTTTAGATTAGAGACTCTTGTAGACTATGGCTCCAAGGTAAAATTAGTCATTGGCATGAATTCTCCTTTTCAAAACTGTTTATGGTGCAGAAGCAATGGTGTGTGTGTGGGCCAGGTTTTCCCAGGTTCTCTCACGTTTCTATGTAATCATGTGAACTGAGATTGAGTTAGGAACTGGCAGCCAGGGCATCTAATTTGTGACCCACTAGCATAATATTTTTAAAAAATTTCTTCTAAAGGACTGGTTGCTATTAGGACATAGCTTTTCAGAAATGTTTAAAAGCAAAATAAATAGCATTTCTTCATTATTTCTCTAAAACTAGTGTTTTGGTACTTTTTAAAGGGGAAAAAATACTTCCATTGCAACAACATAGATGGATCTTGAGGGCATTATGCTACTCATAAATACAGAGAATAGGTTGGTGATTGCCAGAGGTGGGATTAGGAGTGGGGGAAATGAGTGAAGGTGTTCACAAGATCCAAAGTACAAGCTTCCAGTTATAAAATAAATGCCCTGGGGATGTAATGTGCAGCATAGAAGCTATAGTTAACAAAACCATATTGTATATTTGAAAGTTTCTAAGAGAGTCAGACTTAAAAGTTCTCATTAAAAAAAATTGTAACTATGTGTAGTGATGAATGTTAACTAAACTTTTGTGGTGATGATTTTATAATACAAATGTATATTGAATCATTATGTTGTACATCAAAAGCTAAAACAATGTTGTTTGTTAATTATGTCTCAATAAAAAGATAAAAGATTTAAAGAACAAAAATAAATAATGCTTCTGGATATAGAAATCTGAATTCCACTGATGGACTCATGATACTATACATAAATTTACTTCTATTAAAAAGTACCCCTTGCCCTTCTTTTCCAAATGCAGCATTTGTTATTAGTTACTATAAAAGATAATAACAAAGAAAATATCATAACCTAGGCTCTTCTATGCATTTTGGACACTTGCAAATTTTAGAAGACAGATGTAATAGATCAGGTCTACATTTTCACTCTTCTCTTTTTCTTTTGCATTCCCAGTGAGATAATTACATTACAGGAATTTGTACATTCTATCTGACACTACTATTTTTACTTTCAAACTCAACTGCTGCCTTCAACATTGTGCAATGTTTGGCTAACACCACATTTTGGCTGAGTCAGGAGTTTCTTGTGTTATACATTATTGTAATAGATTTTATTATTGAGTCCAGATATGTTTATATGTCTTTCTTGTTCTCAGTTTCTGGAGGTTAATCTGTCTAGCAGTGTTCCTTTTCTTGCAGAAAGGAATTTAGGAATCCTTGAGTGTTGGATGAAACTGGCACCAAAAAAATGGAAAAAAAAAAACTGAATGAAGTCTGGAGAGAAAACCACTAGGTGACTCAAAGGAAAATCTTCCTTAGGTCTAAAACATCTCAGACCATTATAATTATTTTTATGTAGAGTCCTTTCACATTCTTACTGAGTATTAGAAAGAAAAGTGTTCAATGATAGGTTCTTAAGTACATAAAATCACATATAGGTTTTTGAAATTGAAACTAGCTTTATATTTGGCCAGGAAAAGAAGAGCCACATGGCACAGTGGCCAGTACAGTAGCTTGTAGCACTTTTCTTGATTAATCAATATGATGGACAGGTGGGCACAGATGGACTTACCTTGAAAGCCTTTCTGGTCAATCTGATTTTCACAGAAAGGTCTCCATTTTTATCTCTGTCCCAATATAACTAATATATGAATACAAAAGAATCAGTGGATATAATCTAAAGAGTTTTATTTTTACCTCCTAATGCTCCTTTAAATTTTTTATTGGAGAAAGATTTTTCCTATTCATGAGATGAAAACTTAGCACATCCAAAATGTTTATGTTCACTTTTGCAGTATGCCATTGCTGTAAGTGATAATACACAGTCTCTATGCAAAATGTAAAAATTAATCCAGAGTAAAATATATTTAATTAGCATTTTAATCTTTAATCCAGAGTAAGAGGCCCAGGCCTGTAGATGGCAGGTTGGGGCGTTTGAGAAAGAGAAAGATAAGTTTATCAGTAACTTTCATGAACTTGGACTCATCAAGCTATAGTTTAGATCATGCTGTGGTTGAAGAGGGAGATGTAAAGAAAGAGAAATAGAAAAGGGAGGTTCTTTCCTGACTGTGTCTTTATGAGCTAGCTTCTCACGTTGGTCCTGGCAGGTGTTTGTAGCTGATGCTTTCTTCTGTGGGTACTTTGAAGAGCCCTGAGTGACCCTGTTCAGCAGCAACTCCCATAGCAGTAGCATGAGTAATGTCTTTCTTTCTGCCTGCAGCCCTGGTTTGAGATTGACTTCATCTCAGTTTTGCATCCAAGTCCTTCTGTGCTCCTGACTAGCTCTCTCCTCCATAAGCCCATGAGTGGTCCATGGGAATCACATATTCCATGACTTTTACTTGTGGAAATATAGTTACTTTGCAAACATAGCCCTGTCCTCAATTCATTGTCCTGAAATAGGCCACTTTAACTTTCTCCGTCCATGGTATCTCCCAACTACAGAGAAGATCAGGCCTTTCAAGAGCTCCAGCTGCAGCCCTTAACTTTGCATAGAGACAAAGGGTGACAATCTCCCCCTTTTTCCCTTTGGGGAGTGGAGGTGGAGTTCAAGCCCAGCTTTATCCATAGACATTTTCTGCACAATATCCTGTTTCATTCCCTGCATCCTCTAACACCTTGTTATATTCTTGATTTGACTGAGGGGTCCAATTTGTGTACAATTTTTTTTGTAATTCTGCATTTTGTCTGACCCCTAGCTTGGCATGCAGCACCTTTTGTATTTTGTTGCCTGGACCAAAACTTCAGTGAACACAATGTTACACTGATGTAAACTCCAATGTCTCATGTTAATTTTGATCTTGGCCTAAGATTGCCAGATAAAATACTTTATTATCATTTAACTTAAAATTCAGATGAACAATGAATAATTTTCTTTAGTGTGTGTATGTTCCATGTACTTTCAGAGGCATATGCAAACTAAAAAAAAAAAATTCATTGTTTATCTGAAATTCAAATTTAACTGGGCTTCCTTTATATTATTTCCTAAATTTGGCAACGTTTTTCTAGTGAAAACTCTTTAAAAATAAAAAAAAATATTTTGATTAACATTTCATTATCTGCATGGCTGTATGTATATATTTACATCTCTCATGTCCAGTTTGGATAATTAGATGTAACCTGTATTAGAGGCATAAAATAACTGTTGAATAAATCTGTTTTGATGGTAATACTTATGGTTCTGTTCCTGGGTATGTGGGGTTTGCCATCTTCTTGGCTATTTATACTCTACCTACACATGTATAATCAATCTTGAGGATAGAGAGGTTTTTTTTTTTTTGTCATGTTGAGGTCTGGTTTTAGAGGGTTATAACATGATGAAAAGCATTTTGATACAGGAAATAAGCTGTTTGTTCTGCTTTTAAACACTTCTTAACTGCTTGCATTTATCTTTAACTAATAAATACTTGTTATTTAAAATGTGTCTTCTACAGAGTTCAAAATGTTTTACAAATGCCTTCTGTTAAGGCTATCTGATTCTACTGTTGATATTTTTAGATATTGAGCTAAGATCATACTTTTTATGGGAACCAAATGGATTGAGCAATCAGGTTACAAAAATTAGAGCAAGAAAGTGATTTATCAAATTAAATCTTCAGTTCAAGATTTTCAGTTCACATGAGATTCATCTAATGACAATCTTTGTGAGAAGGAGTCATCTTGTAGTTCTGTGTTCTTGAGATCCTGGTTGGTGATAGATGGAGAGAGAGAGGATTTCCACAGTAAGATGGCCCAGGTGTATTTAGAGTGTAGCATGTCTGAGAAGAATGTGGAAAGGTGTTTCATGGAAGACAGAATTCTCCTTAGCTATACATTCTGAAATTTTTAGAAGATAGCATGGTGGAAAAAGAGAATTTATGAAAATTACCTAGGTGATGCTTCAAATATCTAATAAGTGTTTCTGATTATAGATGGCAAAGTTTATTAGTTTTCTTTCATAGCCTGAGAGTTTATAACATTATCACCGTATTACATTATGATTTTATTTCTAATTTTGAGAAGATTTTGAAGACTGTGTGGTTTGGGGTGAAATTGGAGAGATAATAGCAGCTTTACAAGAATTACCCCTTTAATCATCTTAAAACCCTTTGAGGTAATACTCCTTATTCTATAGATGAGGAAACAGAAGTTAAGAAACTGGGCAGCTTTCAAAGTGCTGAAGGTGAGATTCGAATAGAGGTACCTGACTCCAAGACGTGTCTTTCTAACAACTATGTTATGGTCTTATAATAACCCTGTTTACAATACAGCCTTGAAAGTCTCTCAGCAGGGATCAGATGTCACAGGCTTCAATAACACAATAGTGAGTTGTAGGTATTGGTAGGAAGAAACAAGGTACAGAAAATGGCAAAGACTGAAACTCCAGTTCTGAGCATAGGCAATGATTCCTGTCTCTCATTGGGGAAAGAACCATTTTGAATAAAGACTATTCTCTTTAGCTAATTGGTGAGCAAAACAAACAAACAAACAAAAAACAAAAATACCTCCCCTTTTTTTTAAAATCTGGACTTGACTCTCTCATTTATCTAAATTGAGCACAGAGATACACATTCCCCTCAATTAAATGATTTCACTTTTATTTTTAATTATTCTGGCAATCAATTTTCATCATGATAAAGTACTTTCAACTTTTGTATTATATACTTTAGCTATCTTCCATTTTAATGAATATTAAAGATAATTTATAAAGTATAAGTTTTAAGAACATAATCAAAGTCACGCTAAGAGATAACTATGAGTAATCTTTTAGTGACTCTCTTTCAATAAATTTCCTTTTAGTATTTTTAGTATTCATATGTAGGGATGTTATATGTGGTGAACATTACACTATATATACAGTATCACATTTTGCTTTTTTACTGACATGATAATCATGACATTTTCCCCATGTTATTAAATTATTTTTAAAACTATTATTCATTTATTTTAGGCATTCTCCTCTTGTTAAACTGACCCATATTTTAAAAAAGACGTTTTTGCACATTACTGATATTTTTTTAAATACAACTGTTTGTGTTTGGAATGAAAACTTATTATGGAGACTGTGCAGACTTTGATGTGCCAGAGTTGCTATAATATTCTCTGACTGGTGAAAGAGAAAGCTTGTCAACTGATAAGTCACTTCACTAGAGATCCATGCTTATGCTCTTTCATAACTTGATACCATTAATACTCTTTTCCATATCAATAAACTTTATCACAGACATCTCTTTTAAAAGTAGGCAAAGAGTGGTGTTCTCCATGTCAATATTTATATTTTTTTATAGTTTTTTTGAAACTTTTATAGAAAGCAATAAATACAAGCCTCTCCAAATAACAATGTGAACTTTAATTTTAATGATTTTTCCCCCAATAAGTGGTGCTTAAGTGTTTAATGTCTTTCAGGGATTAAAAATTAAGTATTGCTGTAGTCTATGATGAGTACATTGGGATATATCTGTAAATTTTGAGTTTTGGGTATTAAATTTGCTTTGTGCAAATCTGTAATATCCAAAAAATAAACTTTAGCTTGTTTAACCTGATTGAATAAAGAGGTAATTAGTTAATAGCATATTACTTTTAAGAGAATGTCCTATATAATAAAATGGCAATTTTTTAAAAAGTTAAATATAAAAAAGTATATACCTAGTATAAGATTATGTGAAGTAGAAGTTAACCTTTGATAATTTGTACATTTATTTTTTATATTATAAAAGATTTAAATTATATATATCAACTGTTATTATGTTGGGGATATTTTTAAATTTATTTTTAACAACCCCAAAATATTAGAGTTGGAAAGGCCTATAAACTTAATGTAGAATAAAGTTACTAGAAGACTGGAGTCAAATAAGTTCAAATAATACAAAGCCAGAAATAAGCTCTAGGTTGTTTAACCTCTCATTCATGTATTTATTGCAATAGTACATCAATCACTCTTCCTTATGAGTCATAGACTCATATAAATGACTTTAGTTTAAAAAGCTTTTTATCCAAAGATTCTGAGAGGAGGGTGACATTACTTAAGATGGTCACATAGGTTGTTCCTGATTTCACTCACCCACACAAAAGTGAACAACTATTTAAGAACTAACAACTATTCAAGAAAACACACTACGGAGAGAATCCTAGAACATGGCAATGAGGCTGAAACACCCCCAGCACCAAAGAGACCAAGGTGGACTGCATTAGAAGAAAAGAAGATACATGCTAACCACATTGACCCTCCCTCAGGCCAATGCAGCAGAACACTGAGAGGTCTCCTCTGAACTTATGGTTTCTTCAGTGAGAAAAGAAAGCCCGGTATGGACATCCAGATCCCCCAGATCTGTGGATTACTTCTTGGGAGCCCCTATTTCATTTTTACCCCATGAAACTGCAGAAAAATCTATAAGACTTGACCACCAGGAATCTAATTATGACAGGAAAGGGGAGATGGGCATGCAACAACCAGTGTTTCAATCTTGGTAGACCAAGTTCCTACCTGTAGTGACTGAGTAGTAATTTAAACCAGAATTTTGCATCATCTTCAAAGCCAAGATAGTGGTGCAGGCTGACCAGGGAACTTGGTGCAGAATACATATGCCTGATTCAAGTCCTCAAACGAGAACCTTGACAGCCCTGGAACTTGGTAAAGACCACAAACAAAGAGTCTTTCTGGTCTTGGAGATGGTTTCCTGCTTCACCTAGGCAGAGAAACTAATTTGTAACACTGCCCATTGCTGAAGAGTCTTCAGTTTACCCAACCAGAGAACTTAACCAGGGCACGTGGGAAACTAAGTAGCCCATCCAACAGTCCTTTGTACTGTGACACTTGAATAGAGAGCACAGCCTGTGGCTTTCCCTGTCTGCACAACAAAGCTAGTGGCTCTATCTTGCCTATTCAGTACACAGTCTTTCCTGATTTGGGTCCTCAATGAGCTATGCCAACCCTAGGATCTGTTTTGCTTCCCTGCCAGGACAGGAAAACGAATTCATAGCCTCACCTATTGCTTAGAATAGCATTCAGTCCCAAAGCCTAGGAAGCCTAAACAGAGAATTCAGGCAACTGCAGAGCCCATGCTACAGCCTTGCTTGGGCAGGAAATCAAGCCCTCGGTCCTATCCAATTATTCTCTGCCAATGGCACAATCTTCTTCTCCCCTTAAACACATCTCAGAATTTGGGTGGGAGCCTTGCCCAGTACAGTCTCTGATAGCAAGCCCCACCTGCCCAGGGACATTATCAGCAGACATGACCAGAAACCAAAACAGAATAAACTGGTGAAGAACTGTCTCTGCAAAAGTAAACTTGTGAAGTCTGAAATAGGAACCTGCTTACTCAAATGCACAGATGCCCATGTAAGAAATAAGGAAAACTAACAAAGCTCCAATAACTGGTCCTAAAGAAATGGAGATCAGTGAACTGTCAAAGAATTCAGAATAATTCTCTTAAAGAAATTTAGTGAACTATAACAACACACAAACAAAATTAGGAGAACAGTATATAAAGAAAACAAGAAGTTCAGCAAAGAAATAGACACCATTCAAAAGAGAGAGAGAGAGGGAGAGAGAGAGAGAGAGAGAGAGAGAGAGAGAGAGAGAGAGAGAGAAGAGAAGAGAAAAGAAGAGAAAAGAGAAGAGAAGAGAAGAGAAGAGAAAGAGAAGAGAGAAGAGAGAAGAGAGAGAGAGAGACAAGAGAGAAGAGAAACTCTAGAGCTGAAAAATACAATGACTGAACTGAGGAACACGATACAGAACTTCAAAAATCAGACTCAACTCTGCAGAAGAAAGTAGAAAGAATGGGTGACCTAGAAGACAGGACATTTGAAATTATCCAGCTAGAGAATCAAAAAGAAACAAGAGAATGAAGAGGAGTAAAGAAAGCCTCAAGGGCTTATGGGACACAAGAAAAATAAACAATATCTGCACTATGGGAATTCCAGAAAAAGAAAATAGAAAGTAGATGTAAAGCAAGAATGACTGAATACGTTTCAAACCTGGGGAGAGAAATAAACAACTAGATCCATTAGATTCACGGGACACCAAATAGGCTAAACCTTAATAGGAATACACCAAAGTATGTTGTCTACAAGGGACTCATTTTAGCCTTAGAAACACATAAAATGCAAGTGAAGGGATGGAAAAACAATTGTAAATATGTATGCACCCAACATAAGAGCACCTAAATATATAAAGCAAAAACTAATAAAGATAAAAGAAGGATTAAATAACAATGCAATAATAGATGAAGACTTTAATACCTCACTTTCAACAATGTATAGATCACCTAGACAGAATATCAATAAGGGAATGTTAGATTTCAACAATACTGTGGACCGAATGGACCTAACAGAATTTAGAACATTCTCTTTAACAATAACAGAATAAATATTCTTTAAAGTTCACATGAAATATTTTCTAAGATAGACCATACTTTAGGACAAAAAACAAGTCTTAAATTCAGGAAGATTGAAGTCATATCAAGTATTTTCTCTCACAACTGTTTGAAACTAAAAATCAACAACAGGAGAAAAACTGTAAAATTCATGAATACATGGAATAAGCAACAGTCTCCTGAACAATTAATAAATCAAAAAAGAAATTAAAGGGAAAACTAAAAAGTATCTTGAGACAAACAAAAATGGAAATACATGTGAAAACTTATGGGAGGCAGCAAAAACAGATATAAGAGGAAAGTTCATAGCAATAAATGCTGCATTAACAAAAAAAGATCTTAAATAAACAACATAACTCTACATCTCAAGGAACTAGAAAATGAAGAAACTGAGTTCAATGATAGCATGAGGAAGAAAATAACAGATTAGAACAGAAATAAAATAGAGAACAATAAAAAAGATTAATAAAACTAAAAGTTGTTTCTTTGAAAAGATTAACAAAATTGATAAAACTTTAGCTAGACTAACAAAGAAAAAAAAACCCCAAATAAACAAAACTATAAATAAAAGAGGAGACATTACAGGAGATATCACAGAAATACAAAGAATCACAAGAAGCTATTAAGAACAACTATATATAAACAAACTAGAAACCCTAGAAGAAATTTAAAAGTTCTTAGAAACGTACAACCTACCAAAATAATCAAGAGAAAATAGAAAATTAGAACAGACTATTATTTGTAAGGTGATTGAATTAGTAATTTGAATTAGTAATTAAAAATCTCCCAATGAATAAAAGTTCAGAACCAGATGACTTAATAGGCGAATTTTAGCAAACACTTAAAAAAAATAATGCTAATCTTTCTCAAATTCTTTCTAATAATTAGAGAAGGGAGCACTCCAAAGCTCATTTTAGAAGGTAAGCATTACCCAACACTAAAGCCAGAAAAAAATACTATAAGAAAATAAAACTATAGGGTAAGATGCAAAAATTCTCAATAAAATACTAGCAAACTCAGCAGTGCATTAAAAAAAATCATTCACCACGATCAAGTGGTATTTATCATGGGTATGCAGGAATAGTTCAGCATATGTAAATCAATATATGTGATATATCACATTAATAGAATAAAAGAAAAATATATGATCATCTCAATAGATGCAGATAAAGCATTTGAGAAAATTTGACATCTGTTTATGATAACATTTATAAACAAATTAGATATGGAATGAACATACCTCAACATAATAAAGACTGTGTATGAAAAGCTCACAGCTATCATACCCAGTGATAAAAAGTTAAAAGCTTTTCCTTCATGATCAGGAACAAAAGAAGGGTGCCCATTCTCACCATCTTATTCAGCATAGTACTGAAAATCCCAACCAGAACAATCAGGCAAGAAGAAGAAATAAAAGATATCAGCATTGAAATAAAAGAAGTAAAACGTTCTCTACCAATAGATGTGATTTTATTTATAGAGTCCTCCTAAAGAGGATTCCTGAAGAGTTCTCCCCAAAACTGTTAATGTAATAAAAAAATTCAGTAACATTGCAGGATACAAAATTAACAACAAAAAAATCAGTAGTGTTTCTACACACACAAATTTTCTGAAAAAAAATTATCCCATTCACAATAGCATCAAAAATAATAAAATACATGGAATAAACAACAAAGAAGGTGAAAGATCTCTACACTAAAAACTAAGACACTGAGAAAAGAAATTGAAGAAGGCATAAATGGAAAGGTATGTGTTCATATATTGGAAGAATTAATGTTGTTAAATGTTCACATTACCCAAAGGCCATCTAAGTATTTAATGTAATCCCTATCAAAATTCCAATGGCATTTTATACAGTAGGTAAAACAATTGTAAAATTTATATAGAACCATCAAAGATTCCTAATAGCTAAAGCAATCCTGAGGAAAAAAAAAATAAAATGTGTAGTATCATACTTCCTTGATTTCAAGCTATATTATAAAGCTATTAGTAACCAAAACAGTATGGCACTGGCATAAGAACAGACACATTGCACAGTGGAACAAAACTGAAAGTCAAGGAACAAACCCATTTAAATACAATCAACTAATATTTGACTAATGAGCTTGGGATATTCAATGGAGAAAAAATAGTTTCTTCAATAAATAGTTCTGAAAGAATTGGATATTCACATGTAAAAAATGAAACTAGACCCCTATCTTATACCACTAACAAAAAAATTAACTCAGAAAGGATTACAGACTTACATGTAAAACTGGAAACTATAAACTCCTTTAAAAAAAATGAAAAAAAGCTATTTGACATAGGTCTTTGCAGTAATTTTCTGGATATGACACCTAAAGCACAAGCAACAAAATGAAAAATAAACAGAAATAGATCAAACCAAAATGTTTCTGCATGACAAAAGAAATGTTCAACAACTCCCCTTACAAACTTTTGAATGGGAAAATATATTTGCAAACCATACATATGAAAAAAAAATAATATCCAAAACATATAGAGAATTCATACAACTCAGTAGCAAAATAACAATTACCCAATTAAAAAATGGTCAAAGGACTTGAATATCTGAAATGTTTTTCTAAAGATATCTGAATGGCCAACAGATACATGAAAAGGTGCTCAACATCACTAATCATCGGGGGAAATGCAAATTAAAATCAATTACAATATCTATCATCTTGCACTTGTTAGAATGGCTATCATCAAAAAGACAAGGGATAACAACAGTGGAGAGAATATGGAGAAAAGGAAACCCTTGAGCACTGTGTGGGATTGTAAACTGGTAGAGTCCATATAGAAAACTGTATGGAGGTTCTTTAGAAAATTAAAAACAGAACTACCATATGATCCAGCAATTCCACGTCTGGATGTTTGTTCAAAGGAATATGATCCAGCAATTCCACTTCTGGATGTGTGTTCAAGGGAAATTAAGACACTATATTGAAGTAATATCTGCACCCCCATGTTCACAGCAACATTATTTGCAGTAGGTCAGACAGATGTAGAAGCAACATAAGTGCTCATTAATGCATGAATAAAGAAGTTGTGATATTTACTTACACACACACACACACACACACACACACACACACACAATAGAATATTATTTAGCCATAAAAAGCAGGAAGTCTTTTGCAACATGGGCAAACATTGAGGGCATTATCCTAAGTAAAATAAGTCACACAGAGAAAAAAATACAGTATGATCTTGCTTATAGGTGAAATCATAAACAAATAAATAAAACTCAAAAGATATGAGATTTATGGTTTTCAGTAGTGGAGGTTAGGGGAGAGGAAATTGGATGAAAGTGCTCAAAAGGTACAAACTTCTATTTAAAGATAAGTTAGTACCAGATATGTAATCTACAACATAATGACAATAGTTAACACTGCCATATGGTATGTTTGAAATTCTAATAGTTCTCGTCATAAGAAAAAAAAATTTTTTGTACCTATATGAAATAATGGATGTTAACTCAACTTAGTATGGTAATCTTTTCACAATATATATAAGTTGAATAATTATGCCCTATATCTTAAACTCACATAGTGCTGTATGTTTATCTCTCAATACAACACGGGAAAAGAGATTCCAAGATATATTTAGAGCTATAGTTTAGATAATATAATCAAACTCTTGGCATATTCCCTCAGTTTTAAAGTGCCAACATGTTTGATGAAACTGGTCTAATTACAGTAGTTCAGAAAAAAAAAACTCACCACAATGTAAGTGTTATAACATTTCTGATTCCAAAAATAGTAAAATATATATCTTAGACTCAAAGATGTAATTACATGTATTTCAGGGAGAGTACTTGTTGGCTTTTTTACATTTAGGCTCTGTTCAGACACAATTTAAACAGACCACTAATTAACTTATTCCAAAAGAAGTGTTTCCTGCTATGGTGCCATTTCCGTTGGTGATCCAGGATAGTAACTATAGTTTCATGTGGATCCTTCTCATTGACATGCTTTTCCTTAACAATGTCTGAACAGGTTTTTTTTTACTTGATACTTTATAATAGGGGTTCCCAACTCCTGGGCTGTGGACTGGTATCTGTCTGCAGCCTGTTAGAAACTGGGCCACACAGCAGGAGGTGAGTGGCGGGCAAATGAGCAAGGCTTCATTTGTATTTGCTTCAGCTCCCCAACACTAGCCTCACCACCTCAGATCATCAGGTATTCGATTCTCATAGGAGCACCAGTCCCTGGTGCCAAAAAGGTTGGGGACTGCTGCTTTATAAGATCTGCAAGAGTTATTTGAAACAGACTCCACTTATTAAAACATCTGACAGTTAACAGAGGCTTAAAGACAGTTATTGCTTGCAGCATTTTTCTAAGCTTTAGATTGCAAATTCATGGCATAAGTGCCACTCCTTATGGTTCTTCCACCTACAGAAATATGAGCTAGAATGTGGAGCTTAAATGGAATGAAATCCATAGAACAGAATTCTAACAACTGCTACCTCATGGTCTGAACTTGCTCTTCAGCTGAAAGCTATTTATCAACCCTTTCTTGTTGCTGGTGAAGCCCAAAGCTGGCCATGCTTAGAACGATGTATCTATCAGAATCTTTGTCTGTTCTAAATCTTTTTTCTTAGTTTTGTTTCTGCCTTCAACCTATATGGCTTGCTTCTACGTTCTACATCTGAGGCTTATTGAAAGCACCAAATGTTTGCCTGCAAGTGTTCAAAGCTCAGCTTGTAAGGGACAGATACATACTTTCTTTCTGAACTCCATAGCTTCTATAAATTGTAATTCTTCTGCTTCTTCTAGCTAATATTGCTCAAACTGATACAAAAGGGGAGTTGCAGGAAGTACAGTTCTCTTGTTTGACTCCTTCCAAATGCTCTCAAATAATAATAACTACTGAAATACTTTTTAAATGAGTTTTGGCAGGAAATATAATACTGCCTGTACCAAGAGCTGCTGGGGGGACATTCTCTCATGATGGAAATCCTTTCTAAATCATATTTCCTTCTAGTTGTTGGCTGCCTTACACTTAAAACCAATACAAAAATAAACTTGCAGAGAAAACCCACGAAAAATTGTTGCTCTGTGCCCTGATTCTGCAAAAGGCTAGAGTTTTGCTCATAATAAGTGAACTACATTAGGGTCTCAAAATCTCTTCATGCTGTTTGCAACCCATGTAGAGAAGAGACTGGTCATAGGAAAGATTTGCTTCCAAATTTTTGAACCATAGAACAAGTTAATAAAATTATTTCAGAAGTTTCCATGGTAGTTCTCAAACTTTAATCCCATGAACACAGGTGTTACTTGAGCTGAATAGATTCCAATAGAAGAACAAGAAAACAAACAATTAGCAGCAGTCTTTTCCAATTTCTAGGTAAGAAACCTAGAGACATAATTTTCCCAAGTTCAAGTTACTTCCTTTTTAAATAAAATCTTTGGTGTTTGCTACTGTTAGAGTGCAGTGCTGCAAATGAGAGACAATAAATAAAAAGTTGCAGTTAAATATGAATGGGATAAAATTTATCATATCTATTTTGGTCATTTGCTTTCCATGAATTTGTGTATCCATAACTACTTGCATTTTATACATTTATGGAAAGAAGGGAAGGTGGGGGGACAAAAGAGAGAAAGAGTGATCCTGCTCATAAACTGAATCTGATTTATACATATATGTTTAGTTGAAGTTCATCAAACAAAAAGTTGCATCACTCTGTAAAGAATTCCATGATTTCTAGTTACTTTGACACCTGAATAGGTTTAAGAAAAACTATCAATAATATTCACCCAGAGTGTTCTTCACCTCTTCAGAGATTTCTGTTATCGTTGTTTTAAGTTCTACATTAGTTCTACATTAGTTTCTGGAGAAGCCTAATTAAGAAATTTTTAATAAATGTTTTTTCCATTAGGCAGAGTTCCCACTCAGCATCTATATGAAAAGACATTCTCTTTTAAGCAGCTTGAAGAATTGTTGAGATGATATTATGTTGCATTAGCTGGTGCATGTCCTCACTCATAACTTTATTAAATATGTGCTCTTGTCCTAATAGCTAAGTCATATTGGGCTTTATTACCTTCATGGTAGAAATGTTATTGCAGAAATGAAGGCTGAAAGAAATGAATAAATACTTAGCTTTTGCATTTCAAAATAGATTTTTGAACTTTAAGATAAAGGTAATAGAGTGGAATTGCAGGAGCTGGGTTTTTTATATTTTTCCAGAAACAGAAGCAGAAACTGAAGAGTTATGAGTATAAAGTTTATGCCCCAAAATGGGACATTTTTTTTCAATCTTGATGGTAGTCAGAAAAAAAGTACATCAGAATGAATCTTGGATGTGAGTGTCTTAGATGAGTGGGTTGTGCTGTTTTCTTTCTGGTTAGTTCCAAGTGAAGGCAGATGACAGAACCTCTTATACTTCTTTTTTAAGCCTGTCATTCAGAGGGAAGAGGGACCCCATGCTTGCTTCTAAGGAAAACCTAAGAAAGCCAGCAAAATTTGAGGCTGACCCTGTACCACAGCAGCTTGATATAGTAACAGTGGAGCAGAAATGGTGGTATGACAAGAGTAGGCAGATCAGACCTGAGACAACTCTACAGACATTTTCCTATGGCCCCAAAAAGGTTCAAGAAAAGTGTAAAGATATCCCATGTCCCTAAGAGTGAAAGAGAAGAGGATCAATGAAAGATAGTAGGTTGGAAAGAACTTCTTTGCATAGAGAGGGAACATAAACTTTGTACAACAATGCCTCTGACTAACAGGAGAGTGGATGCCAGTACAGGTGGTAAAATGCTAGAGACTAGACAGTAAAAATGTCAGCAGGTGACCAGATTGATAACCAGCCCTTCATTACCACTACAAGCATAATCACGATGATGGCCAAAACCACCCACTAATCCTCACAAATTTAGTAAGGAACCAGGAACCCAGGAAAGTAAGATAGAGAAAGGAAACTTTTGGATGGCTGGCTTAAATTTGAAATTACTAATTTTAATTAGAATTAACCAAAATCAGGTAGGATGGGGGTTTGTGTTGATTTATAGAAAACTATGGTGGCATATTAATTTTGCATATCTAAGTGTTATGACCTGATAATTTTTACTGGTTGCATATACTTCATTTTCTCCTATTTCTTTTGTAGACTCTTGCTTGGAAGCAATTCTTCCTTGGGGTATACTAGAATCAATTCTTAATTAAGGATTCCTTTCTTAAACTGGGGAGTGAAATAAAATTTTTATAATGAAAAATCACTTAGGAAATCCCTTAGATAAAGTATACAGGCATGTTCTTATCTCTTAAATAATGAGTTTTTCCTCCAGGGCTGTAGGATAGCTGTTTTCTCAGATGACATCAGATTTATCTTGTGGGCTTTGTAGCTCAAGACCCTTAGGTTGCAAGATGCTCCCAATATGAAAGACATGGGATCAGACATCAAGTGAGGTCAGATTCACTCCTCGGACACTCTGAGGCACAAGTAAGGCAACATTGCCCACATCATTTAGTCCTCTCTCCCACACACATGCTCTCACTCTCTTTCTTTCACTTTACCTTTATATATTTGAATAAATTGTATATAGGTAATTGAACTCTTGTGCTCATTCATGAAGTTTTGATTTGGAAGTTATGACTCTGGGCAGATGGCCTCTGTAAACATTCTAACTGGCTTGACAATTGCCAGTTGGATCCAATGTCATTTAGCCTCAGCCTCTTTCCTCCCAATGCTGTGTCTGTTCCCCATCTCACAAGGTTAAAACAACATGGGCTTCCCTCTTCACCCAATCCACTGTGGTTTTGACAGTATGTTAACATTTTCAAAACTACACCTGACTCAATGAAACAACCACCTGGTTGGAAACAACAAATGAAAGATCACCTGGCTTCTAACTTCCCATTAGCATTGTCCCCAAAACACAAACCTACTGTTGATGTTCAATACTTTAAAAACAAAATGAGTTATACATAACTGTGAGCTCAGATTCCATAATTATATTCTTTAAAAGTAAACTTTTCTAATTATTTTAAACTAAGAAAAACAGTTGAATTATACTAAATTTTAGTGCTACTGAATCTCATTATTAATAATGACCATAATAATTATAGGCATAAGTACAGGTAGATGGAGGTTTTGTGGGACTTATATTTCAATTTAGGAAGGTCTCTAAGAAAAATATATACAATATTACAAGGAAAATTGGGTCTTAACGTAAAATTAACTTTAATAAGATATTGAACAAAATTTTAAAAATTAAGTTGACATACACCACAAAATTACACTTTTCTAGGGCTTGTCTCAGAATCTTAGAAGGGGTCTTAAACTAATAAAGTGACCAGAAACATGTATTTTATTAGTTTCATGGTGAATCATACTGTAAGTGCAATTTACTGGGCATTTGATATATGATAGATATTGAATTAGACACTTTATATTTGTAATTTCATATCTGTTATGTCACATTTCATATTGTCATCCCATTAAAGGTTAGGAATGTGAAGCTCAGAGAGGATAAGAAACTTGCCTAAGGTCACACAGCTGACTGAGAGCTAAAATTCTAATATAGTTAAGCCTAATTCATTCCAAATCCTTTATTTACTTTTTATACTTATTTTAAATTTGATTAACACATAATTTAAAATATTACTTTATTGTGTCAGTTATACTTGAACATGGAGAGACAGAAATATTACTTCTTTGCTCATCCTTTCAACTTATTTTACATGCAAATTAAATCTTGACCATGGACATATGTTTTAATATCTGATACTATGACAAATATCCAGATTCTGGGAACAGTTATGTATCTTGTAGTAGGTTCTGGGTAAAAATCAAGCTAGGTATAGCACTTATAAACCCTAATAGTGCTATAAAAACACAGTGACTATATTCTACTTGATTTGTTGAAAGCTGAATGCTATTAACATGTTTGTTAGTAGATTCATCCTGGAATAGTCTGTTTTGGGGCAAAGAATCTGGAAATATTGGCTTCAGACTTAGGTTTCATTCAGCTGAGCCGCACTCAGTCTTACAGATATACAGAACACAATTTTTTCTGCACATTGATTCATATCTCTTCAAGTTACTCATTTTTGTCTTTCTCTTCCAGTCTCAAGTTTGATGTTTATTATGCCTGGCTATATGGCTGCAGAAATCTTCAGATGCCAAGTGCAGGGTAGCTTTTGTTCAGTAGATTTATAATTTTTCAGGCTTCTAGGTAAGTTAAAGTCAGAGGTGAAAAGAAAAATAAAAACCATCTTCCATAACATACACATGTATGTATAAATAGAGTATTTATATATTTATGTATTGGTAAAGATTATTTGTGTTCAGATGTGGCTGGTCTTAATATAATGTCCCTCAAACTCTCCCTAGTGAAAATGTCATTCTGCTTCAAGAGTATGTCTTGGTTTATTTTCTGCTTTGGGTCTTTTGGCTGTGTGCTGCTTTTGTTTTCACCCCTAGTTTCATAGTAGGTCTTTCAAACTGTGTCATAACTTAGTTCACATCATCTTGACTTAATATGTCACATATCAAATATCTAATTATATGCTTTCTTGCTTCCTATGATCTCGCACTGCTGGTCTCCTGTCAACACTAGTTTTTTAATTGAATTCCTCTGGCAGCTGTGCCCTTGAAAAGTGTGTGTAAAATCTACCCTAGAATTTGGCCATAGATTTTTCAATATCTGGGTTTTAATAGGACTTTAACCTTGTTTTCCTAGTAACTTCCAGCAGTAAGCTTACTACTTTCTCTGGGCAGAACTTTGGAAAGGAAGATGTGGAGAGTTTTCTATTCGTCATTAATGGAAATATTATCATTTAATATATGAGTAATATAGATATTTTTGCCTCTTAAAATAAGATGGTGATTTAGATAATCATCTTTAGATAAGAGCAGGGGAATCACACCTTTATGAGAAAAGTATTTTTTTTTCCTTTACTTAATGCTTAGTAAAAAGTTTTCCTAAGCGTCAGGGCATAAAGCAAGCACTGTTGAAAGAAAATTAGAGTCCTATTATATTACATTAGTGTCTCAGTTTGTGTGTGTGTGTGTGTGTGTGTGTGTTATATTTTCCTGGAAAATGGTGTTATTGAGATATAAGAAATGATTAAAAACATACATGCTTTATAAAAATTTTGTATTTTTTAAGCCTTTTCCAGAACATTGCTTGTATCTAAGAGTGTTTAAACCTAATTATTGCTGATGTTATGTGACAAGAACAGGCATTTATTTATAAAATAAAATGTGAGACAACTCAAATTTAGTTCAATCAATGATTCTTAGATGCCTATGATGCAGCTAAAAATGTGCTCACTTCTGATAATATAAAAATGACTAATGCATGCCTCCACCAAGAGCTTACTATCTATAAATGATAAAACAAAACATTAACAAAAAAGAAGGTAGACTGTTAAAGAAAGGAGACATGATGGCATAATAATTTTGTTTCTGAGAAATTATAGTAAAGATTATCTTCAAGGAAATTAATTATCTCTGTTCAATTAAATTTTGTCAAAAAAACCCAGAACAATGCATCTCTGGTCTGTGTAAATTTATTATTTCAAAGAAAATAGTAGGGAGTAAAACCTCAACCTACCAAATGAGAAAAAGCATTGAGGACAGAATCTAGGCAAAGAATCTTGGCTCTACTTCTTACTACTGAGTAACTGTGTTTGTATCTATAAAGTGGAGATATTACATATTAACAGGTTTTATTATATTATAACAAATCATCTACTACATAATTGTTTAATAACATAACTCTTCAAAAATAGTGTTTATTCATTTTATCATTATTAGCAGTAATAAATGCTGTAGAGACCTAAGACTGCTAATCAAAGTAACCAGAATATAATCATGATATAGGGCCGTTTTCTCTAAAAACCCTTAAGAAAAAAAAATATATAAGTAATTGGATGCTGTTAGATTGTCAAAAGATCCACGCAGCAGACAATTATGTAGAGCAGTGTTTCTTAAAGTGTGGTCCCTGGAACAACTGTACCAGCATCATCTGATAACTTGATCAAAATGCAGATTCTAAGGACTCATGCCAGACATATTGAATGAGAAATTCTGGGAAAGAGACTCTGTTGATCTATGTTGTATCTAAGTCTTCAGGTGTTTCTGATGTATCCTAACATTTGACAACCACTGTTGTAGAGGACATTGACAGCAATATCACATGTCTCCTTAGACAAGTCATTTGTGACCAATCTTTTACAACGTAAAGACTTTATTACTAAGTCTGTATGTAGAATTATACTATGATTTACTTTCACATGGAAACTTTCAAGACATTTCTTGTAAGAAAAATTTCATTCTCATTTAATTTATTGAAAAAATTAGCTACCAAGGAAGAGGAGGAAAAGAGGAAAGAAAAATCAGAATAAAGTTGAACTGGTGAGATTTAGTATCGACTAGGACATATAAAAGGATGTTTTGAAAACTTATTTGTCTGTCAGATGACTTGAAGATAACATTTCTTGGTTTCTTCTGATAATATTTTTGTTACTATTTTACTCATGCACTGCATAATGATGTTTTGCTCAATAATACATAAAATTGTTACGGTCCTACAAATTCTTATCGCTGAGTAATATTACAGTCATCAAATGTCATGGGAAACACATTACTCACATGTTTGTGGTAATGTTGGTGTAAATAAATCTACTGTGCTGCTGGGTATATAAAAATATAGCACATACAAACAAATCTACTGTGCTGCTAGGTATGTAAAAGTATAGCACATGCAATCATATACAGTATGTATTATTTGATAATGCCAACAAGTGACTATGCTTCTGGTTTATGTATTTTTTATTATTGTTATTTACAATATGTCCTTTCTACTTATAAAAAAATCTTGTTGTAAAATAGAATATTTTATTTTGCTGGTAGCAGCTTCATATATCTCATGTTTATAGCTTCTCTTGATTGCTTCATTTTCTCTTGAGTTTAATCTTGTGTTGTTCTATGTAGTAACATGCTATACAGGCCTGTAGAAGCAGTAGGCCATACCATGTAGCCTAGGTGTGTAGTAAGCTGTACCATCTAGGTTTGTTTAAATGCACTCTATTATGTTTGCACAATGATGAAATCATCTGATGTATTTCTCAGAGAATATCCCTGGCATTAAGTGACATGTAACTTGTATGTTTCCCATAAGGTGATTTTTCTTTCTAACATCTTTTGGCAAGTAATTACATTCTGACCTAAGTGCTTTCTTTTTTTTTTAAGTGGTAGGAAAAAATAAGAAATGTCCATAAACATACTAGAATGAAGGCTGCTTCAGGATTTGAACCTTGTTTAATGCAATTTTGCATCCCTAGTACCTGCTAATGTGCTTGGTACATGCAAGTATTTTATAAATATTAAAACTGCATTATAATAGTACAAATAGTAAAAAAAAAATACAATAGTAGAAAGCCAAAGTGCTAATGCCATAGATAAAATAAAGATAAAAATAACCTAAGATTTCATAAAAGAAAGCAATCTTTATAGCTGGAAGACTAGCAAATATTTTTCAATAAAGATGGAATTGGAGCTAATCCCTTGAAGAATGAGTAGAATCTAGACCTCCTTGGACAAAGGAGTTGGCGGGCATAGGGAATTCTAGGCAGAATGAATAATATCTTGCCATATATAGAGACAGGAAGTGTGGGATATGTACATGGAGCATCAAATAGTTCTATATTACAGAACAATTATGAAAAATAACAAAAATTTTTTGAAGCCAGACCATTGAGGAATAGCAGTCTTGTAGCCTCAGTATTATTCTATGAATAGTATAGAGCCATTTTACATTTTGAACAGCAGCTCAATGCTTACAGCTATGCTTGAAGAATATTCATCTGTCAAGTGTACACCAAAATGAAGAAGCTAGACAACGTGAGGAGAGGAGGGCAACCTGGGTTTGAGAGAATCAGGGAAGTTCAATGAACAACTCTGAGTGCTTTTAATGATGTATGAGCACAAAGAAATGATAGAGAAATGTCATTTAGATTTAAAGTCTGCCTCATTAAAAGAATAGTGATTCAAAGAAGAGTACCAGAGAACAAATGGTGATGA
The DNA here is from genome assembly GCA_004027375.1 of Macroglossus sobrinus. Taxonomy (NCBI): domain Eukaryota; kingdom Metazoa; phylum Chordata; class Mammalia; order Chiroptera; family Pteropodidae; genus Macroglossus; species Macroglossus sobrinus. Next base: position 146,591 of record PVKZ01000590.1, read on the forward strand.
AGTTTAAATTTTGAGCTGCTTCCAGACTAAACATGGGATCAAAAGTTACAAATTTCCAGCTACAAAATAAAGAAGTCCTGGGGATGTAATGTATGGCATGATGACTATAGGTAATAATATTTGAAAGTTGCATATTTAAAATTTGCTAAGATAGTAAATTTTAAAATTTCTCAATAAAAACAAAAAAAAATTTTTCCACAGAGGGAGCAAGTAGATGTAACCACACAAGGATGGAGAAAACCTCAGATATAAACAAGACCAATGAAAAATTTCTCCTCCCTGAAGCCAACTGGTAAAGACTAAAGGAGGTAATTGCTACTTCAAATGCAAAAACAGCAAACAAAACCCCAAGGAACACCAAGAATCAAAAAACGGTATCATCAAAAGATTACAATAATCTTCCAGTAATTGAACCTAAAAGGCATAGAATTCTGTGATTTACCCAATAAAAATTTCAAAATACCTGTTTTGAGAAAACCCAATCACCTACAAGAGAACACATAAAATTCAACAAATTCAAGAAAAAATTACATGAAGAAAATGAGAAATTTAACAAAGAAATAGAAATTATTAAAACAACCAACAAGCAGAAATTTTGGAGCTAAAGAATACAATATACTAAAAAAAATGCAACTTAGAGCATCAATATCAGAATAGTCCAAATGAAAATTAGAATCAGTGAGTTAAAAGATATGAATTTTGAAATAACTTAGAGAACAATAACAAAAAATAATTTAAGAACAGTGAAGAAAACCTATGTGATATATGGGATAACAACAACAACAACAAACCCCCACAATTATTGTAAATACAGAAGAAGAGAGAACAGAAAAATATTTAAAGATATTAGCTGAGAACTTCTCAAAACTGGGGAGAGACTTGATCATCCAAGTTACCAATGCTAATAGTAATTCATTCTGTTATTTCAGTTTAAAATGACCTTTTCCAACACACATTAAACTGTCAAAAATCAAAGACAAAGAAAGAGTTGAAAAAGTGACAAGAGATACAAAGATTGTAACCCACCAACAAACTCCATTGGGTTAACAGCATATTTTTCAGCAGAAACCTCACAGATTGAGAGTGGAGCAATACATTCAAAGTTGAAAGAAAAGAATTGCCAGCTAAATATTATTCCATCTGGCAAAGTTATTCTACAGAAATAAAGGATAAATAAAAATTTTCCCAGACAAACAAAGCCAAGGGAGATTATCAAAAGTAGACCTTTACAAGAAATGCTGAAAGTTCTTCAAACTGATTTGAAAGATGCTAGTTAGTAACATGAAAACATGCAAAACACTGGTAAAGGTAAACACACAGTCAGATTAGAAAACTCTAACTTCGTAGTAAGGTAGTATGTTAAGCACTTAACTGTAGTATGAAGGTTAAAGAAAAGGAGTATTAAAATAACTAAAACTACTATAAGTTGTTAATAAATATACAGTATAAAAAGAGGCAAATTGTGACATCAAAAACATAAAAAGGTGGGAGTAAAAGGTTAGAAATTTTGTATGCAATTGAAGTTAAGTAGTTATTAGCTTATATTGGACTGTTTTATCTATGAGATGTTTTATATAAGCCTTGTGGTAACCACAAAGCATAAACCTATAGATTTACAGACAATAAAAAATAAAGAATCAGTATACCACCACAGAAAATCACCAATTCACAAAAGCAGGCAAAAAGAGAGAAAACAAAGGAACAATGGAACTACAAAATAGCCAAAAAATAATTAGGTGATGTTAATAGGTCTTTACATATCAGTAATTACTCTAAATGTAAATGGACTGAATCCACCAAAGGTGCAGTGTGCTTCCATTCAATGGATAGATGAGTAAACAAATGAAGTGCAACTATATGCTGCCTATAAGAATCCACCTTCAGCTTTAAGAACACAGAATCCAAATGAAGTGATGGAAAACAATATTCCGTGCAAAAGAAAACCTAAAAAGAGCTGAGATAGCTATACTTAGACAAAATAAACTTTAAACCAAAAACAGTAACAAGAGATAAAGAAGGTCATTAAATCATGGTAAAGGGGGCAGGCAACTCATTATGTAAATATAATAATTATAAATATATACACATCCAATATCGGAGCACTCAAATATATTTAGCAAATACTAATGGGTCTGAAGGAAGAAACAGACAACAATAATAGGTGACTTCAATACCCTATTTTCCAGCAATGGATAAAACATCCAAAGAAAGTAAATAAGAAAACATTGGGCTTGAACCATACTTTAGATCAAATGAACCTAACAGACATATATAGACCATTTCATATAACGATAACAGAATACACATTCTTCTCAAGTGCACATTGAACATTCTCCAAGAAGATTGTAGGATAAACCATGAAATAAGTATTAGCAGTTTAAGAAGACTGAAATCATAGCAAGTATCTTTCCCAACCACAATGACATATAACTGAGAAAAGATGGATATGTTATGTGTAAAATAATCAACAACTTCCTGAAAAACCAATTGTTCAAAGAATAAATCAAAAGAGAAATTTTAAAAAATCTCAAAACAAATGAAAATGGAAATACAACACACCAAAACCTATGGGATTCTGTGAAAAGTTTTTAGAGGACAGTATACAGCATTACATACAAATATTAAGAAAAAAAATCTCAAATAAGCTAAACTTATACATGAAGGAAGTAAAAGAGAAGAATTAGGCTCAAAGTCAACAAAAGGAAGAAAATAAAGCTCAGAGCGGAAATGAGAGACTAGAAAAACAATAGTAAAATTAATAAAATTAAGAGTTTTTTTTCAAAGACTAACAAAAGTAGCAAATCTTTAGATAGACTAAGGAAAAAAAGACTAAGAAAAAAGAGGACTCTAATAAATAAAATTGAAAGTGAAAAAGGAGACATTACAACTGATAACTAGAAAGGATCACAATCTACTATGAACAATTATTGTCACAAATTGAATAAAAGAAAAAGTGAACAAATTCCTAGAAACATAAAACCTACTGAGATTAAGTTATGAAGAAATAGAAAATATGAACAGACCAATGAATAAAGAGATTCAATCAGTAATCAAAAATCTTCCAATAAAGAAAAGCTAGGAATAGATGATTTCACAGGTAAATTCTACCAGCATTTAAAGAATTAACATTAATCTTTCTCAAATTATTTTTTAAAAAATGGAAGAAGAGGGAACATGTCCAAACTCATTTCATGAGAAAACTCATTTTTCTGTGAGATAACCACCTTCTAAGGTCATAGATGGTAGTATAAGCACATTGTTACATACCTGTAATGATTTAATTTTGTCTTTCACCTCTACAATTAAAATACTAGAATCTTAGCATTGCAAGGGCCTTTAGATATAATGTAGACATAGTCTATTACTACTTATTCTGTATGGTATTATGTATCACAAGTAAACTAGCTAAATTTCATCTCTAAATATCTCTGATTCAGATATGATGAAGAAAACACTGTTAGAAATCTTGCATTGATTTAGAACTCTTAATTCTTGAGAGAACATATGCCTAATTGTAAGTAACCCATCTAAGTTATGTCAACATTCTTTGGCAAGCAGAAGGAGTCCTGCTTAATTTGAATTTTAATGTAGTCAGGTGTTTAACACACTTAATAAGTGAAAATCTGGTTTGCTAAATTTGAATTGTCTGTTAACATCCTAGGCATGTATATATTCCTGAACTCTCTTATATCTCTACTACTGTTACTTAAAATATTACATATACATAAATTATATTAAAATCTTCTTCACAAAAGACCAGCATTACCCCAATACCAAAGTCAGATTAAGATACTACATAAAAAGAAAATTATAGGTCAGTATTCCTGATGAATATAAGTGCAAAAATTCTCAACAAAATATTAGCAACCTAGATTTAACAATAAATTAAAAAAATACACACCATGGTTAAGTCAGATTTACCCCTGGGATACAGGGATAGTTCAACATATGCAAATGAATAAATGTGAGACACCACATTAATTAAATGAAAAAAAAAGTTCTATGATCCTCTCAAAAGGTGCAGAAAAAACTTTTGACAGAATACATCCTTTCATGACAAAAAAAAAAAAAACCTCAACAAATTAGGTACAGAAGGAGCATACCTCATCATAAAGACCGTATACAAAAAAATAACATTATAATGTTAGCTACAGGTTACCTTATCTTTAATGGTGAAAAGTTGAAAATTTTTTCATCTAAGATCAGGAATAACACAAGTGTGTCTACTCTTATCATGTGTATTCAATGTAGTCCTGGAAGTCCTAGCTAGAGTAATTATGCAACACAAAGAAATAAAAGGCATTCAAATTAGAAATGAAGTAAAATTGTTACTTATAGATGACATAATCTTATATGTAGAAAATCATGAAGACAATCAAATTGAAGAATTAATAAATTCAGTGAAGTTGTAGGATATAAAATATACAGAAACCGATTGCATTTCTATACACTAACAATAAAGTATCTGAAAAAGAAAAAGAAAACAACCCCAATTACATTAGCATCAAAAACAATAAAATACTCAGGAGTAAAATAATCAAGAAAGTAAAAGATCTTTATTATGAAAACTATAAGACTAATAAAAAAATTGAAGACACAAATAAGTGAAAAGATATCTTTTTCATGTATAAAAAAAATATTGTTAAAATGTCCATACTACCCAAAACAATATACAGATTTGATGCTATCCCTATCAAAATTTCATGGTATTTTACCTAGAAATAGAACAATCTTAACATTTGTGTAGAACCAAAAGACCCAGAATAACCAAAGAAATCTTGAGAAAGATCAAAGCTGAAGGCCTCACAGATCTTGATTTCAAGCTATATTATAAAGCTATAGTAATCAAAACAGTATGGTATTGATATAAAAACAGATACATAGAAGAGAATAGCGAGTCTAGAAATAAACCCATTATATATGGTCAATTAATTTACATACAGCACAGGAGCTAAGAATATAAAATGAGGAAAGGTCATCTCTTCAATAAATGGTATTAGGAAAACTGGATAGCCACATACAAATGAATGAGACCCAAGCCCCATCTTACAACATACACAAAAATCAACTCAAAATGGATTAAAGATCTAAATTTAAGAACTATAATGGTAAAACCCCTAGAAGAAAACATAAAGGGTATGTTCTTTGACATCAGTCTTGTCGATGATTTTATGGATTTGTCTCTAACAGTGAAGTCAAGAGAAACAAAATTAAGTGAAAAAAGTTTCTGCACATTGAAGGAAATAATCAACGAAATGAAAAGGCAACCTACATAAAAGAAAATATTTCCAATTAGATATCTGATAAGGAGTTAATATCCAAAAAAACACATTATAAATTCATATAACTCAATAACAAAAATATAACACTAAAACTAAACCAAAAGAAACACAATCTGAATTAAAACAATAAGCAGAGAATTGACATTTTTCCAAAGAAGACATCCAAATGGCCAAGGGATATATTAAAAGATACTCAACATCACCAATCATCAGGGAAATGCAAATTAAAAGTGCAATGAAATATCACCTCACACCTGTTTAGATAGCTATCTTCAAAAAGAGATGATATTTTAACAATTGTTGGTAAGTATGTGGAGAAAAGGGAACTCTTGAGCATTATTGTGGGGATTTGGTTCAAGCACTACAGAAAATAGTGTTGAAGTTCCACATAAACTTAAAAAAAACAGAACTACCACATGATCCAGCAATCCCACTTCTCAGAATATATCCAAAGAAAATGAAAATAGGATACTGGAGAGGTATCTTCACTACCATATTTATTGATTGCAGTATTCACAATTGCCATGATTAAAAGAAAAACTCTAGGTGTCTGTCAATAGATGAATGGATAAAGAAGATGTGGTCTATATAAATAGATTATTCAGCCTTGAAGAAAAAACATTCTTCATTTGCAACAACATGCATGGATATTGGAATTGCTAAGTGAAATAAGCCAGACAGTAAAAGACAAATATTGTGTGGTGCCACTTATGTGTGGAATCTAAAAAGTAAAATAAGATTCAAAATCAGAAGCTGTGAGTTCAACAGTGGTTTCCAGGTTTTGGGTGGTGGGAAAATTAGGGAGAGGTGGTAAAAGGGTACCAACTTTCAGCTATAAGATGAATAAGGCTTGATAATTTAATGTATTATATTACATAGTGACTATAGTTAAGACCATATTTTATAACTGAAATTTGCTTAAAGAGTAGAAAAAAATGAGGTATTGCATGTTTAATTGACTAGATAGAACTCCTTTCACAATGTATATCAAATAATCACATACACTTTGAACATCTTATAGTCTTATATGTCAATTATATCTCAATAAAGCTTTAAAAAAAGAAATGGAGAAAAAGAGATTTAATGCAATCAGGTTGATCAAATTTGGGATAAAATAGAAAGAAAAACCTGTATTATCTTAAAAGTATAAATTATAAGACACAAAGGAGAAGAGATTCAAATAAAAATTTTATAAAGAATACTGGGCAATGGCATGATAACTTCCAAGAAATTGAGAATGAGAAAAAGAAATAAAAAGGGAAAGTGGTAAAGAAAGTTAAGCAAAGAAGCTTAGTATGCAATAATTGGAATCTCTGAGAAAAAAATACTCTGAATTAAACTTCTCCAATAAAACTAGGGGTCCCTAACCCCTAGGCCATGAACTAATATTGGTTGGTGGACCTTTAGGAAACAGGCTGCATAACTTGAGGCGAGCAAGCTAAGCTTCATCTGTATTTGCAGCTGCTCCCCAGCATTAGCATCACTGCCTCAGCTCCACAGAGATCATCGGGCATTAGATTTTCATAGGAGCACTGGTCTCTGTTGCCAAAAATGTTGGGGACTGCTGAGAATAAAACTTTCAGAAATAAGAGAAAACAAATGTATGAATCTAAGGAGTCCATTAGATACTTATTAAAATATTAGATTGCAAATATAAAAAATATCTTCAAGGCTACCAAGATAAATGACCAATTAATAAGGTTAAGAATATTAGATGGGTATCAGACTTCTTGAGCAAATGAGAAGAGGTTACAGGAGACCAGCACTTTTAAGAAAATCATGGAAATAATCTGTGAACCAAAAATGTTATAGTCAATTGTTAGAGCTATTAAGCATTTTAAATGTAATTAGAGAATATTGTTCAGGAGTGTCCCTGTTGACGAATATACTAGTAAATAAGTAAAATCCAACCAAGTGATAACTGGAAATATTTTAGCAAAATTACTGAGGAAGAGCATAAAATATTCAGTGAGAAAACAATATAATTATAAAGCTATGACAAAAACACAAGTGAGAAGATGGCAGTAAGAATATGTGTTATGTGCTCTTATAGAATGAGACTTAAACTAAAAATAAGAGAAGGAAGTAGAATGAGGCTAATGTTGTTGAATAGGTAATAGGTAGGAATTAAAAATACTATTTTAAAAATAGAAACCACAGAAAAGGGTAGGGAAGAATGAGAAGGATTAAGTGCTCGATAAATACTATAAATAAAAAGATAACTGCTAAAACAAACAAAAATCCCTCCCTAAATTCCAGGGAAAAAAATTTATAGAAGACATTCAGTAGAGAAACACAACAAATAAAGTATAATACAGTAATTATTATATAAAATTATATAGAGTTGAGAGCAAATACATAGTAGTGCAACCAATAAATATAAACTAATGAAGATTTCTGTGAAACTGTTTTAAAATATAAACAAAAGCAAAAATAAACAAATGAGGCTAAACTAAAAACTTTTTGTGCAGTGAAGAAAATCATTAACAGGACAAAAAGGCAACCTACTGATTTAAAAAAATTAAAAATATAAAAATGAAAGAGGGGCAAAAGACCCAAATTAGCATTTTTCTGAAAGAAGACATTCAGATAGCCAACAGACATAAAAAGATGCTCAACATCACTAATCGTCAAGAAAATGCAAATCAAAACCTCAATTAGGTATCACCTCAAACCTGCCTGAATGGCTATTATCAAAAAAACAACAAACAATTAGTGCTGGTGAGGATGTAGAGAAAATACCTGTGCACTGTTGGTGGGATTGTAAATTAGTGCAACCACTATGGAAAACAACATGGAGGTTCCTCAAAAAATTAAAAATAGAACTACCATATGACCTAGCAATTCTACTTCTGGATATTTATCTGAAGAAAATGGAAAGAAAAACTCAAAAAGATATACACACCACTATGTTCATTATAGTATTGTTTACAATAGCTAAGATATGGAAGCCACATAGGCGTCCACTGATAGATGAATTCGATAAAGGAGTTGTGGTACATATATACAATGGAATATTAGTCATAAAAAATAATGAAATATTGCCATTTGAAAAAACATGGTTAGACCCAAAGAAAGTTGTTAAAATAAGTTGAACAGAGGAAGACAAATTCTGTATGATTTCACTTCTATGTCAAAACTAAAAACCAAAAACAAACGTGCAAACCAGAAATAAACTCATTGATACAGAGAACAAATTGATGGTTGCCAGAAAGGGAAAGGGTGGAAAACAGGAGAGGATTAAGAAGTACAAACTTCTAGCTATAACATAAATCACGGGGATATATCATAGGGACAAGAGTCAAAGCATTATAATAACTATACATAGTGACAGATGATTACTAGACTATGTCGTATACTAATATTGTATATCAATAATTAAAAATATGTAAATAGTTGAAAATCCAAAATATATATGTGTATACATATGTACATATGTGAATATATAATTAAGGAGTGTTGGAGTTTGAAAATCATTTTTTAAGTGCTATGGTAGTTTGGTTCAGGCAATAACTATCAATAATTATGAATAGATGATAAATCTTTGGGCAGGGGTAGGTCTTCTGATGAGGGGCTGGATATTTCCACTGGTTCTTAAAGAGTCTCCCCACAGGAAAAGGGCAAGGTTAGGCACAAGGAGAAATGTAATAATTACATAATAACAAAAGACATCTTACTCTTAATATTAGGAATTAGGGACTACTGGACATCATGTGTACCTGGATGTAATACCAAGGCAGCGACATCATATTTGTATTAATCAGGCTGGAGAGGCATAATCTGAATATAATTACAAGAAACTATTTGACAAATTGAGTATCATTTATTTAAAAGATCTACTCTGTATTATTTAAAAAATATTAATGTCATGAAAGATTGGAGCTAAGAAATTTTTTAGTAAGAGTTAAAGAGATATGACAACTAATGCAACATGTGATTCTAGACTGGGACCTAGTATTGAAAGGAGGGAAAATATTATAAAGGACATTATTAAGACCATTTACAAAATTGGAATGTAGATTGTAGATTAGATAAGAGTACTCTATCAATATTAAGTGTTCTGAATTTGATTATGGTGTTACTAGAGAATATCCTTGTTCTGAGAAAATTCACACTGAAGTATTAAGAGTTAAAGTGGCATAATATATGTAACATGTTATCATGATTCAGAAAATATAAATTATGTGCATGTACATGTGTAGATAGATACAAAAAGAAAGAATAAAGTGGCAGGAATGTTTAAAAAATGGTAAATGTGAGTATAGAAGTTTCTTCATTATTCTACCAAATTCTTTAATTTTGATATTTCAAAATGATAAACAAGAGTTTTATTTAATAAACAGTTTTACATTCTTTGATCTTACTCCTTCAACTAGATTTAAAAAAATATTTCTCTGTCATCTATGACCACACTTTTACTTGTAAAAACTTTAGAGAATTTTAATTTTCTCATGGGTCACTTGATCATGACAAAAATTACATTTCCCACATAGCCCCAGTAAAATGCATGTAATAGTGCTAAGATTCCAAGAAGTTTGTTAAAATCTGAATAAAAGAGCATCAACTGGGGATACAATCAAATTACTAGTATAATACTTGATAGTCCAGGATTCCAGTACCCAAAGAATGCTCACCAACAGCACAAACTCAGAGGTGTAATTAGTTTTATTACTTAACATAATATATAAATATAGACAACCACCAGCCTCTCAGACAACCTAACAAACTTCAGGTTAGTAAAGTCAGAATAATCTTTAGTATGATCTCAGAATTTAAATAAGTTCAGCCATAAAAGGTCAAATGCAGTAAGAAAACTAAACACTAACATCAAAGGTAAAATTCTCAGTAACTTCCAGTTCATACCTTAGGATATGTTTGTGCTGCCTAGTTACCCATATTTTATATTAATATGGATGTATGCTTATATAGTGCTTTTTAAGTTAAAAGTATATTTATATATTGCACTATTTTAATTTTGAACCAATATTTAAAATTAAACAGGTCAGTAATCACCATTCTATAGTGTGGGGAAATGAGGACATAAGTGATTATTTTGCTCTGTAATGGTTATTAAATTAGAGCAACATGCAGCTATTGAATTCAGTTCTTATTCTGTTTACTGCTTAATAAACTGGAGTCACCTTAAGATTTTTTTGGTCTATATTCATGGACAGGAGTGAACAAAGACAATTTAGAATGCTTTTTAACAAGTCAAGTCAAAAGCGAAAAGACTCTAATTCTTATAGCAAACATATAACAGAGCAAACCTAGTTGTGCAGAGTAATTGGGATATTCTAATGAAATACAATTCTACTTCATATAGACCATAGGCTATGAGAACCCTCTTCTCATCTCTGTGATATAGCTATCAGACTAGTACCTGTATCAATTTAGAGTTGAGGAATTGAAGCATAGTTTAAACCAGGGGTCCCCAACCCTAGGGATAGGAACTGGGCTGTACAGCAGGAGGTGAGTGGCAGGTGAGTGAAGCTTCATCTGTATCTGCAGCCTCTCCCCAGCACTAGCATCACCTTCTCAACTTCACCTCGGATCATCAGGCCTTAGATTCTCATAGGAGCACTAGTCCCTGGTGCCAAAAGGGCTAGGGATCGCTGTTTTCAACTAACTTACTCAAAATATAAAAACCAGGCATTTTTACATGACTTGCATATTAAGGAATGTTTTGACTAAAGATTTTGACTGAACCAATCATCTGCATTTGCTTTTATAGGAGGTATATTTGGTATGATGGGTACTTGGATCACTCAACTGACTGCATTGTTAGATAAAGGACTGTGGAATTCCTGTGGGTTTTTAAGCTTAAATAGATATATTTTCTCCAATCCTTAAAATACAGACTCCCACCTTCCTCCAGTATTAGTATGTATTTATTTTGTGAAAGAACAATGTATGCACTAAGCAATTTCAGATTCCTTCATTTTAAAGCGTATGTACTTTTGGGGAAGATAAACAACTCTAAAGGAAGCAGATTTAGCTGTATAAGAGATTAACAACACTTAACCTACTTATATTTCAGTTGAGCTGATGGTAAGGATTAACTCATGGATGCCAACTTCAAGTTGAGCCTGGTATTCTGCCAAATCCAGTAAAATTTTTAATGTTGTAAGTATGGGGTTTCGAGCCAGATTTCTGGATTTGAATCCTGGTCCTATGCTTATTAGCTGGGTTCTGGGGGCAAATTAAATAACCCAAATTTCCTCATCTATAAATTGGGGGAAATGATAGCATCAATGTCATAAGGTTGTTCTGAAGATTGCGTGGCCAATGTGTTTAAGGAAGTCAATATGTAAAACAGTGCCCAACATATTATAAACAATTGAAAAATTATTACCTACTTGTAAGTGCCAATGCAGAGATTCATGATCAATTCTGCTTATATCATAAATTCTTATGGAGTAAGCAAACACTCAAAAATAGGATCAAGCATTTGTGGGGCATGTGCAATTCTGATAACAAAAGCATTCATGTATTTCTACTTAAAAGTGTGTAACTTTGGCCACTCAAAGTGGAGACAGGGCAAGAAAAAAACCATTGAGAGAGTAAAGCTGGGAGCCTTAACTGTAGCCAGAGTCAAGGCATAAAAATATTGAAACAGATAATAAATGCCTAAACCCTGAGCTAATTACTGAGTGAACCAGGGGTATGAAAGCTTCCACTGAGGCAGCTGGCCAGCAAGGCAGTGCTTTCCTGAGTCTGGGCATCAGTTTTGCAGGGCTGATTTACTTCTTTCACTTACTAGACTCAGATCCAACAAGGCAACAATTATATTTTTCCTTTTCCTGTAAAAATATCCATATGCTTGTCATGTTAACAGATAATTATTAATATTTAAAGTAAGCATATGACTTCATTTGTTTGAAAAAGGTCTAATTTGTACTATTGTTACAACATAATTATTAATAGCATTTCAATTTCACTCTCAAAGTATCTCATCTTGGATAATCAATTACACATTTTTTCTATTGATAATGCTAGCAGAATAAACAAATTCTCATTATCTATATATTTGTCTTCTATATCTACATATTTGTTTCTCATTTTTCCACATTTCTCTCTACAAGTAAATAATAAATGAAGTATTATATTCAAGCATAACTGTACCTTAATGTATTTTTTAATTTTTTCTTTTAATAAAATTGAGATAGAATAGTCAATATGTTATTTAATAGAAAACGGCATCTTTAAATCTACTTAACACTTATGAAAGTTAAAAAATATAAAAGAAGTTATTCCAGAAAAGTTGTATGGAGCAGCAATTTTACAATCTAAGTAGAAGAAGTTATAAAATTATCAAAATTGGGCAAAAAATACTTCGTTTTGTGATCACAGCTCCACATATTTGAATTATCTATGAACCGCTGTTGTTTCTAATAATTTTATTATTGCAAAAACACTTTGAAGAATGTACTATTACAAGCACCAAACTGATTTTAACATAAGATTCTAAAATTCTTTTTTTTAAAAGGAATGCAATAATTAAATTAGCTCCAAATTCATGGAAGTGAATAAAAAACACTATTTACAAAAATTGGCTTTGCTAGTATATTAAAAAATTGCTACAATCATATTTCCTCATCCATTCATTTTTTACCAGATGTGATTTGATTCAGTTAAAAATTCTTCAGGTATTTTATTCTCTTTTACATAATAATCTCAGTTGGAGTTCAACCAACCAGAATATCACCTTCTTTGCTGAAATGACATACACAGCTACTAGTTATTAAAGATACTGTTCAGACTTATTTCATCTTATAATGTGCCTATTAAAAATTTGTGCCAATGGAAGAAAGTTAGAATCTATTCTAGGACTTATTTTCTCTTTATATAGCAACAAAAATTAAAATATTTTTTTCCATCATCCAGCTTGGTTTATTCTATATAGAATTTGTTAATTTCAAACAAATTTGTGTTAATTTCAAATTTACATTAATTTTAGTGAAACAAAAATATTAGTGTGAATTTGTTTCTTTACACATTAAACAATTGACGCATTTCAAATGGACGAGAATGTTTTACATGGCAAGTTTAATTTAAATTTTGAAAAAATCACTAAGGCTAAAATTCAGTAGAAAAAATTTTAATATTTAAAACATGTTTGTTACATCAAAGCTGGTATTGTGCTGTTAAAAAACTAACAAATAACACTCTCTTCTTCTGAAAAAGACCCAATGTGGAGTCACTGGTGCCAAGGACAGCAAACCAAGATTTAATTGCAGTTTTAGCTCCTCCCAGGAATGTAACCTTAAACCAATCTAGAATTTCCTGATCAATATTAGTGAGGTAATCTTCCTGATAAGACCCCAGTTGTCCTTTCCACATAGAAAGGAGACCTTGCCTGAAATAATCCTTTCATTCTTTTGCTAATAATCTTCTCATTTCTCCAGGTTTCTGCCTATAAAAACCTTTCATTTGTCCAACTTTCAGGGTTCCCTTCTAATTACTAGAGAGTATACTGCCCAATTCTTGAATAGGTTAATAAAGCCAATTACATCAAATTTACTTAGCAAATTTGTTTTTTTTTAAAAAAAACAGCTTTTCTGCTTTAAATTCCTATTTTAAAATTCTTTGCATCACAAATATCTGAAAAGCCTATAGATTTAAACAATATATTTTCTTATCTTTTTATTCAGGAAGTTTAAAAGATAGTATGTCATATCACTGACTTCATAAACTAGTCTTCGCAACATACTTAGGATGCACTCTCAAACTGATGATTGACTCTAATTAAATGATAAAGTAATGTGATTTAGAGAGACTGTTTTACTAGAGGCTAATTTTCTATGTTGTAAAGCTTTACTTATTTTAGACCTTTTTGAAGACAAGGAAACAGGCAATAACTACTTTAAAAGCTTGACCCCTGAATGCAAAAGGAATAATTACTATATTTAGTTTAATCATGCAAATTAGGGAACAAGTTGGTTTAGCTGGCCCCAGGGGTGTTTTAACGCTGCTAAAATACTATAGTAATCATTTGATTATGCACCCCTTTTTTTGTTGTCAATATGAAATTGCTTTGCCAGATTCAAAGTTATTTTCTAACCAAATAGTAGATTCTACAAAGAGATGGGTGATCTGTTTGCTACTCACATAGGCATAACCTGTGGTTAGCTAAGTTTTATTGACAGAAGAAATCATAGGCTACAGCAGAAGTTATTATCTGAGACGTGGTCTGTTGAGTAACATTGTAAGGAGTTTTATGTAGCTATGCATGTAAATATCTTTGTGGGGAGTATGTTCTGAGCCTTTGTACACCCTCAAAGTAGTTCAAGACCCTAAAATACTTGAGAATGAATATACTAGCACTTTATCGCTGACGTACTCTCTGTTCAATTGCTTGTGTACCTCCACTATCTTCCCAAGGATTATTTGATTGATTGATTCATCATATATTTATTGAACATCTACGATGTGCCAGACTATAGGGGAAAATAATGATTAAGTATGGACTCTGTACTTTAGTAACCTACAGATTCTTAAAGGAAACAGAACAGTAATTATAATAGAATGTGATAAAACCTGCAATGGAGACAGAAGATGCCAAGTTTTGGGAACATAATATAAGAAGAGTACAGGTATAAAAAATTTGAGAAACAGCAAAAGTGGCTAGTATATAGTGTGTATAAAGAGTTGGGTAGATAATTAGGCCAGAGGTAAGAAGGGACAGTACAAAGGTATTTACATGGGGGGTTAGTTTCACATTTATTAAGACAGTGGGTTTTGAATTGGAGGTTTATTTTTTTTAGTGGCCTGGGAAGGACTCAACACTACTGTCAGTATTTCAAAAAGCCTAAAAGTTATATATTTGCCAAAGATAAAAATTGTTAATCTTGGGATGATATTTTATTTAAAAGGCTCTGATTAGCAATTAATGCATTTTAAGAATTAAAAGGTTTCAAAATATGGAGTTTACAAAGGAAAAATTAAAGGAATCTTTTGCAAAGTTTTCAAACTGTTGCTTTTGAGTCAATGGAGGGGATGAATTCTAGATTTAAGAATTTGTGTCAACTTGGGTGTGTAGATCAAGGGAGAGTGGCTAAATGACTTTAACCCCCATCTTTCTAATCTATGCATAAATAGAGAGATATTCCACTCAGATTAAAAGAGACTTTCAATGCCCACTCCTGGAGATTAAGTCTGGGTAAATGAATTTAGTGTGTTATTAGGAGAGTATAAAATAAAATAAACCCTTAGTGAAGGCCAACATTTAAGAGTAGATGTGATAGCTAAATGCGATATGTGGTCCTTGATTAGATCCTAGATTGAGGGGTGGTGGGGGGAGTTGCACAAAAGACATTACTGGAATTGGTAAATGCGACAAATTATTAACAATTAATAGATCTACAAAGAAGGTATTTGAGTATTCATTATACTATGCTTCCAACTTTTCTGAAGGTTTAAAGTTTCAAAGTAAAGGGAAAAAGAGGTAAATAAAAAATTAACTGATGAAAGAAATGAACTTTGGAGTGAACAACAAAGACATGCACTGGATTCAAGTGTTGGTAATGAAAACAGCCGCCATTGATAATGTTGGAAGGAAATATGACTCTGAAAGGGAAGGGAAGAAACAGCATAAAGGGATCAATTGCAAGAAACCAGTAGAAGAATGAAGAGATACATTAAAAGAGAATTGGAAAGAAGAAAAACAGCTATAAAATTTTAGCTACAAAGCCCAGGGGAAGATTCAACTAGGTTTAAAAACAGATGAATATTTTGAAGGAGGACTGCACAAAAACTGGCTTTGAAAACCATGCGGCTTTTGATGGGTTTGATGAAGGCAAAAATCTTATAATATTTTTCCTTATTGACTTTTTATTTCAAGGGTTTGAGACCGTTTCAGTTTATTAGTCAACATTTGAAACAACTCTTTCAGAAGAAGCCATTTCTTTCAGAGAAGATTATTTCAACTTAGTGGTAATAAAATATAAAAAAACAATTAGCACCTTTTGAATATTTACTAACTTCTAGGTACTGGGCAAAGAGCTTTAGCTACATAATCAGATTTAATTCTTGCAAAAGTACTTGTTGATATAAATTTTATTGATATTTTACCAATTGTACAAGGCTAGGAAGATTTAATTACATGTCTGAGGTCAGACAGCTTGGAGACTGCAGAGCCAGGACTCAAACCAAAGCTATCAACTCAAAAGGCTGTGCTCTGAAACACAGGATGTTTATTTTGTTTGAGAAATAGTAAAAGCCTAAAATGTATCTTATTTAATAGGACATCATAATTTCAACAGTTTCTCTCAGGTTTACTATAAACTTAAATCTCAATGTAATAGGTTTACAAACAATCCTCTTCCCTTTGATTCCCTAAATTAAAACATTTTGCAAATTAGATTTTCTATTCATTCATTCATATCCCATTTACTTGGGAAATTGCCTGTAAAGTCACAACTGATATGGCACATTGTTGCAAAGTTGTGGGGAAGGAGAGAATGAGAGAAATTTAAGGATCCCTATAAGGGGCAAAGGGTACATTTTGGAATAGGCTGAAAAACTTCCCTGTTTCTCCTTCCCTTTCCTCCTCCAAAACACAAAGATCCACCCATTTCAAAGTTCATTTGGCTTCCCCTCATCTCCACTCTTGTTTAGCAAAGCTTCTTTTAAAGAAACATTTTTAAAAAAGAAGTTCTTATTGTGAACGGATCATACCGTGTCCAAAAAAAAACACGGCTTGAGAATTCACTCTTCCTACTGAACACGAGTATGCCCAAGAAGTCACATAGAACAAGAGCCTAGATTAAAACCTTGCAAGCCTAATAAAAAACCCAACAGATGATGCCCAGGGGCAACAGTTCTGGTAAGAAAAGACAAGTTGCTCCACCAGGGTTCAGGATCCCAGAGCTCTGTTCTTTAGAAGATGCCTAATTCTGATTATGGACAAGCCTAATTGAAACATGAATAAAAGAACAACCTATATGGGACTGTAGATAAATATTTTTGAAATGAGAAACAGATACTTGGATTAGTATTCTAATGGCATGATACTTTCCATAAACTCAGCAGAAATGTATAAAGAGGTTAAAAATGATTACCAGTGAAAAATCAGGGCCAAACATTGTCTGTTGCTTGAGTAAATTCACATGTTTTCACCAACGCTTATATAAACACTACACCTGCTCAATTAGGCCATATTCCAGGCTTTCAGAAATAATCAGGCTAGTGAGATTAAAATGATAATTCAGCCATGGGTGACAGATGGATCAGAGGAAATAAGATGGTGAAGGAGGGTGAGAATGCTTCACAGACAACTAGGAGTAACTTGTACTGATTTGGCAATAAATAACTGATCAAAAAATATTTTGGTTAAATTTGTTTTTGCACAAATAAAATTTACTAATTATATGAACACATTCACTATTTAAAAAACTAACTTAAATTGTGCAACCATCTTGGAAAGCAGTCTTGCAGTTCCTCAAAAGCTTTGACATAGTTACCAAATAATCCAGCAACTGTAGCCAAGAGAAAAATATATGCCCACACAAAAATCTGTAACTTTCATAGAAGTATTATTGATAATAGCCAACACATGAAAACAACCCACATGTCCGTCATCTGATTAACAATTAAATGTGGTATATCATACAATGCAATAAAAAGGGATGAATTATTGATACATGCATGCTATGACACGGATGAACCTTGAACATATTATGCTAAGTAAAAAAAAGCATGCCCCAAAAGACCAAATATGTCATGATTCAATTTACATGAGTATTCAGAATAAGCAAATCTATATAAAGAGATTAGGGCTAGGGAGATGGGGAGGTTGGAGGGTGACACCTGAAGAGTATGGGTTCCTTTTTGAGGGTAATGAAAATCTTCTAAAATTAATTGTGGTGATGGCTGCACACATCTGAATTACTAAAAAAATCACTGAATTATACATTTTAAATCGGCAAATTATCTCTCAATAAAGCTGTTACCTCCTAATTTAGGTAACAGGCAAAGAAGTATTTAAATAAAAACATTTCTCTTTTCTCCTGCTTTCCTGCTGCTGATGGCTCTTTGCAAGAATGCAGCCTTCATACTATTTTTGAACCAAGTTGATCTCACACTAATGTATAGTGGAAAACGTAAAATTTCTAGATGCAAAGCTTTTATCATCTATGATTGGGAAACGGAAGGGAATAATACTATAAAACTTGCAATCAAGAAACTGGAGCTGAGACTTGACCCTGTTGTTATCTGGCTAACCTTGAAAAAGTAAACTACTCTCTGTGAGCCTCGGTTTTACTGACTGTACAATTTGATTGAATAACAGCAACAAAAACCTTACATGACTGTAGATCAAAGGAGAAAAAGGTTTATTCATTCAAAGCTGTGCTAAGGGCCATACTGGGGGCTCACAGACCCCTGCGGAAGCTGATAGAAGTCAGCTATAGATGCTCTGAGAGCAGATGAAAAAGTCACCTGCTCCAGATTAGGAAATTAAGAAAATCACCTCTCAGGAGAGGTAATGCCTCAGCTGATTCCCAAATGGGGAGGATTCAGGCAGGCACGAAGGCATGCTGGTGTGGTTAGTGTTTAAAGGAGAAGCTAAACAAAGGCTTAGAAGTCCACTCAAGTGGTGTGCTCAAGGAATGTCATATAGCCCGATGTGTAGATATTAGAGCAGTGGTTCTAAAACTGTGATCCCCAGACCATCATCAACATCACATGGGAGTGTGTTAGGAACACAAATTCTTAGTGCACACCACAGACCTACTGCATGAGACTCTGTCTGTATTCTGATAAGCTGTCTAGGGGACTGTGATGTCCAGTCAAGCTTGAGAACCACTAGACCAGAGCTCTGGGTACTACTAGCAAGAGGTATGTCTACACTAGGTAAATATTTACATGGTTTACAAAAGTAGTTTTATAAGTAGATTTATAAACTGTATGAATTACCACTTTAGGCTATTAGAAAATATAGAACAGTTTAAAAAATGTTATCTCATCTAGCTATACACAGTATTAATATTTGGTAGATTATGTTTTTTTCTGCAACATTAGGCCATAATGTACTCTTTTGTAGTCCATTTTTGTTAATTTAATATTTTATGAGTATTTTCCCATGGACTTTTAATTTTGTCAATCAGCCTTAAAAACTCATGAAAAATACTTTTAATGACTGCAAAATATTTAGTCATGTGGATAGACCATAATTTAATTTACCATTTATTATTGTTGGGTATTCAGATTGTTTCAATAGCTTTTATAAATAATACATTTTACATATTTTTCTGCATTTCTGTTTTCCTATAATAGATTCCTAGAAGTAGAGTTATTGTATTGAGTCCCTATTTGCTTTATCTGTGTCTCTCCTGCTAATAGACCGGTCTTCTCTGACTACAGGGCTGGCAAATGTCCTAGACAGGGCCAGCTGTGCTGTTCATTCCTCTGACCACATAGACTGGTTCAGGAATGGGTCTGTGTGACCCAGGCAGGGCCAATCAGCTTAATGACTATTTATTGCTCCTCCTTCTCCCGAGACTATGAAGAAACCTGTCAGCTGTAGGAAGTAATGAAATTAATTTAACGAGAGCTGAGATGAGGTAGAGAGCATGCAAATTTTCAGTAAATTCTAAATTATTTACTCTGCCGAAACACAATCACTTTTGTGAATTTCGACAGAATCACTTGCCAAAACAGAATCACAGTCCAAGTTGGATTTATTAGTCTTGATTTATATATAGGACCTTGAAGGATAAGAATGTGATTGCGTTAAATCTATACATAAGCCTGAGGATGTTGAACACCTATACAGTATTTACTACTATGTTTCTCCAATCATCTGAATTTTCTCTTATAATTTGCAGTACAATTTTGTAATTTTTTTTATATTGGAGCAACATATTCCTTATAAACTATATTCTTATACATGATAATTTGGTTGCTTTTGTTGTAGCAAGCTTTACCCCATCTTAAATTTCTATTGCTGCTGCAACTGATTACCACAAACTTAGTGGCTTAAAATAACATAAATTTATCATCTTACTGTTTTGGAGGTCAGAGGTCCAAAAGGCATCTAAAGATGTCAGCAGGGCAGTGTTCCTTCTGGAGTTTCTGGGGAAGAATCTATTTCCTCGCCTGTCCAGCTCCCACAAGCAGACTGCTTCCATCTTTAAAGTCAGCAATGACTAACTCAGTCTTTCTCACAACGTCTCTCTCTGCTTCTGATTTGTCTGTCTTCTTCTTATATAAGGATTCTTATATTAACATTGGGCCCACCTGTATGACCTCTTTATTTTATTTCACCTGCAACCTTAATTCCCTCTCACCTTTCATAACATATTCATAGGTTCTGATGTTAGGATGTGGACTTCTTTGGGGACTCTATTATTGTGCATACTGCACCTATCATACTTATCAATTGGCTACTAATTTTTGATACATATATATGTTAACATCTATACATATAATATATATGTATATGCATAATTCTTCTGCTTTCACAGCAAAACTTCCCGATGTGTCTCTATATTTGCTCTTGACATTGTCTCTTGAATGTATTGCAGTCATGCTTTCATTCTCATCATTTCACTAGAAACTTATTTTAAGATTACCAAATACCTGCACTCTGCCAACCCGAGGATTAACTCATGGTTCTCATCAGGGGAAGCTTACTGATATTCATGAAACCTCAGTGTCTTGGCACAAGGAAAGTTTATTTCTTGGTCATGCCATAGTCAAATGAAGGTAGAATCCACAATGTCACTGAATGAACCGAGTCTTTTCAAATAATGGTTCCAGCATCCCCTAAAGCAGTGGTCTCCAACCTTTTTGGCACCAAAGACCGGTGCTCCTATGAGAATCCAATGCTTGATGGATGATCCGAGGTGGAGCTGAGGCGGTGGAGCTGGGAAGCGACCGCAAATATAGATGAAGCTTGCTCTCTGGCTTGTTGCTCATCTCCTGCTGTGCGGCTAGGTTCCTAACAGGTCACAGACCAGTACTGGTTCGCTACCAGGAGGTTGGGGACCCCTGCCCTAGAGCTTCAGAGTCCTCCTCTAAATCCCCTGCATACAGCTGAGAGGAAAGAGAAGAAAGCTGCAAAATCCACTTTTTTCAAAGGAGTTAGCACTAGAAATAATGTACCTGTCACACCCCATTTGGCATATTCAGTCTCTTTACCCCCACCTATGTGGTGGGCATCATGGAAATTGGATCTAGCTGTGTGGTCAGGAGAACAGGAAAATGAGGTTTAGGAGACATATGGCCTTGTATCTGCTGCATAACCAGTCATGTGCATTTGATGTAGTGGTTACGCCCCTCCTGGCCTTCACTGTTTCCTGAGACCAATTCAGAAAATGCTTGGAAAGCTCAGCCAGTTTCAGAACCAATATAATCTGCACCAAATTTAGGACATGTGTAATGACTTAATTTTGTACTATTCTCTTTCCCCAAACTTTTTCTTTATCCTATTTTCTATTTATCCTTATTCAAGCTCTATTCTTTCTTACTAGTGAATTTTTTACTCCTCTCCTGACTGTGGAAATATTTTTCCATTTTCTACACATTTTTTGAAGTCTATTGTCCATTGTCCAACTCCCATGCTCATTAAACCCATCGAATAATTTTTTCTTTATTTTGAATAAAAAAACTTAAATATGGGCATTTCTCTGTGAACCTCTCTAGTAGAAAATAAATATTCCCATTACTTCAAATCAAAGGACCAGAAGGGGCAGTTGGTACTTTCCTTAACAAAAACTCTGCTTGTTTTTTCAAGTCCTCAGTAATTTTGTTCTAAATTTTGTCCATAATAGAATTTAATATTATCATTACTATTAATAACAATAACACCAACAAAGATATATAGCATTTGTTGATATATTTGCCAGGCACTAGAGTATGGATTTATATATGTTCATTTAAGCTACAAAACAAAAAATTATTTTTCTCTAATTTCAAAGAAAAAGTGATCTCTCTTGTTTAATCATATAATTATCATCTGAAGATCTTTTCTGATGATTTACCTTTCTTTACATTTTTTAATATTTCATTCTATCAAAAATTCTTTTCAAAATGACAATAGCTAACATGTATCATGGGCCAAAATATTAAGTGCCTGATGAGAACTGTCATATTTCATACTTCAAGACATTAGTACTTTTCACTCTCATTTGACAGAGTGGGAAACAGAGGCATAGAAATATTTAAGAACTTGCCTAAGATTATTGGTTTTACAAGTGGAAGAGCAAGACTGTTGATGGAGACCCAGATGGACTCCGGCCCCTGTGGATATAGTCACAGTTTCCCAGTGGCGGGTGTATTTCTCATTTGCCCTGACCTCTCCCACGTGCCGATTGCTCTACCAAGGCCCTCATTCCCTCTCTTTATAGCCACAATTCCTTTCCCTAGATAATTTCCTGCACTGGATCTCTTTACTTATTGTATAAAATGATGATTTATTAAAATAAAAATGGGGTGGGGATTTTTTGTGTTATTTAAAAAATAACTGTGCCTATATATTTTCTTTTTTAATTTTGAATTTGCAGAATTCCTATGGCAAAATCAGAATTAGTATTTGATTTTCATGAGGTTATCAATCAGCTATGTTTAAATTTATGCACTTTTATTCATTTAGTAAAATGTTGGTAAATAAGATAAAGTCTTGATAGTGAAGAATGAAATACAAATTCAGCCTATTTCAGTTTTACAAATGTTTATATATAATAGGAAGCAATTAGAGTAACTTCTGAGGAAGATTTTAAATTCAAAGTTCAATAATAATAATGATAAGCAAGATAAAGAAATAAGCATGACAGACGAAAAGAGAATTAAAAACCAACATGTGTATGTCCCTATATGAATGAGTTCACTAATTTATGAATTTATAGCATGTGTTCTAATAAGTACAAAAATTGTCTCATGTCTTTCTAATCAACCACTTATAGTAAACTCTGTAGTAATGAGATTATACACAAGTCATTGTAAATCAAGTGGAATAAAATAGGCTATGAGCTAACTTGATCCAGAAAAATCTCCTGGCTTTTCACTGAACCACATTCAATAAATGCTGATAATTTTAATTTAGACAATTTATGTGCCCAGATGAAACCTAACAAAGACACATTTTCCAGTATCATTGTTGGAGAAAAGTTCCCATGTTTTTTAATAGTTGAAGACAATTCAAAAGATTGAGAATATGTTGAAATTTCCATTAATAAAATATTCTAAAAGTGTTTGTTAGGCTTTAGTTATAAAGAATGTAGATTACATTCTTATTTGAATACCAGTGTTGACCTCAACCCAATGACACTTGTCAACTTTGAAAGTGAAGAGTGTAAAACTGCCTGGATTTCCATGGTGATTTAACTTTGCTGACCCTTTTCATCAGTTCTTATTTTTAAGGATTTGTAGTTCAAAGAAAAGTCCACAATTTAGTCCATTGCACAGTTTAGTTCATATGCTCAAAGTCATGTGAACTACACTAAACATTAACCTATCTTTAGTGGATTTCTTTGGTTCCTAAAGAAATTGCAGCTACTTAACAAATGTTTTCTAAGTTATTATTTGAATTTTCTTCTTATAGTTCTCTGATGTATAATTACTTCTCAATGTTATTTAAAATTTTTTAACAAAAGCTATAAGAATATAAGCAAAATGAAGTGTAGAATAAAGTCAATTATCCAAATAATGAAATAAACATAATCTCACTTTTAGTCCTACTACCTGTTAATAAATCATAAAAGTTTGCTCTTCCTTTTCTGATTCTTCATTTTCTCAGAGTATTAAGTCAATGCATTAGTCATCAGAGTTCATTATTTTAACAATATCATCAGCAGCATATAAAATTCTATGATTTTTATTCTGCTCTTTCAACCTCTAGATGTTCTATGTTTGCATAAGTTTATATTAGGTCACATGATATTTGTATAGATTTTTAAAATGTAACTTTAATTCACCAATGGTTGAAAAAGTATCATGAGATCTTATGCTTTATTGATTGTAGCATTTAAATCTGTTCGGCTGACCATAACAGAAGCAGTGTAATGAAGATATTTTCTAACATCAGTCATGAAGGTTTCGAATTAGAAGAGAAGTGGTTTATTTGGGCACCATACTTCCTTTGAGTCTGAGGCTGGTTATTTTAAAGCTTACAGCTAATGGGTCTTACCACCTTCTATGACATGCAATTGGCCAAAAGCCCAGACCAAGAGCATTTAATTGGATGAATGATTATTAATTCTAAAGATGATATAAATCAAAGGATTTAAAGAATAGGGTTGTTATGTTCATCACAACTGGCATCTCTGACAAATAGTTCCCCCTTACCCCTTAGCACTGGAAGACCAGCTCACACTAATCTTGGGGAGGATTTCAATATAAGAAAAGGTTCAGGCTAATATAATCACCAAGTTCTGTGGCTCAGGATCCAGGCAAGGTTGATGTAACATTATCTGGGAGCCACCAGATGTCGTACATACATTGTTCATTATTTGGTTCTTCAAGTATATGTAGTAAGTACTGAAAAGAAAAAAAAAAGTTTCTGCAGCTGTTAAAAGGTTAAGAGGATTCTATCCAGAGCAGTGTTGAGTTCACTGATAAAGTTTACTTCCTCTACCTTTGTACATATGGCTTATAAAAGAGTTTCCACCTCATTCATGGGAAACATTTTAAGTTAATATGAAACATAATCATTATTTTTATGATGATTCAATTTTCATGAACATATTTAAAACATTTTTTTTCAAGTTGATTCCTTGCTTATTTTTCATTGATTCGATGTACAACTCCTGATTGAGTGGTTTTTATTTAATCATCACTTGCTAGCTACTGGGGATATAGAGCTAAATAAGATTTTTCCAGTCTCCAAAAATTTTAGAGTTCAGTCAGAAATTTACAGCTAGAAGTAAACTCATAGAACACAGCTATGGTACAGTCTCAGATTAAGTTCTCTGGAAGCAGGTACTGAGATGAAGTTTGGGATACAAGATGTTTATTAGGGACAAACAACTCTGAAAGGATGGGGGAGGAAACAAGATTGAACAGAGAAAAAAATCTGCCAAAGTGTTGCCCAACACAGTGGGACCTTCTGGAGCAACTGCCCATCAAAGTTATTCCATGTCAGGACAGGTCTTGAAATATTTTCCTTTGCTCAGTGGACAGAAGAGGGTTGCCCCAGAAGGGCATGACCTTGGGTAAGGTCGTTCTCTGAGGCTGAGGCAGACTCTAAAGCTGTCAGCTGAAGGCTGTCTGATGGTTATGCACCCTGTAAGCTGGGAAACAAGTCCTTTCTTGTAGGGGGATCTAGGCAGTGCATCTCTGTGCTAACCATACACAGGATGCTATGGGAGCCCAGAAGAAGGTCAGCTCAGTGTTGGGGGTAGTTAGTTCATAGACAGTTTAAAATGAGGCCTCAATGAATCTTAGCAACAATAATGGTAATAATAGCTAAGATTTATTGGGCAATTAATATATGTCAGGTATAATATTAAATTTTTTGCATGAATTATTTCATTTAATATTTATCACACACCTAGGAGACAGATATGTAACTATCATTCTCAGGTTATAGATGAGGATATAGCAGATGAGTGATTAAGCAACTTTTCCAAGCCTACAGGGTTGGATTCAATCCCGGGCTTTATGACTTCAAGACCCATTGGTATTAAGCATATACACTCAGGAGTGTGGGCTGGGCTGTTACTTTGGTGAAATCATGCATAAAGACATGAACTGCCTATCAAAGTTTCTAATTGAGAATGTATTTTTAATAAGTATTTGTTGAAAAGGAGGGATGAGGGGATGAAGGAAGGAATGAAGAAAGGAACAAAGTCATATTTTAAAAACTGTAAGATGAATATGGTCAGATAACTGAATCTCAAGCCCAATTAAGAAGCTCTCAATTTTTCCTAAAAAGAATTAAATGGGTATTAGGCATGTTTTTTGTGTTCTCCTTCTGAGACTATTTTCTCCAATTCACCATTTTTTAAAGCTGTGCATGTGATTGGTAGTCCTTTCTCCAGTGCATATCAGAGTTTTCCTAGTATGTTGAGATTGTTTACAGAAGCTTTTACACTTTATTGGACTAGTTGGGGCCTTAGGGACCACATGATCCTTGCTTCAAAAAAAGTCTCACCATCCCTAGAGTACTACAACAGACTTCCTATTGAGTTTGACTTCTAACAATTTGATGATTATGCTATTTCCACTTCTATTTTTGTGTGTCTTTTCTAGATTTCTCCCTTGCTACACATTTTGTGTTCAGCCCAACTCATCTATCATTCAGCAGTACTTGTGTTTCTTGCTCAGTTATCAAGCCCAATGGAAATGTGTTTACACAACACACCAACCTGATTTCAGTAATGTTGAAGTAGCTGCTTTCTTGGCAATCCTGTCTACCTTAAGCATATAATGTTGTTAAGAGTTGTTAAAAACTACATATGATGCTACTTATGATAACCATATAGGCCTATTATGACACCTTGATTTTAACCGTTCATAAGGATTTGAAGATCTTATTGATGAGCTTTTCTACTTCCCAGCTGTAGTTTAATTTATGTGGCCCTATTTTAAAGCCCGTGTTTCACAGTTTCTGGGCTTGAGACCAGTAACATGTACTATAGTTAAGGTACTATAATGGAAAAAAAATGATGAAATAGAAGTAGGCAATGATTTTTTTGTAAAACATAGGTTAGAAAGAGATGGTAAGTCAAAATTATAAATAAATTTTGATGATACTGCTAGATAGGCCTCTGGAGCCCAAACTTGCAGCATTGTTTTAAACTTCTACCAGAAGTTAATTTTCAAAATTTATAAGAATCTCTATAACAGAGAAGCTGGGAGCATAGGCCCAATCAAGGCCCTGTAGATGTCTGATTTTCTGCTGAATACTAATGATCTGGCAACAGTGTGACTCCTGGGACCAGGGTAGGAGTTTTACCTGGAATAAAATTTAGGAAGCCAGACTATAATAGTGAATCCTGAAGGAAGAATGGGCTTAGCATCAAATCCAAGGTTAAATGAAAATCAGTAGATAAGAAATAGAGGGATTAAGTACAGATTTGAAAATAGTGTTGACTAGGGCAGTGTGGAGGAGCTGGGATGAAAAGGCAGGATTTGGGGAGCATCAGGGAAGGGTTAGCTTACCTAGATACCTAGACCTAAGGTTGATAATGGCCATGGAGGGTGGTTATATTGACATAGGGAAAAGAAGAAAGAAGGAAGATAATGTGATCTCAGAAGTCACGCTCTACTTTATCTTCTGTTTTTATCTGATATACTTAAATACATAACAGTGATTCTCAAAGTACTTTTACTTTACTAGCGGATAAAATCCTACATGGAGTTCCAATACAGAGAAGACTAGAAGCAGAGCTGCAGTGGTTGAAATTGGTGGCATTTGGGACCAAGGCCTTCCTCTTCTCCCGAGGGGGCCCCTAAGAAGAAGCTTTTGGCAGTTTCTAAGGTTTTAATGGTATTTGAGAGGAAGTATGGGATTAAAGAAAAATTTTTGGTTCAAAGTGAATTAAAATTCTGGAATATGTGTAGATATTTTACATGTCTTATTAGTGTAATATATGGTTATTTCAATGTTTAGTCTTTTAATTAAAGTAATTAAATTTAATTTTTTGGTATTATTGGTCATTTACGACATAATGTATTGGTAGAGAGTAACTCTAAATCCAGACTGCCTGGAATTTTGTTCGTTTCACCACTTACCTTAGAAAAATTTTTTATTTTTTCTGTGCCTAAGTTTCCTCACTGGTAAAATTATATCTACCTCATAGGTACTATTATAAGGACTACTTAGAATGGTCCCTGGCATATGGTGTATGTTATATAAATATTTTCTATTGTTTTTGTCATTATAAATAATATTTTCTGTACCTTGTACTTACAAGCAGATTGCAAACTTCTTAAAGTCAGAGCATTATTTATGTTTCTTTTTATCTCAAATGACTAAAATAATGTTTTGTATATAATAGATGTTCAGGAAAATAATTAATAAATTAACCAGCTATTCACTGTGCACCTGCTATGAAACAAAGGCACTCCTAAGGTTTGAGAGCATAAAGATGACTAAAGCAGGGCTCTTGAGAAACCTGCAGTATAATGACCCCAAATTAAGTAAAACATAGCATAATTATATATAATTAGGAGTCTGCTTCAACTTTGGGGGAAAAAAGCCCCAAGCGGAGCAGCCTGGTTGCCTTCCGCCTTCGGAGTGAGCAGTCCCCAGGCCTCAGGGCTACTGCAGAATGATGGGTGGCAGTGGTTCTGTAGATTGCAGCATTCATGAGACCTAGAACGAAGCCAGAAATGTTTGCTTGGTAGCGATCCTCATCGACTTTGGTCTCTTCATGTAGGCCAAGAGGAATAAAAAGAAAACTATGAAGATATTCAGTGTGCCACCTATAGTAGAAACTTTGTCAGAGCTCAACTTTCATGATACAACAAACAAAATTCTTTTAACACAGCGACTGGAAATGTATTCTATTTCAAGGAAGTATGACTTTCAACAGCCACAAAACCAATCTGAGAGTGTGCAGCTCTCGTTGGAATGAAGTGTCAGAAAATGAACAAATGCCTAATTGTTAAACAGTATGGTAGCTAGCTCCTAATTCTACTAAATCACGAACAACATTTAAACAAAACTTGTGTCTCCATATAATTATTTTACTTGTGACTTTTCCCCATTCCGTGTGTGTGTTTTGTTTTGATTTTTTAAAATTGTATCTCCAAGTCATTTGTTAAACAAATAAAAAGTGACTTAAAAGGCCTGAAAACAGAGTCTGCACATATCTAGGAATAATAACTAGAGATGGTGATTTTACCTTGTGCAGGCCTCTAATTTCTGTAGGATATGAAAAACCCATCTTTGGAAGCAAGAATCCAGAGTTTATGCCACTTTGATTTGAACATTTCTACAAAATTAAAAATTGAAAAGCCAGTTATTGGAATAATTTCCTCTTAGATTATATTCTGTTATAAATGTAATATAGATAATGGACTAATTTTTTGTTCAAATTGCTGTTGTTACCACCCTTTTATTGAATTAACTATTCAGTTCTTCAGAACTTGCACTGTAGACTCTTTTCTGTATCACGAAGCACACCCATCTGCTAATCAAGCAAGTTTTCTGTGACTGAAAATTTTTCCCCCTTAATTGTGTTCCTAGGAGTTTGTTTGCTTTTTTTTTTTTTTTAAATCCCACAGTTTTATTTCTACCACAAGAGTCTTCTTTAGGCCATACTGGTGCTATGCTTTTGAATAAATGGGCACCTCTTAATTGGTGTTAGTAATTTGCTTTTCAGTCATATGACTATCAGTTAATGTAACTGCATTTTTTTAAAAATACTTTTTTAGCATAATGGGTTTCCCTGAAGACTCTCAGACCTTGTATCATTTCGTACTATATTTTGAAATATTTTTACCTAACTTTTCACATTTTCTTAAATAAAAGGTGGATGGAGATAGTGGCAAGGAAGTTTAACTGTCCATGTAACTGGCCAAGAGTTAGTTTTTGAATCAAAGCTACTCTTAATTTTAAGAGTCAGAGTTAATATTATAGCATTATTTTCTTTTCCCTTTTTAATTGTGGAATAAAAGAATATAACTTTTAAATGAAAAATGTTTAGACCAAATCATTCAGGGAAATTGTATTTACTTTTAAAATTTAATCATCTCTCTCAAAAATGCATGTATCATACAAAGTGAACTGTTGACCAAGTAGAATAATTCTTTCTTAAATCAGAAATAAGTGAATGTATCACCTATACATAGAATGAAACACTATGTATAACTAAAAGGATTGTAAACAGTCATAATTACAGGCTGCTGGTAGCAGAGTGATAAGAAGACCATCTTCTTAAACTTTGCTTTTAGGAGAGCCACTGTATATTTTCATTAATAGAGAATGTAACCAGGAGCAAGAGTAGTTTTCTTGCTGTCACTGACATGTAACGCTATCTGGACAACTTACAAAATCTGGCTGTCTAAGATTATTTGTAAAAATAGTGTACATAAATACAAATGACAATGAAAAAATATGTAATTAATTTAATTTAATGTAAAGTCTTATAATAAAGGAGCTATAATAGAAGTATGTAAAAGAAATTTGAAAGACACTTTGGGGGAACAGACACTTGGGTGAATTTTTTCCTTTGGTAACATGAATTTTGGTATTCTGAATTTTATTTGAGTTAAATCTTGAAGAATGGATTAGTTTGCTAGATCTTAAAAGTGTGAAAAAGACTTTTGCCCCAAAGAAGTGTATGTAAAGTCATGGAGGCAAAAAGGAACACAACAGTGGAAATGACAAGGCCTTTAGATTCTGAAAGAGTGAGAAATTGTTACTTGGATAAGATGTAGAGATAACTAGGAACTTGAACATAGAAACCCGAGTATGCTGTTCTGAGATTTAGGACTTAATCCTGTAGGAATTGAGTAATTGTGCAGGTTTCACTGCATAAATATTTGTAAATACTGGTGATTCCTATTCTATATTGAACAAGTCCATGTAGCTCTCTTTGGGTTTTTGGACCTTTATACATACTTTTTTTTTTAATGAAAAACTAAAAATGAACATGTTTGCTCTTTAGTGGCTCCAACTAAGTGACATTAAAGGTCACTATAAATAATTGAGAAATTGTGTGTTTTGAGCTTACTCTTCCAGGTTTAATTTGGAAATCCCATTTTTCTGTACAGAAATTAGATTTTTCTTTTTAGATAGTGAAATATACAGGGCATAATCATGGGCAGTTTTTACTTGGACAGAAACCACAAGTTCATGGTCCACTATAATTTTGTAGGAGGAAGAACAAGAGCTGTACTTGGCTGTAACACATTCTTTCTCTAGATTTAAGAGGATGAGAACCATCAAAATACACGAGGTGGCTTGTATGAGATTTTGTTGATTTAGCTGAATTTTGGTCTTTCCTTTTGTACTTTATTTATCTTTATCATTTGTTTACATATTTACTGTTTCATTAGGTATTTTTTGCTCTTAGGTTTCTTTATTATGCTTAGCCCATAGTAAAAATTTCATAAATAGTTCATGTAAGTAAATAACACAGTTTGACTTTGTTAATAATTAATATATTAAAACTAATTAATATGAAATTCATGATAAATTTGATTACATATGAAAGTGAAAAAATCCACAAAATCTACATCTTTTTAATGTTATAATAATAGTGGAAAAGGAAATTTTCTACCTTAAGCTCACTACCAAAGAGCTTTCCATCCTTCTTGCTACTTTCATTGCTAATAACCTCCTAGCCTTTCTTGGGCCCATGCTTGTAGAGTCCAGAATGGATCATTTTCTCAAAGTGGACCATAAATAGGTATTATGTCTTTTTTTTCTTATAAGAAAGGAAGAGAGAAAGCAAAACAAAATGAAAAACTCTACTTACTTTATCAAGGAACTAATATTTTTCAAGTAAGAACATTACTATGTGTTAAAAAGCACATGGTTTTCAGAATTAGATCTGGGATCAACACTGGGTTCTGATTCTTGCATGTGCGAGCTTGTGACCTAGGTCAATTTACTTTTTCAATCATAAAATTGGAAATAATATCATCTATTCCACAAGTAGATAGGGAAAAAAAAGACTGAAAAGGAGATGGGTATGGTCACACATAGATCAGTGAGAACTGTCTGTGACAAATAGAAGGCATCCAGTACACCCTGGGTCCCCATCCCACTGCCAAACACGCCTCCTGACTTTTGGAGGTCACTCTCCTTCTAGAGATCTGAACCATAAAACTTGCCTAGAAATAGATATTGTAAATAATAACTGACAGAATTATTAATGATTGCTTACTTTGAGTAGTATAGCAGACCTTTCCAGCATAAGAAGTCTTGAGGTTGAGATAACCCTACTCATCCCATTCACTTATGACAGAGGGGTCAAGGTAGTTATAAACCCCAGAAAGGGTATTCCTTCCTTTAGACAGAAGATTAGTTAAAGGATGTACATGTGGTGTGTGATCTCAGTCAGGATAATTCTTCCCTAGCTTTTTACCATAAATGTTAGTAAAACTATCTCCTTATATTGGGTTTGACAAGTTGGCAGAATATGAGTGTGAGAGTGTCATCAGCTCTATTGTGTACCACATGAAGAACTGCCTAAAGTGGGTGTGTATAGGAAAAGAAGAAGGAGAAAGAGAAGGAGGGTGGGAGGGGAAGGAGAGAGGGAGGGAGGGAGAGAGGGAGGGAGGGAGGAAGAAAAGGAGAAGAGGGTAGGGAGAGAGAGAGAGAGCGAGAGAGAGAGAGAGCGAGCGAGAGAGAGAGAGAGAGAGATTCCTGAAGCCATCTTTATTCCTAGATTTCTTCTCTTTATTTGTAAACTGTTTAAGATGGAAATCTGTCCTTTGCAATGAAAAGAATTATGAAAATACACATTATTTTGCTTCTAGAAGAAGTTTCTTTGACTAAATAGATAAAAAATATTAATTAGCCCTTTGACACATTTATAATTTTCTAAAAACAATTCTATATTGGAAAAAATATGTTGATATTTTTCTAATTTTTAGGTCCCTAGTATTAATTGCTAGATTAAAGTTTATAAAGCCTAGCTTTGTTTGCATTGGGGTGAGTGTATTAATACAGAGGTTGGTTGACTAATTCACATATTTGAATGAGCCTCAGAAGCCACTTGGTTTATGAATCCCAAGAAAAGTCAACACTAGCACAAAAAACAAAACCACAGACATGCTGAGAATATTCCTAGGTGTTAATCGGGCCAAGTGCTTGACTAAGCTGCTGGATACAAGCCCCTGACAGCTTCTGTAGAATCTCAGAACTATCTGCAGTGTGGTACTCTACACCTCACCACTCCGAGGTGACAAGGGATTTAGGACAATTATGGTAAAGATATTAAAGAGAATTAAATTTTTTTAAAAATAATCAAGAAAAACAGTAGATTCCAATAATATATAAAACCAAACATTTGTTTCTCTGAAGTCACAAACCCAAGAACTCTGTTCTCTTGGAGACTTGCTCTCACCTAGAGCATGCTAGCAAATCAGCCAGTGTCCATATATTCCTCTGTTCAACAGATATTTTTTATTGAGTTTCCATTATGTGTTAGTTACTGTTCTATATACTGGGGATACAAAATTGTACAAAACAGAAAGAAATCCCTGCCCTTACAGGGATTATACTTCAGAGGGCAGAAAATTTAAAATAAGAAAAGTGAAATATGTAATGTGCTGGCTGGTGCTAAGTGCTCTGGGGGCAATGATACCACCTGGAAGAGAGAAGAGGGATGCCTGGATGTGGGGGGGTAGAGTTGGAGTTATATGGTGAAGAGGGTGAAAGGAAAAGACCTCACAAAGAGAGAAGGGAGCAAGTCATTGAGATATCTGGGGGCAAGATGAGTATTCAAAGAGGTGGATGAGCAGGTGTGAAACAAATAAAAGCAACCACAATGAAAACAGCCAAGGAAGTCAAAGTCAATGTGACTGGTGATGAGTGAGGGCCAGTAACATAATTTGCGGCACCCAGCGAAAACTGAAACTACGGAATTTCTTGTTCACAAAAGCAAGAAAAAGGTACTAAAACATAAGATACTAAAATATAGCTTTTCCTTCTCTGCAGTCTCTCGATGTGTCACAATATATTTTTAAATTTGTTATTTATTAGTGTGCTAAGTAATAAAAATTAAAATTTTTAATTATTTTACTGTTCATCTTTGCATTGTGCGATGTAAGTTTTAAATGCAAATATAACAGCACTTTATTCATCTGTAGAATCACTGATATTACAGTTTTAACTTTTATTTGTATATTTAGTGATTACTAGAACAGTGGAAACTAACTCAACTGTTTTAACTGCATTTCTTGATACGTGCACATTCTATGAACACCTGTGTATCTTAGGCTTACTGATCAGTATGTAAGAACTGAAAGGAAAAGGAACTATATGTGATCTTCCTTTTCCTTCTATGTCAACATTTTTAGCATAATCTATAGGCTAATACAGAGAAATAATAAGATATGCAATAGGATTTCTTCATCATCTGTGTTTCTTAGATGACAGTCTCTGCATTTGAAGCAAGTTCTGTTCGAATTGAAAGTGAAGCTTCTAGGGGCTGTTATTACTCAGTAGCAGACAATAGGTGGAAGGTCCCTGGGATTTCTGTGTTCATAGGTCAGTAATATTCCTATATGCAAATGAAGTGGTAAGAAATGACAGACATATATGTGGCACATATCTCCTCAGCTAACAAACATGCTCCTTTGTCCCATTGAAACTTTCTTGCAAAATATACTTTCAAAGTTTATTAAAAATTTCAAGGCAGCAGCATCAGAACATTAAATGAAGTATGGGGTAACCATACAAGTTGCATAACCGTGAATCTAGCCCTGTATATACCTTCCACTTCATTAGGCTCCCATCCCCACCTTCCTTTTAAAATTCAAGATGAAAAAGTCTGGATTCTCATTAGAGAATGAGTCTCCCAGTATTAACTGAACTGTTTTTCATTACTTTTCTATCTTCTCTCTCTCTTTTGTTTTCACGTCCCTCACTCTTGGATTTGCCCTGGAATCTCTCAAATCTTTTCCGTCTTTCCTTAAATTGTATAGTGCTATCCCCATTCTCACATGCCAACCCAGATCTTGCCCAGCCAAAACCCAAGCACTGGAGGACAGATTACCCTTCCGATCACACCACTCCTCAAATATACTTCCAACAGATTTCCCTGTTCATATAATTACTTACCTAAAAGGGATTTGGCTGTCATTAGTTAAGTTAGTTTTCTTCAACTCAATATCTCAATTCTTCTATACAAAATATTGTTTTCACTTTTAAAAATTTTGAAAAAGTGATACAGTTTAAAATCAGTGTGCATATTTAAGGCTGCAGTGTTTGTTATGTTAAAATTTTAAAAAGGAAGGAGGGAAATGTATAACCATTTGAAAACATTCTGTGGCCATGAAAAGAATTAAGTAAAAAAGAACACATGGCATCCACCCCATGTTTCTGAATAGGAGTGCATACATACCTTTATGATAATACTCATCGTTCAGAATCACAAGTATTTACACTATGTCTCTCTTCTATTATCTTGTGAACACTCTGAGGGCACAGACTGTAATATTCATGTGTACTCCCTCATCACTACCTTGCAGAACTAATTTTAGGCTCCTAACAGAAGGTATTCAGCACTTGTATCCTGAAAAAATAAAGGACTGTTACTTATTTCTGGAGTTATAATTTTAGTTGAGCATTCAGAAATACATTACAATCTGTATAAGGTATTCTTTATAAACTGCTTTAATATTTTTGGTTGCCTTATGTGGAAAATCACATCTCGGAATCTATATAGTTTAAGAATACACAGGCACAGTATCTTAATCATTTTTTTTTTTTACATACACCATTAGTCCCTCAAATTTCTGAAGATAAATTTTCCAACACTAACATAAGGTAAGAGTTGATGGCTTGTACAGCAAAATTATGTTCACCATGCTACCTTATGCCTTCTTTCTGGGCACTGCTCAGGTTCCTATTTGCAGGTGTATTTTCTTCTAACCTAACGGGACAAAACCTAAGTGGACACAGAGGAGGATTATATAATTTTACCACTACCCACTATTCATACTCATTTTATAGAACCTTGGGAACGCTTGAATTGGGAACAAACATGAAAATCATCTAGTCTGACTTCTTTCTTAATGCAGAGATTTAGTGTATATCACCTCTGACAAGTTTATAAAAATGTACCTCTAAGTTCCAGGCTCTGAACCAAAATTCAAATGAGTATGCCCTGGAGTAGGAAGGAATGTGTTCCTGTTTTATACACAGAATGCCTCTGTAAGGTGGCATTTTTCAGTCATCACCATAAGCTACATGCCTTTTGATTTCATAAGAACTCAGCTTTTAGAATATATTACTTTTTAAACTATACTTTTAAGAATTCGGAGAGCTTTGTTTTTTGAAATTTACTTGACTCTAAATGGCAAAAGTTACAACTTGGAATATAACTTTTTTTTTTTAAATTTATAAATGCACACCTAGATCTAAGGGAAGAAGATGTGAGAAGAAAATTCCCCTTTACTGATTATTTAACAAGTATTTGAGGACCTATTAACACTTTTTCTAGGCCCTGGAAATAAAGGGATGGTATCAAAGCCTCGGCTTCTGCCTCAGGAATGATATAGTTTTGAGGGTAGATAGGTAATTAAACAAGTAATCCTGATGGACTTCAAGGAATTTTTTTTGTGAGGAGATGTGAGGAGAACTGTAGAGAATATATATATATATATATATATATATATATATATATATATATATATATATATATGCATATAAACCCATCTGGTTTAAAAAGTTCAGTTTTCCTGGACAATGAACATTTAAGCTGATACCTAGAGAACTAGAAGTTGTCAAGATGAAGAGAACAGGCAACCACATATCTGATGGCCCAATGACCAGAGGGATTATGATGAATTAAAGGAATGGAAAACAGATCAATATGGCTGGTGCATGATTAAAGAGAGGTGTCAAATGAGATTTCAGAGGAGGGCGAGAGGTAGACTGTGGAGGGCCTTGTAAATCCAATGAGGGACTTAGCATTTACTACTCAGGGAAATGGGAGCCCCTGAAAATCTGTAAGCAAGGCGATTACAGATGACCGGCTGCATGGGACAATGCATGGAGTCTGCGGTGGGCTTGAGCCAGCTTGCACTGGCACAGGGAGCCAACTGTTAAATATTCAGGAATTTTGTCAACTGGTTGTTAAATTGTCAGTAGTCTGAAATAGGTCATGGTAGGAATGGGCAAACACTACAAAATAAGGGTTTTGTTGTTTTTGTTGGAAAGCTGGTTTACCAGCACACCACTGGATAAATATAAGCAAGAGTATAAGAAAGATGATGGCCTAGAGCAGGGTGGTAGCAATAGAAATGGAAATACGTGAGTACCCTGGAGAAATATTTAGGTATGATCTGTCTTTGTTGCAGTAGACAGTGATAGAAGGACATAGCAGGCCCCAGGCTCATTTCTAACCCATCAGTGGACTTCTAACCTGACACCCTGCAAGCAGCTCCAGTTTGAAAGCACAAGATAAAACTCTTTGGACATTCCATTCCATATTCAGTCACACCATTTGTTTCTTGAGAAAATGTGTATTGAATATCTTACCATAGGTTCTTATGAACAAAGTAATAACACTGTACTTCGATTTCGATAATACTATCAGTATCATAAAGCTAAAGCCTTTTTCTATCCAGAGACTCATTTTACTCATCTGGCATTTATTGCTGATGTTCTCCAAGCTCTCTCAAAGACAACATGAATGCCAAATGTGGACGGCAACTTGGACATTAAACTATACGTTCTCATGTGATTCCACAAAGACAGCTTTTCTCTGGGGTAATGTCGAAGCAGATGTTACGATTCTGTGAACTCTTTATTTGTAATTTTATGAGATTAGCACACACACACACAAATCCATATGGTATGTCCTCTTTGGTTTTCAGTGAGAATTATGTCTTATAGAGAGGTAAGAAACAAGAGAAAATATTATTTATTTTGGCCAATTCGGTTGCTAAGCAGACTCTATTTGTGTGCTGGCTCCAAAGTAGCACATTTTAAATGTGGATCAGAATATTTACTTTTTTCATGTTGTGTTAGATTACAGGGGTTGAATCACTTCCCCAGTAGTTACCCTTTCTGTGACTGAAAAGCCATATCCTGTCATTTTTACACTCCAAAGATGATTCTGTTTAGATAGAGAAAAGTGTCAGGAATGAAGCTTTCTGACAGCAGGGTGAAACTCTCTCACATTTAAAGAATTCTCACCAGAGGTGTTTGTAATCTCCCTCCAATTTTCCCTTCCTCCTAAACCTGTTTGAAGATAAAGCAGAGTGTAACCTGTGCCCTGTCAACTTCCTGCGGTGTTAACTCAGAAACCTCCATCAGTCACAGAGTAGTACATCGTTTACCAAGTTCCTGGTGACTGGGAATGAGTTCCAGATCATTGTCCACAGGACTGTCTGTCCATTGCCCTAGGCCACTGCAGCTATTCATTAAATTTTCAGAAGGCTGAATCTAGCTTCACGATTAAAGAGTCTTGAAACAAGGCTCAGCATGACTCCTTGTCAGTAAATTCATCTCACTTCCCCAAAACTAAGAAGATGAGAAATGACTTAGGAGTATTTGATAGCTTCTAAAAAAATAGAATATGAGAACACCCTTGCTATCCAGAGTTTATTGCTATGATCATTATTTTAAGATGTCAGGATAAGTCCAATTCATGAAAACTCTTTTTAGTTCAGTTTTTAAAAAATCTTCTCATTATGCATTATGCCTAAATTTGGGGGCTATTGTGCTGAAAACATAAATAAATTCCTTGCTTTAATGGAGCTTGCATTCTAGGAATACATGATAGACTAAATGAAAGAATGATGGCAGGGGTTGAACCAATTTTTCACTTAATATTTCTTCCAGCTCTTTAAACACTTTTTATTTGGAAATAATTTTAATTTTTAAAAGAGGAACAAAGATAGTACAGAGACTTCCCTTATTCCCCTAAGATTAACATTTTACATCTTGAATGGTTAAGATGATCAAAACTAATATATTAACATAGTATAATATTAGTTACAAAACTGTGAATTTTGTTCATATTTTCTCAGTTTTCCCCTAGTGCCCTGTTACTGTTCCAGTGTCTAAGCTTGGATATCACATTGCTGTTAGTTTTCATGTGTCTTTAGTCTCCTTCCATCTGTGACAGTCCCTTGGTCTTTTCTTGTTATAATGGCCTTGACACTTTTGAAGAGTTTTGGTCAAATATTTTATAGCATATCCCTCAAATTCAGTTTGTCTGATGTTTTCTCAGGATCAGACTGTGGTTATGAATTTCTGAGAAGAATGCACAGAGATGTTTTCTCATCGTCACCTGAGAGGGTTCATGAAATCATTGTGTTTTTATAAGTGATATTAATCTTGATCACTTGGTGAAGGTGGTGCCTGCCAGGTTTTGCTATTGTAAAGTTACTATTTGTCCCTTTCCAAACTCTATTCTCTAAAATAGAGTTTGGAAAGGGACAAATAGTAACTTTAATAAGTCCAACCAATGCTGAAGGGGAGGAGGATTTAGGTTCATTGTCTAGAGAAAAGTATCAAAGAATCTGTGGATGTATGTTAAAACTGTCACAGTAATGGATAATTATGTTGAGGGAGAGTACTTTGAAGCTATGTAGATTTCCTATTTCTCTTTAATTTAACATTCATCTGTGGATCTTGCTTGCAGTAGTAATTACTATGGTGTTCTAATAGTGATTTCCTATTTCCCTCATTAATTCAATATTTATCAATTAGATTTTTTTTTTTCCTATGAGAATGAGCTATTCCTCCTTCCTAGTTTGTCTGTTTCATCAGTTATTTGTATCAGTAAGAACTCATAACTATTTATTTGGGTTATAATACAATTCTATCACTATTTATTTTGTTCAAATTGTTCAAGTTTTAGCCCATTCCTTTTTGGATTGAATGCTCTGCTGTTTGCGGCTGAGAGTTGGTACTGTTATTCTGTCTCTGTGTGACACAATGGAATTTTCCCCCAGGAGAGGCAGCTTCGCATTCAGTTTTTTGCGATTTGTGAGCTTCAGAAAGATAACTGAAGGAAATTGTCCTCATTAACTCTGAGAATTATTCACACATATATTTGAAATAATGAACTGTATTTTAGTGTAAAAGTAATACCCAGGGAAGAATAATGATACCATATGTTATCTTGGATTTGTTTATGCGTTACTAAGAATTATCATGCATTTCCTTAAGTATGATGCCATACCTTGATTATAATAGTCAATCCTTGAAAGTTTTGTCTGAGCCTAGTAAAGCGTCATGTAGGCAAACCTAACTAATCATTACTTATTGAGCTTCATCTTTATATTTCACATTCTTCCTTTAGGCATGGAGAAAATAGAAATAAACATGTTTGTTGACTGAATAAAGACAATATCTGCACTGAAGAATTGTAATGTTTTCTGGTAGGATATGATTTTAAAAGATGAGAAGCAATTAATTCAGAACGCACTGTTATATATAGAAAAAATTTACATTTTATGGAACAGATAGTAAGGGATGCTTCTAATTAGAGGCATTGCTATTTGCTTTTCTTTGTGATTAAGCTTCAGGAAACTTAATTGTGGTTTATATTAAAACTGAAATAGTTATGAGATATAACTTAGTGTGATTTATTTGTCTATTATAAGAAGGCAGACTATACTGTGTTGAATATCAAAATCATTTTTTCTTGTCACCGAGAGCCCTGATTTAAAATTGTTGTGAATATTTCTAGCTTCAATATTATAATATACTGTATTTATGAAATCTCTGAGTGACTTTTTGATTTAACAATTTTAATGGTAATATTGAATTAACATTTATTTTGTTTTTTAGGTTCCACATATAAGTGGAATCACATGGTATTTATCTTTCTCAGTCTGACTTATTTCATTTAGCATAATACCCTCTAAGTCCATCCATGTCACAAATGGCTGAGTAATATTCTACTCAGAATATTAAAGTATATACTTCAGAATATTGAAGTATATGTGTATAACTTCAAAGGTAAAATGATTAAGAAGTACAAATTGGCAATTATAAAACAGTCACAGAAATGTAAACTACAGCATAGAAAATATACTCAATTGTAATAACTACATATGATGTCAGGTAGATACTATAATTATTGGGGCAATAATTTTAAAAGTTATAGAAGTGTCTAGTCATTGTGTTGTATACCTGAAACTAATATATCAACTGTAATTAAAAAATTAAAAAATAATTTTAAAATTATAAATAAATAAATAAATAAATAAATAAATAAATAATGTCAAAGTTTTTCAAAGAAACATAAGATTCTACAGTCTATTTCCTCACTCTCACTTGGCCTCATTCATCACAGCATGTAGAATGGATGTTATTATTCCATAGAGAGTATCTCCAGTGTTCAGATTCAGAAATAACTCACTTCGACGTGTAAACATGAAGCCTCATGAGAATGTGTGTGCTTACAGATGTTAGGCTTACTCACTCAGTCACTCACTCATTCTGCATAAAAAGTTTACAGCACGAATAATAGGTTCAGGAGTCAACCAAGTCACAAAGACATAGACACCATGTGTTTGTGGGATCACTGAGGAATACTCAAAATGGCAAATTTAAATTTGAGAACACAAAATGTGCAGTGTTCCTTCAAGGCAGTATTTGGAGAAAGGATATTTTTTAATGTCAACCATAATTTGGTTATCAGATCACCAGGCTTTTATGGTCTTTATATTTTGGTATCATGAAATGCAATGGTTGGGGTTCTGTATTTTCAGGAGAATTTGACCTTCAATAAAAGTTTACAAGCCCTTTATTAGTTTGAGAATAAGACTCCTTTTGAGATATAGGAACTCAGTTTGGGCAGAACTAGCTTTTAAAAACAAAAACTCCGGCAGCTGTCTCTACATCCAGGATGTGATGGAATCAAGCTTGTGGAGAAGAAAGGATAATGTATGGGAGTTTCCCTACCAAGGCCTTTGAGAATATACTTCCCCCACATCTAACAATATATGGTAGAATGTGATATAATACGGTATAATAAATCTCATTTTATCAATTGTCATGGCCGGGCCAACAACGATTGTATTTTAGAACAGAGCATCGTAAAGATAAGTGTCAGAACAGAAGAAATTGTAGGTAAGATTAGAAAAAAAAAATGATACCATGAAGAAACTGCTTTCTGCAGTCATTGTTAGGAGAGAGGGGCTAAAACTTACTTACAAAAAATCATACCTTGTTTTTCTCTGAAAGGTGAGTGATTTTCTATTGTTTTATACATAGATTTAATCTCCCTCACACTCCCCAGTCAAAATGTAACATTCTAGCATTCTTATTGGTGGATTATTTCACCATCCGCCACCTCCTCACCTCCGTGACAATGCTGACCTTTTTTATTTAAGCAATTCGAACATCAAACATATATGTATATATGTATGTATATATGTATGTATGTATATGTATATATACACATATACACATATATATGTATATATTGAAGTTTAGTTATTAGGTTATCATCATCATCATCATTTTATTACTGGCTGTTCCTATTCAGAATAACAATGGGTAAGAAAAGAAATGA
The DNA here is from genome assembly GCA_004027375.1 of Macroglossus sobrinus. NCBI lineage: Eukaryota > Metazoa > Chordata > Mammalia > Chiroptera > Pteropodidae > Macroglossus > Macroglossus sobrinus. The sequence goes on from PVKZ01000590.1 coordinate 188,979, forward strand.
CAAGATTTTTTTTTGTAACTCCTAGGCTTGTTAGATGATAGCTATTTTGGATAAAGGAGATTATATGATGATCTTTATTTCTCAACTTTTCAAATTACTTTTATTTCCATTCTAATGTGAGAAATATCTTCTGGCCCCGTTGATCACACAACACACACACAAATCCACTCAGAAAAGAAAACCCAAAACAAATACAAACAGAAAATAGTACCACCACCACCAATGAGGGAATTACTATTAACAGCCCTTTTTTCTTTCTTATAAACACTGGTTTGGGAGGTCTGGCTTCTAAGAAGCCTCCTTATCTCATGAAGTAGCTCTGTATAAATTAAAACTTAACATTACCCAGAAATTTGGCTAAGTTTCATTACTGACACACATCTTACTACTCTTAGACAAAATTTCAAGGAAGCAGACATTTGCCTGTTTCTGATCACGTAGCCTCAACTCTGCATAGTCATATTTAGATTAGAGAACTTTAACTTACAAATCTTACTGAAAGTGTGAGTGCCACTATGATAAAAAGCTCATAAATAAGAGCATGAAGCACATTTAAAAATAAAGATTACAAGCCTTACAAAACAGATTCGGGAACAACGTCTCTTTACAGAGTGAGTTATACATGGGAAGGTTCTCTTGATAATGAGAATTATTAATACATTCAAAAATCAATATTGTTTCTCTTGTTGTAGTAAAATAAATATTAACCCACAATTTAACAATTATGAATCATTTAACTATCTACCTTTTGTTACAGTCATTTAAATCAGAGATAGAATTTGTTAGTCTTCAGAATACTGTGCATAGAACAATGCATTGATTTTAGGGGCATTATCTAACCTCTCTTAGCCTCAATTTGCTCATCTCTAAGAATGGGTGAGACCAACTAATTCATAGGATTTTATTGAGAATGGTGATGGTTGCTCAGTAATTATTTATCAAATGCATTGAAGAGGCATTTACTAATGGTTGATTCTTCATTTAATTAGTAATTTAAGGATTAAATTAAATCAAAATCTACACCCAAAAGACTTAAGAGCTATATGGCTCTCTGGAAAATTCTTTATGGATAGTACCTCCCTAAATCATTTCACCAATATTAACGATATTCTGGACTCAATTTCATATAACTAGGACGAGGTTACCAAAAAACAAAATCTTGAAACAAGCCAGTCATCAGGATGCTAACAAAATTGCCTCAAAGCCAGCTCTGTTGAGGTGATTGTGTGTGGAAGAAAAAGGGCAGCGTGATTTCCAGGTAATAGCTCCAGTATTTTTATATGAAGTTCTATGCAGCAAAGTCTGAGAAAAAACTATATTAACATATAGGATGAAGCAATGAGAAGGAACCCAAACCATATTAGAGTAATAACAAAACCTGCATCAACATGATAATGATATTTATTACTACAGAAAGTTATTTAGAATATAGGAGGACTTGCACTGAACTTTAAATCACAGTCATATATATGAAAGTACTGCAATACATGGATCATATTTAGGAATATATGTTGAGAGTATCTAAAAAACACTGAAGTTATTAATCAGTAATAACTGTCATGTAAATAAATTTGTGCTGTATACTTAATTTGTCTAACAAATGATTAAAAGGATGTGAGAATTCAGTATAAATACACATATGAATAATATTCAGAAATCTGTTTTGGCCACAGAGATTTCATGTCAGAGAATATAATCTACCACTGGGGGAAAAAAAAGAAAGAAAAAAAAGAATGTGAATAGCCAGGGTGCTTAAAGTGTAATATATTTTTTTCTTTTAAAAATACTGAATTGTTCCTAACATGTTTTAAAAATATTTATATATCAGGAGTGACTACTCTTTAGAATGCTTGGAAAATATATCAAAGGGTGTTGTTAATTATTGTTCATAGATGCTGTTATATTCATATTGGTAAATAACTTACATAATGTATTTTAAATTGTAATTCTTTTAAAGGATTAAGAAAGCAAAGATGACATTGCTTCCAAAGATTTTGATGAAATAACTTGCTTAGTGTTCAAAATTCTGGGTAAATTTTTGTCTCTCTCTCTTTTTTTTTTTTTTTTTTTCTCAATTCACTTTGCTGTCCTGGTATCTGAGAACATTCAGCAGTGTGCACACAATCAGGCATCTACTACTACTCCATAACCTAAGCAAGGATAAATTTCATTACATTTGTTTCTTTTTTTTTTCTAATAAGTTTAAATAATAATTTTCAAACTTCATTTTAGAACCAGAAACCCATGGTCAACCAGCTAAATAGCTTGGCCAATTCTCTGATCAAGAAACAGTTAAATAAGTTTTATGTACTGCTGAAAACACAACTGATTGATAACTGAGTGATTCTTCTTTTCAACTTGCTGTCTAGACCTCACTCCAGATGCAGGAATAGAGATGTACATAGGGGCAATGCCTTGACTTTTCATCATTTGCTACTGCAGTGGTGTGGCAGGAGAGTGGCTGTGTCTCCATCATGTTGGTTTGTAATATAAGTAACAATGATATTCAGACACTTTATATACTTTTTAATCTGGCCTAATCTAGTCTTATCACTGGATTAGTGTAGATAAAGGTTTCATCAGTTCTCTTCAAAAAGAACTCTTATGGGTGTGTAGGTTTTTTTTTTTTTTTTTTTTTTTGGTCTCTGTAACAGCAACTTAGAGGATCTAATTCATAATGTCACTCCAATTTTTAAAACTCTATCATCATGAATGGAAAGTGGACAAGAAGAAGGAAAGGTCAGACCTTCTGTTTAGTTAAGCCTTTGCCTAAAGGAAGTTTGTTAGACAGAAAGTTTTATTTAAATTGACAGTTAACTGGGAATCACTCTAGACAGGCCTATTGTCATCAGCATGCTATTTTAGTTGCTTATGGTTTTTTATTTTTTCTTAAAAAAATAGTACTCTATAATGTGCTCTGAGGCATTTGATCACACATAGAACTAATAAATTCCAAAATAAAGAAATGTCTTTAACTAAGGGAGTTTATAAACCAGGATAGCAATGAACGAGATGGCAAATCTCCAGAAAGCAATGGTTTCTTAAATTTTGTTTCTGTATTTTGTATCCTAAAATAGATATATGTATAATTATATGTAGATACACATACATGTATGTGTATATATTTATACATATATTTATATCAATACACTCATTAGAAAACACAAAGGTCACTTTTTATTTGTACCTTTAAGATATTCAAATATATTTTCTCTATTTTATTATTTCTTTATTTTATTAGTGTGTGCGCCTTAAGTATTCATCTTTCTTTTTCCTGAATCTTTAAATCTTTCAGAAAAACCAGGAATCAAGATTGAACAAGCCAAAGACTCCAGGGAAGAGTAAGAGAAATTCTTAAGAAATGAGTGAAAGATGTAAGATGCAGTAGTTAGAGCTTAGCCTACTGTCCAGAAGAAAGAATCAGCATGTGGTCAAAGTTGAACCTCACTGGTGCTAAGTCTCACATGTTTAGAAAAAACATTAAAAAAGGAAAAGAAAGCAGCTCCTTTAGGAGTGTGTGTGTGCCAGCATAAGCAGTGGATAGATGATCGGATGGTGACTAATAGAAGTCACATGAATTGAGGAAAGTTGAGAAAAGTAACATCAGTGAACAGAACTGTAGACAAATGTCTTACCTTCTCTAAGTCTTGGTTTCTTCATTAGTAAACTTGGGATAATAACAGTATCTCTCTTATTGGATTGTTATGTTATTTTAAAAGATATTCATGTAACAACTAAGTTCTTACTGTTAATTCTATAACATGAAGTTTTCAAAAATTAGTGTCTCTCTTGTTATTTCACACATGTCCACTTACCTATGGTTTATGTTGATTATATTACTTCTTGGTGAGTTGGATTGCATGTTATAATTTTCCTATGTGGCATACCATTTCTTCAGTTGACAACCAACATTCTGATGGGCTACAGTGTTATAGATGAATTACCAGCCATGGTAGCTAAGATTTTAAAGAATGCATATTCTCAGTGGAGAACTATAATGAAATTCAATATAACACCAGTATCAGCTAATCAGACCAGATATTGGCTTAATTTGAAAAGATATTACTTATACATTACTGGAATAGACATATCACTGTGTACCAAGAAAGCATCAGCCCTGACTATGTGATTCAAAATTCAGCTAATCTATTGTGGGGAATTTTCAGGGGGAGGATTTTTGTGGATGGGGGATCCTCTGATTTCCATCTGTTATGGCTTTTAAAGCAGGAGTCTGCCTAGTGATTCTAGAAGAAGAAAGTAAAGAAGGAAGAAAGGAAGGAAGAAAAGAAGGAAGGAAGGAAGGAAGGAAGGAAGGAAGGAAGGAAGGAAGGAAGGAAGGAAACCGTAACAAAACTAAAGAAACAAAAATTAAATTCTTCACCTAATACCTGATTGTTGATTTAATCTTCTAATGATTAGCTAGCTTAAAGTCTCTTGTGAATGCTTAGGGATTTATTAAAGCAATAAAAATAATTAAAATTAGGACAAATGTATTGTATTACTAAGTTACCAAAGATTAACAAAAAGAAAGGATGTCTCCAAGGGGACAAAACAATGCTTTCATTTTTGAAATTCTATGTTATTAAGTATTTATGAAAAATAATTAAGTTGGATGTACACATAAATAAATTGGTTTTAAAAAATCTTGGAATGCCTGTGTGAAAAATGACAAAATAAAATAAGACATCCAAGAAAATAAAGAAACACTCAGAAAAGCATTGAATTTTAGGAGATTTGGTTATTGGCTACACTTCTCATTAAGCTTTTTCTAAGAGAAAGGACTTTAGGCAAACTATATTGAAACAAATTAACTGAGATCTACTTGATCCAAAAAATTGTCATGTCCCACCAAAGGAAAAAGATTTTTTAGGTTTGTCAGACCTGCTCCAGACCTCGATCACTGAATGTCTGAACTGTAAATGTGGCATGATGTAGGTGGACTTAATGAGCACTAAGAACGTACACTGTCATATCTAAGACTAACTTCTTGTAAACTTAGTTGACTTGAGTCTTCTTAGAAAAGGTATTCCCTACTGTTTCTGCTGGGGATCCTTTTTGAAGCAGTTCCTTAATGGAATATAAAAGGCAGAGAAACGAAACCTAGAATATCTGAAGTTTTGCAGAAACCACAGAAATTTTGGCTGCCTGATGTTGATGAGTGAAAGGGACAAGTTATGCCCAGGAAGCATATTGCTTGGATGGACACATTACCTGAGGTTAGCTTAAAAATAGTGATGTCTGAGCTCTATGTAGATTGAGGATTTCTGCAAGAAAGTGAATGGTATATTAGAAATAATCTAAATATATTACACACTAACTCTAATCTTTCTCGGGGCAGGAATTGATGGAATAAACCAATGAGACATCGCATTACTCACAGCTTATAGGCATCATAAAGTTTGAATTGGCTTAGATGTATACCATAGGAATTTATAGGTCCCATTGATCTCCAGCTTTTTGTAGACACAGGATTCTCTAATACAGGTAAATGAAGCTGTATTAGTAACTACACTAAATCCAAAAAAGATCTCCTGGGCCAGGAGCTCTTATTCTTTTATTTGTGTCACTAGGTCCATTGCAAAATAACAGTTGTGGTGTGAGTCCCAATTTTTAGCTTCCTAATTGGAAAAGTGTCCTTGTTGTGTTCTATGTTTGGACAACATCTAGAGTAAGGGATGAAGTGGAGCTGCAATCCCAACTGACTAGAACAAATGCTTCAGAGGTATTCTGTCAGAAAGCACAGTAAGTACAAGCAGTCCTCATTTTACATGGCATTGTGTTAAATGGCTCTTGTGCATATCAGAATATCAGAATAGTTTCATTGTTTTGTATGGTTCTGCTGTACAGAACCAGAAAACCATTCTGACATGTGTAAGTGTCCATTAACATAATACCATGCAAAGTGGGAACCAACTGTAGTTACTCTGGGACATAGTGGGTGGCAGAAGGGTGACAACATAATGTATTATTTAACTGGAATGGGTCTGGGCGTGAAAGTGGGCTCTATTAATTATCACACTAGGACAATAGGCATAACTTCGGATTGTTTCAGGCAAAAATATGGTCACTGTGATATTAGGTTTATAAACCTCTGAGACCAAGAATAAATGGAAAGGAAGAGATGATAGACAATACTAGTGGTACCAAGGGCTCTGCCCAGATACAGGGCATGGTCTTGAGATGATAACTTAGCCATTTCCTTGATTTCTATCATATTGTGCCTCCAAAGGCAGGTCTTGGCATGCCCTGTATTATACAGACAGCTCAGCACTCTCAGGATTGGGAAGATGTTTAGGGTTAGTGGAGGTCAAGCCTGAGCTTGACCACTTTCCCCAGTGCTGGTAGTACATGGCAGAACATCATCTTTGACAGAAAACATGCAACTTCATAAGAAGTCAATTTCATTGTTAGCTGACTCTAGTGTTAAATATTCTTTCTTAGATTATGTTGTTTTTAAGTCTTTCTATATGTCCTACCCTTTTCTGTCTTATGAATTAATAAAAAGCAAATTTCTTTTTTTTTCTTTGTACTCTTATGTTATCCCATAGACAATTACTTCAAGAAAAAAAAAATTCCCTTTGCTTCAACCAGTCATTATATAATTTGTTTCTAGTTACTTAGGAAAAAAGTATATTAGAAATATCTTTAGAAGATGCAAGAAACTTTCTTGCTTTGTGTCAGAATTAACAAATAAGTAGTACAATTTGATTTCTATGTGATATAGAGCATTACCATTTTGATTCATGAGCTGTACTTATTACTGATGATAAATTTTAGTGTCCTGTTCTGTTAGCTATTATCTTTACTTTTTCTCATTTATCACTTTTTAATCTACTTTGTGGACAGTCAGATCTGTCACTAGAATTTCAAGAAACAATTAAATAAAACTGTCTTCCAAGAAAATATACTGTCTCTGTCACTATATTAAAAAGGTTTTGTTTTAAAAAGATTTACAAAGTCCTGCATGATCCTCCCGCCCCTAATTCACCAAGGCTTCAATGTTGTTAAACTAAGCTTCAGTAGGTATATGGATTCTTTTATTCAGTCATTTTTTCCGTGATTTATTTATTTTTTTATGAGTAGGCCCTATAGATACACACTTGGCATATATGTTGCCAAGTTTCCAGTAGAGAAATAAGGTTAAGTCTGGGTAACAGCAACAACAAAAGTGTGTGTGTGTGTGTGTGTGTGTGTGTGTGTGTGTGTAAACCACAAAATTTTCACATTGTGATTGAGGAGCCACTGAATAACTTGTTAAGCATTAATACAGGGAATAGCACACTTATAAAGGATTAAAAAGCATTATTGTTAATTTTTATCTAATGTGGTCCTAACTAAAGTGTAGAGGTTTTTAAAGAAAGAAAACTCTCAAAGTTATTTGTGCTGTGAGGATGCTTTCCAAAATATATTCCCAATTTTTTAAATAAAAAATGATGTGACAATTGAAAGGAGAAAATCAGTTTGGTGGCCTGGCTGTGACAGGAAGGCTCTATTCGACTCATACATACAAGGGAGGCCAGTTTGCCTGAGGGCCATTCTTTGAAATTAGCCACTTTGATTTCTGTTCTTTAATGATAAGTCGTTCTTCCAGTTTTGAATCCACAAATTTTCTATATGAATTATTTAGGTGTTCACAGCAGGACTCTTAGCATGTATTTAGAAACAGGGTGTAAAGGAGCCATTGTTCACAGATTTGGGTTATTTGAGAATTGATGACTGTCAACTGGGGACTTGAAAAAAAATTATAGAAAAATTCCAGAGGCTGGATTTCTTGAGTACTTCTCCCTAAACACTTTAACTGTAAGCCTATCAATTTTTAAATTACTCTGGTTTCTAAGATACACATATTTAGCTCTGAGACAGTAAAGAACCTGAATTTGCCCCTAGGTCAGCAGTTGTACTCTAATTGCTGACATTAGGTGAATACCGACCAGCTAAATCATAGTGGCTCCAGACCGTTTTAAGGAGCTGTGTCTGCACAGTATATAGCCTCATGTGCAAAATAGAAGATTGCTTATACAAACAGAAGAGCACACGTGAAAATTCCTTTTTTGTGTTGAGAGCTGCTTATTTTGTACAGATAATTACCAGGCCACATTCCCGCTAAACATATTCTGCTGCCTTAAATTGGGTTCTTAATTGTGAAAATTGATCCTTTGAAGAGATGAAACCCTTTGAAGGTTTCTTTCCTGACTGCAAAATTTTATGGGTTTTTGTCTATAAATTGAATTGTGCAGGATGACTAGGCTGATGGATTCTATAGATTGAGGTCTAGTGGTGTCACATTACCCTTTTTTTCTACCAGAATACTGTCTCTGGCACAAAAGTCCATGGGCCATGAATTGATGGTGATACTAACTTTCCAGTAAGTCAGATCTCTGCCTTTGGACATTTTTTCCCATTTCGATAGTCTCTCATTTTTGGCAGCAAAGGAATTGGAAAATATGGTTAAGTCTATCAGGATAAGTTATAATATGAGGTAATTGTAATGGCTATATGAAGATGAAGGGTATTTAACATTAACAACTGATTGTATTTGTGACTCTGTAAAATGCTTTGAGCACTAGGAAGAAATGACTCTAGAAAGTCCAAGGCTTGTATTTGTCTTTTATGTCATTTCCCAGAAAGAAAATAGTTGACAAGACTAATAGTAGGACACCAGATCATTCAATAGTGAGAGGTTAAATTTTATTTGTCTTGTAGATACAGAGATCATCTACATAGACAGGTGTAGTGTGCAGAATTGTGTTTTCAAATCTTCATTTAGCCTTTATTTTCCGTGTGTATTTTCATTTATTTCCTCCTCTGCTCTGCTAGTATTGCCTTATAGGATTTAAACTGAATCCTAAAAGAGATTATACTCACCTGGCTATGAAAATTTAAAAAAAAAAAAAAAAAAGAGCATACAATTGTGTGACAAGCATGCAAGGTAGGCATGAATAGTTGTTTGTGTTTGCACTCTAAGTCAGGCTGTTGCCATTAGATTCTCAGTAACTTTGCCTCAAATACTTCCATGATGAGAAAGGTTCTCATTTAATCTGCTGTGGTATGGCCTGGACCCCACATCTGTACCATGTAAAGATGGGTCCCACTGTTATACACTATTATTATCACATATTATTATCATCATTAACTCTAAATGTTTTATAATTGGTAAACAATAGTTGTTCTCTTCCCCACTCCCCTGCTCCCTACCACCACCATATAGCATTTCAAAGGGCAGCAGTGTTTTATCTATTTACCTTCTTATTCTGCCTTCTCCCTTCCTGTGTACAATAAACATGGCTGCAGTTTGATTCTTATATTATTATCCATTTCCTTACAAACATCACTGAATTGCAATACCATGACCTCCAGCACCTGCTGCCTGCTGCAGAGCTTGAATTAAACATGCTTTGCACCCACAGCACATTTCATACCTCAACCAGTAAAAAGGTATGTTTTTGTGAGGCTGTTTCTGTCCTACTAGAAGTTGAAGAAGGACTGAAGAAATATTAAAGAGTTAGAAGAAAGATTGGTGTAGTGTGGGGAATGAGACAAGGCAAGTTTGACTTCCAGATTTTTGGTTTGGGCAACTGGGGAACTGTGGTACTGTTATCCAAAATAAGGGGAGAGGTAAAAGAGCAGGGTGAATGAAGAAGAAAATTAATTTGATTCTGAACATTTGTAGTATGAATAAAATAGCAATGCCCCTTGCAAATAAATGTCACAGGGTTGTGATTGTTGCAGATGGACACTGACACAATTTAATTGAGAAGTATTTCTGGTAAAAAGTATTGCCAAAAGCAACCAAAAAACAAGGAATTCTTGATTTTGGCCTCTTGCAGTGGAATGCAGATGCCTTTTCATTTTATACTCCAAATATTCCTGAGCTGCAACACCACATCTCATCATTGGTGCATCCACTGGTTAGCCTGCAGGGTGTAGGGACGCAGAGATGGATAAGGCACCTCTCTTCACCCAGGAGTGCTCTCAATGTGGAAAGCGAGAAATACCATAATGCAGTATAGTTAGTATAATAACTGACATCTGGACTCTATACTGCCAGCTCAGAAGAAGGAATAATTACTCTGTGGACACTGAAGCTTTATTTAAACTTCGAAATCAGAGTGATGCTTGATTCAGATTGAAGATTGAGTAGGCATGGAAATTATGAGTTCTTGCAAATTATGAGTACTTACAAATTGTGAGTGGTGACATGTGGCAATGTAGTCCCATCATTTAAGGTTTTCTTAGGCCAATGAAAAGGTCAAATTTTGTTTAGTTAAGTGAACCATTGGAAAATGTCATTTTAAATTACACATGTATAGCTTTCTACCAACATACCATCTAAGAAACACCCCAAATTTCACAGCTGTGAGAAATGACACAACCCTTTAACATCAAAGTAGTCAGCAGAACCCACACAGGCAGCAGATTCTGCTTGTGAAGCATGAACTTCAGACAGTAACTGATAAATGTTGGAGAAATGGACTTTCAATAATTTTAGCAATTCATCATAAGTCTCAGTTTTGTGTTTCTCAACCTCATTTTTATTATCACTCCCCTGTCAAAGAGCCTTTTTAGACTTTTTCCCTAATTACCTTTCCTTCTCCCCATGAAATTAAACACCACAGATATATGTTATGTTTATACCCAACCACAAATGATTGTAATATCTAAGAATTTTTTACCCTGCAAGGGCAAATTTTTGCCTCATTGGGATTGTTATTACTCCATTGCTTATTATGTATGATTTAGATGAAGATGTTAACATAAAAGTTTGTCTCCTAGATTGCTTGTGACCCAACATTATTTTAAAAGGGGTCTATATTTTGTTTTGTTTACATGCTTCAAGCATATAAATCTCAAGACATACATTGACTAATATCAAACCCTTTATGTGACCCCCAAATTCCATGCAAAGCAGAAATTGTGTTCACATTCCTTATGAAACCATTCTCAATTTTTGACATATAGTTTACCAATGAAGACCTTGACTGCCTGCTATTTCTCAGATTTTCTAAAAACACCCCCCCCTTTTTTTTTTTTACAATATCATGAGTAATAATTTAAAAAATAGAGAACAAAAAAATCTTCATATGGACAGTCCTCCTTGTTTTGGCCATAAATTTCCTCTGGCAAACCTCAACTGTACAAAATCACAGCAACAAGCAGTTAGAGCAATTTCAAAGAACACACACAAACACACTTGCAAACTAAAAAAGAGGCATAATTTACTTGGCAAACACAAGCTGCGGCCAAAATTGTTATGTAAAGTATCATGCTTCAGAAAATAGCATACCCACAACTATGCAGCATGGAGGCTCCTTATGAAAAAAAGTAGAGATAGGCTAAAAGAGGGAGGAAAGCCCACAGGAAGATAAAGGAACAACTTCCAGGCTTGGAAAAGCTAACGTGGAAAGGAGATGGGTTGAGAACATCAAGTGAATAAAAAAAATGTCCCCTCTTCCAGGGACCTGTTTAGAACCTGAGGAGCAAAGGGTTTTAGATCCTTTCCTAAGATAACTAGCATGCATGTGAGAGGCCTTAAACAAATGCAGATAGAGCCTATGAACTCCAAAAGATGACTGTCCTGAGAACTAAAGCGTTGACATCAGAAAAGCATGGAGGAAACCAGAGAAGAGCTCCCCATAGTCCAGTTATCCTCTGGTTCACATGCACCAGAACTTGGCAGCATCAGTCAAAAGATTTTGCCAGTTCCATAAACCAGTCACTGAAATGACATATTATTAAAACTATTAAAAACTATAAATGAAATATTTTAGATATTTTCCCCAGGTGAAATAGAAATCAGCATGAAAGTTGAGGAGGAATGGATCTATGTTATCTTGTGATCCATGGAATGTTTAAATGAAAAAAAGTTTAGGTAGGAATGGCCTGAGATGGGGTCCATTAGCAAAACATACCTCAGTGCTCCTCTTTTCTCTTGGTTTCCCCTTCATCTGTGGAGCTTTCTACCATCTCTCTTCACATCCCCTCTTCAGCCCTCAGACACCTGGCCCCTTTGGTCCTGGAGGACAGAATTGCTGCCATCTCAGATACACTGAGGTTGCTGGTTTATAAACTTTCTTTTGATCTAGGGCTTAAAGTTCACTGCTTCCCAAAAGAATGATCTAGGTACATAAATAAAATACTCCACGGGAGAGTGGTGTTGGGGAATCTAGGATGAATAAATTTAAACAGGCTAATCAACATGTTAGTAAACACCTGATTCTTCAAGAGAGGCATATAGTACACGAAGTTTCCTAACATATATTGAAAGATAGTTTGAGAAATGCTAAAAGGCAATTATAATTTACTTTCACACTGATGAATGGAAACTTATTTCTACTTAGGGTCAGAAAAAGTTCTTGGTGAGCAAAAGTAACTCATTGTAGTTACTTTGAGAACTGAATTAATATTTGATTTATTAAATTTGATAAATTTTAAAAACTTAGATTTCTTTTAGCTTTTCAATTCAACCTATAAATCTTGGCCTTCTATCAGGATATCTACTATTCATAATATGCAAATAAAGTCACATTACATGCATCAAAATAGCAATCAATTAACTCAGTTTAAACAGACTAAATCACCTTGAATGATCAACAGTTACAATTTAAATTTAAAAATATTTTATCTATACTTGTAAATTTAATAACTTTTTTCGTAAGTGATTCAAATATATCGCAAGGTATACTTATGATCTGCACTTATAAAACCTTTCAAAACCCTTGCAGTTAACCTTTTTATCACACTTAATCTATGCCAGATATTTTTCTAAGCTTTTTATATGTATATTAATTTATTTAATCCTCACATCAATCCCACAAGGTAGCTAACTATTCTGATTTGTTTTATAATTGAAGAAATTGAAGTATTCAAGTATTGAGCAATTTGCTCAGTCACACAGATAAGTTACAAAGTTTTTATTAATTTAATGCATTAAACTATAATAAAATAAAATTCTCTTAGATATTCTAATACTCTTGACTAACTAAATTCTCTAATAATTTTCACTTAAAAATTACAAAACTGTTATGGTAGATTCTCTCAAACATATAAATACCTTAAGACACAGATTATTTGTAATTTAACATAACATTTTAATATCAAGGATTGAGTTTTACTTTTATTTCTGTCTTTCTAGAGTTTAAAAGGTCCAGATAAAGAGAGTTATCATTTCAGACACATTAAGGTTATCAACCAATAAACTCAGGATCACAATCGAGTTACTTTTCAGTCAGAAACCAGAACCTGGAACATGGAGCCCAGAGCAAAAAGCTTCTAGATGATTCTCCTAGAAACAGAGTTGGAATGATGGGCCATTGATTTCAGTACTTCCCACGGGGCATCGATTCTATTGTGCTCAACTGAAATTTTCACCTACTTCTGAAATTAGAACCTCCTTCGTGTGCGCGCGCACGTGTGTGTGTACATGGGTGTCTAAGGACTGCTTGATTCAACTTATGTATTTTTTCTTACTGTCTCATCCTCATTGAATTTTGTGCACTTTTCGTATTTTCCTTTTAGCAGCAACTATCCTCTTAATGATAAATTATTACCAGCAGTTTGCAAATAAGGAAACTGAGGATCTGAAAATTGATTCACTTTCCCTAAACCCAGTGTTGGATAAACTGTAGAAATGGGATACAAGCCTGGTGTTCTACATTCCAATCCATGACTTGTTTGCTGCTTAATAATTGGTTCCTAATCCACTTGTAATGGTTGGTAGGCAGAACTTTCAGTCTGCCCCGCAAGAGCTCTGTGTCTTCATGTTGAAATTATATTTTCTTAACTTTTCCCCTCCATCTGTAACTTTCAAAATATTCACAGTTACTATTAGGTCATTCATTCTTTCATCAGCCAGTTCCAAATTATTTACTGGGGTCTTGTGATTTGCTGAGCACAACTCTTGATACTTGGGAGGTTATGAGTACAAATTATTAATTTATACTGAGAGAAGGGTTAGACTTCTCTTTAAACAGACCCCTCACTCCTGTATTTGTCACTCTCTCCCCAAGTAATAGAAATCCAAATTAAATTTAATTTAATTTAAAGCAAATGGTTTAGTCATATAAATGAAATATCTATGAGCAGGGAGCCAAGCCTTCATGTGTGGCTGGATTTGGGGTCTGTGGGATGTCACAAAGTCAACCTCTGTTGGTCTTATGATCTGTTTCCACACATTCTCTGTCTCCATGTCTCAATTTGCTACATTATGAGTTTTGGCTTGATTTTCCCTGCTGCTAAATACTTCTTCCATGTGGCAAATAAAAATGGCTGCAAATTTCATCATTTGTATTTTTCTTTCATCTTGTGATTTAACCGAAAACAAGAGCATCTCTTCCAAAAAAAGCTCTTGGAGGAGAAATCTTGGAGAGAACATTAATTGACTCAGTTTGAGCCACATGCCCATCTCTGAATGAATCATGATGACTAGAGGTATGGAGAGGGTTGAGCCACATGCCCTGGGGTAAAGCTGCTCCCACCTAAGCCACTTGGAACGGTGAAGGGTGGTTATTTAAAGAAAGAATGGTAGGCAGACAGACCTCCTGAGCCACATGTGTATTTTCTCTCTTTCCTTCTCTCCTTCCTTCCTTAATAGCTATTGTGTATCTACTATGTGCTCGTTATTGCATATAGAGTCAGGAAGAAGACATAGATGTCCTTGCAACTCTGTAGCTTAGCATACTAGCAAGAAATATAGATATCAAATGAATAGTTCAGTATTCAGTTGACTAATTCATTTTAATTGTGATAAATGTTAAGAAGCAGAAGTACAAGATGTTAACACAGAGTACAGTAAGAAAGTAGCCTAGCCTGGAGGGTCAGGAAAGGCTTTCTTAAAAAAAAATATGATTGAGATATTTATTGATCTCCACATAAAAATTAGTAGTTAACTTAAAAAAATAAGGAATGAAGAGCAGACTAGGGAGAGCAAAGAGTAGCTGTGAAGACTCTGACATGGGCAGAAACATGGTGACTGAATGAACTAAGAGGCTAGGATGACTGGGTTATATGCAACATGGAAAAGAGAAACAAGAAATGGAGCCAGAGCTGGGTAGAGAGAGATAAAGAGCCAGACCATGCAGGGTTTTGAAAAATCATGGCTGGTATATATCGCTTTATAGAGACAGTGCCCTACATTTATGGAGGTTGTGTAATCCAAAAGAATGAAATGAATGGTAGGAATTTCTGGGCATTAGAAATGAGAACTGGGAAGACAACAACGTGTCAGATATTTGAGGGCACCTGGGTCTTACAAAGTTTCACAAATCACTCCATGTAGCTGGCAGTTGACTCTGCCTGGGGGCATGGTCAGACTAGAAACAGCTCATGCTTGGGAATTCTCCATCAGTCTTTCACAGCCTAGAGAACATTCAATTCAGTAGGTAAAAATGAATGACTCTGGTGACTAAGTGTATTTTAAAATTCCCCAGAAACATGAAGTATGTCCTGCTTTTGAGTTTTGAGAAATATAGACATTCCCAGAACTGTCTACATGTATCTCTTTATCTTCAATCCTTTGCTGAGATAACTCCTATTTGTCCCTGGATATAAGCTCAACTATCACTTCCTTTGAAAACCTTCCCATATACTCTTTACTGTAGTTCCTTTTCATAGCTCTTAGAGTCATGAATTACACATCTGTGTGATGCTATGTGAGGTTGTAGCAATAACTCACCCCACTAGAAGATAAGTTCCATGTGTTTAGACTATCTCCCCAGTGTGTGACCCAGGGCTGAGCACACAGCAGGTGATCAGTAATTATTTATAAATAAATGAATAATCTCAGTTTTTCTGGTTCATATTTTTTTTTTAGATTTATACTTAAACCTGGTGATATTCAAGATTGTACTTGATTTCCAATTGAAAACTTGTTCACAATGGGTTCTTAATAGTATTTGCTAAAAGGAATTAAATGAAGAAAAAAATCCAGGCTGATTTTAGAATGCCTAAGCCATGTAACTTTTTACATGTAATTTGATTAAGAGATCAAAAGCACAGAACTATCCAAGTAATCTTCTGAATTCCTCTCTTTGTAGAGCCACACATTCATGACCTTTGTCCCTGTCTCTGAATCCCTCTATCAGAAAGACGCCTGCTGCTGTGACTCTGAGGGGGGATGAGACGTGAGGAAGAGGGAACAGAACCTCTGGGCCGAATAATAAGCTCATCTCCTATAGCAAATACCAAGATAGTCCATGGCTCAGCTCTTGTCTGTCAAGTCCTTCTTGGGCATTTTTATTAACTGTTCAGTGTTTAAATGCTTCTCAGTGGAGGAGTATTAAACACACATACAAACACAAATATATATTTCTCATTCGCTGAAGTTGTCTCTCATGTTTAGTTTTTGTGCCAACCATAACTTTTACAATTTTACATTATCCTTTAACCTTCGGTTTCCTCTTGAATAAACAACATGTGCAGCCCTCCGAGCAGTAGCTGGTTAGAACTGCTCCGTGGCCACTAGGAAACAAGATTTCAGCGATACTAAAATATTCATGGCATTTGGACTTGTAACTGTTGTACTATTCTAGAAAGGGAATCTTGAAGATGAGTTGACATAGCTCCATCAGCAAACATCCCACCGGATGTTTTCTTAAGCATTCTGAACAAAGTTCAACTGCCCTTTGGGAAAGAACACACATTTCTTCTTAATTTATAATTTTTGGAATGATACCAACCCAAAAAATCTGAAGAGTTCATAAGAGAAAAAATATCCAAATATAACAATACTTCTCCGTTATTCCATAGTATATAGGTTTTTTTTTTTTTAAGTATCTCAATAATCAGTTATTACCATTTCTTGAGGAAAGCAGGGCATACAAGCCTCATTTATAGGTGTTGTAGAAGGAACAGGAAGGTTTTATTTCTTTGAGACTAAGAGCCTTCCTGGAAGGTTAGTTTCTTGAAGAATGTGTTAATAATTTCAAATCATGCTTAAGAAGCAATGCAATGCATTACTAATTTTAGCTCTGCATGAGAACAGTGAAATTAAGTGATCTATATGGACTTTTATTCTTTCATATACAGGTAGCCTTGTATATGAAAACATGAAGGACCTGGTGATTTAGAAAACGCGTAACTCAGTGTGGAAAACATTTATGCTTGGTTAAATTACATTTGCACATTTATTTTACATTTCTTTAGGCTACCGCAGCTGGTAGTACATTGCAGACCAGAAACAAAATAAAATAATAGTTTTTGACTATAGACCCTTCCAGTAATATCACTGAAACCCAAGTGGTCTAAAACATTTTCCTTCAGTTTAAGCAGTGTTTGGTTTTTCCCATGTATTCAAGAGTGACTAGGGATTCATATATTTCAATTTTGTGATAATCATCCTTGTACACTTGTTTGTTCTAAATGTTCACTGATTCCTTAGTGTTCATGGTTCCTTAGCCATGAACCAATACTAGTTAAAAAGTTATAGATGTTTCTCCTGCTGCTGTGCTACTCTCTGTTCCAGTGAGGACCCTGATGATACCTCGTCACTCTGATTCTGCATCGCCATGCCATGCTGAGGAGGTAGACTATGGTGGACTCTGGGACATTTAAAAAAAATTATAAGATGTATCATACATCAAATACATGTACTTTAATTCAAAATAAAACATGCATATAAAAGTGAATATAATATGACCATATATGTAAAGAATAAAAATAATAATAAGCATTCATGAACCCACCAGCCAGCCTAGGAACCTTCCTAACATCTTTAAAGCCCTCTGTGTGCCCCTCTCATCTCCTCCTCCCCAACGGAGGTGATACCCGCTGACCAGAATTTTCCATTACTCTTTCCCTTACTTTTCTTGTTATTCTCCCACATACATATCATCTCAAAAGAATATGGTATTTAGTTTTGCCTGGTTTTAACATTTATATACGTGAAATTACAATGTATTTGTTTCTCTCTGACTTGCTTGTTTTGCTCATTATATAATATATATTTTAAGACTATTTTTAGAGCTGTTTTAGGTTCATAGCAAAACTCAGGAGGAGATACAGAGATTTCCTATTCATGCCTCCCGCATTATCAACACCCCCCACTAGACTGGTACATTTGTTACACATGATGAACCTACATTGACACATCATAACCAACCCAAATTATAGCTTATTTTAGGGTAGAATCTTGGTGTTGTATATGCTCTGGGTTTGGATAAATACATAATAACATATATCCATGATTATAGTATGCAGAGTACTTCTGCTGCTCTAAAAATCCTCTTAGCCCTACTTATTCATCCCTCCTCTGGCCCCACACCCCTGACAACCACTGATCTTTTTATTGTCTCATAGTTTGTTTGTTTGTTTGTTTGTTTGTTTTTCCCAGAATGTCATATAGTAGGAATCTTACAGTATGTAGTCTTTTCAGATTGGCTTCTTTTGCTTAGTAATATATTTTAAGTTTCCTCCATGTCTTTACATGTCTTGATAGCTCATTTCTTTTTAGTGCTGAATAATATTCCATCATTTTGGTATCACAATTTATCCATTTCCCTACCAAAGGACATCTTGGTTGATTAATACACATTGGTGTGTGTAGCAGGGGTTTATTCGTTTTCATTGCTGTATAATATTTTATTGCATGGATAGCCACTTTAAAAATCATTTCTCCTCTTGGTGGACTTTTGGGTTGTCGGTACATTTTTAATAAAATGAGCGATGCTGCTGTGAACATTTATGTTCTGTGCAATTCTGTGTAAATATGTAAAAGTGTTTCTCTAGGTTATTTGCCTTAAAAATGAAATAGCTGCTGTAGAGTTAATACAATTTCATTTCAACTTTACTAGCTGAGGTCCAACTGTCTTCCAAAGAAATTGACCCTATTAATATATCCACCAATCATGAAAGAAAATTCCTTCTGCTTTATAATCTCATTGATGCTTGGTCTGGCATTTAGAATTTTTGCAAGTCAGGTTAGTGTAAAATGGTATTTCATTATTAGCAAAGGTGAATATTTTTAACATTTTTATTGCTCACATATGTTTCCAGTAAAAGAACTGTTCATGTCTTTGCTCATTCTTCTTTTGACTTGTCTTTTTCTTATTGCCTTGTAGAAGTATTTTATAGTTTGCACATTTAGAATCTTGTTTAAGAAAAACTTTCCTAACTACAACTTATAAAATTATTCTCCCACATATTTTTCTAAAAGTTTTAAAGTTATGTCTTTCAGATTTAAGTCCTAATTTAACCCATTTGAAATTATTTTGTATATTTAGTGAGGTAGAGATTCAATTTTTTCCCACATAGATATTTTGTTTTTCATTTATTAAATATTAATCTTTCATTTTCTCATTTATCTGCTTACATCTTTTCCCTGCAACTATTTCCATAGATTTTGTGCCATTTCTGAGCCCTCGATTTGGTTTCATTAGTATGTTTGTACAATTCTTTTTCACTATCATAATTGTCTTGTTCAATTAAATCTTTTCAAGATTTAAAAAGTCTTGAGGTCTATTAAGTCATTTACATCTAATTTTTCAAAAATGTTTTAGCTCTTCTTGGCTCTTTGATCTTTTATATAAATTTAAAATTCATCAAAAAGAAATATCCTATTGAATTTTAATTGAATTTTATGTGAATTTATAGCTTAATTAAAATAGAATTAAAATTAATGTCTTTAAGCTATTGTGTCTAGTCTATAACCATAATATATCTTTCCATTCTTATAGGCCTTCTTTAAACTCTTTCTTAAAAGTTTGATAAAGTTTTTCAAAATAGTCTCTTACTATTTACTAGATTTATTCCTAGGTGCTTTATAGTTTTACCTGCTATTATAAAAAATTTTTAAATTCTTATCTAACATTTTCTCTCAGGCATAAAGAAATACAATGAACTCTTGTGTATTAATTATGTCAATCTTGCTAAAATCTCCAATTCTAATAATAATTTGTCCACTTAGAATCTTGGGTTTTCTGTGTATACAATTATAGAATCTGAAAAAAATGAGAATACTATTTATTTCTTTATAATTTTTATACATTTAATTAACTTTTTATATTCTTGCATTAGTCCAGGAGATAATTAATTGTTTACTGTTAATAAAAAAGGCATGTATTTGGGATTTTATTTGGTAGTAATATGAACTATGAAGTGCTATTTGGGAGTATTTAAACTGATTAAAATTATTAAAGTATTGTAGAATTACATAGGGTTCTATTTATTTTTATGACAACTTTGGTACTTTTTAATCTAAAAATTTATTTCAGCTAAATTTTCAACATTTTGCCTAAAATTTGTTGATAATATTATCTTACTTTTATGTCTTTGCTTCATCTCTAATTATGCCAGCTTTATTATTATGAAATAATGACCCATTTAAGTTTTTTAAAAAAATTCAGTTCTAGTTATTCTTTAACACACATATTAAAATTTTAAAGGTATATTTTCTTGTTTTTGATTTCTAAAACTGGATTTAGGTAGATAAATATGTCTGTACATGAAGCTTTGTTTGAAATTTGTTTGGCAATGCTATATGGAATTATACATTATGATTTTATGAAAAACATGTATATTATTTATGCTGGTGAAAAATATGTATTTACAATGATTGTGTCCATTATTCTTATATGTCCTTTAAATTAATCTGTGAAATGTGTTCAAATTTCCTTTAGTCTTATTGATATCTTTTATCTTGTATAATAATACTGAGAGAGAAGTATTAAAATGTCAAATATTCACAGTTGATTTGTCAGTTTTTTATGCAGAGATATAAATACTTTCTTTTTATATTTTGAAAATTTCTTAAGTGAATTAAAGTTTAGAATTTTAATATCATCTTTATAAACTAAAGATTTAGCATTATGTGAAGACCCACTTTACCACTAATATTGCTTTTTGCCTTAAAATTGATTTTCTGTTATTAATATAGCTAAACTAGGCTTGTTTTGATTTATAGCATTAGTTTCTTATTAAATTTAAACTTGTTTCTTGTAACTAATACAAACATTATACTTTATTTATTATTTAGTCTAACGATCTTTGATTTTCAAGAAGAAATCATTTTGTTGACACTAAAATGACTGATATATTTGGGTTAACTTCTATCATCTTATCATCTACTTTCTATTTGTCCACTTCTATTTTAATATTTTTGTTTCTTTCTTGCCTCTTTTGATTGATATTTTCTTTCACCATTTTATATTTTCTCTCATAGTATAGGAGATATAAATTATTTTTCTATAGTTTTAATGGTTACACTACACATATAAAAATACCAAAGCAACCTAATAATTTCTAAAACTAATAATTACCTTTATTTTTCTACAATCATTTTTAAAGTGGCTTAACTGCAGTTATCTACTATAGGTAGTGAAGTATGCCTTACTTGGTTCAGTCTTCAGACTTTAATTAATTCATCATTTAATTAATAAATGATTTATTCTTGTTAAAATTTCACAAATTTCTATTAAATGAAATATTCCCATACATTTACAATTTTCTATGCTCACCATTCATCATATATCTCAGATCTTTAAGGACATTCTTTAAAAGTTATTTTTATGTGATTTTTTTTTGTAATAAAATCTCTGTTTTTGTTTACCTACAGGTGTCTTTATTTTGACCTTGTTCTTAAAAGATGTTTTTATTGGATACAGTCACTGGCAAATATTCTAAATGCCAGTTATTTTTTTCCCTGCACTTTGAATGTATTATTGCACATTCTTTTATATGCCTTTTATAATTCTGAATCAGAGTCTCAGTTCTGTAGATCATTCTAGTCTCAAATCAAGGAAGGTTTATAATTTGTTGACAAGCATTTTTTTCTCTGGTTCTCTTTATACCAACAGACTTCATGGAAATTCAGCTTCTTCTTCAGAGTCTCTATACAGTTTCTGGGTGGTCCCTGTGGATATCTCAAGTCACTTCTGCTCTCATGTAACAGATGCCATTTTCTTTGCCAGCCCTCACATGCCTATGAAACCTCATGAGGATGGATCACTCACTGTTGGGTGTACCACTGCACAGCACTGATATCCATGCCATGTCAGAGATTCCTGATCTCCATACCCTTGCTGGTGCTCCTCATGTGCCCATGACAGGCTGTGCTCTCCAGAGATCTGTGACGTGTTATCCATGAAATGGAGAAATTTATCTTTCTTACTCTTGTACGTTACACTAGCAGAAAAGAAAAAGATCTCATAGGGATGAGGATTAAACATCTTTTGATTTTTGTTTTGTGTGTTGTTTTTAGTATGAGCAAACACCTCTCCCCACATCTCAGACATATTTCTGTGGAGAGGAAGAGGTGCAGGGCAGGCAGGCATGGAAGATGATCTTCAGCTTTGGGGGGTTGTGGGAGGACCCAAAATATGCAGATGCTGAACAAGAAATACCACATCCTTTTCAGAGAGGCCTGCCCCTCAACTGACAAATGTTTTGTTACTGGCTAATCTCATATGCCCATCCTTTCTTCAAGATGAGTTTTACCCCAGGTAGCTCTTTCTTCCATCAGGTGAGTAGCCTTCCATGTACCCATCAAATAAGCCTTTCCTTCATATTCAAGTACACCTGATTCCTGGGCTGTGGGTTTGGGTATAGATTTAAGCTGCAGCCTCCTGAACAACAATATAAATTTATATATTTACTTGTACCCTTATTTTAATATAACACTATCTAATTTTTTTGCTGCATCTCTTAATTTGCTCTACATTGAAATATAAAGACTTGTATTATTATTCTAGAATCTCTCTACTAAGGCATATGGCATTTATTTAGCTGACCTCAATCATCATCTCTGTACTTTTTAAATATAATTAAGTTCAGTTTTCTTCCATTTGTTGGTGGCTTTTTCTTACATTTTAAAAACTATTTCTTCTATTTTCTTAATTTCCTGTTTTCTATTTGTATATTTTCTAGCTGACTGTGTTTTCAGGTTTTGAAAGTTGAATTTCTTGATGGCTGTTTCTTCTTTTTCTCTTTGTTTCCTTCATTAGAGATTTTTTTTTGTGCTTACTTGGATTTCTTATTCTTTTTGCAATGTTGTTAAGACTTCTTTGATGATTTACTCCTGGACGCTTTCATATACTTAAAAATTGAATAAAAATTTTGCAGAAAAAATATACTCCATCTTATTTTGGACAAATTTTTATTTTTAACTTTGACTTATACATAATGTGAAGCTTATAAGTATTATAAGTATTATTTATTCTTCTACATTGTATGAGGTGTTTATTTTAACCTTTGTCAAAACCTTCTTACTCTACTCTCAACATTGGACAAGAGGGACAGAACAATGCATTAAAAATAAATAAATTAGTGCAGGCCCATTTGTCACATACAAGTCATGTGTAGGAATGTGCAGAACAATTCTTTCTGCAAAAGACTGCTCACAGTGGTATCTTACCTGGTAGCCAATCTTACAGGAGTCTTTCCACCAATTCCTGACATCTATGCTCTCTTTTGCATAGTCTTTCTCTCTCTTTTTTCTCATAAAGCCTTTTACTTTGGAGGGTTACCCTGTTTTCACCCCTTCACCACTGGCCTTCTAGGTCAACTTTCACAC
This sequence comes from Macroglossus sobrinus, assembly GCA_004027375.1. Taxonomy (NCBI): domain Eukaryota; kingdom Metazoa; phylum Chordata; class Mammalia; order Chiroptera; family Pteropodidae; genus Macroglossus; species Macroglossus sobrinus. The sequence goes on from PVKZ01000590.1 coordinate 212,479, forward strand.
ACCATCACCCTTCTCCTCCCACAGTCCTACTCTTCCTCTTCCTCCTTTGGCTGAGGGCATCTGTTATGCAGTTCCAAAAGTTTTTCTCCTCCCTTGGATGAAACTAGAGACGTTTCAAATTCAAGGAAGGTTGGGAAAATAAAAGAAGCCAATTAGAAAAACTCTTACTGGTTTGATATCAGTGCCATATCTCTAAGGACAAATAGATTTTGGCATAGCTAAGGTCTGTTTCTTGCAGGACACCTGTGTGTTATTTTATCAAAATGACCCTCTGTCTCCGATCTTGCTTTCAGATGCTATGAAAAGAATCTCCCTTTTGTTGTCCAGGCTTTCTAAGTGCAAGTTCCAGAAAGATGAGGGTTTGTTTTATGTTCCACTGTGAGAATAAGAAAGAAAGAAAAACCTCTTACCTTCCACAGTTGTTAAAAATAAATTGGAACACATCAACAAACTCATCACGGATGGTGCTGGGCAAACCATAAGTGGAAAACTGTAACATTCCTCAGTGTGTTTTGGTTCAAAATCCACTGGCTTAAAATGAAGTTGGGAAAGTAAATCTAGATGGGCAGAAGAATGAAGAGTGTCAGGTCCAGCTGATGACATTTCCTCACCCTTCCTTGAACAAGTCATGCATGTGTGTGGTTAATGAAGAGCTTGTGGCTTTTGAAAGAAAAGTGCATTTGGGGCAGACTTCCAGCTGGGAGAGCAAATAATAGTTAACTCTACACCTGCTCAGCTTAATGGACATTTTCAATGCTTTCTGCACTCCATTGTGCTCTGGAGTTAGGAAAATGAGCTTGAAGATTTTATTGTTGATGTGTGTGGTCATTTAAAATATTCCTGGATTGCCTCATCTGTTTTTGGCAGAGCTCAGAAAGATAAGCTCAGAATTCTTTGAGGAAGGCAATGCAACTGTCAGCTTTAAATATTCTTTGGAGATTCTTTATTTTTTTAAAAAGACACTTATGGAATTTTCTATATTGATAAAATGTACACTTCAGATGTAAATGTGGACATGGCTAAAATCATCACCACTTATTGGGATTTTAGCCTTTTTACTATGAACTTTAGAACATGCCCTGGGGTAGTATCTAATTCTCATAACAATGTATTTGACTGCCCTTACATAATTTAAAGAATGTCTAAAAAATAAAAGCTTGAATAATATTTTTCAATGCACAATGGATTATTTCTTTATCTAAAGGAATATATACTAGTCCTTTAGAGTCTAATATCACACAAATATCCATGCTAATGATCTTTAAGATAAATACTTTAAAATCCTCTTCCCAAAAAACAGCATAGGAAAAGTTACATACGCATGCTATATAATGCTCCCTAAAATTATTGGGGTTAATGATCTCAAATATCATTGCTGCCATGTCTCATTTGAGCCTCTGAAGTTTAGACTCATCCAATGCTCATAAAAGCATAAGCTTAAGCTCTTAGATGTGAATCCTTAAACTACAAATGACCTAAACAATGTAAAACACTGTTTTTTGAAATGTGAGCTATAGAACTATAATTCATGTTAATCACTCACAAAAAGTAGTTTTAAAATAAATTTAGGAAATTATCGATTAAACATATTTAAACAGGATTCTTTATTAAAACACTATAATATGCTCTACATAGCATTTAGTCAATAAATACTTATCCAGTACCTACTGTGTGCCAGGAACAGCACCATACTTTGCTCAAATAAACATCAACAAATTAGACATGGTTTCTATCCTCACAGGGTTTTCAAAGCAAAGGGAAGAGTGAGTTAAATAAATTAAGATATAAAATATTTAGATAGCAGGATATTGTATTGTGCCAAGAAGAGAAAGAATAAGATGCTTGGAGAATGAACAAAGAGAGTTACTAATGATTTAATTGGAGGATGGATTTAGGAATGATCTCTGATAAGAAGATTTAAGCTGAAGCAGAAAGAAGTAGGAATTATCTAGAAAAAGAAGAGCATTCCAGCCCAGTGAACAGAAATCTAAAGCCTTGAGGCAGGAGGGAGTTTTCTACATGGGGGGAAAGAAAAGGCTGATGTGGTTAGAGGATGGCAAACAAGAGGCCCAAGATGAAGCAAGAGAAACAATGCAGAATCTTATAGGCCACATGACAGATAATTTTTATTTTAATAAAAGAACTGGTGTTGAAAATGTCATCTTCCTGAAGAAAAATATGATATTACATTTAACATTCTCAAATGTATTTGACCACAGAAACATTTTGATGAGAAATTTCCTGGGAACATTATCTTTGGAAAACACACTGCCAGTACTTCAATATATCCCACTCTAACCAAAGATGTGTCTCAGTTAGGACTCCTCAGATTGTGACAAGAAAATAGTCAAAGAGACTTTACCAGTTCAAATTTATCGGTGTCAGAAATATTCAGAAGTAGGGCCTCTAATATAGACGAATTTGGGGCTCAAATGTTATCAGGACTCAGATTCTCTTCATCTGTTAGCCCCGTTTGTCCCTGATTTGGTTTTATTCTAGAAGTTCAATGAAATAATCTGGGGAGCTCCAGGATTTTCCACTGTGGTGGCAAGGTGGCTGAATCATCTCCTCATATGTCCCCAGATTGTGTGTCAGTGGGAAAATAAGAGAAACCTCTTTTACAACATTCCCAGAAAAATTCCCTTGCCTCTTGCTGCCTCTCACTGAGGTGCTCCTCTGGGAGCTAATCATTCAAATCCAAATAATAGAATGTGTGGATCAGTTTAGATCTAAGGAAACTACATCCTTGATTATTTGGATTCCCAAACATAAATCTAGGATGAATCCTACAAGAAGGGACAATGCTGGAGAGGCAGAGAGCAAAACTCTAGTACAATTTTTTTTTTTTTTTTTTTTTTTTACAAATTAGTGTTTTAAATTATATGGATATATTTGGAGTAAACATGTATTTTCAATTGAAGTAAAAAAGGAAAATGCAATAAAGTTTCTTTAAAAAGCATAAGAACATTGCTTTTTGCTGTTTCTGGGTGATTATAGAAAAATTTTAGAACAATGAAATAGGATACATCTATTATTACTACTACTAACAATTCACTCCCATCGATGACCTTTCTGTTGTTGTTTCTTTCCATCTACATAAAAACTACTCTACCCTGACTAGTGAATCACTAAATAAATGAATGTCATGTGCTTCATGTAAATTATTGGCTGCAGTCTTCCGCTGCATGTATGCATATGTGTGTGTGTGTGTGTGTGTGTGTGTGTGTGTGTGTGTACAGTGTATAGTGAAAGGTATAGGTATATGTAAGGTCACATATGTACACACACACACACACACAAGTGTGTGTATATGATATATATGTCTTTATAAAAATATAAATCTTGAGAATTATAAAAAATGATTTTATGGTCAGATTCTTTAATCAAAATGTTCTCTAGGGTACTTTTAAGATAATAATAAATATTGGAATTTATAAGAGATAGTGAGTCAAACTCCTGAGCAAGTAAAATAAATTTTAGAGGTATAAAAGGGAGAAAATGCTTCTTTAAAAGAAGACAGCAAGGTCTGGGTGATCAAAATAGACTTAGATAAACTGGATCCTGCATAAAAACTGCAGGGCAAGGAAAAGCTGTGACCCTTACAATACCAACTAGCAGTGTATTTTTAGTCTTACAGATGGCAGTTAACACTTTTGGTCATTTATACTTTGTTCCCCATTTTATGACCATCATCTAAAAATAGTTGGGGCCTTAGCAGAGTAGACATTGTTAGAGAGAGCTTTGTGGATAAAATGAGTCTTTGGGGAATTTTTTTAAAGGGGATGCTGAAAGTGCATGATAGAGAATCCTAACAGAAAGTCAAATAGAAGGAGAAAACTGACCAAAGGAATCTTATCATTCCCACCTTAAAAGTAGGTCCTATTTCCCTCAGATATCAGAATAACCTGTAGTAAATTTTCCAGAAGGGGAGACCGCTTAGGCTAGATCTGATTTTCTGATTTTATTCTGGATGTTTGTGCCCCAACAATTTTTCCTCTCATCTTAGAAAAGAACAGAACTAGATTTGCCTTTAGAAATGCAGAGAAAGGCAAGTATGCTTTTTTTTTTGGTCCTTTTGAATTGACTTTTTAAATATTACTTTTGAATTGTGTACAAAGGTACAAAAGTTTAAAAGCAGGTGGGTTTAAGCATAAATATTATATAAATATATATTTACTTAGCAGTCATTGAGTATAAAAACGCATATGTAACAATTCTATCAGTTATCTCATGACATTCCTTTTTTGGTGTATATGCTCTTATAAAAGTCCAAATTTATGTTTATTTCTAAATATCTATATTTTTAGACTTTATGGAAAACAGAGATTAATTAACTAATTGTCACATGGCTCTATAAAGTAAAGAAAATATCTTTAAAAACTCTATTAGAATCATTTTATTAATATAACCTTGGCAATTATTTTCTGAGTCACATAAAATCCAATGCAAATATTCTGGTAATGTAATGCTTTTAAAAATTTATCACAATATATTAATTCAAGCCATACATATAAGTGAATAATGGCCTATTTTCTGAAAAATTACAGAAAAATTAAGTATCATGATCTGTTTATTCTTAGTTCAAATGATAGATTCTTATACTCTATATAAGAATATCAACATTTACATAAATATATATATATATATATATTTAGTTAATTAAATTATGCTAAGGTGATGCATTAATGTAAAACATTCCTAGCAGAGGCCAGCACATCAGGGCTTTGGTAATGCCATAAATTATTAATCATCAGATATTATTAAATTATCATTCATATTAAATTGTTTAAGGAGGATTTTCTCATGAGAATAATAACCATGAATCCAGTTTTAGAAACATGGCATCTTTTTTTTAGCTTTACTGAAGCATAATTGACAAATAAGAATTGTAGATATTTAAAGTATACAACTTGATGTTTTGATTTTTGTATGCATTCTGAAATGCTCACCACAATCAAGCTAATTAACATATCTATCAGCTCACATACTTACCATTTTCATTTATTCTTTTCTTGTGTGTGTGTGGGAAGGACATGTAATGTCTACCTTCTCAGCAAATTTCAAGTTTACAATACAGTATGGTTAACTCTAGTTACCATGTGGTACCTTATAAGATAAGAACTGCAACGTGATACATTTTGCATTGAAAATATAACTGAGGACTTTAATCTGTCACATTATTATTATTTTTTGGGATGGGAAGTGTTGTCTTAGATTCCATATATAAGTGAGACTCTTCAATATTTGTCTTTCTCTGTCTTTTTCACTTAGCATAATGCCCTTGAGGTCCATCCATGTTGTCACAAGTGCCAACATGTGACAAACAAACAAGGAGGGAATTATGAAAAATGTTGACTGATATAATGGCTAAATTCACATTAAAGTAGAAGTCAAGAATTCTGATGTTTTTCTGAATTTATATAATAATGTGGGTGGCTTCTTAAAAACACAAGCCGTGCACTAGAATATTATTTTCCTTTGCCTCGAAAATGGGTAAAACAGAAAATCACATTTTTCTCCAGTTTACTTCCCCTAAATTTTAAAATTTCACATGGCAGGTTTTTTCTAGTTCTCACAATTTCTATGAGATTCACCATGCCAGCCTGGGCTTTCTATTCTAATCTCTGTAGGCTAAGATGTGACTAATTCCTCCTACTCTCATTAAGCCACCTTCTCTACACACATGGTATGCAAATAGATTTATCTATCTGCAGATTCCCAGAGTTCTCAGACTGTCTTGGTGCAAAATCAAAGGAAACTCGGCAAAGATAGAACAGTCAATTTTTTCACAATTGCTGCTCCATCCCTGTCCTTGTCTCCAAAAGCACTGAATTATACTACCTATCACCAAAAGCACAAAACTCAGGGTAAATTTTATTATTATTACCAAATGCTGATGTTTTTTCTAACATCTATATCGTGCATTCTTTCCTTTCCACCTTCATTAAGGTGTGATTATCTCCCAGCTTGATTACTATGGTCTACTTTTTAAAAAATCAAATTCTGGCATCAACCTATTATTATTAATTATTTTTCATTTTTCTTAATTTTGGAAAATATGACATCTTCTCTTTGGAATCTTGCACTGTTTCTATTATATTTTTCAATGAATTCCACTTCTCTAAAGAATGAATATAGCAAAGAATGCTTATATGATATATATATATTGTAAAAGAAGCTTTTACATAGAATTGGTAAGGATTCATCCCACTGCAAGTGACAGAAAAAAAATTAAAACTGACTTAAATTAAAAAAAAATAACTTCATGCATGGCTAGATTCAGGGCTTCAAACAATATCCACTGAACTTCATTTTACTCTATCCATCTTTGGCTTATACTTATCTCAATTTGGCTTTCTTCTGTGTTGGCTCAAGTCTCAGAAAGACTTTCTCTTCCTGACTGTTGCCGCCAACTTTATCTTACAATTTATCTGTTCAGTATTCTATCCAATGATTCTAATAAGTGTTTTAAACTGAATCTCATTGCCTCTGATTGGGTCACAGGTTTATTCCTGAGCCCGTCACCATGACCACGTGACTTCGGTGCTCTAATTGGCTGTGTCTTGGTTATAGGTCCCCCTGACCTCCACCTTAAATTTAAGCTAGGAACTGTCTTCTATATAACCATATGGATGAGAGTAAAGAAGAGATGACTTTTAAAAGATTGAAGTACTATTCTGAGAATCCAAAAACAATAGATGTTAACTATATATGAGAGGAGGGAAATATACATGTATTATATTTAGAGAGTGCATTATATTCAGAGAGTGCATATAAAATGTAAATAAAGAATTACGGTACTCAGTAAATCATGATATAGTCTTAGAAATATTTGAAATTAGGCTATAATTATAGAATAATTCTTACTTTTTCCAAATACATAATACTTAGGGTTATATGGAGAATCACCAAAAGGTCGATGAAATAATTTTTGTTCAGGCCTCTCTACAAGTGTTATTTTTTTTTTCCCCAGAAGCAGAAATGGGCAAAAAAGGATGGATTACCTCAAAGTCACAGGCACATTTATAATGTCTCAGGATGTCCATCCAAAGTCCACAAGTCTACATTTTATTGCTGTCCTCACCTGTAAATATCTTTCAAACCTGCCATTAATGGGATACTTAACTTCTTACCATATGTACTAATAACCAGGAACTTTTGAAAGAAAAATGGATCACAAAGATAATGGCTATAATCTATAATTTAAATCCTCTTCAGGTGTACTTTGTTGACTCTAAGGTAAAAGCAAGGGAGGTATACAATTTTGTGCAGCAGCTGCTTTTTCTGAAGTCAGATATATCAGCAAAGTTATACTTAGGGTAGTTTGAGGAAGGAAGCTGCTCTTTATTGAAGCACAAGCTGTAGACATGGAAACAACTGCATTGTGTGGAGAAAAAATTGGATCACGAGTGCTGACCAGCAATGGAGAAATATCCAACTTAGTTTAGAAAAAAGAAGACGAGTTTACAAGTCAAAGACCTGGCTTCTGGTCCTGACTTATTAATTTGCTACATGATATTAGCTAAGGACTTCAACTACGTGAGCTTGTTTTCTCATCTTTAAAGTGTGTATGTGTGTATGTGTGTGTGTGTTTTCTGTTTTTTAAGTTCACTTCTAAATGCTGAGATTTTATAATCCATGGGGGTGAGAAGAGATAAAGCACATGGACCAGATAAGCACTTTTGAAAACCTATAGGAGTCATGTCAATATCAGCTACTGTGCTGCTGAAATAAATACTGCGGAAGGGTTCGATGCCTGGGATTACAATGGCATCACGGCAATGGCAGCCCAATCACCAAGAAATGACTCAGTAAAGGGAGCGTTCTCTCCCAAGTCACATGTCCCAACATAAGAAAAGCGCTGGACAGAGAGTCAGAGAGGTGGCAATTTTCTTGGCCACCTGTAAAAAACTCCTTTCCTAGAAACTAAATTGTTCCTTTCTACTGTTAACCTCTTCCATTAACATGATTGTAGCAAGGAGCAATCTGGCCTCAGTGACTGGACCAGCAGTGGGCTTACGAGCCAAAGGGGAATTGAAGCTTTTCCTCAGAGATCTGGATATGGTGTGTAAAGAGATAAGTAATTCTTTCCTCTTGAATGGCTGACCTTATACCCTTGGGAGATGTTAATGGAAATGACTCCCACTGTATGGTATAGAGAAGGGAACAATCTAGAGAGAGAGAAGGACCAATGCTTATTCAGAGATGTAAATGGATGAGAGACAGAGAGAGACTTGCTGCTGTGAAATTCCTCTTCCAGTTCTTCCAGAGAGAGGCATTCCTGTCCTGGGTTCTATGAGACACCCTAGTATTATTTTGAATTATTATTAATGAATTATTTTCCTTAAGTTAATTTAAAGTAGTTCTAATTCTTACCAGCTTGTAGGAGCTGGAACCAAATATGTGTTTGATTTTAAGTTCAGCTTCTGTAATCATTGGGCTTTTCTGTTGATGAATTATTAGATATTAAGCATTAAGTGTAGATTATTTTCTTTAATGACCTAAATTCTATACAGTAGACCAAATTATCCCCTTTGTACAGATGAATAAACTGAGGTTTAGGAAAATTTTCTCACCCTGAGTTAGAAAAGTATTCAGAAATGATGCTATTTTCCAATTGACTTTCATTAAGTTTATTCCATTTCTTAAACAGTTTAACCTCAGGCCCATGCCTTTAATTACTATTTCATAAGATTAGGTAAAATATGAGTTGCTAGTGAGAAATCTGAGATAAAGTGTACAAAATACTACTTCGTCTAATAGTTTCCAATTTTCTGGAAAAGGAAGTAAATATGGCTATGACTTAGAAAGGGGGATATGAGGAGAGAGCGGCTGGTGTTTAGAGGAGCCTGGTATCAAAATGTATCTTCTCAGATCAGATTCTATAATTCTAAAAATTGGAGATTTTGTAAAGTTGTTAAAGAAAGGAAATTATATAAGGGTTAGTCATTTAGAAGCAAGGTCCGTGCATCATCTGCCTGGTATTTACCAGTGCCAGAGGTCAAAAGCTACCACTTCAAGCATTAGTGGATTCTCCCTCAATGATTTCTCCCAGGCTGCAGGACCTTACAATTCTTTTCAAGTCTAGCAGTGTTGCCTACACAAGTATTTTTAATCACAAACATTCAGTTGGCCACAAACACATTCCTGTGCAATTCTTTCATTGGTGTCTTCTTAAGAGTGAACTGAACTGTTAACTTACTTTTAAACAAAACTGAATAGTTGAAATGTCTGACTGCTTCCTATCAGTTTAAAAAAATATGAATTTGAATAACAGCTGCAACTTGTTTTAGTAGAATTAAGTTTTACCCAAAGAAGGACAAAAAAAAGTGATCTGTAACAAGGGAAGACTAATGTTCTCGATGGAAAGAAATTAATATACCCACAGCTTTTTAATGTTGGTTAACATAAAAATGGCTTTGAAGATTAAATGAAGAACATCCTTTCTATTATGATTCATCTTACTTCCAGATGATTAGTAATGTCAGACCATAAAGATTGTAAATTTTTTAAAGAAAATGAGGGAGTAGAATTTAAAATATGCTCCAAAAAATCCAACAGCAGTAACTATAAAATGGCTGATCAAACTTTATAAAATGTCATGAATGCTTTATAAAGAATGGTAAAAATATGCCTTTGAGGTCTTTCCTCATTCAGAGCCCTTGCATGAATGAGCTAATTGGTATCTTTTCAACTGACCAAAGTTATATAACAATAATAAATAGATGTAAAATATTTTATAAGCACCCATAACAAACCACTGCAAATTAGCAGCCCTCTCCAGCATGCTTAGTGCTGCAGCTGTGAGAGGGGCACTACTGCAGCTGCTGGCTGGACTCAGAGCTAACGTCTGAGCTGAGCCATGGATTCCATTATCAAGCCTGGCTTTTTAAGTTTAGAACTCTACATTTTCAGTCTGCCTAGAGAAAATCAGAATTTTACTGGCCAAGATGTTCATCGAATCATTCAATAAGTTATTTAAAAGTCATGGCACAGAGGATGGGGAAAATGAGTCAAGAGCCAGCTGCCAGATGTGACTTTTGCTTAGCTCTCCTGCTTGGGCATGTAGCCTAACCTTTGTGCGGCTCAGCTAGTAGTCAGTCAAACATGCATAATACAAATGCCAACCTCACAAGTTATGAGAATTCATTAGAAAACCTTAAGATGGTGCCTGGCATTGTAGTAAGCATTATGTAATTGCTGAATATAAAAATGGAATTCAATGATCTGTCCCAGAAGTGTTCATTACATACCTACCAAAGGGCAGGCACTGCTGGTTGCTCCGGGTGACGAGGTACCTCCTCTCATGGAGCCGACATTCTGGCTGGAGGAGAGACGATAAAAAGGTGAAATATTAAGAAGACAAGATTACTTCAGACACTGATCATTCTCCTGGAGAAAATAAACTGGGTGATGAAATGAGAAGATCTGGATCTGAGGTGGGGAGATAGGGTGCAGGTATTAGCTAAGAGATGTTCTTTTTATGGAGCCGGGGACTAGAGGATGAGGAGCCGGCCACGTGAAACACTGACAGGAGAGCTAGAAGGAAGAAAGAGGATAACTTAGTGTGTGAGTAGAGCTTTGTTAGAGAGAATGGGTAAGGCTATAGTAAGGGGTTGGAGAGTTAGACAAAGAGCTGATAATTTAGGGAGTGGTAGGTCATGCTAAGGAGTTTGAATTTTAGTTTTGACTTTAAAGAGAATTTATCTCTATTATAAATCTTTTAGTTACAAGTCCACAAATTTTACTTAAATAATAGAATAAAAATGTTGTTGCATATCATCAAAATATATTCAAGGGGTAAATGTGATCCCAGCAGAACTGAATGCAGACCTTCAATGATCATGACTTCAGGACAATTTTTGTTTCTCCATCTTTTTTCTCTCTTTTGGTTCCACTCTCAGGAAAATTTAACATGATAACACAGCTGCTATCTCTCCACACCAACACCTGTTTTTCAACAGGTACAGTGAAAATACCTTAAGATACCTCTTTGTTCTGGTTTGTCATGAACTCAGTATGATCTGTGGTGCCTGAATGATTTGCTCACCCCTATAGCCAGAGGGACAGCTCCATGTCACAGGAGCACTATGGAGAGAAGAACTTTTCTAAAGGAAAATAGAAGTGTTCCCAGCAGAACAAAAGGGGATGGATTCTGAGCAGGTAAATGCATAAGATTTCTATCAGATGTTGAAGAGTTTTAACCAAGTAAGTGATACTCTTGGTTAGTAGGCACTCTTTTTTTATCCATAATTTGTTCATCCAAATATATATATATATATATATATATATATATATATATATATATATATATATATATATATATATATATATTTATTTATTTATTTTTCTATAATTTAAAAATAGATTCCCTCTTTAGCTGCCATCCTCCCCGATGGCATAAAATGTAATCTTACCAATGCTAAAGAAGCTCAGTCAGATTAGTGATTTTCCTTCACCTCATTCCTCTCTTTTCAGCTGAAATGATCTGCATGGTAGTGTGCTTATGTAACATCGTGGCTTAATGAGTTTGGCTTTGAGAGAATTCAAGAATAAGGTCCTGGTTCCTCATGTGTCCACTCTGACATCCATTGAAATGTCATTTTCCATTTTTCTTTTCTTTATGTTTCAGCATCTGTCTCCAGTGGTATCTGTGGAGAAGACAAGGTTCCCATCTGATGTGCAGGCACTGGTTCACATGCACTACATCCTCTTAGCTCCTCAGAAGAATCAACCCTGCATCCTTCTAAAAACCAGAGAAACTTTCTGATTCTCTCCAATACCATCACAACTTGGGGAAGCACATCCATCCCTCTGTTTAGAAACTATGCTACTTTGTCTACTGCTCGGATCTGACCCCTGGGTGTGAGGATAACAGGAAGACTTCCTGTCCCCTTAGGCTCACTCATAGGCTGGGCACATGAAGTCTGTTCTCTGATCTTACTAAGCCTCTTTTGGAATGGAGTCAATATGGAGAAAATGGCCTGAGGTGCTCCAAAGAATGACCCAACCTTTGTCTCTACTGCTCTCTCCTCAGGCTCTTCTCCTGCCTTAGCCCTGATTTTTTTTTTTTTAAACAACTTTAGGGTAGAAAAACTGGCTCTTTCAATATATGCATTCTTCTCAACACTATTTATGACATACATCAATTTAAATTTTAGTAATCAAAAGCCAGCCTCTAGGAACTTAAAATTTTTTTATCATATCCTATATTTTTTACTTAGCATTTAAAAAAATCTATTTTTATTTTTATTTTTATAATTGACTTTTCTCTGTTTGGTGTGACTTCCTCTCCTTAAAGAATCCAGCCCAATCCACCCTGGCTGATGTCTGAACATCCCTCTATCGATAAAACCTCAGTGTATTCCAGATCCATCATCAGTTTTTCTGGGAGTGTGATAGTGTATAAAGACAGATTTAGTTTTTCTGAACCCTGTCTTCCAGGTGGCCAGATGACTTATTTATATATTCTCCTAAAATAGAATTTCCAAGAGCATTTTTAATGAGCAATTGTAAAATTCAGTTTTTGATTATAAGCAACAAAAATCTATTTTATTTTAAGCAAAAGGGGTTTACTTGGTTCACATCTGTAGCTCACAGATGGAACGGCATAATTAGCTTGTCACCACTACAGTGGTAAAGAATACCTGTGACCATGGCTCACATTTTTCATCATTTATTCAGGTCCAGAGAGAGAGCATCTCATTGGCCTGGCTTATATCATCTTCTAACCACAGGATGCTCTGGGGCAAAGAGAGGGTTTATCTGATGATCTCTATGACTCTATAATAGGAAGCAGAAGCTGCTTCTCACTAAAATGCACACAATGGGAAAAGGCAAACTCCTTGAACAGAAATCAAGGTGGTATGAGAAATGAGAACTACTACACAAGTAAAATGACTAGGTCTATTGCCATACTTCTATGAGTCTATTATTTTATATATAACAATGCCTATGGTTAGAGGTATCACTAAGGTGCTATCGGGGAATATTACTATAGCTTCTTTCTAAAGATTAGAAACAGGAAAATCTCCATTCAGTAAGAAAAATTTTGTGGACAATTTACTTAATTCATCCTTCTATACAAAGCTTTAGTTGTGTTATATGTAGAGAGGAAGAACACACAAATATTCAGATTCTCTACTAACCTGTATGGATCTTTCTTTTCTAGTAACAGGTAGAAAATAAATGAAATGTCAGAGGTAACATAAGAAACCCAGTTTTGAGAAGAGTCAGAAGATATAGAAAGAGTAGGGTAAGAGAAGGGAAATGAGAGAAAGTCTGGAGTGTGAGAAAGAAAGAAAAATAATTCAATTTACAGTGATGCTATGAAGCAGCTTGAATGGAAGACATTTAATGAATTTCTCTCTCTTCTCCTCTCTCTTCAATTTTACTTTGACACCAATAGCCATTCCCTGGTATCTGATGTTGGCGAAAGACTTATGAGGTAACTTCTATAATCTCAACTACACTTCTCACCCAAATGATCACCACAAAATGACAATTCAACAAAAAATAAAAATATTACACAAATATTTTTAGAATTTTATTCTCTTTTTTTTTCTCTAAAACTTCTGGAATTACCTTTAATGTGTTCATTGAAGTGAATTTGTCAGCATTTACCATATAAAGCTGACTTACAGCTTTGGCTTCCTGTCATGGTTATGTGGTAAATAATCATAACGTGCTTTGAAAATGTATAGTTTTGTGTAAATCTAAACTACAGTTCTATGAAAGTTTGCCCACAAATGTGTTTTCACTAAATTTGAACAGCTTACACTGAATGGTGAGAAATGTGTAGAACTCCATTTCCCTAACTTTAATGATTTCTTTAACAGAAGCACCCTTTAAATCTTAGCTGGATACAGATCAACAAATTTATTCACTCAGCTTAGTAACTGATAGGAGTGTCATTGGACTGGTTGCAAATTTTTGATAGGATTCAAGCTGTATAGCTTCTTGTGATTCCAGTTGTACGGTTTTTTAATAAAAATAAAAATTATCATTGTTTTCGCCAATAATTATTGAATACTGACTATCTTCCAGGAACTGTGCTCAGCACTTTAAATGTCATGTTTCTTTCCATCCTGATGGCCACCTTATGATTATACATTATATTTATATTGAGATACCTATTGTCATTGTTATTATCATCCCAATTTTACAGGTCTCATAAACAGCTAGTAAGTAGTGGGACACGACTTGAAATCAGAATACGCTTATTCAAGAACTCATTTTTCATTACATAGTCTTGAAAGTGATGGGCTGGAGTGTGCTTTTGGGCAAGAGACGCTTTCTTAAATTTAGCTTTCTAACCAGTACTTAAATGCATGAGATTGATGACAGCACTTTAATATGTATTGTGTTGATATTGGAAGAGGACTTTTGCTAAGCCCACCAAGACACCAAATCATAGATTTATTTTACTTTCTTCACAGCACTTCTCCAATTTGAGTGTGAGTTGAATAGAACAACAGCTTTGCCTTTCCTGCACTGTTGTTTTCAGAGCATCTTAAGAAATTGACCCATAGCAAGTACTCGGTAAATATTCATTAAAGGTTGAAGTTGCATATTGAATTTAGACCATAAAAATAAGCACTACATCAGATATCTAGATAAAATGAAATCAAGCCATTGTCCCATGGATACTGTAATCTGTTTTCCCAGTTTTTTTTTTTTTTTTGCATTCATGTGTATGAGTATGGGCATTGTGTATCTGTATGTGTTGGTATAATTGTGTACTGATTTAATGAAATTCCATGTCTATGGGAGAACTCTCAGAGTACTTTCTCCAGCCTTAATAGCATGGAATCTGAAAATATCTAAAGCCCCAAATGTCTTTGAAAATTATGTTTAAATCAACATATAAAGGCGATCAAAAATATGAACTCTTATCTGGCAGCATAGGTTAAAATCCTTATAAATTCTAATTTTCTAGTTACTATATTGTCTCTTATGTTTCTCATACACACATAAGCCCTGTGGTATGTGCAGCTTCCCAACATCCAGCTCCTGCAGCACAGGCTGCTTCTTCAGCTCCAGGATCCAGCAGTGCATGGAGATCAGCAGCAACCAGCGGCTAGTGGCATCCATTGGCAGCCACCTTGCATGGTTTCATTGCATAGTTCCTCCAGCAAGATATCCCTTCAACAACAGCTTTCCTCAAAGTCCTAGAGTAGGCTTTTGGCAATTTCTAGAGGGTAGATTTCCAGCAAATTCCACTGGTATAATACTACAATAACTTCTCAGTCCTCTTTTTGAGAAAGTCTGGATCTCAGCTGAGGGTAGAAGAAAGAGGGTCTCTTTGGGGCACTGTAGCTCAACCCTAGAAGCAGTGCTGCTTCTTATATTTGCTACTTTTTTTAGCGTTCTCTTTAATTCTCACTAACCAATCCCTCACTTATCCCAATAGTTTATTATAGTTAAAAATTCTTTGTATTAAACTTCCTTGGTTGAAATTGCTGTGTGGTTTCTGTTTCCTGATTAGATACTGACTGATAGATCAGGTTAAGTAAATTTTCTCCTATAATTATTTTGATAAAATTTTTATTGTAAATATTATTATGAATGGACACTGAATTTAATTAAAAACATTTTCTACACAGATTGAGATAATTATTTTTTAAATTGGATAATGTGGTGACATATTAATTTTTTAAAAAATAGAAAACATTCTTTCACTTCTTGGGTAAATCCAACACAACCATAATTTTTTTTCTGTACTGTTATCTTTGGTTTGCCAATATTTTCTTAGAATTTTTGTGCGTATGTACAATACACACAAGATTGAGCTGTAATTTTCCATTCGTTTGTCCTTACCTGTTATTAGTTTCAAGTTTATGCAAACCTCATGAAATGTCTTGGAAAGAGTTTGACTGTAATTATCAGTCTACTTCCTTTCCTTTCTGGCTGCCTTTTTTTCCTTTCCTCGAGCAGCTGCTATAGAATCTCTATTTATTCTCTCTGCCTTTACCTTAGATCTCTATCATCTTTAATTTGGGCTATAACTAAGTCTTCCTCCCTTTCCCAACTGTGTCTTCCTTTAACCATATAGCTCTCCGAGTTAACACTCTAAACATCAGCCTTAGATAATCCCCTATTTTCTTACATAGTAATACTCCTGAAAACTTACCAAAAGCAAATATGTACAAGCCACCAATGGAATTATGTACTATAAAAACTTTCTTGCTGAAGGACTAAAATTTGATCACAAATTCCCCATTGAGATTCATCTTTTATACAGTCTTTAGCATGTATTCTTTTACTTTGTCTTTCCTTCCTAATTCCCAATGTAGTCAACAGGCTTAGATTTGATGAGTCTCTGTGTTCAGCCTTATGAGTCCCATCTTTATCTCAGATTTATTAAGTTCATGAGATCTTTGCTTGTTATCACTAATGTCAGCACTTGAAGGGAAACAATATTTCCATTTGTAAAATAATAAAAGTAAAATACAATAAAACATAACATATAATTTTTAAATTTTTTTTGTGGTCAAATGCCAAAATACTTATATATTATGGAGCAAGCACTACCATCAAAAAGGTAACTTAATAGGTGGGGTCCAAACATGTAAATTTAGAACATAAAAGGCAGTTTTAGGGATTTAAAATATAATTTCTAAAAACAAGCAGTTTGAAAATATCAAAATGATCAAGGGCTTTACTTACAAAAACTTTTGGTGTTTCTTATTCCCTTAACAATAAGTCTAAACTTTCAAGCGTGTCATTCAAAACCATCTGCAACGCCAGCTTGCTTTTCAAGCTAGAGCCTTCACTGTTCTCTCACTTTTGTTACCCCCATATACCATTCACCTCTGTCTAACATGCTTGGTTTTCATGCCTGTTTCTATGCTCATGACTTGCTCTCAGTCTGGCTTTACTATCTCATCTTCTCTTCTTTCAAAGTCACTCTAATTTTTCCAAGTCTTCTGGAAACACTAACTCCAACATGAATCTCTCTTCGCCTTTAACCATCTCCAGAACAAACTTGTTTTCTTTTATGTTCCCAGCATATTTTATTCTTTTGAAACTGTATCTTTTGATTGGAGATAATTTTACCAGTTTAAGGTACAGTATAAATCAAGTCTCCTATTAATATTTCAATTAAATAGCTTGAGTCATCATTTAACCTCTTCCAACGATTCCCTCTTGCTCCCAGAGTTTATATTCTAGACCAACTCTGAGAATAATAAAAGTTCTAATGACTGCTGACACTTGCATAGTACTTACAATATGTGTTTTCCACACATTAATGCATTTGGCTATGACAACAACCCTGTAGTAGATATTATTATAATGCCTTCTAATACAATAAGATACTGAGATATAGAAATGTTAAGTAACTGGCTCAAGCTTACAAAGCTGGCCTCTATGGCTTGGGTGAATCTGAACTTTACAGTGAGAGAAGCTATAGGCAAAAGGTGAAGAAACTAGTTTTGTTAGAAACTAAAAACCAAGTCAGCACAAGCAGCTTTGGGACTCAGGTGACATATTGTGACACAGAGTAAGAGAAAGAAAGACTTTCTTCTGACTTCTGAGCAGCTCTCATCCTGGCCTCAGGGGGAGGGAGTGGCTCAAATATCTTTGAGTGTTCCATCTGAGCAGCACTGGAAGCCAATAACC
Source organism: Macroglossus sobrinus (assembly GCA_004027375.1). Classification (NCBI taxonomy): domain Eukaryota; kingdom Metazoa; phylum Chordata; class Mammalia; order Chiroptera; family Pteropodidae; genus Macroglossus; species Macroglossus sobrinus. The sequence continues at coordinate 230,101 of PVKZ01000590.1, forward strand.
TTAGCACATCTATTGGCCTACTCATAAAGTACACAGCAGTGCTGACACAGCAAAAGCTTCAGTTTGGAGGGTATTGATGAGAAAAGCACTGGGTGTTAGATGTGTTGGGGGAATCTCTCTGGGGATGTCAGTAACTGAGTGAGACTCAGAAAAACTACAAGTCCTCCATTATGAGCAGCTGAGCAAGAGACACTGAAATCTGCATTGTTATGGGTAATGAGACTCCCAAGTTCCTGTAGTTTTGTGACATCTAGAACGACTTTAGATACACAGATGATTGTATTATTTCTCATCATGATTACCTTTCAAGATATTATCATTTCTATCGTAGGTGTCTAAGGATGTAAAATTCAGAGAAATAAATAACTTACTCAAGACCAGAATTCTTATAGGTAGCAGAGCTAGGACCCAAACACAGCTAATTCTGACTCTAACATTCACATTGTCTCCACCGTGCATTCTGTCTTCCTGTAATGGATTAAAAAAGAAAAAAAAAGTTGTATCTTCTGTTTGACACCAGAAAAAGCATTTCTTTTTCTACATGTGGCATTTCTCATGACACAGAAGTTAGAATTCATTGATAATTTCATAAAATGAAGTCCCCAGTGAAGAGTTCTGTCCTCACTTGAGTTAGATAAACCTCAGTATGCTGCTGCAATCTGTTGATTCTCAATGTGGTTCCCCTTAGACAATGTGACTTCAGATGTAGCTATCACTTCTGCTGTGTGAATAAATGCATTGTATACCATGGTTGTCACTATCAGTTCATATGGCACACAGATGAGAACAAGACCTTCCATTTCCCACAGGCTAACCTCACAGAAGTACTTTATTTAACATTTTCAACAAAAAGGACCTTTCAAGACATTATATTCACCATAAATCTGGACATTATCCTACTTAAGAAATTCACTGAACCTCTTTTTTTATTTAAAAAAAATAAATTGTATCTCAAAAGTAGAAAGGGGAAAAGGTGTTATAATATCATTGATGGAAATATAGATCAGTCAGAGGATTCTGTATTGAATTTGTATTGAGTTCATATTAGTTCTGATAGAATTATTAATTTGATTTGTCATAGGAAATGTGCTAATGCATCTGATTTAATTCTGAATAATTTATGACACCATAATCCAGAGGGAAAAGAAGGGGAAATGTTGATTCTGAGCAAAATGAATGGTTTCACTGAGAAACTGACTTCAATTGTCTGCTGATTTTATGTGGGTCAGGGAAGCATATGATTCATTTGGGCACCTTGGCTGAGGGTGTGACTCCCCAGGGTGGGCTAGTTTAATCTTCTGTTTCTCTATGAGCCTGCTTGAATTGATTTTGTCAAGCTGGTGAAATGATGCCATTCTCCCCTTCCTTGTACTAAATTCTGACTGGCTAAAAATCAGCAAAGTTTTAGAAAATAAAACTCCCATGGTGGAGTTAAGAATTTAAATCTCCATGATACACATTTAGTGTTTTGATTGGAATGCACAAATGTAACAGATTTATATAAATGTATAATTTTATAAACTATATGTATTAGCGGGGGGGGAGGGAAAAGAAAACAACTATGTGTGGGAGTCACTCTCAGAGTTACGTAAGTTTCCAAACTAACTTCCTGAAGGAAAATAAAGAATATATTTGCTAAGAATGTTTTCCTCCAGTATTTTAATCCCTATAAATTCTATGTGTCTCAGAAATAAATTCATTCTTTTCTAACATCTTTAATTTGTTGATGCTCATGATTTTCTCCATATTAATTTGAATCAAGGTGTGAAATAAAACATTAGTTTCTAAAAGATGTATTTTGAGTTTTGTACTGGCTTAGGATCTAAATAGGTTGTTTTAAATATTTGAGGTTTTTCTTCCTCTGTTAACAATCACGAATAATCTACTATTCTTGCACAATGTAGATGATTAAACAATAAAACATGGAAGCAAATCCAATAATGGAATAACAATGAAAACTGAGGAGGGCTGTACCAATGCTAGGCCATGGTATTTCACTGAAATGGTTGATATTTCTGCTTTTGAGGCTGGTTTGTGAGAGGTGGACTGACTGCCGAAAATTTAGCAAACTATTACAATATCTTAAGAGAAAAAATTTGTTGAACCAAATCTTCAGGTAAGCAAGCACTAGAACCTAAAAATGCTGCAAAATGAATGCCCACCCTGTCCTCTTAGCTGGGAATGCCTCGTCCGCTCTTCTCCCACCACCCCATGCCACCCCCACTTCCAGCTGGCCAAACTTTTTATATTACTAAATCTGGTTCAAATATCACCTTCTCTGTAAATTCCCCCATATCTTTCTCATTCCTTTCAAGCCAGTTATCCTCTTTAAATCCCAGATTGTTACCTGTATCTTTCCAGAGGCAGATTTACTTCCCTTTACCATGGTCATTTGAAGTACTGTCTTATTTCTCCTACTTGACACCGAAAGCTATTACAGTTCAGTGTAACTATCTGATTCATCTTTGAATTTTTCACAGGGCTTATGGAGTGCTCCACTCAGGTCAGAAATGATAATAAAGAGCTTTCATTTATTGAGAGTTTACTATCTGCCAATCAGCCTGAGAGATTTTATTTAATCCTTCAAAAACCATACAAGGTAGGTACTATTATGATTTCTATTATACAAGTATGAGACCTGAGACTCCAAGAGAATGAATAAGTAGTAAATATTCAAACATGGGACTCAAACCCAGGCAGTGTGACTTCAGAGCTAGTGCTCAAATCAAATAAAAATAAAAGGCACTAAATCAGAAAAAAAGTGAACTTACTAAGTAATGAATAAAATCAAAATCAATACAAAACAGAGGCTAAGATTATGTTTTCCAACCTTTTACTACAAGAGCATTCAAATGATTGAATTCCCACTTTTCATGCTCTAACCCCCTTGAAACCATCACAAAAACAATACTCCATGGTTTCCATGGTCTTCAGGTCAGTTTTATTCTAATAGGCAGAGCCAGGATTTAAATCCAAGAATATTGAAATTCAAAGCCCTGTGTTAACCACTACGCCAGGGCTCTCTAACCCCTTCACCCTTTATTCTCAACTTCTGTTGTGCTCCTTAGAACTCATTTGCACTGTGTTTCTCTGTTGCTCTATTGACCATGACGTAGACCTTCTCCCTTTAAAGTCTGTCTCATATATTCTTAGGCTTCTAATTTCTCCCCCAGCCTTCTATTTCCAAGGTCAAACAAGTCACCTTTTTCATTCTTTCCTGAAGGTCAAATTTTTAGGACTTGTAACATTCTTGCTGCTCCTGTCTTAAGTTATGTACACATGATATTAATATTAACTGACTGCTTTGAATTATTCAGTTGTCGATGTAATAATTGTCATGTGCATTTTTCTGAAAACAATAATTGCAAGATTGCACAGGCTGATTCGGTAACTCTGCTGTCATGTGCATGAATATAAAAAAAGCAGATGAGAGTAAGAGAAAGTAACTGCCAGCTGGAACTTTGGAAAAGAATGATGTTCTATAACCTCAGGAGCCACTGAGCACAACTGAACCTTGTCTATTTTTGGCAATATATTAAGAATACATGTAATATTGTGGCTTCCCAGCCCTGCCCCCTATGCTTTGGGGTGTATGGAACTGATCTAATGCATAATGGTAAGAGCCTTGTAATCTTGGTTGCATGGTACTTTGAGTTAGAGTATAGCTAAGAACTATTTTTGGCATTTTCCTCCTATTGGAATTCATAATGATATAGCAATCCTGGACACACATCTCTTCTACATTCCAATATTTATGTGCTTGCTCTATAGAGATGACCCAACATGATTTTTCTGTACACAGAGCACACAGATTTTGTGAGCTTATTATAAGGGCTTTAGTATTGATCTTAGGTTTTTTTTTTATTAGCCTCTATCAAAATACATGGGAAGAAAGAAGAATTTCATCATTTTGTTGTACATACTATAAAATACAATGTCATTTTCTCCATCATACTCTTCAGGGCTTTTCCTTTAACTTGAATTTCTCCAACAGAAAAAGTATATAAAAGAGTAACTGTAAAATATGTCTTAGCTATCGCCATAAATATGATTATTCTTATAATTGTTATTATTGTTTTAATTATGAGGCAGAGAAACAGTCGTCACCAGCATTGTCTTATTACTGTTTGCAATGTGAGAATTTGACGCTTATGTCAGTGATGAATTTCCATAAAAAGCCTCATTTGATTATGTACTTATGTCCATCTTAAAGAGGTCTTTATTCTTGATCCATGTATAATTTAAATATGTCTTTACATATCCTTCTTTTGTTTTGATTCTAATCTGCTCTCTTGCCATCACGTGTACCTCAGCCCCAATGCTGCCCTACTTTGGAACACTTCTCAAATCTTAATGTGCATAGATATCACCTGGAAATCTCACTAATAGCCCCATTCTTAGCAGATCTGGGTTGAGGTTGAGGCCAGAGATTTTGTCCTTCTAACAAGTACTCAAGTGATGCTGCTGCTGGTAGTTCTGTGGCAACACTTTGAATGGAGAACAACTATATGTATATTAAGTTTAATATAAATTAAACCAATGTAAGAGGTATCTTTGATTCTTCTCTCTTCTTACATGCAAAACCAATCAGTCATTCATTCAGCAAATATTTACTGAAACCCATTCTGAATCAAATATTCTTCTAGTGCAGAGGCACCTACTTTTTTACATTTCCACTGCCACTATCACCCAAGTTCATGCTACTATTATTTCTCTTCTGTGTTGTTGCAATAGCTGCTAAATGCATCTTTCCACATAACATTCTTGCTTCCCTCTTAAATTCAGTGTTCAATAGCTTCTCATTGACTTTAAAGATAAAATTCCAAATATTTAACATAAAAAATCAACAAGATACTGCTTACATTAATACCTTCATTTCCCATCACTCTCCTTCTGGCTTTTGATGTTCCAGACACTATGGCCCTCTTTTGGTTATTAAAATTGCTAAGCTTCTTTCCATTTCAAGTCTTCTGCACATGTTGTCTCATTTCCTGGAATGCTCTTCCTTTTCTGCTTTATCTAATACTATTCATCCTCCATAAATCAGATTAATGTCACTTCATCAGAGAACCCTCATTTTACCTTTCAGATTAAGTCAAAATATCCATTTACAAGTTTTTTTTAGTGCCACTTGTTTCTTATTGGGAGTACTTTTTATAGACATAATTACAATATTAAAGATGCAAATTAGTCAGCTTATTCTGGGAACCAGGGTATGAATCTTGTCTTTTCCTTATTTTTATATAGCTAGTTCCTAACACAGTGCCTGGTATATAGATGTCAACAAATATTTAATAAGTGATTTAAAAAAATAGAAAGAAGTTAGAACATTCTGGTCCATCTGTATCCCTCTGTGAAAAATGGAAGTACTTTGCCAATTTTCAATGACCACTCTATAACAAAATACACCTTATTAAAATGTTATCCAGTCTCTTAGATGTATTCATCAGGTGTTGCTGTATCTTTCAGTGCTCCCATGTCATTAATATGGTATTCATTTTCCTTTAAAGTTCATGAGATGACTAACAGTAATTTAAATTTCTTGTATGTGAAAAATAGAACCCCAGCTGTTTATGTATTTGAGAAGTGTTTAATATACTGCCACAAACTACCTCCCACTGCTTCATAAATTTTTTCTGATGACACATGGTCTTTGTAGATGGTGAATTATTATGTGTTTAAGAATTCTTTGTCAAAAAGCAAGATAAATCTCTGGGAGCTACATCCCAGAAAACTTTTGTAATTACATTATTTGGGTAATCTTTTCTCTGGTTGATGAATGTCATTTGTAAAAATGTGTGTTGAAACTATTTCTGAAGTTCTACCACCACCGTGGGCCTAAGGGAAGGAAATGGAGGAGTTTCTAATAATGGTTCTTGAGCCCAGCATGACCCTAGATATTCAGGACCACAAGTATGCCAGTCTAGGAGACCTACGATCACTTAAGTAAGTATTATTTTAGAAATATTTTTCAAGTTCTGGAAATTTATATTTAATTTTCTAAAATCAGTGGAGAAGCAAAATATAATTTTGGAAAATTTGTCTATCCATCTTCTACCTAGTAAACATAAAAATAAGTCAAATTGATAAACTGAATATGGTTTATGGCTTGGTTAATGTATCTTCTGAAGGTCTCGATTACCATCTGTCTCAAGAAGATCACAAGCAGTGACCTCAGCATCATCACCCCTAGGCTGACACATTCTGTATCTCCAAAGTGGTGATTCAGCTTTATTTTAAGCCCTGAATGAAGTGGGGAGCATTATTCTCCTTAGGTCCACAGTGGGCTCCCAGCCAGCAGCAGCTGTCAGCCCAGCGGGTTTCAGCTTGCTGCTCAGTACAGACTGACTTAGAGCCCTTGGCAAGGATGAATGAAAGCCCTGTGTTTATGGGAAAATGCTTAAGTTGTCTACTCTCTTTTTGTTGCTATTGTTTTACAGTCCAAGTTCCACTTAATAGACAGCAGGAAAAAGCTGCTCTATCCTCAGTAGCAGTAGAAACAGTGATTCTCACTGCCTTGTACCAATACAGCTTAACTGAGGTCATCAACCAACCAACAGGGTGACAGTAGGTGCTCTGCAAGTGGGGGATCTGACTACTCAGCACATGGTTATTCCCAGCCACATTCCAGGTCTAACTCTTACTTTCTCACATGTGCATCTCTAAACTTATTTTATTCCCAGAAGTTTAATAATATGGATATAATAAGCAGGGTTTTTACCTTTTCCTGGGACATGCTAACACACACCTTCATCTTGTCCAGTTTGGTTTGGGGTGAGGGGGAATAAAAGTTTGAAAATGACCCACAGGAAATAAACAATCTCTTGTCCTAATTCTCTTCCCTCTCCTTTACTCTGCACATGTACTTCTTTCCTCCTCTCATCTCTTTATTTCACTACAAAGCCTTTTTCACTCTTCTCTTCATTCATTATTTAACAACATTATGCTGAGGCCTACTGTATTTTAGAAGCTGTCTTAGGCACTCAAGGTGCAATAACAAGCAAGACAGAATGCTTCCTGGCCCAGTTTACATTCTGGTGAGGGAAACCAACAGTAAACAAGCAAACACAGTCATAATCAGGAGAGTAATGGGTTGCTTATATAGATACTAACAGTGGCTGGTTCCTTTCTACTTAAAGTAGAAACATTCTACCTAGTGTTCAGAAGAAACTTCTCTGAAGAGTTATATTTAAGCCGAGTTAAATGACTGAGACCAACTGGAATATGCAAAGAATGTGGGGAATAACGTTTCAGGCAGAGAGAAAATAACATAGCAGAATAAAGCTTGTATTTAGAGACAGAAATCCATCATAGCTGGATGATAATTCAGAGTGTCCCCAGTTGAGCTTGTCGAGGGAGGCTGGGGCAAGATCACATGAGCACCCTACAGGTCATAGAAAACTCTTGAAGAACAGTGTTAAACTCTTCATGAGGAATTACCTTGTGAGAGTTCTGGTGATTGACTGGTAAGACCAGGTGATAGTTCCAAAGCAATCACCTGCTTGGTAGGTTATGTGTAGCCATGATCAGACTGGGGAGAAACTCAAGGAAATCCATTCTCAGGACTGTTGTCCACAGAGAAATATCTTGAAGGAACAGCTGTCTCATTTTCTAGAGTACTCTGTGTAATATAATGTATACAGTATTGTATATTCTAGCACTTAAACTGTGTTCTCTATAGATTTCCAGTTCCTGTTTCTACCCACTGGGCCAACCACTTTACTATACATTTAAGACCTATTTATTAGGCATTCAGGTTGGTCAGGCCAATATAAATTTCTCAGAAAATTTGGCTGAGCCTAGCCTACTTAAATATAGACTAAAACAATCTCAGGAAACTCTGTTTAGCTTTTCATTCCCATGGTTTTTTTTTCTTTTTTTTTTCTTTTTTTTTTTTTTTGTGCCTATTAGGTTTGTACTTTGTAAAACAGTCCACATCTGTTAGCATTTGACTTTTTTTTCATTCCTAATATGCTCTCATCACCCACCCTGGTTACATGTTAAAATGTGATTGTTTGATTCCTAAATCTCCCCCTTCTACTTGGTTTTTGCGGGAGGATTACCATCAAGATGTGAACTCCTAATACTTTGGGAATAGTTTTAGAAATTTAAAATACAAATGTATTTTCTGCATTATTTTCCAACAAAGCATTTTTTCAATCCTACTTCAAATGAACAATTTAATTGACTTCCATAGGCCCTTTGAATAATAGGTTGAGCCAAAGGCAAAATAATGTCTTATTATTTGCATTATTGTATTTCAGATCATGTGACTAACTGTGGTGGAGAGGTAGGAAAGTTACATATAAAGGACCCAGATGGTGGAATACCACATGTTCCATGTCTCAGTATGAGAAACAGCCCAAGGAAGTAAACTGTTCCCAGACGTTTATTACATGACCCAGATCTGGAATAATTATTGTGCTTCTGGCAAGAGACAAAGGTGGAAAATGGACATTTAAGTACATTTAACATTAAAGGAATTATTGCATTCTTTTCTGAATATAATCACCTGTAGCTAGAAAAGTAATAGTTTCACATGTCATGTTTTTTATTGATTTCTGTTAGATATTTGCACTTGTTTGACCCTATTGTAGGTGTAGAATGTTGCTAACCTATATATTCTTGAGAACTTAGTAAAAGCAAGTGGTTATTGGTAATAGAGCAGTACATATAGAGCAGGATCCCCAACTCCAGGGCCGCAAGCTGGTATTGGTCCATGGTCTGTTAGGAACCAGGCCACACAGGAGATGAGAGGCAGGCAAACAAGAAAATCTTCATTTGTATTTGCAGCTGCTCCTCAAAACTAGCATCACTATCTCAGCTCCATCTCAGATCATTGGGCTTTAGATTCTCATAGGAGCACCAGTACTTGGAGCCAAAAATGTTGGGGACCACTGGTTTACAGTGTGCAAAAGCTAATATTTCTAAAAATATAAATAGTATGCTGTTGTTAAAATATCTAAAACCTGTTTCCCCTCTGTTACAATTTTTAAACAAATTGACATACATTTTGCCCACTTAGTTCAAATTGTACATATACATCATTTTGTACATATACTTCTAAATGTTTATGGCAGCCTCTCTTTCATGGCATTTCTTAACTCCAACTCGCCATTTTTGAGCTGGTATCTTAGTATCTCACTGATTTGTTATTTCCTCATTAAAAAATACATCAGTTCTCTTATTGAGGCTACCTAGATTATTTGAATATGTTTTGAATGCTCAGAATGAAGGTTTTATAGTCTGAGAGCCTTCTGATTAATAAAACAGCTTTTCAAAATAATTTAGAAATTAGTAAATGGATCAAGGCCGGTTCCAGCAAATACCATATTTCAGCTTGATACTACCAATACAGTAGATTCTGCTTCCTTTAGCATACAAACACGATTACATAGAAGAGACAGATACTCAGAACTCCAAAGAGAAAATTACAAACAACTCTGAATAAATCACAGCTCATGGCTTTGATAATACAATGTATGATAATGGGAAAGATCAAATATTTATCCTACATTTCCTGCATGAATTTTATCTTGATGTATCGAAATAACTTGTAAAGGTAAGTTTTTATTTATGGAATTGATCTAATTAACTAAAGAAATGAATTTTAGAAAATCACCTAAAAGTACCCTTGGAAAAAAATATGTAACACAGGCCAAAATGTCGATTTATATCCAGTTAATAATTTAAAAACTAGCCTAAATGACAAATTTTCAAACAAGATATTTTTTCAGGATGGACATTTAGCCCCAGAGAGGAAGAGGGACCTAACCCATGTCATGTAGAAATCAGTGGCTTATTTATATTAGAATCACAAGCTAAGTCTCTTGACCGCTGGTCTTTTGTCCTTTTAAGATAACAAAATACTTATTTGGGTGCATTTTCTATGACGCTAGAAGGAGAATGTCCCTTAGGATTCTACTGGGTAACAAGGGCAAAGTGTCCTAAAATGTTTGTTGCCTTTAATTTTGCTGGGAGGAGCCTTACAATGAAACAAGAGTGAGTGAAGACCCTGAGGCCTCTCTCCCAGACTCTCTTTAGGGTGAGGTTTACAGAAGCCCGTGTTTGCAGTATGTCCAGTGGTCAGAATCATGACTGCCCAGTCAGGCCAAAACTTTGGTTCTTCATAATTAGTGGGTCTGCGGGAAGAGAGAGTCTCTAACACATTCTTCCCAGGCTTTTCCGTAACTTTCCATGGCTTACGGCTCACAGAGAAGGAAAAGTATGAGGGAAACAAACAGAGACAGGCCTTCTTTGTGCATTGGCTCCTTGCCTGCCAAATCAGCCGGCTGGATGCAGAGGCAATTTCCTTAGTGTTTGCGGCCTTACACTGACTTCTGCACAGGGAAGTTGGGCAATATTTATTGTTGAATGGGGCCTCAGGAGATTATTCTTGGAAGGAAAAACCTCTGTGAACCTTTGTGTGTTGACTGAAAATCTCTTATAGCCAGGGTTTCTCAAACTAGATGTGCTACCTCCTTCCAACACAGAAATAATTGGGAAACAGAGAAAAATTCTTCAAGTTTGGAAATCCAGACATGGTTTCTTCTTACCGAAGGTGATTTATATCTCTGGAGCACTGAGTTAGGAAGTGTAGAAATAAAGGGATAACTTTAAGATACTGTGAACTGCTCTCTAGGATTTTGTGAACAATTGAAATTTAAAAATATCTATTTATTCATTATTTATTTACAGGCAATTTTTGTTCTAAGCTCTCTTTACATGTAGAGGCATGGGTCAAGTACTGGAAGAGATAAAAAGATGGAAAAGACTAATTTTTGACATGAGGTGCTCATACTACACACCATCTTCTCCCCCTATGACACACACATAATCAAACAATAATAAGAATAAATAAACCGTCTGGTATCAATATTAGTCTCATTTAAGTAGTCCATTTAAATGTCATAAAATAGTCATTGAAATACCATCTGTTGTCACTCTTTCCTTAAGTCAGTGTCATATCTGAGCATATAGAGAAAGAGGTGCCAAGCATATAACCTTAAATTCATGGAAAGGGTCAGGTCCTCAGGCTCAATATTGTCACATTGGGCTCTAGGACAATGTCCCTCATCCAGCTGGTGCTGCTCATCCTCTAGTCATCTGAAGTTGGCAATGCTCATAAGCTGGTCTTTCTCAGTGTGGTCAGGGCTAAGCAATCCCCCTGGCCAGTGAGAGGGACATTGGCTTCTGCTTGTGTATAGACCTTGCAGGGTCTAACTTCAGTCAGTGTTGGGTCTTACAGGCTGCTCAGTAACCCTTGGTACATAGTCATATTGTCACCCAATGTGCAAACTCCCCAGCCAAAGACTCAATTGCTTTGAAACTCAGGGTGACTCCAGAAAGTTAACCCTTAAGGCCTTCCTCTGCTTGACTGCCTAACACTGCCAAGTTGCTGTGACCACTTCTCAGCATGGTGACTGGAGGACGTTTCTAAGACTGTTTCTTTCTAGGGGCCTTGAAGTGAGGAGAGCAGAGCCCTTCTCTGCCTTCAGCGTTTCCCTCCCAACTCTGGAATGTTCTCTTCTTTTCACCACAGAGAGGACATCAGAAAATATCTAACACTCATTTTTTTCTTCTCTTCTCCTTCCCACAAATGTCCTAGGCCTGGAAAGGCTTTGGCATTTATTCTCTTTTTCTCAAGTCATATCTTCTCTTTATATTCACTTGACCCAAATGGAGCACATCCTCCACACCACAGTGAGCCCCCTGAGCATACTCACCATAACCTAAAAGGAGAGTAAAGGCTCCGTGGAATCTGCAAATTCTATTGTCATGGCAATAGTCTATTTTTATCACAGAAGCCAGGTACTACCTTGTTCTTTCTTTTCATAATATCCAAATATCCCCTGAGGCTAATGGGTGCTTTGAGTAAACGGGATAAGATCTTATATTTAGAGAGGCAAGAGGACAAACATATTGATACCGTTTAAGGTATAACCTTATTTATGATTATTATACTTATTTATATAATGAGGAATAATGCCAGAAGCCACTCCTAAGTGCAATCAGCAGAGTCCCTGATATAAGATATGACAAACTAATTGCCTCACGACAAATACTGCAGGCTGGCACAGCCTCCCTTTGATGCCCATCAGCCTGTGGTCAATCCCAGCAGGAGTGAAGGTGAGTACAGGAGAGCCAGTGCTTTGGGATTCATTAGCCAGAAGAACATCAGTGGCAGGTTGAACTTGGGATGAAGACAATTTAGAACATTAGTGAGACTTTTTTATCTTTCCCTTTCTCTTTGTTGAGACATAGGAAAAGTGATAGAAACATGCTAGATCACGATGGAAATGATTATATCTATATAATTACTATTTAAAATACTGTGAATTCTCATTATATATTGCTGATTTAGTCTCGTTAAGAATCTGTGTTGTGGTTTTATTTTATTTTAAATTTGTAAGCATTAGATTATTTATAGGTAAATTGGTTCTAAAGCCCATTGGCTTTCTAGATAACAGAGACAGACACTGATACCGCTTCTCAGAGTTATTGTCCCTGTGATTCTGCAATAAGTGTCTTGCTTTTCTCTCTGCCTAGAAACCTCTCTGTTCTTTACACACTTAACTTCTGCTTATTCTACCTCCCACTTCTCAACCCCACCCTGTACTTAAATCAGATCCCCATTATATTCTCTCACTGCATTCTCTTTTCTTACTTAGCATGTATCTTGATTTGTAATTATATATTTGTGATATTTTTTAATGTTTGAAACAATAGCTTATCTTCAGAGAGCCAAGGAGGAGAGCAATAAAGAGACCCTCGTCAAGATGGCAGGTGGTGGCTAGGAACATGAGAAGAACATAAAGTCATCTACCTGTGGCCATTTCAGTGCACTTGCCTCTTGGGGTTTGCACAAGATGGGCTCCAGGTCCCCCAGCACTTCAGTTTTCTGACTTGCTGAGAGCCCATATTCATGGTCATTATTCTCCCATCTAACTCTCAGTTCATACTTCATTAGTTTCCTTTGTTCCCACCACATCATCCTCTACCTGAGTCCCATCCTCAGAGAATTAAACTGGGGAAACATTTCTAGCTGGTTGAAAAAGAACAGATTATGGAGAGGTAATGGGAAGGATTTATAAACCACTGAAGAGCTACAGTAAAGAAAGTATGCTTCTAGAATCCCATGTCGGACCACCAGATGTACACTTTTCTCTGAACACATGGTCATAAAGAAATGAGAATCAATGAACTTAAAAATATGCCCATGGTATGTGTCAGACTGGCAATTGAATCCCAGTCAATCTGATTCCACGGTTCCTGAGTTTCCTGCTATAACCAGCTGTTTGGTGTTCACAGCTAAGCTTCAAGATTGACCTCAATGCAGTTCTGTCTCTAGTACTGAGCTCAAGAACTATATTGATCATGCCCCTATTTCAGTGGGTTTTAGCATTTTGCCTTTATTTTTTCCAACACACCTGTGCAAGAAGCAGCTTTTCTATCAGCAACAGTGGCTTGCTACAATAGAGAGGAGGCTGGACAGAGTTAGAGTAATTTTTAAAGAGCTCATTCTTACTCCAAGCAAGTTCTGATATAGACTGCTTAGGGAGAAGTGCCCCCATACCATTTTTGAAAATCCTTTTAGGACTCTTTGACTTTAGAAGCAGGGTCACTTGTATCTTACTCTTGGTTTTATGACACTCCCATTATTCCACTTTCTCTAGAATCAGGCTCTTTGAGGTATGAGATTTATTCCTAGACATACCTTCCCTGCTATGTACTATAGCTGTACTTCTTATACTTCTGTGTGCTGCTTGCTGCTCATGCTTTTTCACCACCATCCCCATGCTCAGCCTGGCCTCTTATAACCCCAGAACACGCTGGCATCATGCTTTTCTCACTAACTGAAATGTCTGCAACTGTTTACCATGAATCTTTGGCACAACTGTATAAATCTTCTCTTTATTTGTATTCAAATAAGCCCCCAGAGGACATCCTTGTGGTCTGTCTGGTCACTGGGTCTCCATCAATCTAACCTCACCACCATTTGTCTGTGCCTTCCCACCACAGATATCCACATAACTACCCCTGTTCTTTATTGTTAACTCGAAACTGCTTTTAATAACTTCATCACGATGAAAGAGCTTTTAAAAAAAAATTTGTCTTCTTTACATATACTTTTATATGAATTCTTATTTTATAGTCCATGAATGGGTTGATTTGTTCAGAAAAATACAATAGAGCACAGATGTTTGGGCCAAGTGTGCTTGCAAAATTGTATTCTCTACAGAATGGTTTTAGGCATGAGTATTCACAATAAATAGTGGACATATTTCCCTTTTGGAGGTTTTTTATCCTCAGCCTGTCACAACTTAGATTTATAAATTAAATCTGTGGAACATTTATTTAAAAATATCACTAGCAAATGTATAAATCTGTATATTAAAGTTTATGAAAGCATTTTCATAAAAACAGTAAACTCCTTAAAGTTTGGTATCATCTACTCAGTTAGGACTTATTGGTTCATATTCTTGCTCCAAAGAATTTCTATTGTTTTATTTCTCTGAGTTGAGTGCGGATCTGGTGAGAATATGTTGGTATAGCATGGTGTGCTGTGGTGGGACTGCGTGGGAACTTTGTTAAATACCTATTTTATGGAATTCACTGAAGAAAGAAACACCATCTTTATTTTGAGTTTGCTTTTGCAGAATTTGTTTTTCCTGGTAACTGTAGCCATAGCAATTACCTGAAACAAAGTTGGTAATTGTTTTCCTTCTCTCTACTGAAAGCAGATATAGGTTTACCATATACTCTAGGGGAATTTAACATTAGTTCATATGTTTTTTATATTTTAATCTGCAAGTGTTTTTGCATATGAAAGGAAGACTCACACAGGAACTAATAACAACATTTTTAATTAGTAACAGCAATATACATGCTTCCATGTGCAGAGGTTGTAAATATTTGAAGCTTTGGATTATCATTTTCCTGATAATACCTGAAATATGTATATGTCTATAGGTATAGATATATAGATATAGATAGGGAAAGATACAGAGAGATAGCTTCAAATTTCAGTAAACTGATATGGTCAAATACATTTAGTTGATTGTGCTATTTCAGAAAAGTTCAGGATAAGGTCATATCTGAAAAGTGAGCCCTCTTCTACATTCTAGAGAAAAGCCAGTTTGAAATTTTCATACTTACGATACCCCCACCCATGGCAATAAAATATACGTTATATGATTCTAAAGTTTTCAGTTAGAAAGTTTTGCTTTCATGGCAGATGAAAACTGCAAGTTATTATAGCCCATGATGTGTATTTAGGGATAATGGGGGATAACACATAATTTCAACTTATTTCTGGACTAAATTAATGTGATTATATATTATTTCAAACCACAAGACTAAAATTATTCTCTCACTGAAGTTGATTCCTCTCCCAAATGAACTGTATTGTTATATTTTGATCAATATTTTTTATCAATACTGCTATCAGACATTTTAAGAAAAGAATAAAATCACATTTGTCACTAGTCCTATCTTAAATTAATAATAAGAAGTAGACAGCTTGCAGGGTATGTGCTTCTGTTTTTATTTGCCTGCTAGTCTGAAATGGGGGTGGAAGGGAATTATCAGTGGTTGTATGTCTACACAGCTGACCTAGAAGCATACAGCCATGAGAACACTTCAGTTGTACAGACAGATAAACTACTAAGGACTAATTAAATATGTTTTCCTTCTTGAAAGAAAAAAAAAAGACATGTATGGGAGGCATTTGAATAGGTGAGGATGATGTCTAAAAAAGTCTTAAGAATTAAAATCCTAAATTAATAGTGAAGCATGTATTTTAGAAGGTACATACAGGCACCCTTCTACTAAAAAATATTCAGGAAATTAGTCACCATAAACTTTCTCAAGATGAATTGAGGTACTCTCATTCAACCAGGTAAATGAGAGGAAGAATTACGATTGAAAAATGAGCTTTTGCTTACATTATCTGACTAGGTTCTTCCAGCTAACCCATCAAATGAGTTGTTGAAAGATGCTCCTCCTAGACAAAAAAAAATTGAAGTCTATATTAGAGACTATCATAGCTCCTAACGTGTTAGGGTTTTTTAAAAAATACAGAGAGACCTGATCTAAGGCTCAATTCACTGGAATTGGAGCATAGCTCCTTAAGAATGAGTTTACCAGAAAAGGAGTGAATTAATGAGATACCCATCAGTGTATTATGCTAGAGCTATATGGAGAGTCATGCCATGCAGAGGAAGCAATGCTCCTTCCGCCACTCTCCAAGGAGTGCCCCATGAACCAAAGGTGACTGACAATAATTTTCAGAATCATGACCTTTAGAATAAGTCCTTCTGTTTCTCTCTTTTCTCATCTCAAAAGTCAAACAGATGTTCCATAATAAATGTGACTGCATATAAACTGTTTAGATAATAAAAAATACATTCAGCTAAAATAAAAATGGTGAAAAACAAGTTGAGTAAAAGTACTTGTGGCAAATATTGATAGTCACATTCATATTATATTAAAGAGCTCATAAAAATAGTAAAAAAAATCCCAAGTTTCAATAAATATGTGCATAAAATATATAACTAACTAATTTACATTGAGAAAATAAAATCATTTTGAATGTCAATAATAAAATATAAATAAAAATGGTTATATAATGCTATTTTAGTGAAAAATGAAAGGAAAATTCTCACTCCATTAATTGAAGCATAGTAAAATGATTACAGTGGTCCTCTCTTATCTGTAGGGGATACATTCTAAGACCCCCACTGGTTGCCTGAAACCACAGAAAGTATCAAACCCTATCTATATTATGTTTTTATCCTATACATATATATCTATAATAAAGTTAATTTGTAAATTATGTAAGAGATTAATAATAACCTAACAAAATAATATAACAAAAATATATGGATATTGTCTCTGTTAAAAATACCTTACTATACTGTACTCACCCTTCTTTTTGTGATGATGTAAGGTGATATAATGCCTACATGATGAGATAAAATGAGGTGAATGATAGGCATTGGGATTTAGTGTTAGGCTACTATAAAAGTTACTTAAACACAAGCACTGTGATATTGCATTTAGTTCGATAACCAAGACAGCTAACTAATAGGTAGGTAATGTATATTGTGTGGACACACTAGACAAAGAAATGATTCACATCCCAGACAGTACAGAGTGAGATGGTGTGAGATTTCATCACACTACCCAGAATGGTGTGCAACTTAAAACTTATGCATTGTTTAATTCTGGAAATTTCCATTTAATATTTTTGGGCCATAGTTGACCACAGGTAACTGAAACTATGGAAAGAAAATCTGTGAATAAGAGTTTAACATTTTTTTGGATGTCTCCTTGGGCAAGGGAAATGAAACAAATAATTAAACAACAATAATAATGAGCCTAGGAGAAAGGGGTCAGTGTCCAGAACTATTAAATATATTATCTATGTCCAGTTTTCAAACAAAAAACTATGAGAAATGCAAAAAAAAGAAAGAAAAAATCTCATACACAAGGAAAAATAAGAGTCCACAGAAACTAGTTGTGAGAAGACCTCTACATCGAACTTAATAAACAAAAATTTTAAAGCAGTTATTGTAAACATGTTCTAGAACTAAAGGAAACAATGACTAAAGTAAAGAAAAATAGAACAATGTCTCATCAAATAGAGAACATCAAAAAGATAGAAATTATAAAAAGAACCAATGGAAATTTTAAAGTTGAAAAGCTGAAATAAAAGATTTACACGAGGGGCTTAACTGTAGATTTAAACTGGTAGAAGAAAGAGTGAGTGAGCTTGAGGATAATTTGTTAGAGATTATGCAATATGAAGAACAGAAAAAAAATGAACAGAGCCTCAGAGAAATGAGGGACACCACTAAGCTTGCTAACATTCATTTAGCGGGTGTGACAGGGAAAGAGGAGAGAGAAAGATTAAAGAAAATAATCTAAGAAAATTACTCAAATATGATGAAAAAGATTAATCTACATATCCAAGAAAGTCAAAAAATTTCTGATAAACAGAAAGATATTCATACCTAGACATATTATATAGGAATAACAAAATCCAAAGATAAATAGAAAATCTTGAAAGCTAAGAGAAAAAACAACTCATCACATACAAGAAAACAATAATATTAACAGCTGACTTCTCCTTAGAATAAGGAGAAGCAGTAGGCCAGAAGCAGTGGGACAGAATATTAAACCTGCTGAAAGAAAAAAAAAAAAACTACAATAATTTTATATCCAGCAAAAATATCTTTTAAAAGTGAAGGTAATAAAAAGACAATCCCAGACAAACAAAACCTAGAAAAATGATTGCTAGTAGACCTTATGTAAAAAAATACTAAACAAAGGTCTTTAAGCCAAAAGAAAATGATTCCAGATAATAAGTAACTCAATTCATCTGAAGAAACAAAGAGCTCCAATAAAGATAATTGTGTGGATAATTATAAAAGAAAGTAAAAGTTACATATTTCCTACATTTTTCTTTTAACAGCAAAAAAACAAACACATAAAACAAAATATATATAATCATATTATTGGGCTACAATATGTAGAAATGTAATATATTTGATGAGAACAGCACAAAGAAGGTGAATAGGAACAGATCTGTATTAGAGTAAGAAAATAACACCAGATAGTAATTGGAATCCACAGAAAAAAAAATGAAGAGATCAAGAAATAGTAAAAATGAAAATTAACATAACAAACCATATAAATATAAACTAGCTCTTTCTCAGCTCCTTTAGAATATATAAAGTAATGCAAGGTAATAACTATATTAATCAATGTATGTAGATATATATAACAATAATAGCTCAAAAGAGAGAATAGAGATGTATTATATAAGAGTAATAATTTTTATCTAGTTGGAATAAAGTTAGTATAAACTTAAATTTGTTTCTGATAAGTTTAGGTTTATATTGTAAGTCCTAAAGCAACTACTGAGAAGTAACTTAAAAATAGTGAAAATATCATTAAAGGAATTAAATATGAGTAAATTTTTGTTATTTGGGTTAGGCAAAGCCTACTTAGATATGATACCAAAAGAACAGGCAACAAAAGAAAAAGTAGGTAAAATATACTTCAAAATAAAAATCTTTTATTTTTAAAAAAGTACTATTAAATATATGAAAAGACAACCCATATAATTCAAATAAATATTGCATTGATAACTTGTACTTAGAAAATATAAAGAACTCTTACAATTAAATAATAAAGAATAACAACCCAATCAAAGTGGGCAAGGGAACTGAATAGACATTTCTCCAAAGAAAATATGCAAATAGCCAATAAACACATTAAAAATGTTCAACAGCATAAGCCATCAGGAAAATGCAGGATATAGTCAAAACCACAATAAGATATCATTTTATACCCACCAGGATAGATTTAATAAAAAATGTCAGATAATAATAAATGATGACATAGATGTACAGAAATCAGAACACTCACCAATTTCTAATGGGAATGTAAAATGAAGGAAAACAGCCTGGAAGTTACTCAAAAGGCTAAACATAGAGTTACCATATTATCCAGCAATTCCATGTCTTGGAATATACCTAAGAAAAATGAAAACACATATCCTCACAAAAACTGCAAATATCTATAATAACCCCAAAGTAGAAACAGATCAAATGCCCTTCATCTAATGAATGATAAACAGAATGAGATATCTGTCTACCTACCTAAGAGTGTGTGTGTGTGTGTGTGTGTGTGTGTGTGTGTGTGTGTATCTATGTCTAATATATGAATAGGCAAAACTAACTGAGACAGGAATTAGATTAATGGTTGCCTGGAGTGGTAAAGTTGGGTCAAATGGGGAGTGACTATTAATGTGTATTGGGTTTCCTTTTAGAATAATAAAAATGTTATAAAATTTACTGTGGTGATGGTTTTGTAGCCCTGTGAACACACTAAAAACTCATGGATCATACACTTTAAGTGGGCAAATTATATGATATGTGAATTATATATCATAAAGCTTTTATATTTAAATAAATGAAGAAAAATATAACAAATGAGCACAAATGTAAAAACATATATCTTTCTCTATAGAGATCAGACTAAGTTCCATTAGTGTTAAACACTATTCCATGAGAATATTTGAGAAACAGAAAAAAATATAAGGTTTTTTATAATGACATATTGATGTAATCAGGTAGCAAAATATGAAGAGACCTGAAGAACGAGGAGGCTTAAACTTACATAGCGATGTATGTACATTATGTGATGTGCAGAATGTATGTGATGATGTATCTCAATAAAACTTGGGGTGGAAATAAGGAGAAAGTATCAAGATATAGGTTTCACTAAATTTGGGAGAACATTGTTTGCAAGATATGCTTGATAGGATCCTTAACGAACAGGGTTAAGTAACCGCTCTCCCATGAATAAGCAAACTCTGTTTTAAAAGGTCCCTGTTTTCTTAAGTAGCTGCTATCTTGTCAGGCACTTTTCAATGTATTTTACATACATTATCATTAGTTCTCACAAGACAAATTGTATAAATGAGAATACTAGGGCTTTTAAAAAAGGCAACTATCAATTTTTATGCAACTAGTATGCGGTGAAGTAAAGACTAGAATTCAGGAATGCTTATTGCACCATTCTATGTTGATTGTAGTCATTCAAAATTCTGTGTGATCCACTAAACAAATTTTTAAAACACTTTGTCATGTCGTTTTTTTTTTAAAGAGGGAAGAATTAAAATTAATAATTAAGTCATTTATTTATGGTTCCCAAAGTTCCCCTTCTACTTTAATTCTTAAATATTAATATAAATTAATTTAAAAATTTTAAATATTAAATCTGAAAGAGGCAACACCTTTTATGATGTTAGCAACTTTTCTAAGTGAAAGCAATGCATTTTTTAGTTTTTGGATAGGTATCATTAAAGATTTTTATCTCTCATTTAATATCTTTAAAAAATAATTGCCTGAGGCTGGTCAAAGGAGATATATTGGTCATATTTATAAAAAAGCTTAAGAGATTGCTTCTTTCTCTTACTGGAATATATAACATACCAAGTAGTTTCCCAATTCAATGTATTATAGCAATATCTCTTATGTAAATAATATATTAATGTAAATAATATATAATATATCCTCAAATTGTTCATCCTTATGCTTTGGACGAGATAGTAGAAGGAGAAAAACATCAAGCTTATGAGAATTTTAAAAATTATTTAAATGTTTACACTTATTTTACAGAAAATATAGAAGTGTAAAATTACAAAAATGTGTTTATATTATAGATTGTTCCCTGCAATGGAGAAATAAACCAGCAACAGAATTTTGACAAAAAGCTTTGTGTGATTCCAATTATATTTTGAAAACAAAGAGTAATAAGTATATTGATCATACTATTCTGTTTGAGCAAGCCCTTTAGAAGTTCTTCTTATGGAGTTCCTGATAAGGTCATAACTTTGCAAACACCATTTCACAAGCATCTGGTATAGGATGCTTTGGGTTTGATTCACATAGGTTCAATCAGACAGGACTACACTGATTAATAAGGAGAGAAAGGGTGTGTTCCCATTAGAGTAGCCAAAACTTAAATAGACTAGAATATTTATTTTAGGGACTGATTAATTTGTTACAAATTTATAGAGTTCAATCTATTCACTCTAGTAGAAACCCAAATGATTCTCAGAAAGGCAAAATGCTCAACATGGCTTTGAGAACAGACATGTACATTATGTGACAGCTGTTTGTGTCTTTTAATATAAGGGGGAGATCTTTTTGTTTTGAATTTGGCAATGACATATTCTCTTAGTCCAGCAGAGCAGAGATATTGAAGATTAAGATGAAAGGTAGAAAAACAGAAAGGTAGATCATAGGAAGTAATCACAAGGTAATAACAAAACAGAGCAGGAAATGCTTATTTAGATAAATGAGGCATATTAAAGGCTATAAACCATCATTCATGAGGATCCTCATCCAAAACCATCCAAAAAGGATATTAAACTCTGAAATAGAGATAAAAGCACATGTGGCTTAAAAAAAGATACTGTCACACAAGTATAGTCTAAAGCCTCTAATTCTTCAAAATATTATGTAAGAAAGATGAATTAAACCTGCCCTCCTACATTCATACCGAAATAAATGCTATGGATAAGCCTAACATTAGTGAAAGACATTTCTGAGTTTCAGTTTCCTTATCTACAAAGATCACATTAAAAATACTTGCTAGTTTGAACTTGTGACCTTAGAGATTCTTTCCAAATTAGTTTTCATGATTCTAAGTAAGATATACTTATTATAAGTTCAAGGTGTCACATGTACTGGGAGTATTTGAATTTTATTAAGTAATGAAGGGGCATTAATACCCAATGGGATGAATCCCCAAGGAGGAACTATCACGCAATCTGACAGGTGTGTGATGGACATTATATTGTACGGTGGGGGAAGCCTTCTTACAACCTTGAAATCATGCTGCCTTTTTCTAAAGCAAGTTCTAATAATGAATTCTGAAGCTAGACTGCACATTAGAATCTGAGAGCTTTAAAAAATCCTCATGTCCAGGCTCTAACATTAGAGATTTAAATAATTTTAAATCTCAGACCAATTAAATCAGGATCTCTGGGGTTGAGACCTGCATATCAACATTCTTTTAAAGTTCTTGAGGAATTCTATTGTGAGCCAATAAATGATGACCACCACTGCCTCAATGGTTTCATGTCAAAAATGAGAAAACTTGAGACCCCCCATAAGCTAAATGACTGAGTTTAGCTCAAGGAATTAGTCATGAAGCCAGGATAGGAGTCCCAGTCTCCAAACTTTCCATCATATTCTTTCAGTCACACCCTTGTCTTTCTGTCTCTCCTTATTTCATATTGTTGCATCTTAATTGGCCTGCCTATAATCTTAATTGCAGGTGTTCCATTCAGCACCTACCTATACACACCATATAACAAAGCTGAGAGTAGCCTCTCCCAGCATAATTTTTGTACATTACTTTTTTTACAGACATCACCTTCTTAGGCTTGTCAGGGTAGAGGTGACCCCAATTCTTTTATCATAATGAGAAAATTGAGCATCAGAGAAATTAAGTGATGTATGGTCATTTAATCCAGCAAAGAGCAAAATTCAGAACTGAAATTGCATAACATTTCATCCAAGTTCTACTTTTCCAAGCTTCCAACTTTGATGATGGGAATGTCCCATAGGAGACACTGGCATCCTTCATCAAGAGGCCAACACACACTTGTCCCAAGAGTAGTAGAGCTGAATAAAGATCAAGGAGGGGCTGAATTTGCAGTGCCCATCTTACTTTTAGTATTTGGAGGTCAGAGGAGACAGCCTAAGACACTGCTGTACCTCACGCACATTATAGCTCGTAGACTAACTCTGTTTGTTAGGGGCAGCAACTCGGCCTACAGTTTCTTCCTCAGGAGACCTCCATGAGGGAAGCTGGAAGCTTAGGAACCACGAGAAACCACCGCAGGTTCTAGTTCTCCCTAGTGGGTTCTGGTTCAACCTTACAGGCTTCCGTTTTTCATTGCTTTCCTCTCATATCCATTCTCTCTTCTTAACCTCCTGTCTTCTGGACTTCAGATTCCCACATCAGACTCAGAAACAACAAACAGCAGCTTCAAATAGACTATGTAACCAGCTCTGCCAACTGCATAAGGTCAAATTCCTATAATAAATCATGTGCCTATATCTCCTAGGGGTCTGCCTTCTTAATCAGGGAGCTAGGACTGTGTAAACAGAATCAATTACATCACCATTTTGGCCATATCTATAGTCAGATAACTAGAATTGAAAAACTTCCAGTGTGACAACACAAGGTCTTCAATGACCATTTGACAACAACCTTTTGGGGGCAGAGTAGTGACTGTTCCCTCTCCATTTTACCATTGTTTCCCTCCTGTCAATTATACCTTTATAGTTGCCTAGTTTGTACATTTACCTTGCTTGCCTGGCCTTGTAGTTGGTTGAGTTTGCAATCTCTGATCTCCTCAAATCCAACCAATGAAACTCTTTGCCGATAACCTTTTTGGACCATTTCTCTGATTTTTTTCATGCTTCTGATTTCCATGACTTTCTCATTTCCTCAAGTATGTTTGGGTTATCACTACTGTTTTCATTTGCGCTGCTCTTTATTTTTTAAGATTTTTACTTCTTGAATTTAGAATGCTACAATTCTTATACCTTCTTATCTATATGAGTTAATGTGGAGTTAGGATTATAGTAGAGGCTCACAGAATAATTACATAAATTAAAAAATCTTTATTGAGGGTCCACTGTTTATATGTTAATATGGTAGTTCAGTTGGAAGGGGCCTGGGACTTGCCTTCTTGCATATGTCTTAAACAGAGCAATAGCATTAACCTAGAGCAACTTCTGTATGCCTTTAGGCCATTTTAATGCCTGAAGACTTGGCTAATTATTTAGCTTTGCTTTTGAAGTCTGAGGTGATAAACTTGTTTTTAAAACTTGCAACCTGCAAATGATTGGCTCTTTTGTACTTACAGTATATGTTTACAAATGCTTAAATAATTGTTCTGTATATTTTAAAAGAGAAATTGTTATAACTCTAGTGTAAGAAAGAAGTGTGAAAATGCCCACACTGGACACTTATAAAACAAAATAACTTCCCCTTTGGAGATACAAAAATTTTCATTGTGGTATAAATATGTTTGATTAGATAGATTTATTCCATATGTAAAGTTTTGTACTCTGAGCAATTTTTACTTAAAAGTATAAGAATTTTACATTAAATTATAAGTTTTTAATGCCCAAATATTTTATTCCATGATGATAATTTATTTCCTTAATCTCCCATGTAGCACATTAGATTATAAGTAATGTTTCAGCAAAGCCTCCTTGTTCATCATTCTCAGTGTCCATGATTTTAATAATAATCTCAGCATAAAAACTTTAAGACAAAATTGCTTAAAATATATGTGCATTTAAAAACTTTTGATCACATTTTTGGCTTTTTCTTAATTTGTCCTCCTTTCTAATTTGCTAGATTGATAAGCCCAAATTATATATAATTATTGTTTTAATTTGCATTTCCTCAAACCTACAGTTCAAGGACAATAAATATGTTTACACCTTGCAAAAGCCTGTGGTTTATAGTAAAAATGAATTTTTTATTAAACTTTCAGCTTATCAGGTTTCTTTTATATACAACATACAGTAAATAGCAAAAATTATTTTTAAAAGAGAAAAAAGTGTAATTTTGAAATGAGAGCAATGGAACCTAAGGCTGTAGGAAAATTGCAATAAGAACAATAATTCTTCCCCTGTCCTAAATCCATGGTGGACAGGGAGGAGTAAGATTTGCCTAAAGAGGGGATTAAGTTGCTCTGGATATCAAATGGAGAGTAAGACCATGCTAACAACTTTGGCTGGGACTCTGCAAGTGTTAGATGTTATAATTGACAAGGCACCAAGCCAAACATTATACAACAAGGCAGATAAAGGAGTTAGAGCAGAAACTAGAGAAGTGTCAGTCGATATTTTCACCACTTTGTTGAGCTCAAAATGAGATCCCTGAAGACAAAGAAGATTAACATAACCCCATTATGATAAAAATGGGGAAGGGCTAAAGAATCACTCAGAAATTATACATCAATCTATTCTCATCTCATTTGGGAGAGACACTGTACAAGCGTTGTAAGCAATCCAATAGAGCTATATTTAGCAAGCCCATGGTTTGATGGAGACCAGCCCCATGCTCTCATTCCTTGGCTCATCAGAATTCTTTGAAGATTTCATTACTGCAAAGGTGCTAAGCTATTTTCCAAAAAGAGGAAGAATAGAGGGTGCTTTTATTGCTTTGGATGGAATTCGGCTTGTTTCTTCAGGTTAGGAGCTGATACTGGCTACCAAGAGATTTTATTTGTAATCATATATAGGCTGTGAAGAACTTGAGTCATTTGAACTGGTTTGTACTCTTCTTTGAAAGTCTTTTTGACTCTCCAGAATTCTGATGAGAAAAATCTTCCTCCAACTAAGAAAACTGCCCTTCTATAAAGAAGACTTGAGAATATGGCGGTTTTGATGAGTGAGCTAATATGACAGACATGTGAGGTGGCTTCTATGCAGATGAACCCTACAGCTTCACTGATTTCTCTGGGGACTGGTAATAGGCAGAACTGTATGAATGTTAATTTTTCCCATAGTTCAAAGTAGGGGAAAGGAAACCCAAGAGGGGAGAATTTAAATGGCAGAAGAGAGCTAAAATATAACCAATAACTCACGCAGGCAGGCTTCTAAAAACAGTGCTCTCTTATATTCTTCACTCCCAGTTTGTCTTTTGTATATCTAAGGTCCCATAAAACTGGGTCCATGGAACCTTAGATATAATTGCTAAGCCAATTCATTTCTTGACATTTCTTATCTGAAATGCAAAGAAATAGCCAGAGAACAACATATCATTTCATGCTTTAGACCTAGATAGAAAAAAAAAAAAAAGAGCACAACACATGTAATTGATGCTCAGATATACATGTCAACTGAGAAAAGACATTAGGTAAAATAATAGAAATGTTCATAATCTGCATGAGACAGTGAGTGAACCCCACTGTTCTATGGCTCTAGGCCTGGCCAATCTAGTGGCTCTTTAGTAAGCTAAGAAAACAAAACAAAACAAAACTCTCTTTGAAGATGTGACTATCCTTATCCAGGAATCTATCTGTATTCCTTCTACTCTAGATTTTCTGTCCTGGTTTAGATATAATTTCCTGTAATTCATACCTAGTGGTTATGAAATTGAATAACCACAAAACTTTTACAAGTCCCTTGAATAACCCATCCTGCCTGGGAAACAGTCTCCTGCCTTTGGCTGCACCTCTGAGGCATAGATGAGGGATCCTCGTACAGAATGTGCCATTCTGCCATACAGGTTGCCACAGAATGGATAAGAAGACTTTCAGTGGCACCCACATAGTCAGAT
Organism: Macroglossus sobrinus; assembly: GCA_004027375.1. NCBI lineage: Eukaryota > Metazoa > Chordata > Mammalia > Chiroptera > Pteropodidae > Macroglossus > Macroglossus sobrinus. Next base: position 256,996 of record PVKZ01000590.1, read on the forward strand.
GGCACTCATGATTTATATATATTTTTTTTAGAAATGGGGGACAAAAATGACTCCATTTTATTAAGCCACAGTCCTAGTTTTGGGAGATAATCGAGATCAAATGTATTGGCCTAAAACAAGCTTTGGCAAGCCTTTAGGAAGAACATGTCTTTTCTGTTCTAGTTGAGTGTGTTTTCAAGTTATTTCCTTAGTTCAAATTGGGGTCATCCAACCAGAGCTGCTTATGGTAGTTTCTTTTATTAATCAAACCTTACCTTTTAGCTGAATATGCTCAGCTCTGATTTCCAGAAGTAGGTTAAACATTTCCTAGTGGATAAAATAAATTATGGCCACCGTGCTGAACAGATTCTTATGTCCATCACCCTTTGTGAGAGCAAGGATCACGACAGTCAAGACGTGACACAGTGACAATGAGAGAGAAGATTTTGACAGTCAAGACTTGTGACACAATCATGACAGTGACACAGTAGGTAAGTAATGGGAAAAAAGGATTTCTCAGGATTGATTATGCTCTCCATTAAATCAATAATGAAAGATGTTAGGAACAATTCAAAAGCAGGAAAGCACAGTTCAATGAGTAAGAATGTTTCTACAATTAGCAAAGCAAGCAACTGTGCCTATTTAAATATCATAAATTTTCTTCACCACCTTGGCATGGCAAATTGGTTTTCCAATCTTCATACTTTCACATGATATCTCTTTCTTTGCTTTGTCATAAATGAAGCATTTTCTCATGACACTACAGAATTACTATAGGTAATTTGAGATCAAGTACAAGTTGTCACAGAACCTACAGCAGTGTTCTGCAAATTGTAAACTTAAAATTTTTTTTTTGCTATCTCACCGGTATGATTTTATGGATAGCAAATAGCTCATCCTACTTCAGCACACATATAATATTTTCTATTCTAAACACTAATCATGCCACTAGATTTCCCAAAAGTTTTATTAAAGAATTTATTCTAACTCTTGTTGAAATTTTTGACTGGTTACTCTGATGCAGGCATATATCTGGTGCTTAAAACCAAATTCCACTTGGCCTCATTTAAGTCAGAGTAATTATACTTAGACTCGGGACTGTTCCTTTGCATAGTTAGCTTAAATAGTGAGTAGCTGAACCTTTCCATGAAAGCCTTGGCCACTTGAACTATCATGGTGTTCCTTTTCGGTATTTAGGAGGAAAAGTTTTAATTTTCATAAAACCCAGGAAGACAAAAGATTTGTCAAAGTGATTATGGTCTATATCTTCCTATTATGTATAGACATTCAGTGTTGGAAAAAAAAACTTCACAATTAAAAAAAAAATTGTACTCCAATTCACTTGCCTTAATCCACACAGAAACTATCAGGATTACAATAGAGAAATAGACCTGTTTTTAATTGAGAAAGCCCTGCCCCACTCACCAGCTCCTCAGATCCTCTGTCTGTGAATCTGAATCTTTTCAAAGTTTGGGAAATCCATTCCCTGGCTTCTCACCTCATTATGGTCTTTGAATGTTCTCTCCTCCTCTCTGGTTCTTTCAAGAATTATTAATGGCCTCATCAATTTCCCTGCCCTTGCTCATTTGACAAACAAGTGCCATTTGAGTGAAATATTTGCATTCTCTAACTGAGCAAAATTGGGAGCAGTTTCTAATTCTATAGATTTCGCAGCAGTGATGCTCCCAAGAGAATTGTAAGTGAATTTGTGGTAACTCATACAGTATTTGACAACTAACAGTGTTGTGTAACTTCTTTGAATTGGCCATTCATTTCAGTGATTAACAGGTGTGGTGCAGGAAGCCTTTGCTTTCAGAAAAACAATATCGAACTTCTCAAAGAGTAGACTTCTACAGATATAATTTCAGAAATGACTTAGCTAGAAAAATCTAACACATAGCAGCAAGCAGGAACAATTTCCCAATGCTTTCTTTTTATAATTTTATAAATAGAATAACTTCAAGGTCTGTCTAAACTAAAAATCTCTTTGTCAGAACTACATAATAAATTATGATTAAGGCTAATCCTGAACCATCAACCTAAAAATGTCATCATCCTGAAATTCTCCCGTTTTTTTCTCCAAATGCCTGCACTTGGGCCATATAATTCCAGATAGTTCCTAATGAAAATGGTGATCAGAAGGGAGAGTGGGGGATTTAATAATCACGATTCATGTTACTGTTTGTTTTCAACAAATGGTTTGGAGGATTAACGAAGTGTTTGTGAGGGAACAAGACAACTCTGTTGAGAGGTTTCCCTGAACTGCATTGATGTCCCTTCATGCATCAAACATACGTAAAACAGCTACTGTATATTAGTACTGCAGTTGGCTATGGATGAAATACCAAGGAAAAAGCACATTGTTTCTGCCTTTTTGAGAATGAGAGGCAGGCCAGTGACACATGAAAGGGTCAGGAAATCTAAAATAAAGTTAGGGCACTCTGGAACTGAGACTGTCAGGAAAGATTTGGGGCTTTGAGAAAAGCAAGAGGAAAGACCTTGAAGGCAGAGGACACAGAAGCAAGGAGAATCAAATATATGGACCAACAGTGTAAGTCTGAGTCAGCTGCACATGTTGAGAAAGAGCAGTTAGTGGAGCCAGTTAACATTGTATTAAGTATAATAGCATTGGTAGTGAGAGAGAAACTATAGTTTCTTAATCATAAAACTGAGACAAAGAATGATTTTGTGTAATTCATTACTGCAATCTGGTTTAAATTCTATGCTTAGTATCAGTTAAAGTTAATTTATGAGAAAATCATTTGAGGTAAAGAACTACACATTAATAACAACATGGAAAAAATGAGGATGTGTTCAAAATCAACAACTTTGGTTGGTTATGCTGGGATTGATATTAATTAAAATGGGTTGAACTGAATGAACTTGTTTGAGTTTTAAGTAACTTTAATTATTATTTCAGAGTCACTGTGGCTATCCATGTTTCCAAATGATTCACCTTATATAATTATGAAGTAAAATTATTACCTGAGATGTGATCAGATCCAGACATCTAAGGCAAAAAACCTACAAAGCAGGTTATTGACATCATCCATTCCTTATCATGACACTTAAAACTCTGGAAAATAAGAGCTTCTTATTCACAGGTTTATGGCATTAATTGGAACCAAGAACGACCTTGGAATCCCTGCAGTCAGTCTTCAGAGAGACCTTGCCAACAATACAACTGTTCGAAAGTAGAGTTGTCATTATAAGATCTGAATATAAAGTCAGGATTTATGATCAGTACAAAATTTGTGATATGCATTGCAGTGTGAATTAGGCTTTGATATAGTCTGACATTCGCTGGAGGATATTTTAAAGTCAAAACTTGGCTTTAGGTTTAGTCAATGGTTTCTTCATTATTTAAAACAGTAAAAAGCATTTATCAATGCATCAATCAAGGTTTCAGATACCTCAGAGTGTAAAATTATTTAAGCGGACTCTGGGGAGCTATCACAAATTGTCTACCTAAAATGACTTCAATGTTAGTTTTATCTTTATTGTGAATACTAAAGTTATCTGATTATAGCAACTTTGTGTTACACTTATGCAAGAAAGGATTCATGACCCTGCTTTCAAGCTGAGTTTAAACCTTAGAGATATTCCAAAGTATAAATAAAACATTGTAATCAATACCACCCTTTTGACAAGACTCTGGGAAATAAATTAGAAATTCCATTCCTCTAGAAACAAACATAAATTAAGAAGATTTTCAAAATGTAGTCTGCATGCTGCATTTTGGCTGAATCCACAGTGCTGTTTTCAAAACACAGAAGTAAAACTATAGTATATTGAACTGAGAACACTGTATTTTTTGGAACCAGTAGACACACCTCCATGTGCTATCACTTTCTGTGCATTATTTTCTTGTTAATTAATTTATTCTAAAAATATCTATTTGGATTTATGGTGTGTCAAAGACCATGATAGATGCTAGGAGACAAAAGAAATGAAAGAAACAAATGGTTTTGCCACTATCCATTCTTCCATTATCTCAAGGTATTTCTCCCAAGTTTTAGATTGTTTGAACCATGATTCCTCCCATCTCTGCCCCACACACAGAATCTAAAGGTTTAGCAAAACATGTGCATTGTTAATCTAGGCTGATTATTAATGGAAAGTTGTTTCATGATCCTTTTAATACTGGTGCTGTAAGGGGGTTGCTTTAGCCAATTCTTGATCTTTGGAAGAAGACAAGGACTCTTAAAATAGTTTCTAACTAAAGAAAAAGATTGTACCAGATTTCAGGATGTCATTAAAAAAAGTATAGAAGTAATTTAAAAAAATGAAAGGGCTGAAGGTAAGCCAATGTCTACCTTGATTCCAGGAGCCAGAAGGAAAAAGACAGAAAGTGCAAGTAAGGATAGATACCCATGTGGTGAACTTTGAAGCTACTCATTTAAGAGCTTATAATATTCTGTGGAGAAATACTGTGTGTGTTTGTGAATTAGTCACATTAAAATCTTTGACAAGATGTAGTGCGAACAGAAAAACCAACCCAAATAAATGGACAAAAGAAAAAGGAGGCCATTGTTACCATAATACCTCTAAGTGATTAGCTGGGGGCATGGATTTCACCATTTACGGTAAATATAAATGTGTTGTAAATATAATGGACAAAGTATAGAAGACAAAAATGAACCAACAGAAACACAATAATCCCCACGTCAGCTGCCTATGAGAATTGCAGAGGCGTGAAGCTCATACTACAAATGAAGACAAATAAGATAGAAACCTGGCCTTGGGGAAAATAACAAGTATTGTGTTTTTTCATATGATGATAGATTTGCAGGCTGTTGAAAAATGTGGGCAAAAACATCTGAAGGCTTAAAGTGTAGGTCTGGACAGGAGGAGTAGTGAGGTTGGCTTAGAAAGGTAGATCTGGGAATGATCTGCAAAATGATGCTGTTATAGCTGGCAGGGTGCAGGGGTCTGTCAGCGAGAGGGAGGTCTGGGCGCCACGTAATCCAGGAGCCAAGCCAAGCTGGAGCTGGTCCCAGACACTGGGAGAGGAAGGCTAAGGTGGGAGTATAGAGGGTGCTTCCCGAGGTCTGGAGTTTCGAGATTCTGTATCTATACTAATCCTGTCTCTTCTAATGGCTAGGGTCTTTGCAATTTATAAGCTTAAAACTATCAAAAGGAAAAAGAAAAAAAAATAAAAGCAAAGAGAAGACAACTGCCTGAAAAAATGGAAACAAACAGAAAAAATGGAGCTGTTACCAAGGACTAAGCACGGTGAGGATGAGCAAAATGGAATGGTCATCAAATACATTTAGGTTACTTCACTTTTTAATTTTAGGTAATTTGCTACAATATCTTACAGTGCTGCTAGAAACATATGTTTGATTCAGGTTTGAATTATTCTTGCTGTTATTAATGTTACGATTGATATTATGGATTGGCACTTGAGGATCTAACTCTCTCATTCTGCATAGAGCAACTTGCTAATTTCCTGAGTGGCACCAAAGACGACTTTGAGGACTCCACAGTCTGGCTGAGAAAGGATGACCAATTAAGAAACAGCAGAGTCATATGTATAAACTTATGCATAGTTAGGGAGTAAATTGTGAGTTATAAGTCAATTGCAGAATTTAAAAATTGGCAGGATCAGTGCAGGCTAGAATAGAGGGAGGGATAAGGAGGTGGCTTCTGCGCGGGGCTTTGAAAGATGTGTAGGATTTGTCTTGACAGAGAAGGAGAAAGGCATTACTGGTGTGAGAGATGACATGAAGATGGGACTAAAATGGCTTCTTTGCAGTCTGCTAACATAACCAGGCGCTCAAGAATAAATGGTATTTGGTTAAAGGTTGTGGGAACTAAAGTTATCTAGATGAAGGAGAACTTGGAAAGCTGGGATGAGGAGTTCAAATTGTAAGTGACTGGTCTTTACATTTGGAAGGCAAGTCCGATTAAAGCTGCTAATGTTCCTGATTTAGAGAACTAATGAAGTCTGGAAGAGGTGAAGGGAGTCAAGTGCTAATGAAGAGCCAGCTGTGCCCAACCTCTCTTCGCTCCCACGGAATGTTCCACTGCACCAGCAGCTAACAGCTGGTCCTCGCACTGAACATCAACCTGTATCTCTGCTTCTCTTCGCAAGGCTATTAACTACAACTCTGACATCCAGCCAAATCAGAGCCTTATTCTTGAGATTTGACAATTGTGTAGTTTAAGTATATTAAATAAAAGCTGGAAATTTAGCTCTTATCACAGAATGCTGCGCACGATCAATGGCAGTCAGGGGACGATGTGGCCTCTTATTTCACTGTAACCAGCATATCCTCATTTCTCCATCCCACCTTGAATTTTCTTTCCACATTTTAAATGCTATCATGTTATTTGTTTTTTAAAAACTGCTTCTATTACAGACAGCAGTGTTTTTTGCAAAGTGTGATTCCCTGACCAGCAGCAACTGCATCATCTGGGAACTTGCTGGAAATGGATGTTCTTTTGCTCCCCCCAGACCTGCTTAATCAGAAACTCAGTAGGTAGGGCCCAGCAATATCTTTTAAAGAGCCATCCAGCTGATTACTTAGCTGAAGTAAAGAGCTACTTACCCACAGAACACAGCGCTGATTCCTTAGAATATCATCCAAGCCTCTTTACTCTCTATTCCTAACTTACTTCTCCACCATGTCCAGCCTTCGCCCTGGTCTGCAACCCAACCCGGACACTGAGCACATGTGTATTATAGACACGTGCAGTTTGCAGTCTCCCGACCACCCAAACTTTTTAATACATCCTTGCGTTTGTATAAGCCTTACAATCTTGTCTAGATTGCACTTTGCTCACTTTGGTAAACATCTGCTTTTCAAGTCCACCCTCAATGTCCCTTGGCAGTGGCCAGCAGTTACTCTCTTAAAATCCTGCAGCCCTTTGTTTATCTTGCTAATATAATTATCACAATAAACTAAATGCTCTGTTTATGTGTCTGTCCAGGTTAAGGACAGGAATCTTGTTGCACTCAACTCTGAGTACTTACCCAAAGCAGAGAGTGAGGACATTGGGACTCCACTCTAGCTTGCGGACCAGTTCGCAGACCAGCTGCTACCCTGGGCTCCACCTCCAGCCTTTCTGGGTCTACTTCTTCTTCCACAAGGTGAGTGGGGGAGGAGATTAAATAACACTCTGTTCAATACTAGGTACCTACAGTTCTAACAAGCAGCCAGGTGATTCTCATGCACTTTGAAGTTTGAGAACCACTGCCTCCTCTCTATAAAAGCTAAAAAGTTTCCAGACTTGTATGTAAGAAAGATTTCATCTTCTTTTGTTTCTGCCACTTCAAATAATTCAAACTCCTAAATTCCTGGCGTACAGGAACACTATAAAGAGTAAACCAGCCCAGATTTCTTCTCTGCCATCAGCTGAAACTCAACTGCAGACACTTTCTCCTTTCTAAACTCTGTGGAGGCCCAGCGAAGAGCTTAACTAGAAGCTCCTTAAAATGGTCAGTAACTTGGAGAAGCAGCTGAAGTAAGGCCTTCGAGGGAAGCAAGGAATTATAAAACAACAACAACAATGTGTTGGACATATTACTGCTTGTTTAACCAAGCAAAATAAATAAAATATTTAACAAATTAATTAGCATATATCCAAATAATCAAATTAGTTTCTAGTTAAAGATAAAATGGCATAGCCTCTCCAGCCCCAATTCCTCATGAGCCAGTTGTTACAGTTTTTGTAAAGTGGTAAACTTCTAGGAATGTGTGTATATATGAACTCTGAATGTATTCTTCTTATCAGTAATGGCTGATGCGGTGGCAAACGCAGGCCACCCACAGTACCTCGAAGCAGCAGTTTGCTACCAGCAATGATTTGGTTAACCTTTGATTAAACATAGGAATTTAAAGCATGAAAAGGTCTGGAACCTGACACAACCCTTTGACACCATGCTGTCTGTCATTAATGATAATCCAGCATTAGATGTTCAGCTTTGAAAATGAAAGTAGACTTTAGTTTTCAGCCCTAACCCTGCAGTACTGTAAACTGAACCCTGCTGTGTTTGCAGACTTCCTGATTTACTGCTTTGCCTTTTAACTATTTTCAGGCAAATGGGAGTTGGGGCAGGATAAAGAGTCCAGGGATCAAGTGAGTACAAACAAGGCATCTCAACTACCATCAAGGGAAGCGACTTTCTGCTTAGAGGAGTCACCAGGTCAAAAGAGTTTTATTCCCACAATTGATTTAATTTTTTTTTTAAACTAGGTGTAAGAATTTCCTTGCTGGAACATCATGCAAGAAATATTCGTATCCTCTTTCACTTCCTTTTAAAAATAACAGCAATAATGTTAGAATTCCCCAAGGTCTCTCCTAAGTCTCAAAGTTTCTTTTACCTTTTAACAGTATATTGGTGTATCTGAGGGCTCCACATCTCATTTCACACGTAGTGTGGTGTTCAGGGCAGGTTCTGATATATGTGTCTAAATGCTTGTTGAATGAACAAATGACCGAATCCTCCTCCTAGTTCAATGGCTGTGGTTTGCATGTAAAAGCAAGTTTTAGACAATAATGGAGTTACAGGCAGTTGACCCAGATCTATTCTGCTAACTGTTGATTTGTTTTTCTTAGGTTTATGTTTTTTGGCTTTTGAGTTTACAGCTCTGCCTCCAACTCCAACCCCATAGCTTTTTAGCTAATTGGACTTGGGAATTTCTCTTAGCCCTTAGCTAAATTGACTCCTGGGACTTCTACTTCCAGAGATGCCTTCTTGAGTCGCCAGCCTGAGGAAGCCCCTCGGGGAAGACTATAGTTCCTCTTCCCTATTCCCTGAGAGAAAGGAGACTTGGGCATCCTATTCCATTAGGTGAGAAGGATCAGCGCAAACTGTATTTTCTTCGTATACTTCTCAGATATAGAGATGGTCCAACATAATTTAATCATCATATTCTGTTTACCAACGTGACTACCCTATATCACCTCCATACAAAACCTTTTCAAACTGTAATAACCTCTGTGAAATTTCTGATTCATGTACAGAGATATGTGTCATCATCATGCTAGTTATCACGTCAGAGTTACTTTGGGACTCTAGGGATGTGGTTCCAGATAAAATCGGCCAGCCATTGTATTGGGAAATTCTATTTTCTTTAACAAACACGCATAACAATTACCACAAAACATTGTGTTATGTGCTTCATAAGTATTAAGTCATTTAATTTTCAAAGCAATGTAAGAATACCAAGTCAGAATCTCTGAGGTTGGGGCCCAACAATCTATATATTAAAAATCCTTCCGAGATTTTCCTGTGCTAACTCAAGTTTGAATGCCACTGCAAGTAGTATAATCTAGCATATTTTGTCTAATATTTGGTGATGTTTTAATTTTTAACTTGTTGAATAATTAAGTATAGTCTGTGTATAGAAAATGGGAAAAAAACTAACTGCAGACTTTTCATCATGATCTTTACTGTTCTTAGTATTAGTTGGAGGGTATTGCGTTTAGCTGCAGAAAAAGATATGCGAAGAGAAGTGATGAGAAAAGGTGTGAATAAAGGTTCGGGCCACATCTAGCATGATGTATGCATACTTATCGCTCAACAAGTGATGATACTCTTCTCTGCCATTCAGCTCCTTGGTACTTCTTGGTTGGACTAATGCAGAAACCCCCTAACTCTCTCCTGTGTTTAGTTTTTCTCCACTCAAGTTTCTTCTATATTAATTTTGCATTAACCTTTCAAAAATTCAGATTAGATGACATCATTTTTTTTTATTTGCTTTATTGTGATGTAATTTACATTTGTGAACTTCCACCATTACTAGAATTGATAAGAAGGGCTCATTGTGCCTCAACTGTTTGCAGAAAGAATGTGGTTTATTTTGAAGTCCTCCTTCCCTTTTGGGATTCTGGAGTTTTTGTACATGCTAGGTCAAGTGCCTAGGTGACCAGCCTCCAATAAAAATGAGAGTCTCTAATGAGCTTCCCTGCCAGAAGATTTTTCACATGTGTTATGTGGCTGGTGAAATTATGCGTCCTGTGTGACTCCTCTGGGAAGGGACTCTTGGAATCTTGACCTGGTTTCCTCTCCGCCTCACCTCATTCACCTTCCGTCTTTGCTGGTTTCACTTTGTCACCTTTCACCGCAATAAATCATAGCCCTGAGTACAACTGTATGCCCAGTCCTCTGAGTTGTCCTGGTGAATGATGGAACTTAGGGCAGTTTTGAGGATCCCTGACACAACCTTCAACTGTTAGCTTCCACTAACTGCTAACTGATTGCTCTATTGTTTCTGACAAAGCCCTCAGGCATAAATTGCTCCACAGTTTAATGTCCAGCTGCTTTGTAGGAGAAGGGTATTGCCAGCCTTTGAGACTTCCTAGAGCCCAGTAGGGCTCCTCTTATCTACTTCTTTGCCTATTTCTCTCTGTTTAACTTTCGGCTGGTCCACCATTTTCATTATTGCTACTAGTATCATGAAGCTACCAGTTTTCTCTCAACTGCTCGCCACTAAAGTTGCCACAGTTTGTGACAACTCCTTCAGGCATAAACTTTCCCACACTCTCAATAGTGAGTTTTTAAAAAGTTATTATTTATTATCTTCATCAGTTAAATGGTTATTTCACTGCGGAAAGAGTTCCCTGAGCTCCTCACACCACCATTTTAGGAGTCCTACTTCCACTCTTATCATTATTATACTCCAAATCATCGAAGATTCTCTATTTCCTGCTAAAATAACATCTATATTCTTTAGCTTGATTTTCAATGCCCTGTATAATTTGTCTCTATAGGATGTCACCATAACAGAACAAGTCTGGTTTCCTTAAATATTTCATGCTGTTTGCTCTGTCAAAACTTTCATCGCCTTTTATATCATAGCACAAATTCGTACTCTCCATTACTTCAAAGTAAATACCTATTTTTGTATGCTTTGCTAATTTTCGAGCTCACTGTTGTCTCTCCCTACAAAATGTGTTAGAACTTAAAGACACCAATCACTTTTTCTTATTCTACCTTTGTACAAGTATTAATAGATGTTGTCATTCACTGCAATTAGCGTAACATCTGACACATAGTAGGCACTCTACAAATAGTTCTTGTTCCATGAACAAATCGCTGAATGAGAACAAGTCATAGCAAAAAGTGTCAAAATTAAGAACTTTACCATTTAAAGAGGACTTTCTCACATGTGCATTCCATTTGCTTGTCCCAGCAACAGTGTAAGTCAAGGTTGCCATTCTTACTCCCTTGAGGAAATTGAGGCTTTTAAGTTTAAGATTCCAACCTAAGATCGTATAGATACTAAGGAGCCATTGCGTGTGTGAGTTTAAAGCCTGTAGTCTTTTAAAAACCAAACCCTATTCTAAAAGGGATCAGGAAAAAAGTGGCTTCTACCACTGAGGTCTGTTCATTTTTTTTAATTAGAAAGGGATAAGGGTAATTAAAAAAAATAAGGACAAAATTAAGAAAGGAACCCTTTTTTTGAAATTTTTGCTTAGATATCCAAAATGTAAACTTAAAGTTTAAGAAATGAATGTTCATTATATAATAAATAGGAACAAAGTAAGTTATTCTTCACAAAAATGCTCTGTGCTAACCTAAGCCCTCAGCCATTTTATTACAGTGACTATGTTGTTTTGAAAAATAACTCATTCCACTGGAGATGAAAGATAACTAGGTGCAGTACGTGAGCAAAAAGGGAGTCTTTTGTTGTATGCATGAACAAAGCTGAAGTTGGGTGAGAGTGGCTGAAGAAAAAGATTTGGGAAGAAATTAACTTCTGGATGCTGATACATGTTATTTATAAGTAATATTTCACTCCTTCCTTTTAGTTACCTAGATAGTCATCCACTGAGGGGCTACTGTATCCCCAAAAGGCCTGTTAGTTAACACTCAAATTTTATTCAAAAACATTTGTCATGGTGTTTCATTTCTCCACTTAGTGAGTTATCAGTAAAGGAAGGTTTCTTATAGGTGTTGGTTAAGAGATTAAAAAATTTTTCTCTGTCTGGTTTGTTGGAGAGGCAGAACCAAGATCGTAACACTGTACCCTGTATGCCAAGCCTTGAACCTTAGGCATCTTTAAAATAAGCATAACGTCTCTATTTATATGTTGCCCTAAAGATAAAAAAATATGTGAACCTTTCTAGCAAAATGCCTGGCATGTTATATGCTCAAGAAGGTTCTACTTGCCTGCTTTGCTTTTCCATCACTGAGACGTAATCTCAGGTCCCCTAACTGGCTGTACGAAAATGAATAAACCATATAAATAAGCAAGAATGTCGATGGCATAATACTTTATGGGGGCCTGAATTTCCCCATTGTTCACTTATTTAAATCATGCCATCATGATGATAGTGGGGAGTGGGTGAGTAATAAAGCAAATCATAAAAATAATAGAACATTTGCCCTGTGTGCTTTCCAAATGAAAATTATCTTTGTGTACATAATCTTACTTGATTCTCCCCAAAGTGATGGTGTAGATGCACTTCATCTTCATTTTACAAATGAAGAGACTGAAGGTCAAAGAGGATCAATGATACACCAGAAGGAGAAGAAAGAAAACGTTCATGTGGGTGACAGTTTTCTATGGAGAGAAAAGAAATGGTTATCTTACAATACCTCGTAGAAAATCTGCAGTAGACAGGTAACTGTGGATCAGCAGTGAGGTACCATCCTCCTTTTCTCATTGTTCCTATAGAATTTCTAATAAATTTTACATCAGATTTCATACTGAAAACATACATACTTCTACTTATCATATATTCATTCATACAAAACACACTTCTGGATAACAATAAGGAATTTGGAATGGTATAAAAGAATTATATTTTATTGACCATCCCCTCACTTTTAGTTTACTTTTAGCAAATTGTTTGAAGAGTCCAAAGAATGGGTTGAAATGCCATTTTTTTAATATATTTTTATTCTCTTTCTTTTAACTTTAAGTTTCTAAACATTCTGACTTCTCGATACATTATTTTTTTAAATCCTCAGGCCTTTCTTCACTTTCTTTATTATTTAATGAGGAGCAATATTATGTGGTTTGTTCCAAGTTACAAGAGGTAGTTGATAGTAAATATTTATAGTATTCACTTTCATAAACACAGAAAGACTTCACTAAAAAAATACCAAAAACCAAAACAGATAAGTTCAAGATAAAAAAAATTCTTAAAGTAACTTAGGCAAACCTGAGTTTTAAGAAAATAAAATGAAATGATATATTTTTGGTTTATGACCTTCTATGTTAATACTTAACTGAGTTGGAAAAATATTCTTCACATTGCACACTATTATTGCTATTATCATTATATAATTAACATAAAAACATAATTTTAGAATGCATGACTATAGGCAAGGATATTTAATATGAGCTTAGTATTGAGTGTTACTCCTCCCTGGAAATATATTTTAATTGTATACTAGGTTAACATTAGAAATAATTTAACTCTTGATTTATTTTTAATCTGATTTTTGCTAAAAGGTTGAAATCCCTTTTTTGAAATTGTTGTCTCTGATAACATTGCCCAGAACACTTGCTGAAGATAAACACAGTGGAATCAACACAGTAATATGATATTTCCTCAAGGAATACCAAGCTTATCCCTCATGAGACACAAAACCCACAATCAACTGTCAGGGTTGTGAAGGTCTTTCTTCCACATTAGATTGATCAGATAATCCATGCCATGTTTGGACATATTTTATGTATTACAACTTCTATTCTTTTGCTTCTATGGCAACTGATGGTTTTGTAAACTTTTGAAGCACTAGGGGAAAAAAACACATTGGCAGAATGCTTAGGTTTTCATTTTTCCATAAGATAGAAAAAACAAGATAGTCAATGACTAGCTGTGATAATCTGATAAGAGATTATTTAATTATTCTTTACATGCTCCTATGTAGCCAAGAAGTAATTTTAATTTGTTAAAGTCCTGTATTGATTTGAAAACAAAATATAAAAATTTATTTTTTTTATTTTAATAAAATGAGTTTTCAGCACAACAGCAACTATGAGAGGCATATTTATTGTTTTGGTGCAACTGTGAAAACGAAACATTGCAATTTTAAGGAGCTAAGTGAATTTTAGTTTTCAATCATTGTGCTTTAATGATACAAAATTGAAATTTTAAAAATTCCAATTTTCTTAATCTATTTCTACATGAGAAAATTTTCTTAAATATTTGCAGTTTTTTGGTCAAACATTTTAGCATTGTTAATTGGCTAGTTATTTTATTATAATAGGTCAGGGGTTGGTAAACTATTTCCTATGAGCTAGATCTAGCCCATTGATATATTTGTACACCTTGTGAGATAATAATATTTACATTTTTAAATAGTTGAAAATTAAAAAAATATTTTATAATACATGAAAATGATCTGAAATTCAAATATCAACATTCATAAAGTTTTATTGAAATATAGCCATGCCCATTTGCACTCTACTAGTAGAACTGAGCAGCTGGGGTTGAGGCCATATGGCCCACAAAGCTGAAAGTATTTATTAACTGCCATTTTACAGAAATATATGCTGGCCTCTAAGATAGTTATTTCTAAATCACAGATGACCACTGAAATGCACACACATACACAATGCACAATACATTCTGGGCGTGTGTCCTATGAAAATGTTTTCATTCTAAACACTTTGATTCATGGGAACTATTATTTTATATTTTAAATATTCTTTTCAAGTTTCAAAACTATTAGGAAAATAATCTCCTATTTTTACTATCAACATCATTACAATTGAGAAAACAAACTAGACAATATATTGTGGAAAAATAAATCCCATGGATTAAATATACTTAAATCTTGTGGTTACAAATATATTAGACTGATATTTGAAGCATCAGTAGTCCTGTTTCTTATCATCCACTGTTGGACTGAGACATCGATACAGTCGTTATGTCTACTTGGTTGATACTATTATTCAGAGTGGCATGTTGGATTATTACTGAAAAATGATAGAATCTAGAGTTAACTTAATTTTAATAATTTGGATTATCTTGACTGGAAATTTGATTATATGTTACCTAACAATTTGATGCCTAACTGACAACTTATCTTTATGATATAAGACATATTTAACATTTTACATACTGATTTGTATTTTCCAGACAAAAACAGCATGACTAAAAATGGCTTTCAAACTATGCGAAGTTCCAGAGAGCAGATAGCTTGTGGGAGAGATAGGAGAAAGAAGCCAAAGGGTTAAAATTCTTTGACTTTTGATTTGCCCCTTTCCACTAGAGATATTTTCTGATATTGCAGGTCTTACATGAGGATTTTTTAATGCTTCAACTGTTTTGTAGTATGTCAATACAGCCTAACTAGAACTACAGTTTTAAGAATTCCCTTTCCTCTCTGATTACAGATTAAAGTTGGCCATAAAGGAAGTTTACATTAGGTTTGGTAGACACCTGGAGAGGTATCATTACACACTGAAGTTCAGTGTCGGAACCAGCTCATATACATAGTCTGCCTGATTACCTTGTTTACATGAGACAGCAACTGGTCCCACAGCTCCTCCAGCCTTTGCAGTCACCATGCACCATCACTGTGATGAAGGGTGGTAGCTTCTGTACATCACTCATAATCATCTCATTCAGAGGTTTTGAGGAGCAGAAGCAAATTCCAGTTTCACCTCATGGGTTTTTGTTGTTCTTAATTTGTTTATCCCTGCTTTCTATGTTTCACAGTCAAGATTTCTTTCTCAATCTTGATTTTGCTGACTTATGGCAACTTCAGTTCCACTACTAGAGATAGATGCAACAAACTTCCATAGACACCTTCAGAGCTCACACCTCTATATGGGGTATGATACTGAAAATAAGTTCCTTATTTTAAATCATTCAGAGAGAGGTTCTGCCTATCTAATGAAACCATAACAGGTATACTACAAGTGTCTGAAAGCTACTCATTATTAATACACATTGTTTCATTAATGAGAAAATTGCAATCCAGACAAAATAGCCCCAGTAGTCGTCATTGTTGTCATAGGAGTGACAACAGTGATATAAACATTTATGGAGTACTTACTCAGTAAATGCTTTAACATGTAATACCACTTTATCCTCTTTATAACCCTGTAAATCAGTGTTACTGTTTTTCCCATTTTAAAGGCAAAACAAAACAAAACAAAACAAAAACTGAAGTGGAGAGAAAGTAATTTCAAAGCTTGAGGTCAGTTATTTAAATAGTGAAGTTAGAATTTGAATCACAGCAGTTTGACTCACTTTAAGCTCTTAATCATAGTTTATCTTTGATGGTAAAGTTTTGTAGAAATGTAATAAAAAATATTTTTCCCCCTAGGCAATTGTTTGAATAATTCACAAATATTTCTTGAGTACCTGCTATATAGGATCTGTTCTGGACAAGCAAGACAAATAGCATTCTTGCCCTGATAGAGCCAGCATATATTTTTCTATATCTGCATTTATAAATTGAGAATTATGATTCTGTTTGAAGCTAAATCTACAGGTATATACCTCTTACTCTTTATCTTTTCATGCATCCATATTTCATTGCATTCAAAATATCAGTAAATTAGTGGTGATTTGAAGACAAGCATAGGCATTTAAACCAAATGTGTGGAATGTCAAAGAATGATAAAACTTTTGTAGTTCCCAAAATGTTTAAGATAGAATTTATATTTATTAAAGTGCAATCATGTATCATGAAAATTATGGAACACATAATTTAGGAAGAGAATTATATAGGTACATTTCCTAATAAATAAATGAGTAGATATGTACTGGGGTTGACCATACATTATCATGACTAAGTCACAGTAGTAGAAACTCTTTAGATACACCTTTTGGAGAACCTGGTAGTGCTCGCTCTGAAGATTCTTGGTGACATGTGTAATTGACAATAAATGAAAGTCAATATTAACCCTGGCTCAATTGTGGAATTTGTTATCCAAGAATCATCTTTCCATAAGTCTCAAGCTTCTGTAACAAGTTCAAGCCTTTAAGTAGGCTACTAAAATGTGCCTTTCTTTGCTTGTGAGGAAGATGACCTATGTGGCAAAGAAAATCCTGTGATGCCTGTCATTAGTCAGGATGCCATGCAAGAACTAGTTTTCCATTGGCTAGTTCTGTCAGTAAATGTCATCCTGCCATTTGTTGATTAGGAGGCTTGTGAGAGAAATAACAAGAGCTAAATGAGGCAAGAACAGAGAGGTTCAGACAAGGGAAGAAAGCATAGAATTAGATTCAATATGGAGGTGATTACAATTAGAAGTAGCAAAAGGAGGTGACTGGCAAACTCACTCAGAGGAAGAATCACAGATAGGAAGACTGTGGGGGAGGAGACTGAACACTTGTGCTTCATTAACCTTGAAAGGCATGGGACATCGAGTCTTCACTCTGTGTTATTGGAGGAAGGCACCTCCTTCCCTCTCGCTTCCTGTTTCCATTTGTGTAGTATCGCATCCTCTGCTCCCTGACTCACTCTTCTTGCCAGGTGTGGTGACTTATCTACAGAATTTTCAAGAAGGATTGGTTCTCCTCTTCTCCCTTTCTCTCTGCGAATATCCTAGCTATTGAGAACATGTCTTCAGAGAACATGTGACAGCAACGAGATGGGTTTAGACTGAGAACAGAGTTCTGCCTCTTTTGTGGGGGGAGTTCTGAGATCACATAGCATTGCTTTTTACTGGGGCATGGGCAAACTCGCCTCATTCTGAAGATCATCTTTAGGAAGGCCACTCTTCCTTGATCAAGTGCCAGCCATAATGTCAGTATATTCTGGAATTTGAATGGCAATGTAATCTGTTCTCTTATTGATGGACCAAGAGATATGTGGGAGTAGTGAAGAGGAGAAGTGGGATATGTGGCTGTATGTAAGTAATTGATTCCCTTGTACCTCACGAGAGGTAGAGGCTGCCCAGGCTATGACACATCCACTGTCTGATGCCACACATTCATACCTCAGAGATCCCATCAGTGCTGGAGATTGCCAGTGGCATTATCATGTCAATAAGAGAGACCTCCACTCTTGTATCTATCACTTATAATGCCTATGACATAGGGAAACTTTGACAACTCTATTCTAGGCTCTTCCCATTCACAGTGATGGGACTACAAGGAATGAGTTTGGATCTGAAACAAGGATGCTAACAAGTCTGCTTAGGCAAGCCTTAGGCGAAAGTGTCAAAGGGACACCATGTGCCTCTCACAATAGTCAGACTATTTCATGGCATAGAAGACCAAAGAGGAACTTAGGGCTAAGGCCTGTCAAGTAACAAAGAGTATTTTTGCCCAGAGTATCAAATGAGCATCCTTCTTGGGACCAGTGTTGGCAATTCATGTGGTCAAGGATGGAGCATTTCTGGGTTCTGGCTGTTTCTTTCTTTGTCTCAGAAATAGTTCTGATAAAACTCATGTTGTGTTCTAAAAAATAAGTTAGCAGAAGCCCTACATCAATGTATCTGAGAAAATATACTCTGGTAAAATGTGTTAATCTATTGAATTCTGCTAAACCTTTCTTTTGGTGACATGTGACATTCTCAACTCACAAATATCACCATCTAGGTTAACATATTGTAACATCTCTCTTTGCACCCTTTCTTTTCGAGCCTCTTTTATATACTTTCAGAAAGTCCCCCAGTTTTATACATTTGTTTATTCAGACTGCTACCTCGAAAAATTTCTGCAAAATGTTGAATTGTGCCAGTTAATCTTAGACATGGTTTTTATCTCTTTGCATGATTCTGTAGCTCTCTAAGCCCAAATGCACTTGTTCTTTTTTTTTTTTTTTTTTTTTTTTTTTTTTTTTTTTTTTTTTTTTTTTTTTTTTTTTTTTTTTTTTTTTTTTTTTTTTGCTGAATGTGCTCTGTTGACACAGGTGATGGTTACATTCTACTCCCTTAGATGGGAAGGGTTTCTCACTTCTTATCAGAGTTAGTGTTGAAAACTAGATGCCCCACTGCATAGCAACATACATGGATTTTTGTGTAACACCATTACAGCCAGGTCAGGGCACTGCTGCTAAGCAACTTCACACCCACTATCATGTGGGATTTGGGATTTGGGAACTTAGTTATCTGTACTTCACTCCCATGGCTGTTGAAGGCATTAGAAATGTCATGATAAGCCAAAGCATGGGTCACAGCACATTTATAAACATAGTAATATTGGTTGTGCTGTAGATGCCACATTCTACAGTATTTGGTATCTTCTTAAATATACTCTAGAGAGCATGAGTTTTGAGACTTTTGAATAATATTTCAATAAGAAAAAATTTTTGTTGCTGGCAAATGCTATATAATTACTTCATGGGAAATTACAACTATAATACCACATGAAAAGCAAGCAATTCTGAAATAAATATATCTATTTAATTTTTTTATCCAGTATCTCTGGAATTCATTTGAACATAGACTTTTCTTTGTTCTCATCAAATCCTTTTTTTATTTGGAATAAAAATATTGATTATATTGAATAAAAAGCAAAGTGCAGAATCATATTATTAGTTGTGCTTATGTTAAGAAAAAAAATGGATATGCATTTGCATCCAGAAGTATAAGGACAGGAAGCATCACTGAGGAAATATAATATAGATTCATGTTCCCTGTTTAATATGAGGGTTAAGAAAGGGCAGTTATTGATAGTCCTTGAAAATTTCAAAGACTCACAGACTACTTGAGTGGAAAGAATATGATTAAACACCTCACTGAGTGATGCGTTAAAACTGTGCTCTGAGGATCCCTTCAGGCCACCTCAGTAAGTATGGTGGACATTTCTGGATTTCATCAATAATTGCTTTTCTTATTCTGCCACACATGTGAAACACTGTATTTCTTATTTGGCTGGGCAATGTGACTAGGACTGGCCAGTGAAATCCATGAGCTTCTGAAGATAAAGCTATGAGATGGAAGAGCCTCCTTCAACTTGGATCCATGAGTGATCATGTGGAGTTGAATTCACCACTTCTACCTTTCTACATCCCATCACATCCACTCACCTATCTTAGACATATAGAATGGGCAAAAAACTGTTGTTGACTAAAATGACTGAAAAGTTGAGATTGCTTCTTACCTCAACATAACTAAGCCTCTCCTCCGTGTGTGTGTGTGTGTGTATGTGTGTGTGTGTGTGTGTGTGTGTGTGTGTGTGTGTGTGTGTGTATTGTGAGGGGATGGAAGACTTCTCTACTCTGTGTTTCCCCTTATTAAGCCTTCCTCTATTACAAACAGAGAAGATATATGTTGGTTTGCTTACCAAGTTAGACCTCTAAAATAAATTATCTTAAAGATTTCACTGTTAAAAATATTGAAAGTCACTGTTAAATATAATTCTTCTTTTATTTTTAAGAATACTGAAGAATCACTTCAGTGAACAACTCAGTAAAATTACTTCTGACAGTGGTGGAATTAAAAATAAAACTCAGATTCTTGTGTTTTATCTTATTTTAATTTAATTTAATTTTATTGCACTACAATAGTAAAAAAAAAAGAAAAATAATACAGAATGGAAGTATAAAATAGTATCCATAGGCCCACCACATAAAAATAAGCACTCTTTATTTTCTCATGTAGTTCTTTATGATCTTTTTAATTAATAATAGTAGAAATAATCATCTGTATTTTTTTAATTCTCCCAGGTGCCAAACACCCAGCAGTTAAAGTCAAGGCTTTCGGAGTGAAACTTCCTGGTAGGCATCCATACTCCTACACTTATCAGTTGAATGAACTTGTTCAACCTCTGTATATCAAATTCCTCATCTTTAAAATGAAGGTTTTACTACAGTTTTATAAAGATTACATACATTTGTAATATATGTAAAATATTAATAGTTGGAGATGTGACTGAATTATTGTAAACACTCAATAAATGTTAACAATTTTTTTCCTCAGTTAATGCTCACTTCAAGCCTATGTAATAGTTATTACTATTCCTCTTTAATAAGGAAAGCTTAGGGAAGTTAATAATTTTCCACAATCACACAGCCAATAGGCAGACAAGACTTATTCCAGAACCTGTTCTCTTAATTACTATAATATAAAAATGCAATTTTTGCAAATAATTAATTAATGCACAAATAACAGGTATTTCTGTTTCTGATTGTTCACTATTATAAATAATACCTAGAATATAGTGAATGTTACTATAAATTAAATATCCTTTTATTAAATGTTTTGCAATTTTTTATAATTATTCTTTAGGATAGTTTATAAGATAATATTAATTAGTAAAATAATGTTGTTTTTTAAAACTCTTCACTCATATTCCTAAGAGTCTGTCTAAAGTTGTTTTACCAAGGCTACCACTTATAAATAAGGATGTGCTATCAGAAAAAAAAAATATTTGCTATTCAGACTTAAAAAGAGATATGATGGTAATTAATCACATAGATTAAAAAAATATCTCATTTTAATTTTCAGTGTTTCAGCATGTACTCTTCAATCAATAACATTTTATGTACTGTGATATTTTAGATTATCAGGTACTCAAAATTAAACTATTAAATGGCTCTGAGCCGTTCTTTGATTGAACCAGAAATTTAAAACCATGTTTTTGTTTGGCTTCATCCTCTGCCATCTTTTCTTCCCACTGCACACTCACTCCAGGGGAAGCCATGCTCACTTGTCTGTCACTGCTATCCTGCTGATGTCCAAATCTCCGTATCTCCCAAGTCTCCAACCCAGATTCTTCTCTGAACACCACCACATACATCCATCCTTGTGCACCTTAAACTCAAATTGTCCCATGCCTGACTCACTTTCTTTACCTCCAGACCAATCCTTGTTTTTTTCTGTATGTGATGACTTGGTGATTGCAAAAAAAACATTGATCAGATTGCTCAAACTTTAAATGAGTTTTTTTTTCTTGCGTTTTTCCTTTCCCTCACACTCCCAGGCACGTGGGTTCTGATCTCTTAAAGACTCATCAAATCCATCTGTTCTCTGAACCTCCACTGCAGCATGTGTTATCCTTTGACTAGAATCAATAAAGTCTAGTCACCCTGCCTTCTACCTAGTTCCCATTCAACCCAACCTCTGCACAACCTCCACAATGACTGAGGCTGTCTGTCCCACCACACCCTGCCTGTTGAAAAGTTCCTGTAGGGTTCTCCACTTTGCTTACACTTCATAATTTTTATGATCTGAAAGTGCATCAACACCTCCAGCATTACCTTCTGCTATTTCTGCTCCCCATCTCCTCTTTCTCACATGCACTACACTGGAGCAATAGTTTTGAAGTCTGACTGTACATTAAGATCACCTAGGGAGCTTTTAACAGAGACCAGCACCAGAATCCTGTGTCCAGAGCCAACAATTCAATTGGGTTTGGGTGAAATGTGGACATTAGTATTATTTTTAAAACCCATCAAATGATTCTTATGTGTTGCCAGAACGAGACCCACTTCTCACCAAATTAAACTATGTGAATTCCCCTAATTCTCTTTTTCTATTTTGCCTTTCTGCTAGGGATGCCCTTGATCATCATTTCAACCTTGCAAACCTCTATTCATCTTTAAGTCCTCAGTTGAAATTAGTGTGGTGCTGAGAGGAGAGAGAAACTTGGAGCAACTCTAGCACCCCTCTCATAATATGTCAGCTTCCCTCTGCATTTTCTCCTTTGTGAATAACTGGCATTCTATCGATCTTATATAAAATGCTGTACAAACACAACTTTAAGTCAGCCACCTGTGACCAGATTGCTGCTCCTGACTCTCCTATCTAGTTATTCCAAAGCCACTGGTTCAAGTGGTACAACCTAAACATTCTTTTCTGTCCCTTGGGGACACTGAAGTGCTCCTTCCTGTAGGTATAGGTGGCACCTTGCATTTTGGCAGCAGTTTGATAATTCTGGTAATCATGCTATACAGTAACTCCTCATCTGCATGTTTTAGGGTCACTGGATGGGACAGAATTCTATGACGGCTGCAGCAGTAGCGTCTTAAGTCATCTTTGTGTCCCTACAGTCCAACATAGCATCTGGCTATATAATAGATACTCAATGAAGGTTCCTCAGATGAATGTCTTTGATAACTAGCCCAGTTGATGCCAGGTGACTACTACAAGCTCTGCAGATCCTTAAGAGACTTAGGAAGGTGAAGAATCAAGTCATAAGGAAATAACTTTCTGATCTCTTGAATCTTGGCTTACCTGTCAAGTTCACCTTAGGGTTGTGTTGCATGTCTATTATTAATCTTTATTTTTAAATCTTTGCAGTGTATCTGGAAAATATCCTTTCCATGTGTTGGAGTTCAAGTGAAATACTTTCAAGCTTTAAAACATTGATTTCTGCTTCTGGAGTGTGGACTCTGCGCTTACTCCATTCTTTCTGCAGTTCAGGAGTTTGGGATTTATAATAAATTCAGGATGTGCATCTCTTTAGTTTCTTTACATCTAAATAAATCAAATTAATGAAAAGCCATTATTTACAGAGTTTTTAATAAGGCTTATAGCCTTTAAAGTGGGATAGTTAGAAAAGTTCAATTTATTTCTGCTTTTCTTAAGGGAAAATGTGATCCTTAATCTTAATTAGCTTGTAGGAGTGTGTTTCTTTATTCTGTAGTTTCGACATGAGTAAAAATGTCTGAGTTTGTTGGTTGATAATTCTTACACTTGATCCTCTGCCCTCTGCTAGGGCCCCATTAAGCAATAATTTTCTCCTTGGATTAGGGGTTAATAAAAATAATAGCACTTAGTACTAGTATTACTACTATACTGATTACCTGCTTTGAACCAGACAATGAGCTAAGTACATGTAGTACATTATCTTATTTAATACTACTACTGAAATTCAAAGAAGTGAAGTTATTTCTCAGTGTCACATACCTACTAATCTATGGGTATGGCATTGCATGAATTACCTGAACATAGAGCTGAGCTCCCTGAAAGGCTGCTAGATATACAACTAATCCATAGAAATATTAGCTGTACCACTCTAACCTGTGGGTATAAGATGCTGAATAAAACCAAGAGGTGACTCTGGACCATTCTCATGCCTCCTGCCCTCCCCCACTGACCATGAGTAACCCAATGCAAGAAGGTATCTCAGCTTTTCAAACAAAAATATTTTCTTATGTTTTTATATTGATTATTTACAAAGAATGTAAGAAAATAATGAGATGTTGTTTAAGGCCTGATATGAATCATTGCACCTGGTAAACTTAAACTTTGTATCTTTGCATTCTGTGAAGGGTTCTTTCAACTAAAAAACATATATAGAGGGTTTGTGATTAAGAATTGTGTTTGTTGAAAGCACACCCCTTAAAGTTTCAAGAAATTCTGAAAGAAAAATTCAGATTGAGCTAATTTATAATAAATTATACTTTTAAGACATATTAGCAAATTAATTACTTAATTAGTTAAAATAAGCATAATGTATATTGTTTTAATTTTACGTAGATGCCTGTCATGCCTATGTCAACTTCTATTTTAGAATGTTCAAGAAAGATCATTATTGACTAACTTTAAAAAAAAAGTTTATTTTTTTTTCTAAGTGTTAGTGATTCTGCAAAATAAGGAATCTCTCTTTGGTGGTTATATATTTGGTGGTATTTACTTGGTCTAGCAAATCAAATGTCATCTATTTTGTTAACACCAAGAGAGTTATAAATGAGTAGTGATTTTTCTGATGACTAGAGTAGGGGCACGGGGAACACTGTGTATGGACTCATATCATAGGCTTTATTTTAATTAAAAGTGAATTCATTCTCCCAAGGGGAATAATATTATAGCACTCTCTATACATGGAGCTAAAATTGCCTTTCATTTATCAAAAAGTTTTCCCCCAAGACAGCTTGATTTCTGTAACTGGTGTAATAATTATTATTTTTTGTTTAAATTTCACACTACTAAAGAAATTGAACCACATTTCCCAAGGATGACTAATTGTTTGATAAAGATATTAGATTTTTTTTCTCCTCCACTTTCCCTCCCTCCTGCCATCTCTCTCTCAATCTCTCTCCCTCTCTTTTTTTTTTGTTTTTTTTGCCTAGTTTCTCACTGAGGGCATGCAGTCTCTGAATCATCTGCGAATGTGAGCTAAAATGTACCTAAAATCAGGCTTACTGTCTTAAATACCAAACCTATAACTCAAATGAAAATTTAAATTTAGTCCATACCATCAACAATAAGAGAAACAACAAGTAGAAATAACTGAATTTTAGAAATACAGTATCAGCATGTTTTTTATCTGTATTATTAAACAACTTCTAATCATTCTTTGTCTTGTGGTATTCCTTCCCTCTAAAATTAAACACACGTGAAAGACACCTGGTTTTCAATTCAGAAATGAAATGCAAACCAGATGGATTTTGTTGAAACTGTGGTCCTTGATTCCAGTGCTTAAATGGGAAGTTGATTTTTTTTAAGTGACATCTACAAATACACACTTAAAAGGCAGCTTTTGTTGATCAGATATTAGGGCTCTTAGGGTCTCGGTCTGTCCCAAGAAGTTATTCTATAGAGTATTTGGCCTCTTGCATTGTAAGATTAAAAAATATACAGCTTCTGTTGAGATATACTATTGAAAAGTACCAAAAAAGTTACATTTTTCCCAAATTTTAAGACACATCATTGCTTTAGCATAGTAATTCCAGTAACAAATCATCAGGAAAATTTTAATCTGAACTTTTTTCAAATTAATGATATAGTTAAATTGTTTTTTTAAGTTACAATAGTAACTTATTTTTGAGAACTTATTTTGTGCCAGACCTTGGGTATATAAGGGTAAACAAGCAGATTTGGTTCTTAACCTTCATTGCAACTTAGTCTTGTGAAACTATTTTTATTCATTGCTTAACAACAAATAAATAAATCAAGAAACAACTTGTTGAAGAGAAAATGAACAGATACCAAATACTAATTCTGTACCAAGACTGAGCCAGAATTTCTTTCCCTCTTATTTAAACTTCCCAACAACATTGCAAGGTAGTTACCATTACCCTAATTAAATAGAAGGGAAAACTGAGGTTCAGACAGGTGAAAATCTTGCTTAAGGTCACATAGCTATTACATTAGTAAATGGTGGAGTGAGCATTTGAATCCAAGTCTAATTCCATACGCTGACATCAACCTGAGTTTAGTGCCATTTCTGCTTTATAAAATTTTGATTCAATAGGACAAATTACCCTTTTCTTTCTGAAACTAAATGATTCAATTTTGTCAAAAGAAACAAACTATTGATCACAAAATACCAGCTGAAAACATGAAAATCTGCACTTTTAATATTGTCACTGACCATTAGAGTTTGGATATTTTTACCTTTGATTCTGCTCATAGGGCTAAAGAAATTGAGTAATTGCATCTAACAGATTTCAAAACTGAAAATCCATATAAACAGGAGAACTTTTTTAAGTTTAGAATAGAGGCCAATGTTTAACAATTGCATTTTAACTGTTCTGGTTATTTGATGGTATCACTAGGTT
This sequence comes from Macroglossus sobrinus, assembly GCA_004027375.1. Taxonomy (NCBI): domain Eukaryota; kingdom Metazoa; phylum Chordata; class Mammalia; order Chiroptera; family Pteropodidae; genus Macroglossus; species Macroglossus sobrinus. The sequence goes on from PVKZ01000590.1 coordinate 283,298, forward strand.
GAAGTCTTTGCTGGGTGAAATGGGACTTTGTGAAAGCTGATTCTACTTCTATTATTTCCTCTAGAGAGATACGCTCTATAGAGGCTCAAATCTTTCCATGCCAACTAACATAAAACTTAAAATATTTTTTTCATATACTTTCTGAATTCTCTCTTTATTCTACTTGCTAAGTGTCTTCTAGTTTTTCTTTTGAATATCTACAATGATAGTCTCACTAGAAATCTTACTATCTTTTGAAAGAGCCCATTCTACCTTTGCTTAGTTCTGATAATCAGGCCATTTTTCCTCAAAATGTGACAATGCACATGTAATTTCCAGGTCCAGAACATATTTAATTCTTGTTCTGTGTGACAATCATTCAGGTCTAACCCACATAGGACATATCTAATCTGTCATTTTTTTGTGGCAGCCATTCAAATTGATAACTATTTAAAAATAACTATCATGATCTCTATCTGTTACTTCAAAAATATCCTCAAATTTGTCATCTACTCCTGGAATAACAGAACTTTGAGTTTCTTCACTTGAAGTAAAGATGGTACCCCAAACCAAGACCCATATTCCCAATTAATTTTACAAGTAAATAGTATATCAATTCTCAATTCTTTTCCTTTATGCCAATATTTCTGTATGGTCTAAGTTCATGGTAATTTATTTTGGATATCATCTTTACTTTGGCTAAAACTGAGTTATTCTCAACTCAAAACCCTTTTTTTAATCTTTGCTGAGTTTCAAGTCTCTGCATTATCTTCATTGTTGCTCTTTGGACATTTTCTGTCAGTCTAATATTCCTTTCTTTCGTATTATATGTCTTTTTTCTCTACGTGCCTTGAAAACATCTTTATTTTTAGTGTTCTGTAGTTTGATTATGCTATCCCCAGTTGGTTTGTTGTCTCTCCTGAATGTAAGACTTTATGTCTGTCATCAGTTCTGTAACTTTCTCAGCCATTTTCTCTACAAATTTTGCCTCTCCCATATTCTCCAAATTTTCTGTTTCTGACTCTCCAATACAACATGTTAGACTATGTTATTATATCATCTGTGTCTTGTTACCTCTATTTTATTTTTGTGTTATGTCATACTCTGAGAACTTTATTCAGATCTGTATTTGCTTCACTGAGGTTTTTTGTTTTTGTTTTTGTTTTTTTTTAGCTGAGTTTGAATTGGAATATTTAAAAAAATTTTCTAGTAGTTTAATACAGTTTTAGTCTTTGATCCAATAATTCCATTTTTGAAAGTTCACATAAGTACATAAATATCTGTGTATAAGGGTGTTTATTTCAATATTATATAGAAGCAATCTGAATTGTGATCTATAGGAAATTAGTTAATAAATATTACTTAATATTATAAATTGTTATGCAACTATTAATAAGAATTAAGTATATATGTATATATATATATGTATCTATATATGTACACTTACATTCACATAGAAAATGTCTAAAAGGATAGTAAAAAACATTGAAGAGTGATTATATTTGTGGAGTGAGCAGGAGTCTGGAAGGATGGGAAAGAATCTTATAAATTTTAATTTATAGCTTTCAGTCCTGTTTGATATTTATCTAAAATTGGTTTTTATAATGAGCATGCTCTTCTATATTTAAAATATAATTTAAAAAAGTTCTATTAAATTCATCTCCTCACTTCATTTATCTTTTTTGGTGTGGGGGGGCATACATCTGGCAGATGGTCAATAGGTTAGATAGCCTCCTCTACTTCATGTCATCTGAAAATTGTTTAAACATGAATTTTATAACATCATCAGTCATTGGTAAAGTTTGGAATGCCTTTCAGAAACCTCCTTCCAGGGAAGTCTTATCAACTGGTAACTCTGGCACAAATAAAAATTATCTGAATCCATATTTCTTTCTTCTCTTCTTTTTTCATTCACATATATGTGTGTGTGTGTGAATCTATCTATCTATACACACGTATATAAATATTAATACAAATATAAATATATATACATCTTTTATGTATATACTTTGTATATGAGAAAATTTACCATTATCTTTTCTGTACTAGCAAAAGTACATGGGATTACTGAATTGTAAAAATCTATATCTTGATCATTTTCCAAATCTTTTAAGCACCTTATTTTATTATGTCAAGCTACAAAAGCATTTTTGACTTACGTTTCCTTCTTGACACTCATAAACTTCAAGATTAGGTCTGAGAGGAGATCATCTTGAATTAAGAAGAATTGTGGCCACAGGCCACTTAAGGACTTTCCTTCCATGTCATACTTGTTCAATGTATCATCAAGTTGGGAGTTCAAATTAATGATGAAATCTAACCTGAATTTTGCAAAGATAGAAATAAAATTGCTTACTAGGTAATAAGAGTTTTCTATAGTAATTAAGCTGGGTTTTCCCTTGAGTAATACTGCATCTGAAAGTATTCCTGTGAGTTGAGGAGATAAAAAGTGTTCCTTTAGTTACTGTACATTTTTGGCTCTATAGTATCTTTTCCACAGTTCTCTAAACCTTGTGAGACACTGAAGATCACCTTGTGGGACACTGGAAGACCATCCAGAAGCTTCATGTCTCTAAGATTTGCTATTAAGTTTCTGGAACAAAATGGAAAAATTTCTTTGCAGTCATTATTTTGATTCCATCCATTCCTAGGTTCCACACAAAATGTTAGTTTGAAAGTACACATTTTTGTGTTATTAACACTTGTTACCTTTGGGATAAATTCCTCTTCTCCTCCAAATTCCATGAAGATCAATCATTTTGTTTATCTCAATTGAGTTAAACTATTTTGTAAAGTCTGGTGTATGAATATTAAATTTTGGAGTTCCCTGGATGACTTTCAGAGAACAATGAGCATATCATTGAAGTCACCTGTCCCTAGGAAGTCCAGAAAATTTGACTCTTTTTAGAAGTGTAGTTTTATTTGCTTCATGCCTTTTAATATATATAAATTTTTTAAGACATAGAAACTTTTCACAAATCAAAATCACGTTTTAGGGGGGTAAACCAACCTGAATAGATAGAAAGAATAAGAAGTCTAAGTAAAAATTAATGCTGTAATATTTTTCCTATAGTTGGTGGGTCCTGGTTTTCTGGTTAATATTGAATTAGGCTTCAGAAATAAAAAAAAATTTGTAATCTCAAAATCAAATCAAACTGAACTAATGTTTGGAGATAATATTGGTCAAGCTATTTTGACTGATTTGAGTGTTGAAACTAAATTCACATATATTCCACAAATTTAAAATAGCCAATGTTTGCCAGAAAGGACCAGCTTTTTCCAGATAAAGTATCTTGTGAAATAATTAAAATTGTTGATCTGGTTGTATATCTGATTCAATGTATATAAATAAAATCAGCTTTTTTTAAAAAAAGTTGTAAAACAATATAATTATGTCCATTGTGCTTAAACACTTTATAACATTTATTTTATTCTTGATGTAATTGTAACTTAGAGAAATAATAGCATTAACTCCATTTTCCAGATGAGAAACTGACCTTGGGTAGGTTAGTATCTCAAGGTCACCCAGCTAATAAGTGAAAATTTTGTTATTAAAATGGAGATCTAGATCAGTGTTAGCATCCAAGCTCAAAGCCATTATACCACATAACTTTTTAGTATTCTCATCTTTCCTATATTAGGTGAGTATGATATTTACTGGTCCGGAAACTCCATACTGTGGAAAAAGTCCAGTTTTCAATTTAACCCTAATTTATTTTATATAAAAAGATTTTTTTAAAGGCAAGTGCCTGCATAAGTGGCCCACAGTAGAAATCATAAGGGTGTTATAGGTCAATAGTTATTGAGGAGAATTTCAGCGAAGCTTGTACTAGGTCTGGTTCTAATTAGTAGTTCATTGTGAAGAATACTAAACACAGACAGGCACTCAAGTCTAAATGAAAAAAAGAAAAGGCCATTTTATCCAATGGAAACCTTTTAAAAATTGTCCCGAATAAATGGTTGCATACCTAAGAATTTTTTCCTGGTGTTTATTACAGGATGTTACCAAAGTTTGCCTATTTGGTGCACAGCCAAAAGTTTTGCAATTTCCTTCTGATCTGAAAACATTCTTGTCAGATTTTCTTTTGAGTCATCAGCTTTTCCAGACATCACACAGTTGAGTCAATTAAAATAAAGTTAATTGGTATTTTTGTCTTTTGTCAAATTAAACCATTCCATATGGAGGGCTTTGCAGATTTCTGGGGATGTCTTTTGGGAAGGTGAGAGTTCAGGGGTGAAGGCCAAGGAACTGTTTTACTCCTTTGGAATAAAATAAGTAATCTCTTTCTAAAAATGTCATTTTAAAATAAGGCTACATGCCAAGCCTTGGAAAAATAATCTTTTGTGTTTCCTAGGGTTTTACTTAAGTGTGCTCTCAGAGGAATGTAAGTAAAAGTGACTGTCATAGAGAAAGCATCCTGAGAGAGTGTTCTCTTTCATAAATGTTTAATCATATGATTTTATTCTTTACTTTAAATTATTTGTTTAACTCTTAAAATACACATTTGGAAGTTGAGCTACTTTGTGGTGAATTTATGTTAATTTTAGTTAAAAATATTCACATGTTCAAATAACTTCTTGACTATTATAAGCCCTCTCATGTGGTTCTCTGTATTTCTTTTAGTGGTTCAGGGACCAGAAATGGTTATATGTTCTTTTTTGACATCAAAATACTAGGTTTCACAAGTAATTATTATTTTAACAACTTATTAATAATAAAAAACTACCATTTACTATGTACCATGTATATGTTGTTGAAATGTGAAATAAGTTTATATGGTCCCCCCACCCCCTTAGGCTTTATAATAGCATTTGAGGTAGAAATGAGTCCCAGGAGGAAACTGAGGTCCAGACAGATTAGATAATTTGCTCAAGATCACACAACTTTAAATGGCAGGTATTCAACACTTTCTCTGCGTGTGAAAAATTTGCTTCTTGAAGCTTTTCTATTTATCCTGAATGCAGTTTGTAGCATAACACAGAAATGTTCAAAAAATTATATTTACTGGTAGTGAGAACTGACCAGAAATTTTGACAATATAGAGACACAGCCAAATGATTGACCCGAAGGGAAAAGAAAGAAGACAGAATGGGAGTTTTTAAACAAATAATTGTTCCTGTCCTGGTGGCAGATGAGAGGAGCCTCTGGCTGCAATAGGACATGCACGATAGGAAATGTGCAACAGGAAATATGCCAAAAAAAAAAGGCGGCCGTCGCTAGTAGAACACTGGATCCGCGAGCACACCAAGCACCCGTCTCTTGCCAGAATTCTGTTCCAATGGATTATTTTGATTCCGATCATCATGTAGGAATTTTTGGCGCTGATTTTTTTTTTTTTTTTTAAAGAGAGATGTGTACTCCATTGTTATTAGATTCTGCACCAACAGGATAAGTTTACTATCTTTGGGAAAATTTTATGCCTTGAAATTTTTTGTCCATGGAATTCATCTTTAAAAAATGTTTTTATTTATTACCTTCCTAAAATTTCCTTCAGTGTAGATATCCTAAAAGAATGCAAACCTCTGACTGGTAGACATCATACTTAGAATGACATTTGGCATATGCTTGTGTCACAGTGGTATCAGTAAGAAAAAATGGATGTTGAATATTTACAGATCCAGCAGTAGCTCTCGTCACAGAGCAAAAAAAAATGAGACAACTTTTAACAATTAAATCAGATCACACTGCTCACTGTTCAAAGCTTTCCACTGCTTCCCACAGCTGCTGGAAGAAAACTTAAACCCTTAAAGTACACTCTAAAGACAGACAGGCCACGGTTGCTGCCCGTCCCGCAACTTCCTTGTTCACTCCTGGCACTTGGCTCCCTCCACGTAACCTTCTCTCTCTCTAGAACACTTAGCACATGCCCGCCACCAGTGCTTGTGATCTGGTGTTTCTCCCTCTACACCACTCCATCTCAAGATCTCTGGCCTGGTTCCTTCCTTCATACTAAAATCCCCTTAAAGTCTTCTTCTCACTATTGTCTGACCACTTTCCCTAAAATGGCCTTCTCATCCCCTGCCCCTTCATTCTCACATCCTACCCTGCTTTATGTTCTTAATATCATTTTTATGTCTTTGAAACTAAATCGCTGTTATTTATGCATTAAGTCTCTCCCAGAAAAATATAGATGCAGTGATATAGAGAATATGTCAATATTGTTCTCAGACTAGGTCTGTACATGACATTTACTCATATTCATTAATAAACACACAAATGTTGCAGGAAGTGGCTCTAACTCTCTTTCCACACTCCCAGTAGGGCTCTATGTCTCTATGTTTTAGAGTTAGGGACTCAAAGGAAGAGAAAGATTTGCCCCTCACCAGCATAATGTTTGCCTTCTAAATCAATACCTCCTCAAGGGTTTTTGCCATGTAGAATGTCCTCTGTCTTCAGGCAAATGACATCCTCGATTATGCATTATTTATTATCCATGACAACTTCGTAAAACCATTTTTCTATCTTATTGCTGAACTCCTCTAGCCTCACCCCCTACCCTACCCTATCCTGGGCTTTGCTGTTGTTCTCCTTGTTTATGCTCAGATTTCCAAAAACGCTTTTGGGTGACTCGCTATCTGCCTCAACTCCACTAAAATGTTTATAAATACCTCCCTCTCCCAGGCCACAGATCAAAGTTCCTTCAGGCAGGCTTCCCCACCTACCCAGAAACATGTACACTTGCAAGTCTTTCTTGTAACACTAGTGCAATTATTGCTTCTGCTTTGGGACATACATTTAATAAGTGCTTGTTCTCTGATAATCTAAACAGAGTCTTCCATTATTTCTCGTATTCTCGTTAGTAATATATGCTGCTCAGGGAAGTGCATTAACTTATAGTTGGGAATGACTCTTTCACTTATCATTGGTTACTCCCTTTATTTTTGAGTCACCCTTCAGAAATGTTAGAACAGCTTTCCTTTCTCTGTTTGAGAATTTCAATCTCCTCTAATTCCTATTCTCTGTTTTTATGGGTGGAAAATAAGAGCCTCCATTCAAATACAACCTGGGGAACTTGCCTTAGCATTTCAAGGACCTGGGGTGGAAATGATGAAGAAAGTCTGTCTGGATGTTCAGTATGTTGCAATCGGTGTTCAGGTTATGCCAGAATCATAAACAAGACCTTAATATTAAAAATAAATAAAAATACTTGAGTGAGTGCATTTATTAATGTTCCATTCAATTTCATACCAGAGTGAACAGCATGATACTGAGGGTTTGACACAATAGTGTCCCAACTGAATTGTTCATTTCTTGTAATAAAATGCTTACATTTGTTTTTAGCTATCCATGGTGCCACTACAGCATTTTCCACACAGTGAGTGCTCCATAAATATTGACTGGTTGGAATCTGGAACTTCAAGTATCATAACTTGGGGGGTTATTGGCTCCTTCTAATTGCATCTGTGAACTACAAATGTAGCTAAAATTGGATCTCTACCTTGAAACATTTCCATTCAGCTTCTGGTCCAAGTTATACAGCAATCCCTTATGGTAGAAATTATCCTTCTTTTATAGCTCTGAGTCTATTATTTAAGGCCAATAAATAGTAGTTAATAATGGAGAAGTATTAAATTTCAGGCATGTTTCTAGAGACTAAACCTAATAATATTATTAAGTGGAGGCAAAAAATATTATTTGTTTTGGTCATAATCATTAAATATCTAAGAGAAACACCTATACCATGCCCCTGTTTTGTGGTTTGACTCTCCCTTCCTTAAATGTAGGAAGTGATACTGAGAATAGGACAAAAGTCTTTTTTAAATTTTTTTAAATTTTTATGGTTACAGTCTGCCTTTTAAATAACAGATATCTGTAACATTTTAAATTCTAAATCCAATTTCAGACACTAGAGGACAGCCTATTTTTAAGAAGTATAATCAAATATAGCTCTCCTTAATGAAACTGATGTTACCATTAAACACTGATTTATCTATAATCGGCATCAAAAGGTGAGTGAAATGAACCTCAGATAATAAACTAAGTACAGTAAACTAGACAAATTTCCTCCTCCAAAAAATAAGAATATAGGTAACTTAACTGAGAGACAATATGTCAGGTTTTTTTTGTTGTTTTTTGGTTTTTTAGCTCTGTAAACAGTTATTTAGCTTGTACCAAATAAGGAACTTGGATCTGTGTTTACCAATACGAATAAAACCTGGTCCCAACCTAGGAGGACTTGACGAGAGAGAGGAGTAGTTTCAGAGTAGGGATTCCTACAACAGGGAAAGACAAGACTTTGATTACAGAGAGAAATATTAAAACTTCTGTTTCTGCTTGTAAAAAAAATTGAAAATTTAAAATAAAGAATAAATTAGTAAAGTATAAAATGCAAAGTTTTTCAACACAAATAAATTAAGACTTAACTAATCATCCACATGGCCCCTGGAGTCTTGACTCTCTCACATTTAACCTGAGGAATTTTGAGGGTAGTGGTCAGAACACAAAAACAAGTATCTATACTTTAGCATAATGTTTAAAATCATGGAACACTCAAAGCAGACTTCACAAAATTTTACTAAATAAAACAATTAATGTTTAAAAGACTCTTTTGAGATTTGTTACTTAAAGATGATAAACAGAAAGTCAAATACTTTTAGGGACATGCTTATTTTTCCTGCCACAATAAAAATAGCTAAACTAATACACAGAAAATAATATAAAAATATAGTTATATACTTATATGCTTGCCTTTGTCATATAATCACTAAAGTTGTACTAGATTGATATAGATGAATAGACATGTCTATTAGACCGAAGCCACCCAACTTGGAAATTTTGCAATGCAGTTGGACAAAGGCACAAATGTTACTAACATGTCTCAGCTGATGGCATTTTCTCCATTCTATTTCAATAATGAAAAACACGGAGAACTTATTTTATAAACCACCAAAGAAAAGATGTAGCAGAAATGATGCATTCTCAGCAGAAAGTTATTTTGTTAATAAAAACAATGTTTTGTGGAAATAACTGTGAAGTGTAACCACTGATGAGGCAGCTGCTCTTTGCGGGAATATTTTTCAAAAAGATTCCAAGGAAATATTGAGCAGGAAACATCGTTTCTCAATTCTTTCGTAGGTAAGCTATTTAGGCAAAAGAGTACATGAATCTAGAAATGCTTAGAATGTACAAACTATTAAAGATGTCTTCTATACAAAAGCAAGGCAGCTAAGATTACTAGAATTTTTAAGATTGGGAGTAATCATGAAAATCTGTCATATAAATATTTCACGATTAGAGAGACAAAATACTTTAATGGAACTTTTAAAGAATGTTGTTAGACTTAAAGCTAATCTATACACTTTTAAATAAAAGAGTATTCCAAATTTGTTGAAGATAAATGGGTATCACTAGTATGATAACTAATGGATACATTTTTTAATAATGAGTACTTATTCTAAACAAAATTAATATTTAAAAAAATTTGTTAAGGAAAAATTATTTTGAAAAAGAAAGTTAAGTTTTTTTTAGGTCCAATTATTTTGTTTCTGAAAAATATGTTTATTCTGAAACATTAATCTCTACACATTTAAAAAACTATAGAAAATATTTTTTTTTGCTTAAAATCTTACAAATAAAGAATTCCTGTGGATTATGAATCTACCTATTAAAATATCCAAATAAAATATTTTTGATCAGTGTGCAAGAAAAACTGATGGCATCAAGGAAGATGCAAAATTACTTGCAAATTTTAACAAAAACATTTGCATAGTTTATGAATGAGGTTGAAAACTCAGTTTCCTTCTTTAATAAGCCCACTCTCTGATGCCCTTTTATCATTCGGACTTACAGATATTTTTAAGATTCCTCTTTTAAATATCTCTGATTGTCTTATAAATATATGTTGCAGTTTGTTTATTTAAATAGCTATCTAATAAACTGGTAGTTAGAGCTAGAAGTTGGATATAGATTTAGGTCTAGTTTTGGCAAGAATGCTTCATAAACAATGTTATAAGATTCAATTAGGAGTCCTGTGACATTTAGTTTTTTATTTTTATTGATATTCACAGTCACTGCTTAGGTCCACTAGTTCATTAGCACCTGTGAAATGGTGATATTGTGATTCTATCATTCTATAAAAAAATGATGTATTCACATCAACTATTTGGTTATCCTGAGGTATGTTTTGTCTAGGACAGGCAGGATAAATTACCTAATTCTTTCTCTTCACTTTCTAATTTAAACACCATGATTTCATTTTCTAGTATTGCCTGCAATGTCATATATGTGATATATAAAAAAATATATAATTAATATATAAAATTAATATGATATTTATAAAGTATACCATATTTTATTATATATATTATATAATATATTATATACATAATAGACAAAGGAATAGCAACAGTAAAGAACCAGATCAATAAGATGAACGGAAAGTCAATAGAACTGGAATACAGAGCCTAAGAGAGAAAGAGAAAATGATGAGATTCTTTTAACAAATATTTGTTTTGATGTACCATGTGCAATAAGGTTGAGTTCTATGCTAAATTTAAGGACTATAACAATTTATTAATAGAGTTCCTTCTCTCAGGGAGCTCATGATGTTGTGAGGAAGAAAGATAATTACAAACAAATAGCTATAATATCTTGTATTAGGTCCTCCTATAAATTTAAAACTATTATGGACTCAAAGGCATAAGAACAAGGCTACTATAGATCAAAGAAGATGTAATAGAAGAAGTAATGTTTGAGAAAAGTCTTGAATAATTTGGAGATTTTCAATAGTCCTGGACACAGAATGGAAAATGGAAGGCATTCCAGACAGTGGGACCCAAAAACACAAAGATGTAGGACTGGAAGTGGGGGATACTTTTGTGTTTGAAAAATCACATTTAGAACAACTTGGCTGGGATATATTTCTGGTCTAGCCCTCAAGCATCTCAGCGCTGAATGAAAAAGACTGGAACAATGAGAACCTGAGGTGTCAATGATGTAGAGAATGACTGTAGATGTGCTCTTCATGACCTTGACCCTTTGGCTTCTACACTGTGATGGGGTATGGGAAGCCTCCAAAATTACTGAGATAATTTTCTTGTTAACCAAATGGGGGTTTGAAGATAAAATTAAGTTGATTTGAAAATATAATGTATTGTTTAATGATACAATACTGTGATATTGTATGAAGTATTGTGATATTCCTTGCTTGTCTGGGCTTATGAAATTGAGATTTATACCTACAATAGATATTTAAATTATCTCATTTGATTCTGACAGTAATATTGAAAAAGCAAAATGCATATAAAGGTTATTGTTATCCATGTTTAATAAATAAGGAAACAATTTCAGAGAGAGTGAATTTTCCAGGGTAAATATCAGGGCTAGGTCACTGGCCTAAATCTTCTGAAAAAAAAAATATATTTATATATTGTATATTTATATATTTATATATTCAATATATTCAGATGAGGTATTTATCTATAGGTATTATCATCTGTTGAAGATTGTTTCTTGAGACATTAACTATATAGATGACAATGTTTCACTGTATGGGCTCCATTTCCAAAATTGTATAGCTTTTTCCTGATAAGCAAAGTATTATTAATTGGTTAATCATCTATGGGAAGCAGAATTCTATGATGGCTCTCAAGATTTCCTGCTCCCTGTGGTAACTTCCCTGTATAATTCCCTGGACTGTGAATCTGAATTAAAGGGCTCATGTGATTAGGTCAAGCCAATATAGACAATCTACCCTGAGCACAGCCAGGAACTGAGTATGGTCCTCGGTTCACATCAAGCATGAAAAAGGGACTTAAGTCCTACAATCTCAAGGACATAATTCTGCCAATAATGAGCTTGGAAGAGAATTCTGAGCTCCAAAGGAGACTGCTGAAGTCTTAATTTCAGCCTTATAAAATACTGAGCACAAAGCAAAAATACAAAAGAATATGATAGTTTGAAATAAATATTTTCATAAACTAAAAAAAGTAAAACACTAAAACATTTTAAGCCAAATGTTTCCCACTAAAATCGTACTGCTGAAAAACAGCTTGAGTGTGCCATTTAATCATCTTTTAAGTGTGAAAGACTAAATTATATGGTTTATAGGACTAGTGAAATTGTGAGTCTCTATAGTGGGGAAGGAATCAAGTTGGAGAAGTAGAAAGTTTGCAGGGAAAAGGAGATGAAGCAGTGAGAGGCATGCTGAATTAGAAAAGTACAAGAGTAGTGTAGAAGTAGGCCACTTGCTTGGGTCTGGACAAATGCCACCACTATATACAGGGTACATTTAAGTTCCCCAACTTCCCTCTAAAGATATCCAATGACTCCCTTAATCTGAACTACTCCAAGCTAACAGTGGTGGAAGCATCTTCTCATGAGGAAGAGCAGTATGACTTGGCTGGTCTAATTTATATCATCACTTTAGTTTCATGCCCCCGCCTACACACACACCCTTAGAGAACTTCCCAGTTTCCATGGCCACCTCAGAATTACCTCCGGAATGATTATTTTGAATGATTCTACTCTAGCACAGAGTGGGCATAAATCCCTCTCTCAGTTAGTCATAGTATATTTGATTTTAGTCTGGTGCATTTAACACAGCTTCATAAAGAGAAGCATAATGGTAACCAAAATAAAATATAATTCACAGCTGGCATTCAGGTGACTGCTTTGAGAGACCTCTAGTTCCATCTGTCCTCATAGAGGCTACTCTGTGACTGTTATTCAATTGGCCTTTATCTTACTGGAGGCCTTTCTCTGTTTTTCAAGAATGTACCTTGACGCAAGTAGATTTCTCTTAGTTTGGGTTCTGCCAGAAAAGGATTTAGGGCAAATAGTTTATTTGGGAGAGAATTTCTGGTAAAGGATTGGAGATAAGACATGGAAGAGAATAAGATAATAAATAGTGTGCTATCAAGGTGAGTGCCAATGTGAGCAACTAGAGCTTGTTTCTGCTGGGAAACTTGAAAGGCAGTGTAGCATAAACCCGAGTTACCTCAATCAAAGGAAAAAGAAGCCGAGATATTTGCTACAAATATCTATCATCTGCTGATGACTGTTTATTGGGACAGTAACTATCCAGTATTTCTAGCTCACTCTGTGCAGGTGCTGAGCATACTCTCCTGGCCAGAAACAAACAAACTAACTCCTCTTGCTAGAAAATCTCAGATTTTCCCAATCAATGGCCTTTCCAATAAAAAGATAAATGCTGAAGGGCACCAACAGTGCCTGCTATGACACTTCTCAGAATCTTGAGGCTCAGAAACAGTCAACTGACAAACTTTTACTGATTCCTGTCTACACACCAGGCATCCTCTTCAAGTGGCTCATTTCCACTTTTAACGTACAGTCTGATGAAAGCAATAATATCAGAATTTAACAGTCCAAGAGAGACTACAGTGGAGGCTTTTGCTGTTTTGAACAATAACGGAAATCCCCACGTCTCCCTTCCCCTGCTCCACTGCCCCATGAAATGCTGTTATTCTGCCCTCTGGGTCTCCCTTCCTGGGGTGAACTCAGACCGGTGTCGCTGTTCTCTGAGCGCTACTCACTGTGTTACTCACTAGTTTGGGAATATCCGGCTCAGATATTATCAAATGGTTTCGTTATGCTAGGATCCATTGCCTGTTTCTGGTTTTTCCTTATACTTTAAACAAAAAGATTTTTAATTTTGAAGAAATGTAATCCATATGATTCTCATTAGTATATAAATAACCTGATGTTCTTTTTACATGAGCTCTTTGATGTTTAAAAATGTGCCTTTATAATCTTTTTGTTGAAAGCAGGAAGGAATTTTTCTTAAAACATAAACTCTCAGGAAAAAAATGATTTGGTAGACCATTTTGAGTTCTTCCTTTTTGCATTCAGGTGTCATGTATCCATCCATCCAAACACTCACCTAACCAACTAAACTTTACTTGTCCCCTGAGCTATCTTAGTATTATGCTGGGTCCTAGAAACAGAAAGTAAAATAAGACAGAATAAGAACACAAGGAGTTTATAGTATGGGACAGAAAAAAAACCCCAGCAAATCATCTGACACTTAATTGAGATTCAAGAATGTTACAGGCACAATATTAGATTCTAGTAATACAAAACTAATTAAATTTGATACCTGCACAAAATGCTCATTATCTGGAGAGGGAACAAATATGTTGACAGTTGACTAGAATGCAAGTCAAATTGTGAAAATCCTGTAGTATAAGTAGAAATAAAATGTGATGAGGACACAGAAGAAGGATGAATAATGGTATCTAAGAGAATTTGGGTGGGTTTCAAAGAGGAGGCAATTTTTTTCTGGATGTGAAAATTCACAGGCACAAATGCTGGAGACAGAACAAGGCACTAGATGTAAAGTGACCTGGGGTGGTGGCGTGAAGCTGTTAAGCTCAGTGATACTATTTATTATTTTCACACATATGAAAATCACCAAGAAAAGTGGATTAGTCTGTTCACATTTATGATTTCCATTCTCAAACATTTAACAGCACTTGGTAAGGCTGGGACGCCTCTGGTCAGTCAGTTCTCTCTCCCATTACTTTATGTGGCTATTCTGAATCTGTTTTCAAACACTTTAATTGAACTGCCTGCAGTCTCATAAAGTCTCCTTCCCTTCCACTTCCTCTATAAAATAGAGGCCATTAGGTGGCTGTTCCTCCTATATATTTCATTCCTGCCCTGTCTCTTTTCTTAGAGGAAGAGATGTTTCTCTTCCTATTCAAACCAAGCCCCCACTAGCTCCCTCTACTCTTAATCCCAGTTCCTCAGACACCTCAACATCCTGGCTCCTTTAGGACCTTTCTGTTCCTGCTTTCGACCTCAGCTCTTCTAAAGGCTCATCTTCCTTAGCCTGTAAATATAGTCGCACACCTCTCATCCTTGCCCCTGACCCTCTACTTCCCTCCCTACTTCCTTCCATTCTCAGCCATATTCTTGAAATTGTAATCTTCAACCAAAACTTCTTAAACATCAATGTCCACAAGAGCCACCTGAGGATCTTGTTAAAATGAAAATTCTAATTCCATGGTCTGGGGTGGAGCCTGGGATTCTGCATTTCTAACTGGTCCCCGGCCTATAATGCTGTTGGAGAAGTCATTTTAAATAGCAAGGGTCTATTTAATTTGCCTCATGTCCTTACCTTCTATTTATACAGAACCCTCTTGTCCACCTGAATTCTTACCCCTATATCAAAAAAATACTGCCTTGTAAAATTCACCAATTCACCCTTAAATGCTAAATCCAGCAGACACTTTACAATCATAACACCTCCACCCTTTGTGGTGAGTTATGCCTCCCTGATTCCTCATACTGTCTACCATGATGCCATTCCTTCTGGTTTTCCTCTTGTCTATCTGGCCACAATTTCTCATCACTTTTTTGAATTCTCCTTGTTTCCTGCTCCTTAAAATTTTTACATTTTTCACTGAGTTCTATTTTATTACATACTCTCTCATCTAGTAATTAAAATTTCTGCCTAGATACAATAGGGTCCAAAATCTTTCACTTTAGTCTTGCTTGAATTCAGACTCATATACCCAATTGCCAAACTTGAATCACAAGCACCACAAATTCAACAGGTAAAACTTAACTCTTCAGCCACTTCTCAAAACCCATATTCCCAATTTTGGACATCTGCACCAGCTTCTAGCTAATTAACCAAGACAAGAAATGATCTTGATCTCATCCTCTACCTTCCACCTAATCATTAAGTTCTTTCAATACTTTTTCCTTAATGTCTTTCAAAATCCAACTTCTCCAGTCCATTCCTCCTGTCATTGCTGCACAGAACAGGTCCTCACCCTAACGAGTTTCTTAAGAGCATCCTCACTGATCCAAACTTCTCCTTACCCACTCCCAAAGCATCCACTAATCACAACAAGGATAGTCTTTCTAAGGTGTGAAAATTCCTTCAGCTCCCTTGAAAAAGAAAAAAAAAAGCCTAAGTTTAGGAACATGACCTAAAGGCCTTCATTATTGGGTCCTATCTCCAGCTTCATCTCCTGCTGCCTCTCCCTTAAATAAACTTTACAGTCCATTCATAGTGAATGACTTAGAGATACTCATAACTCCATGTTTTCTGATATTTTTATGCTTGTGCAGTCCCCCATCTGTTTCTTTATAAACTACCAATAAACTAAATAAAGTTTCAAAATAAAGCTTAGATGCCATCTTCTATGAAATGAAAGATGTAAATTGAGGGAAGCCTACATGTTTCTTTTAACTTTAAAAACATGATTATATAAAATTTACTATTGAGTATGATTACTCATTTTTATACACATTATTATGTCCACAACACAACCTTCAGCAGAATTAATCAATTGTCTTAGTATTCCTATTGCCGCTTAAACATACTTATATTAATTCTGTTATTTTTTTCATCATTTATAAATGTCTTCTTGCTTTTCTCACTAATTGTAAATTTCCTTATGCTTTAATAATCTGTATCCCCAGGAACTTTTTAATGCTTCATCTGGATACTAGTAATTGTTCAATAAAGTTGGTAACATAATTCACACTCTGCCATTAAATAAAATTAAAAATAATTTCCCAAAGGAAGAGCTTATGTAACTACAATCTAGCATCTCATTATGGCTATAATACTGTACTTTTCTCCCATATAGAAAAATTAATTTAGAGACTTAATGATTTTCTTCTCTAACCTTTTATATCACTATTTTGGTGTTTAGATATTATATCAAAATGCAAATAAATGAATATTCCTTGCTTATCATATTTTATTTTAAATCCATTTTTAACTTACAATAGTTTAATACTTTCAAAAATTAATTCTGGTTCTTTACAGCATATTTAGAATGTACACACATATTTTTTAAAAAATCATTTTATATAGGAGAAACTTAGGTAGAGCATTCACAATTCAGTGAGAGAACAAGCTGATAGAGGTATCTTCCTAGCTCCAATCATCACAACATGCACATCAACTCCCCTGAGGGCCAAGACAGCTCATGAATGGGCAGGAGGCATACTGGTCTCATGGGTAGATGAATAGGACCTTGCTTTAAAAGATGATATGAGAAGTCATTCTCCTCTTCACCAAAACAAAATATCCTTTTAAATTTTGCCAAGAGTTAGTTAATATGTCCAATTTGAGATTGTCTTTCCTGGGCTAAAAGGCAAAGCTCTAGGAGTTAGTAAGCCTTAACCATTATCTGTCATTTGGGATGAGTCTATTGATTTCTTTCTTGAAAAAATGCAAGATATATAATAACTTGTTTAGTGTTAGTATTTCTTAGAAATCCTTTAATTATGTTCACTATCATAACCTCAGTAGCTCATATAAATTAAGTAATCAATAAAGTAATGGTCAGAGACTATATAAGAAAAGATTGACCTTGAGTTAGAAGAAAATACTTTTATTAAAAAATTCAAATCAGTTTAAAAAAGGCTTCAGATGAATCTTAAATCCTAAAACTGAAAATAAGCTACACAAATATATATATATATATATGCAAAATCATTCTTACATTAAAATAATAACAATAATGTGTAATGAGTAAGTACTATTCAATAGTACATTTCATATACTGACATAATTTTAAAATTAAAAGATGCATTCATTAACCTCCTTTAAACTACACAATATATATGTTCTAGGAAAGCTGATAATGAAATAGATTTCTGAAATGACTAAAGTTATAAAGTTGAACATCTACTTTTCTGGAGTAGAATGGACTAATTTTAAAATATGAAATAAATGGTTTAAGATAGTGCTCAAATGTTGGATTTTATATAGATAGAAGGGATTTCTTAATCTTTCAGAGCAATTCAATTGTATTCAACAAATAACAAGGGTCTACTGGATACTCTGGAGTATTATAAGATAAATAAAAAGTGGCCTCTTACAAAACAGTAGGAAATATAAGACAAAGTTTCAGACAAAATGTGTAAAGAGCTGTTAGAGCACGTGAGTAGAGGGAAGGTGAATTAACAGAAGGTATTAGAAAGAGTGTCATGAAGCAGATAATACTTTGATGGCCTACAGAGAATTGTGGGAACTTTTGCCATTCTGAAGAAGATGAACTTGATTTTAGGGAGTGGCTCTGAAATCTTAGGATGCAAAAGACTATCACATGTGTGGGGACGGAGAGGCTGTACCATTTTACATGTTAGCTATTGCTATAATAATGATGTTTAACAAAACACCTCCAAATGTAGTGACTTCAAATAGCAACCCCTTATTGTTTCTCATGATTATTTATATAGCTGGGAAGTTAGTTTTATTAACTTAAGCCAGGCTCAGTTGATCTCAGCTGAAGATCAGCCATGTATCTGAGATCATCAGGTGGGTCATCTGGGGTCTGGCAGGACTGGGGTGGTCTCAACTAGTAGACTCTATCTTGCTTCCTGTGGTCTCTAATCCTACATTAGGCTACTCTGGCACTTCTCCTAGGATGGAGCTGAATGGCTTATGAGACCTGAGCTTATAAGTTACAGACAGGCATTTTATTGGCAAGAACAAGTCTCAAGTCAGCCACTCAGGGGAGGAGGAAATAGACCCCACCTCCTTATGGGATGAACTGCAAAGTAACATTGTAAGAGCATGCACAGAGAAAGGGGAGGGATGGGTAATCAGCCTAGCATGGAGGCATCTTCATTTTAGTTGGAATACTGAGTTGGTAGAATGGAGTTCTCTGGATATACCATCTGAACTTAACATGATATGTTTGTTTCAAATTTAGCCAGTAGTGAGAAAGCGGTGAAGAGTGTTGAGCAGGAAAGAAGAATCTTCAGAAGTCTGACTTTAAGAATAAATTTGTGTGAATGTGGAGTGAATAGGAGCAGAGGGTATCAGAGAGTATTTTTTCCTTTCCAATCATGTAGAAGTTAATGAATGTTCAAATCAATGTGGTGGCAATGGGAGGAGAATTAAAGAGAAAAGTAAGAGACTTCCTTATAAGGACTGAACTGGTAAGACAACTGATAGATTAGCAGGCAGGAGGGGTGAGTGGCATCTTCTTTATGCTCTTTCCTTTTTATACCAAAATCAGATGTACAACACACATCCTATTATTCCACAGTCAGAGTTTTCATATTTTTGCTGTCAATTGTCATATGATAATACAGCATTCAAGAATTGGTAGCACATAACAATCATGCAATAGACATGGGCCTCAGACCCACTGCTTTGATCGACCATTCTAATGGAGCTAAACTTTCTTATCACACTCCAGACTGAAAGTTTTTCAAATATTGAGGCTTTAGTTCATTTAGAAATTTTTAAAAGTGATTTCATACTTCCATAGATCTCAGTTCTAAAGCATTTATTTAAAATGATATAAGGTTGCACAAATATGTTTCAATTTTATTTAAATCGAATAAAGCTGTGACTGATGTGGAGAAATTTGCATGGAAACCACATGAATTTTATTGAAATAAAAATTTAAAGACAAAATCTTAATACCTAATTATCTTATTCTGAAATAATTAAATGCAAAGGATATACACATTAAATGGCCACAAACATGTAGGCATTACACAATGCACATAATGGAGTCATAAAATATTTTATACTGCTTTATTATAAATAACTGAAAACAATATTTTATTTTTCAAACCCAGATAACAAAACAGTAAATATCATGCTTTTTTTTTAATTTCATTTTATTTTTGTACTATGACTTGGGAAATAGTATTTCTTATCAAAAGACTGGTCAAAAAAATCTGTAGAAAAACAAAAAAACAAAACACTCACTTTCATTCACTTAATGAAAACAATCAAGAAGGTTTTTAGAGAGGGAGGCTAAACAGTACTATGAAGAAGTCACCAAGAATAGAAAAACTGTGTATTGCCTGTAAATATCACATGTAAGGCAAAATGAGGTTGTATACAGATGCATAAATATATAAAAACTTGATGCTAAATTTTAAAAAATATTCTCTTAAAACTGTGAATAGCTCTATTCTCTCACATGGAAGAGAGCCATGAAGGCACAATAAATCAAGTCACCAGGACTGAAATTGCCTTTAAAAAAAAACAAAAACTTTTTTTTTTTCTAAGAGGACATTCAATTAAAATACATGTTTTAAAATTTTTTTTATGTCACAGTAACTCATGTTTTGATAAAAACTGTTCATATTGTAACCTTGAACACTTAGAATCAGAAAGTACTTCTTGATAAAATACTGTAGTAACTTCTAATTGCAACAAAAAATATATACCCCAAATTCACTTAAAAAAGATGATCCCATAGGCATATTTTCATTAAGAGATTTATAGCAGCTAGCAGTCAGAATTTTATTAATATGACTCTATGTGTGTGTGTTCCCCTTTTGTATAACACAAAGTTTTGCCAATTTTTTTCACTAATAATAATTTTCAAAGAAAACAGGGCCCGAAGGAGAAAAATATAAAGAAATAATGTACTTTATAAAGTAGTATAGTAAATTTCTTTGAAAACTTGTGTTTATTTGCATCAATTAAAGAATGTCACATATTCCAGATTCAACAACTATTTAGGTTTACCATGGATATAAACATGTCATGTACAATGATATTTATAATTTTTTTTTTATTTTTCATAGACTTCAAAATGTGTCTTTTATAGAAACTGGAACAGGGTAACTCTGAAAAGCATGTTTCAGTTAAATAGCAAAAATTAAATTAGCATGAAATAATAGGGTGAAGAATTAAAAATCATTATTTCAAAAATAATGCAGTTACACTTATGTGTATACATGCAACAAAGTACTGTAAAATAAACTGTTCCAGTTTACTTGATTTTACTTCAACTTGATACACTCTAAAATGCTGCTTTCATGTATAATATCAAAGGAAATATTAAATGCATGTATATTATTTGAAGAGCTTGATGATATATTTCACATTCTTTAAACTTTACTCAGGCTATAAATATATTTATGTATCAGTCAGTCAATTTTTAAAGTAAATGAAAACTGTAGCATGGTGGGGATAATTTTTCACCTTACATATCCATACTTGATGACGCCCATTTTTTTCTGAGAACCATATCAAAAAATCAAAGAGTAATGGAGCATGTTTCTGTCTCACACTGTTATTCTTCATGTACTATAATTCATTATGGTTTAACAAAGTCGAGTTTGTATTTGAAGATAGGTTAACTGAAATCAACTAGTAAGTATGAATTAGAAATTAAGGCTTCTGAAATCCATTAACATTTAATCAACTCAGAGGGCAATGCTGTTCTTCCTTAATTTTTATTAAAATTTTAAAACAGTATAAATTGTTAGTCAATTTGCATAGATATAACACCATTTCACTGGTGTGATACACCTTTGCCAAAGAAGTATGGCAGGCCTGTTTCTAGTCTTCATGTATATTCTTTTAGTTGTTGATGGTGGTGGTGTTCATTTCTTCTTCGGTTTTACATACTTATCATCTGGCTACCACAGTTCCAAAATAATATCCAGTAGTAGTTTGAAATGCAAAAAAACTGAGCAGTTTCTTCCCTTTTTAAAGTATAATAGTAAGTGGCATTCTCTGCAGTCAAGCCACATGAGCACTGGAACCCCAAGCAGAGACTTCTGTGAACTCAAAAGGTTCCAAATCCATAGTCAAGAACCTTGCTGGTTTCACATAACTGCCACTTGTTGTGGGAAGGGAGACAATATTTTGCTTCGAAGTTTTCAAGCAGTTTCTCATCTGGTAGCTTCTCCAGATTTCTTTGCTGTTTTCATAATTTCTTCTGACACTATGCCTTCAAAATTCCAAAGGTCGAATCATCATAGTTGTGGAATGTAAGGAGTAACTGGGCCCTTTGAAGTAATGCCACTTTATCCCATTCAGTTTTCCAAGGTTTTGCCCCGCTGTATAGAACATTCCGTTTAGATTGGATGGACCACAAGCATCAAACCACCAGCCTGAAGAATTGATTAATAATGAAAGAAAGAAGAAATAATTAAAAATAAATTGAACATTTTGAAATTAAAGACATTAACTGAGGGGGAAATTTACTCATACTTGTTATGATCATTTGCAAATGAGGTATTCAATACATATCTGTCGCAGAATTGCTATAAACAACATCTGATTTAGGCAGTGTATGAACAATCAGAGAGAGGAATGCTCTCATGGAAATTAATTTTGGTGTCACTCTGCTGGGACACAGTTCCCACTGTAATGATGGGAAGCTTCTAGGCTTAGAGATTTATATGTAATGCAGATACGCTTAACAGGCATTCCACCTTAAGCCTGTTTTTGGAAATAAAACAATTAATTATTAGTGAAGAAATTCAGAAGTTTAGATAACTGACATCTAAATAAAGAGGTTTTTCCAACTACTCATAATTTTGCCAAGAACTGGCCCTCAGCTGTTTCTGAAATTAAGTGAATACTGTGCAATGATGATGATGTTCAAATTGTATTTGAATTACTATGCCCTCTCTGTATTTCATAGCATTATCGGAAGTATTTTTCAATAGTAGCTATATAGTTCTTATGTAGCAGGGTATTTTCTGTGATTGTTCAAGTTCTCTCAAAACTTTGTATAGAGAAAAACAAACAATTTGATCAGTAACATGGGGATCCTATGCATTCATTGCTTTCTGTAAGGATATCTCAGTACTTTATTTTTCTAATGAATTAAGTTCTTAGACTTTTAGATAAAACATAGCACTTTTTCTTCCCCTCCTGAAGTAGTAACACCACTAAAATCTTTAGGGAGAGATTTATGCCAGAGACATTCTGGCATATTTTTATTTGGATACAGTTGACCTTCCTTTGATTACAGAGTTATACTTAAGGGACTAATAGCTAAAGAAAAAGCTGTACAGCTGATGTTCAACTGTAACATGAGCATCATCTTGCAGAAACTTTACAAAAAGTTAAATGGAGAAAAGCTAGTTATCCTTTCACAATTTTGAAAGAGGAATACAGCTGGGTTTTGTTTATAAAGTCATACTAGAGACATAACAAGCTGCATTAATTTTCAATTCATACTGGGGAATAGTAAGGTATGTTGATGAATCTGGAAAGATGCTGTGTTCCATGCTGTTTTACCAACTGAATGCTAACAACACAGACGTTAACGCAGTCAAAACAAGGGACAAGCGGTTATTTGGCAAGGAAGGAGTAACTGTAAAATTCCACTTTGTTTTTAAAGATTCCTTTAAAATTTTTTGATAAGTATGACTAGGGAAAATATGTTATTTGTATTACAAAAAACATACTAATACTAGGGAATTAATTTACCCTGAAGATTCTCAAAGAAAAAATAGAAAACCCAACTTGATTGCTTCAGTGTTTTAACTTTCTTCTCCTTTTCTATGACTTCTTGAGGCATTCTTCCATCATGTTAATGAGCCTCTCATAATTTTCCAAATATCCACCATGGTCTCTAAAACAAATTCAGTTACTCTATCTTTCAGAACTACTAAAAATCATAGAGTGATCCTTCAAGGTACATTAGAGTTCTTTCGGTAAAAGTGTGTGGTTTTGTCTGGTTTATAGAATGTCACAAGAGTTCTGGAAGATTGTGGGAAGGCAGAGTCTATTGCAAGAACAGCCTGGAAATAGAAGGCACAGGCCGAGGACACATTCATTGAGAAACTTTGGATGAGCTTAAGAAAATGACAAGAAATATTAGGGGTAAAATCAGATAAATTGATCCCGTGAAGGAATTATATCAATCAATCCTCCGTATCTTTTCTAATGAATAAAGTGAGAGTAACTGTGGTGAGGAGAGTGGCATTTTGGAGACACTGAAAGATGACTTTATGGCTGGATCAGAATTAACTAGAGAAATAGTAGCCTAGAGCTGAGGAGGTCTAAAGACCAAATCACTGAGTCATTTGTTCATTATCCTAAGAGCAGTGGAAAGGCGTGGTCTACATTTTGGCCTCTCTCACATACTTAGCTACTTATTGCTGCACCTAACAGAGTTTGCTTAACAAATGACTGGCAAGTGACCATAGGCTTATTGGCAGATTGACTGACTTTGTTTCTCCTCATAAAGTCTCTATGGTCTGAGGCAATCTGGTTTACTAAAATGTTATATTTCATAAACACTCCAATATCTAACATCCATGCTTATTGTATTCCTTTTTTTCTTTGTTTATTCATTCAATATGTAATTACTATGAAGTATTGTCATACAATACTCAGGAAGACAGATGTGATTCCTGTCCTCCTGGAACTTACTTCGAATATAAGACACAGACAAAAGTAAGCAAAGAAATAAAATACAAATCACAAACAAAAGAAAAAAAGAAAAGAATGAAGGACCTCTAAAGGAGGATAGTCGGAGATCTATTTGACTTTTCACAGTCATGGGAGAAGCTGATAATTAGTGAGACCTGAAGGATAAGAGGGAGGCAACCATGTGAAGATTGGAAGAAACTCTTCTGAATAGAGTAAAGCACAAGCCAACATCATGAGGAAGAAAGAGAGCTTGGAGCATTTAGGAACTAAGAGAACATGAGTGTTGCTGTTACAGTGAACAAGGGGAAGACTTGCAGGGATGCAGGTGGAGAAGCAAGCAGCCTTGGTAGAAACCCAAATAGTGTTCATGGAAAAATTTATAGTTTATTCAGTCTACTTGTCCATCGTCAGGTGGACAAGTAAGACATTCTCTAGGAATGGGAACGAACATTTAAACAGGAGAACTAGATATGCTGGGTTAAATGTTTAATAAAATATTTAAAGTTCTCATTCTATAACTATGGTCTGCCAAAGCCATCCTGAGCATATGTGGCAGCATGCTAAAGGGACAAAAAATGAATTTAGAATCAATTTAACAAATATTAACCAGTGGGAAGACATGGGGGTCAAAGTTGAGTAAAACAAAATTCCTGATTTTAAGGAGAGCATAGTTTTGAGTAGGAAAGAGACTCATTAAGCAGAGATGAAGAACATCTTAGAAACAGAGGCAGAAGTTACTGTTTGTGGATCCATAAGGTCCACTCATTTACAAACTGAGCTGACTCTTGAAGGACGGGCGTCTCTTTTGACAGAAAGATATTCTAAAGACTGTATGTACTCTAATAGAGCAGGACAGAGTGTCTGCCAACAGTTTGGGTTGGTTGGAGTGACAGTGGGTAAGAGGTTGGAAAATATAGAGCTAAGAAAAACAAAACAGGAATAACAACATATATATTTTTATTATATTTTCTTGTGGGCAAAGGCAAGCCTGTGGGCACCAGACCAGAAATTAGAAGATGCACACTTTGATGCTGATTTCATCAACTAACAACTGAGAGATTTTAGGCGATAGTATTTAATATTTTTTAACAATTAATATGTATTAGGGACTCTGCTAGAATATTTATATGCATTTTCTCATTTTATTCCCCAAAGAGCCTTATGTGGTATGTGGCAAGTACCATAATAAAGACACCAAAGCTCAGATAGTTTAAGGAACTTTTCCAAGGTCACAGCCACGTAGCTCTTCACTCATAGGATGTGAATTATAAATGTCTGATCAACAACTTTCACAATACAGTTGCAGGTATCAAATAAGATAATGTATTACTAGAGCCTATAAAATCCTATCTCAGTGCTTCATGTAAGTTATCTGTTAGATCTTGTGGGGTATCAAAACGAGTAAATAATGAAGATCAGGTCATCATGCCAAATTATTTCCTTATTTGCTTGGTAGGATTTATTAAGGAAATATGAAAATAATTTAGACCCAAATGTGTATAGTTGTGCGGTGTTTGCATTGTAAAGATGTGGCATTTAAGTACCTAATATGGGTTTTGTTTCAATGATTTGTTTTGATTTCATGAAGAAATCAAAGAACTTACAGTATCTGATTATCTCTTTATCTTAACACCAGTGGGCTGTACATGCTATGGACTATCAGAGAGTAATTGATAATAAAGATGATAAACTAAGATGGCAAGAAACGAATAAAAGTAAAATTATTTCTCATGACGATTTTGGTTGTAGTGTCCTTTATAAAATATCATAAACTTAAGGTAGCAAAATAGTTTTTTCTGTGTAAGCAAGTATTCTGCTTTCTCCGACACATTATTTAAAACAAACAAGAAATCTCTTTGTATTAGATATTTACGTTTGTCCACTTTCTACCTCTCTTTAAAAAACTAGGTATAAACAGGTCTTTTTTAAAAATCCCGACAAAATGTGGTTTTAAAGCATATTTATAGAAAACAGGCAAAAGGAGTAGCAGACTCCTAGTTATTCATATGTATTTCTTGGCATTTGTAGATAACCATGTGCACTCACCGTACTCGGTACATGTGAAGTTCTGCATGAGATAAATGCGTTCTCTCTGAACATACAGAGGGCTATGCCTGGTTTGCAGTTCCTCTCTGAACAATACCAAAGAGCTGAATTATATACCCTCTACAATCCTGGGGAAATGTTCACTTTGTTTTCTATATGTCTGGGTGTATAATAAATAAGCAATATGCTAAACGAGTTAATGTAGGAAAGGCACTTCAAGTTTAAAAGAACTCAGGGATACAAGCAAAGGCTTCCATCTGCTGTTGGGACAACTGATAAAGTGTCTCAAATGTTTTAAGATTGGCAACCGCTGAGATGTACTTTGCCAAGCATTTTTCTTCGTAACTTGTAACCTCGTGTATATTTTAATAAGAAATCTGAGATGCATGTTTCTAATTCATTTACACTTGAAACTCATTAAAATTTAGTTTTGTAATAACTATCCTAGGCTTCCCAGGCCTTTAAAAATCATTCTAGTCTTTTATCTTTGAAGCATAAAATTCACATTTTATCACCAATAAGTGAAACTTTGCCCAGAAAATAGGAATTTGATTCTAAACCTTGTACTCAGGAAGTTCAAATTTATTTGAAAGTCAGGAAACCTAACTCTCAAATTCTTCTGGTCCTAAACAAAATGTCTCTCAACACTTCTAAGGTAAAAAGTACAGCAAAATAAAGAGATACATCCATTTTCATAGGCTTCTTCATTCATTTTCAATGCATGCATTCTAATCAGCAATATGCAAAAAGACATGCACAGAAAATAAGATTTTCCTTTTATCGCTAAGGATGAAGCTGAACTAAACTGGTTGGTGCCATTGTTATCAATGGAATCAACATGAAAAACTACTCACTGAGCTCACGTGTACAAAGTTGGCCGCACCTACAGCTAGCCGCAGGGAGCAGCTGCATGGGCCTCCTATGCGAGAGGCAGAGGACCTTTCTAGAGGTCTGCATTCTTTCTGTCATCTCCTACTATATCTCCTTCGGGCCAAGGACTTGGCTTTTTTCCCTTTCTCTTCTTTTTGTTCCAAAGATGAAACGTTGTTTATCCTGGCCAGTAATCTTGAATTCATTTAAAACTTCTAGGTGTTCTTTTACTGTCTCTTCCCTCCCTAGGGCTTTGTTTCACATTTGACCACGTTTAAGCGAGGAAATCCTCATCAGAATGTGCTGCAGACAGTAAAACAGAGCTAAACTCTTGTCTCTGAATGCCATCATTCCTTCAAACAGAGGTCGCAGAAGGAGTGCATGAGGTGATGGCTTATCTGGGGGCTTATCAAATCCTACCTCTGAGATTAATTCTATGACCTTTGGCAAATTATCTAACCTTTCTGTATCTTAACTCTTGCCAAAGGCATTACTGCAGTCCCTATTTCAAAGGGTTTTTAGAAATGGCATGTCATTTAAATATAAATCATTTAGGATAATGCAAAAATACCCATTAGACATTAAGGGTAATGTAGCATAAATATTTGCTACATTATTATTGAAGAAAAATACAAGCAAAACTAAGTGTTTGATTATTTCTCATCCACTATCAATTATTAACATTTGATGATAGACTTGTGCTACAGGCCTATCGGTTCTGCTTCACCTTTTCAAAATTTATCTTTTGAGAAACATTTTCTGATATTCTTTGCTCTTTTTCCAATAAGTGAGAATTTTCTCCAGAAAATAGGAATGTAATCCTAAATTTTGTACTTAGGGTGTTTAAATTTATTTGAAAGTCAGGAACCTAACTGTCAAATATTTTCAGTTCTGGAGTTTAATCTTCTGGGGTTTAGTTATTCTTAAAATTTAGTCCCAGTCTTAAACATTCACCCCCTTGCTCCAAGTGTGCAGGAAAATACATATATATACTTAATGTATTTTGAATCTAAGTTCACGCAAGAGTCACACACTCATGTTGATTTATTTTTATGTCTTTTCATCGGGATCATTTGTGATTTTTCAATGTCTTTTTAGATTCACTGATAACATATTCATTCAGTTAACCAATATTTATCGAGCACATACTATGTGCCCAGAACTGTGCTAGGCACAGAGGATACAGTAGTGGAGAACATGAAATAAAGTCCATGTTTTCAAGGAATGTGCATTCTGTGGAATAGGATTACAGGTTATGTATAAATAATTACTTTGAAATAAACTAACGCAATGTAAATTTCTGTGATCAACCTTAAATTTTCCATATGGATCTTCTCTCTCAACATTTTCGCCTTAAAACCTAGGGAATTCCAGTTATCTAACAATGCTTAGCACTTCCTTCCTGAGTTATTAAAAACTCTAAGATGATTATATTTTCCCAAAGATCTTGTCACTTCAACCAGTTGGAGAAGCTACTAATGTCTTTCATTTTCTTTGTCTTCTTCAAGATTATGTAGCCATCAAGACAAGCATTTATCAACTCTCTGCTGCTAGCATCTGGTAAGTTCTAGGATGTACTAAGAAATTTATGTGTATGGCTTTATCCCCTCTTTTAGGACTGAACTGAGAGATATCTTTTGTTAGCTTTAGCAAAGTCTTGTCTGTCTGCTGACATAGTTTATGCGTGGGAAAAGAGACTGCAGTTTCTACCACAACAGATTCTTTCTGCAGAAGGTTAGGTCACATTTTTACATAGCTTTTATATTCTATACTAAACATGAAAATTGTGTTGAAAAAAAAAAGTAAGGTAAGGAAAAGAATTTAAAACAATACCATGTTTTGTTTTGGTCGGCAACCTTCAGTAACTATAGTTTCTAACAGACTTTCAGAAATACTTATTTTGAAGAATGCTATTTTAGAACCAAAGACCATGTTTTCTTTGAATGTAAGTTTGCTATGAATGTGACAATCCAGTGATAAAAGGTTTTCATTTCTGTAATTTTGGAGTCAGAAGTCTTTTGTATATTTATTTTTATATACAACAAATCCATATAAAAAGCATGTGTTGAATGAGAGTACATTTTCATTTTCTTAATGTCAAATAGTAGATAAAAATACTATGTTTATAATAAAACAGATTTCCTTCTTTGGGCTCAGGAGGGCACAACAGGAGCTCTCCTGAGGGACTAAAAAAATATTTCTTACAATCATCTCTTAAATGTGTCCCTCCTACTTCTGAAATAGGCAGATTTGTCAGAATATGCTCTACAAAGGGAGAAACCTAAGGAGAAAACTAACAAATTTCCTAAGGTTAATGAAATCACGAAGCACAGACATTTCTGGTTTCTAAATTTATGCTGACAAATCATCTCTATTTAATGATTAATTAAGGGGTCAGGTCCATAGAAAACATATGTGGCCATTCTGACCTCAAAATATATGGTCTGATCCCATAAGAAATGTGTAATGAAACAAAAAAAAATGTTCAATATTCAAATTGGATGGAGAAATTGCTGGCTTTCTGGTGAGATAGCAATAAGTACATTAGCCTCTAAAAAAAGAGGGGTAAAGCCATGCTGTTTCTATTTCTATTGAGGCAAATGTGCTTTCTCAGCCCACTGAACCTCCTTTCCACTCAACAATGCCTTATGAATTACAACTCTTGCAATGAAAACAACATTACTTATTTTTCCCAACTGCAGCCACAATGGGTACATGGAATAACAGAATCACAGAAACAGAAGAAAATGCAAGAGATGATCTAGACCAATAACTACGAGAATATACACAATAAAATGCTTTCAGATAAACAGCTTTCTATTCTCTTTGTAAAATGTTCATAACTAGAGATGCACAGTCCTCCCTGGACACTCCTTGTCTTTGGTTCTTAGGCCTCTAACTAAAGTCATTTCTCCTTTCCTTCCATAACTCTATGACATGTTACATTTTGTCCTTAGAACTCGTTAAATTGTTTTAAATTGTGTTATTTACCACTAAGATTTTTGTGGTTAGTCTTCCTTAACAGAAGCAAACACTGTGTTGTCTGGCTCATTTCTTTAACAGTTGATCTTTAATAGCTATTCATTAAAATACGTTAAATTGATAGAAAGTTAAGAAGTTAGAATATTAGGTAAGAAGAAAGATCAGAATGTTCTACCATATGTCTAGCTGAAATACCTTCTGCTTTCAATTAGGCCCATCTATTGTTGCTCAGTCTTTGATAGATAAGGATAAACAACAATGCCACATTCTCCAACTAAAACCCCTCCATATATTTGAAGGAAACCGAAAGGACAGTTAGCAAGCAATAAAACTTATTTTACCCTTAGTTTCTTTTAGAAGAAACAATAAAAATTAAATGAGATTTTAAAATAGCTTTAAATTGTTAGTTTCAAAGAGTATTGAATGTCACTACTTAAAAGAGACTATTTTAAACAGGCAGCAAGTTTAAATACAAATTAAGAAAAAAATAAAAATCATTAGGTGAATAAAATGATTCTAAGGGGAAAAATGACAGAGAATATACAGTGGTAGTGGGGAGTAGTTAAGTAGGACATAAGTTCCAGGCAATGTTCATGTTACCTGGACTGTCTCTGACATTCATCCTTATGCTCTCCAATTCTTAGCTATCTAAATCCCACATATTAGCTTTGTAGAGTGAATAGTTTTGCAAGATCTGGATTCCTTCAAAAGGATATTTGATAGGATAATGGCATTTATTACAAAAACACATTTACTTCAACTATTCCAGACCAAGCAATGAATGGAAATTTTCTCTCCCCAACATATTTATTGTTGAGTAAGAAGAAGGTCCAAGAATGACTATGGATGAAATAACATGAAAGAGTGCAACCATTTGAAACAGAAATAAAATCATAAATCTGAGCAATGAAGTTTTTTCATTGACAACCAAGAGGCACATTTTCCTCTTCGTTTCACTCTATATTGTCATTGTTACAACAAGAATATGAACATATTGGATGCTCTTTTAAGGAAACACTTGAAAGATTTTACAGCTGGTCTTTCAGTGTTGTATTTATTTGGTAATAAACTTATCTGTGAAAATAAACATGGAGAAAATGAATTACATTTCAATATTAAAATGGATAGGGAAGTTGGATAATTAAAATTATTTTGTCTTTGTATAAAGTTGCTGACAATTCCACTTATGGGATCAGGAGGGTAATGAAAAATTTCCTTTCCAGGAAAGAATTCAAAACCTAACCTGTAGGTACCACTTAAAAAAATTCTAAATTTGTAACAACTGTTTTAGGGGTGAGACCATAAAATTACATATAAAGGATTTTTAACTATTT
The DNA here is from genome assembly GCA_004027375.1 of Macroglossus sobrinus. Taxonomy (NCBI): domain Eukaryota; kingdom Metazoa; phylum Chordata; class Mammalia; order Chiroptera; family Pteropodidae; genus Macroglossus; species Macroglossus sobrinus. The sequence continues at coordinate 314,592 of PVKZ01000590.1, forward strand.
GATGAGGCTGAATGTGATGCCAAATGGCATGTTTCAAGCTTAAGGAGAAGGACTTGATAGAGGCAGAATCATAACAGGCTGGCATTGATAATACTAGGGATAGTCTCATATTGAAAAGATGCTAACATAAGTGGAGTGGATGGGAGTCAATGGGGTATGATTTTATGGTAGTGGTTATGGGATTGGGAATGGGAGGATGGGGACGAAAGTGGAAAGATTTCTCCAAAACTTCCCCTTCATATTCTTCTATGCTCTGTTAATTGGTGAGAAAAATGTTGACCAAATGATTGATTTCAGTGGCTTCAAAATTTGAAAGTGATTTCAAGGGTTACAAGAAGGTTATTCATTCATTTACTCATGCACCATATCTTTCACTGAGTTCCTAAGTGCAACAATCTACTGTATTAGATGTTAAAGATAAAATGGTGAACGTTAAATTACTTTTGTTTTCTTTATGTACAAAGTAGAGATTAGAGTTTCTCTCCCTACTTATCTGACAGAGTTGGTTTTGAGTTCAAGTAAGATAGTATAAAAATTATAATAATATGTAATAATAATAGTAGTAATATCATATTTTGGAAAGAAAAATTAAAATTAATTAGTTTTTTTCTTACTAACATGAAAATATGTTTTTTTATTGAATAACTAAGAACAGTTGAAGGTGTGAGTGATAGCTATTCTGTTAAGACAGATAAACAACACCAAAACCGTGAGGAGAAACACTGGGGAAAAAGTTTTCATTACAGTTTTGTTTGGTGCCAACTCCTGCTTAGCCAGAGCCTATAAAGTTCTTGAGCTACATCATTTGCCAAGAAGATTTAGCTTAATACTTCTCAAACTTCAGTCGGTCATGTATCAACTCCACAGTTTTTGCCATGTCTATTTATAACTTTTATTGATATATAACTAATATTTTTCTTTAAATCAATGATTCATTGAATATCAAATGTAAACATTTAAAAATGTGAACTTGACATTACTCCTTTAAAGAGAAAATCTTTAAACTTTCTATAATAGAAGGTAGATATAAAGCTCAATATAACAAAAACAAAATCACTTTATTTAATTCCAGACAGGTGCCATCAACTAACCAAGGCCTTGAATCGTAGATAAAGGTTTTGATCTTTCTTTGCTAAGAAGGGTGATTATTGGGTAAGTGCTAAGGAAGTGCTACAGATATGCTAACATCGATCTGATTCAAATTGAGAACTGCCCTTTTAGACAATCAGAACACTGGAAAAATATTGAGAAGTTTCAAAAAAAGATTAACTTTCTTTCCCAATGATATCTTATTTAATGGTATCTCTTATACTAGTTCAAATGTCTTGTGGATGTTAATAGTATACAATGCAAACAAAGCCCTGGTGTAGCTGATCTGAATTGCTGATTTTAGATCTAACTATACTTTGTTCTTATTCCATTTCAATAGGATTGTCAATGAACTCCACTACACAGTTGCAAAACATTTTGTAAGATTTTTGTTTTTCCCATATGCTGAATTCTCAAATTGTTGTTCATTCCACTACGAGTATCATTATGATTATTTACAAAAGTAGAGTAACTGGGACTTTAAGAAGCTAAAGAATTTATTTAGGACCAGGCTTAGTGCACCCACTCTTAGATGTTGAGGGAGAAGGCAAACATCTAAATTTGTTAGCAATGTCTTGCAGAAGAACATGTGATAAATTAGAGAGCAGAACAAAATAATCTCTTAGGGACTTATTCTCAAGTTTCCTGACCAAAAGAGCACAGTCTTTTCTCATAGATAAGCCTTGAGCCTCAAACCAATGACATGTAACTTAGAGAATGGCTACTTAGGACTTACCTCCTGTTAGCATGAGGGCGCATTTGCACATACAGTTGTCATTATCAGCATCTTTAGTGCTGAAATCAGCACCATGTAAGATCAAGCTGCTCTGTTTTCCTGCTGTCCCAGTGTGACCCTTTAAGTACAACCTAGAGTTTAAAAAAAGAGAGGGGGGAAAAAAGCAAAATATAAAAGATAAGCCATTCAAAAGAATAAGAGAACCCATAGGATCAGTTTGCTGAATGTTTGTTTTTTCATCATTTTCTAACTTCTTTGGACTTAGGACTTTTAACAAACCACTACAAGACCCAAGATCTTGAAAGCCAAAAGGAATGAAGGGAGGGAAGGAGGAAGGAAGGAACCCCAAATTACAGAAAGACTCTATGGCTTGTGTGCTTGCTGTTTATTTCACTATGCATTTTCAAACTCCTATGGTTCTCTAACAGTGTAGGATCAACAAAAAGAAGATGGATTTATTTTATTATTGCAAGTATTAATCTCTAAAAAATGCTTTTTAGAGTGCCACTATAGCATATCACTGTGTTAATTTTGAATATAGGTGAGGTGTTAAACATTACAATTAATAGCAATATGAATAACAATTCTCATTGATCAAGGACTTGCTCTGTGCTAAGTACTCTGCTAAATGCTTTTCTGCTGTTATTAAATTTAATTTTTACATTAAATCTGTGATATAGGCATCAATATTCTCATTTTGCATAGCAAGGCTTAGAGATGCTAAATAAGCTAGAACTTAGTTGTATTTGTAAAATCCAAACTCTTAATCATTATGCATTCCCTGGACAAATGTTTGTTGAACACATACTCTATTCCAGAAATTGTCCTAACCACATAAGACATAGCAGCAAACAAAACCAACAAACAAAAATCATACCCTTGAAGGCTTGCATTCTTGTGGTAACCCTAAAATTAAGTTCAAATATCCCAATAGTTTAATTTCAAATGTGCCCTTCTTCAAGGAACTTACCTTACTCTATATTAGAAATATTTCTTGGATAAAATCTAAATTAACCTAGATCATGAGCTTTCCAATGGTTTTACAGATAACAAATCATTTATAAAAAGGGTCTTTTCACTGGGGCTAGAAACTTGTGCTTTCCACCAGCATCTCAGGTAACTTTTTGCAGACTATCCAATAAGAACATTTTGAAGAATCTTGGTCTTGAATTTAAAAACTAGTGTACAAATCACAATAGTTGCCCAATGGAGTTCCCTGTCTGATGTCTGAGGATTTCCTGTTGATACTGAATGTGGCTTTCACATCCAGCTGGGCACTTTGAATAAATGCAAACTCGCTTAGTCCTTCAGTGGCTCCTCGGAACCCAGGATAACTAAGCTTGGGTCATCAGTAGTGTTGGTTTGATACCCAAGGTCTCTCTGGTTGACTTTATTCCTCTACCTCACTCTACCTAACACTCTGCTCCTTTGACCTCATCAAAATCATCAGTAATATTTTCTACAAATCCATGTATGTGGCTACTTCTGTGCCTACTCATATTTATGAATCCTACCAACCCAGAGTATAGTTAATGGATAATCAATACCTTTGTACAAGTGAGATGTTACAAGAACCTAGGCCACCTCTGAACAAAATTTTACATTATTATCAAACAGAAAAAATAAAGATCAAGTCATATATATAGAGATATATATATATAGATATATAGACATGTATATATATATATATATATATATATATTCCATTATTATCTTGTAAGATTTGATATTATTTTTAGCAAATAACAGCACTAATGCATGTTTGTGACAAAGCATTTTACAAATGTTCTACGGAGACTTTTTCATTCAGAGTAAAATATACAATAATTAAACCCTTGTCTAGTTCTCATGGCTTTAGTGATTACTAGAGCTTGTAGTTAACAGGCTATAAGGAAGCTTCTAATGCTGAAGTATTATGCACAAGCTTACATGTTAAAACTGATGGGCAGGCTGAAAGTCATTGGTAATACAGATTGCAGAATTTTTTAAATGTTAATTCACATTTTAGGCTGTAGGCAGCCCACGTGGAGGTGGGTTTTACCAGGGAAATGCAGGGAATGGTCACCAATGGGGGTCCTAGGGCACAATACCGGGTAAACTTGTCACCTTCCAGATCAGGTCTGAAGTTTTAATTGGATCACTTTTTCAGTCTCTCAGAGACAAATACACACTCACAAAACTAAGGGAGATGTTTGTTGGGTCTCCATTTATAGTCAAAATAAGATCATGTGGGGGTCCAGCCTCCTGGTCTCCTTAGAATTTCATACAAAAAGCCAAATTATAGTTAGAAAACTTGTTTATACATTGTACACAGAATCAGAGTCAGAGGAAGATGGATGATTCCAAAATAATGTAGCTGTGACTGTTAGTCCGACACCTACTCAACTGGGATGAGGTGCATTTAGCACGCAAGTGCTCTTGAATGAGCAATGCTAACTTCAACTCCGATTCTTGCTTCTCTATGGTTTGTGATAACATTCTTTCTTCTTTCTTAAGATAAGTCAGTACCATTTTCCCTGCAATAGCTGTAAGCTCACTAATAGGGATACAGACTTTCCAGAACACAGCAATTTTCTACAGTAACTTTTGCAAATAATTCAGCACAAATGTTCACCTGACATTAAATGACTTCTATGTGCTGGGGATAGTTTATAATTTTATCTTTTCACATGAGGTTATAGCTTATAATATACAATGTTTTCTTTGTAGTACCAAGGCAAATAGGAATGCATAATTATAGATTTAAGAAGTAAGAAAAACAAAAAGAAGAAAATAAAAATTAACCCAAATCTCATCTCAATATAATTACTCTTGACATTACGGTTTATATACATTTAGTCTTTTCCTTGTTTTCCCCTTCAAAATAGAAATTACTATTTTTAAGTAGACATGTTATAGCTGAGCATATTCTTATGAAAATTCCAAACAATGTATATAAAATTTTTGCCCCCAACGCCATCTCATCTACCTTTCTAGAGGTAATCACTCATGTCAGTTTTGTACCCTTCAAATCAGTTTCTCCTCATGTATAAATACAAATGAAAATAGTTTACATATTTCTTTATAATATGATTTTCATATATAATTTGATGACCATTTTCTCATGCCATTACTTATTCTTCTCCAGAATCACTTAGAAGCTATTGTATGACTATATCATCAATTGTCATAAGTCTAAGGGTAACTTTATGTATCTCTAAATAAGTATCTAAGCATATATGTTAGGGCTAGAATAAAATCTACAATGTTTTTTCCCCCAACTTTCACCTCTATGAAACTCATTAATGATGTATGTTAAGGTCTGTAAATACATACATTTTTCCTAATCCATTTAATCAAGATTTGAAGGTCAGTCTTCTAGTCCTGGCAACTTTTCTCTGTATTACTGTAGAAGTCTTACAACTGACTTCAATGCCTTGAGTCTTGCTCTGATTCCTTCCCTCTAAAATCCATACTCCATGTAGTTCATTAAAAAACATGCATCTCAATATTTCTCTATTCTGTTTAAAATCTCTGTGTTCTCTCAAAATGTAGAAGATAAAGTTCAAACTATTTACTGTGGTTTACAGGATTTTGAATATCTATTCCTCTTCTACTTTGTTTCACATACCTCAACCATCCACCACACACACCTCTCATGTTGTTATTCCCTGCACACATACATCATTCTCCAGACTTAACAATCACTTATTCCCTTAAAGCAACAAACTCTCATTTCTCTATACACTTACATGTGCTGTCTATTCTTAAAAGGCCCTTTTCAGCTTTGAATAGTTGCTGAAATCCTATTCATCCTTTAAGATTAATTGCAAGTAAACCTCAAAGAACATCAGATAGATACCTTCATAATAACACTTACTGTGTATATTTTAGTTGTGGCTTTACTTATTCTTCCTCATAATAAGCTGTGAGTTCCTTGAGGCATAAACTGTGTCTTACTCATTTTTGAATCAGCAGAATCTAGAATAGTATCTGATACAGAAGAGAGGCTCAATGCTCATTGAACAAATGAATGACAGTCTGCTAAGTAACTGATTTTCTGTAGGCTGAAGGTAGCAAGTAAAAGCAAACTCAAAGATTAATAACCCTAATAAATAAAATATATCTGGGCCATGTTTTTAGAGGGATAGTTTTATATCTCATTTAGTTAAGTACTCAAGATCCCACTTCTTCCCATCCTACTTAATAATTACACACACAAACATTCTCTCTCTCTCTGTCTCTCTGTCTCTCTGTCTCTCTGTCTCTCTCTTTGTCTCTCTCTCTGTCTCTCTCTCTCTCTCTCACACACACACACACACACACACAATTCTATATCCTTCTTAATATTTTTCCAGTTCTTTTTTAATATCATTTTCTTGAAGACTCCAGAATATAAAAACATGTTTGATGCATTACACAAATAGAATAAAGAAAGAAATGCTATGTCTTAATTCCTATTAATTCTTGTGTTTTATTGAATGATTTATTTGTATTGCATGCACAACAAACTGATATCATAGTATAAACTCAAAATAAAAACATGCTTAAGGTAAATCTTTCACCTAAAATTATTTTTAAAGAAAAAAGCATAATAAGATATAAAAATATTTCCTTAAGGTCCTGATCAGATTAAGAATCTTTAAAACAAGAAACAGAAGCAGAGAAGAGTCCTAAAATAGTAAATATAAACATTGAGACATACTAGTTCCTATGATTTAAAAGTAGAAGCATATCACAGAATAAATGCTATTCTCCCCTAAGAAACAAGTACCTCAGTGGACAGTTATCCTCTTGCACTGGGAAACAGAGATGACATATCATAAAAATATTTTTCTCAACATTACTTTAAAAAGTTTAAAAATGAGGACAACTATACTACTGTGGAATTCCACAAGGATTCTGTGAGCAACTGTGAAGTCAAGAATGGGTCCTCTGAACAGTTAAGGGGCTCATTCTTCCTGAGCAGCTATTTAGTTAGCACAGAAGAGAAATTATCGATCCAAAGCCTACAACCATATCTGGTTATTAGATACAATACCAAGAAATTTTTGTAATTAGATAAGGAACATTTAAATTGGGTTCAAACAGAATTAAATTGGTTCCTTTTAATAGTGGTTCTGGCTAATTTCTAAAGTCCTTTTGTACATTTAACTATCCATAACTTTCTCTTTTGCTAACAATTCTTCCAAATGGACCTTTGCTTTACAAAAGAAAAGTCAATATATAAAAGGGCCAAAGTTAGCTTTGCTTTTGACTCTAGTGAAAAGGAACTTGAGGTGTGAGTCATTAGAGAGAAGACTTCCCCTGAAGTAACACCACGGGAATCCTGGACATTTATTTCTTGTCTTCAGCCAGTGTAGACATGGCTTGCAAAAAGAATGATGTGGTAACAGATAAGAACCAAATGTTATTCCAGAGCAAAGTATTTGACTTAGGTACAAAAATATGGAAGATTCCAAAAACAAAAACAAAAAATAAAATATCAGCAAAACTCCAAAGAATACAATTAAATGTCACCCAAAAGGCAGCCATAAACTCATGGTTCATCCTTTTAAACCCACTTTTTTCCTAATTAAATAAAAAAATTATGAGTATCATTTGATCGATGACTATAAAAAATGTAAGCATGTTTATTTTTTCAATTAGCATCTTAAGGGAAAATGAAAAAGAAAAAATGCACATTGAAATCAGTCATAATTATCTAGCCATGCTTGATGAAAATGTAATTTCTCTTTTTCTCTCATTTATAGAAATTCAATGATCATGGGGGTGCATATAGCTTTTTGAGTTAGTGTTTTCATTTTCTTGGATAAATACCCAGAAGTAAAATTGTTGGGCCATACGGTAGTCCTATTTTGTAATTTCTTGAGGAATCTCCATACTATTTTCTGTAGTGGCTGCACCAATTTACAATTCCACCAACAATGCATGAGGGTTCCTCCATGTTCATTGCAGTACTATTTTAAATAGTCAAGATATGGAAACAACCTAAGTATCTATAGATAAATGAATGGATAAAAAAGATGTGGATATATATATATATATATATATATATATATATATATATATACACACATATGTATATGTATATATATATGTAGATAGATAGATAGATATAGATAGATATATATTAAATATTATTCAGCCATAAATAAGAATAAGATCTTGCCATTTGTGACAACATGGATGGGCTATGAGGGTATTAAACTAAGTTAAATAAGCCAGAAAGAGAACAACAAATACTGTATGGTCTTTCTTATATGTGGAATATTAAAACAAAACAAAATCGAGCTCATTGATACAGAGAATAGATTGCTGGTTGCCAAAAATGAGGATGGGCAGAGGGAGAAATGAGTGAAGGTGGTCAAAAAGTTAAAAATTAAAAAAAAAATCTTAATACATAAAAAGCTTAAATCACATTTCTTAATGAATATAAGATAATAGTGAGTTCTACTATGGAAGAACTGGCTTCATAGTTCAACTATGTATTCTATAAATAATTCTATTACTTTCTTTTCTTTAAAATAGGCAGCCCAGTCTCATGCATCCAGTTTCTCACTAATTTTGTCTAAAGAGATTGTCACACTTATCATATTTTTATATTTTCACTGTATTTGGGGTGGAGGTTTTGGGGTGGGCAAGAGTCTCTTTCATTACCCAAGGCAGTGGGAGTTATATATATGACAAATTGTAGCTTGGCCTCAGCTCTTTTAAACAGTAGACGGACTTTCAGATATCTGAACTATAATGTCTTACATACTGACAAGCTGAGCAGATTTTACTTTGGCTCTGAGTTCTTTCCCTGCCACCATATGGAACTAGTTTGTCTTTCTCACAATCACTTGAGGAAAACGCAAAATGATCCTCATCATTCTCTTTCAGAGCCTGGTAGCAATGACTCAATCTGACATAGTTTCTCAACATTGCTGCCTTGGTTGCTGCTCCATGGCTGTCTCTGCTTTAACCACCCACCCTTGCCTTGCCACCATGCTGTCAAAAGGGCTGGGCACCTTTCACAAATAGGGGTATCTTTTTGTACTGTGTTTAAATAATACAGGTGACATCTCTGATGAAAATAAAGAATATTTCACTGGTCAATGTACATATAAAGAAGGATTGCCTTACTGTAGACTTTTAGCAAGATTGGCATTTGTTTAGCACTATGAAGACACCATTGGGAGGTATACAAATATTGGAGGTATTGTATATAAAGGGCATGGGAAAAATGCAGGAGATGCTAAACTACTCCAAAAGTTAGTGGAAGAGATTAGCTTTGGGGCTGTGGAGATAAACGAGGAAAATATTTTCAATAAAAAAGGTTTGAAATTCATAGCACAATTAGGTGTGGGGTTATCTAACATTTTTTAAAAAAGATAAGAAAGAAAGGGGATTCCATCAGTTATTGGAATGTGTTGGAAGCATCAAGTAAAAACAAGGATGATAAATTTATTTAGATACTAAACATTTAAGGTAGATTTTGTTCCTTTTTTCTTGTAGTATTTGAAGCTGAAATTCTTTGTTTTCATAAAATACTCCCCCCCCATTATTTATTCAGAGTTCTACAGTGAAAATTACTTGAGATAAAGGAAAAAATATAAATTTATCTTAGCACAAGAGGAGACATGAGCCTTAAATTAGACTTTGCTAACATAATAAAATTATATCACCTAGCTAAATAATTTCTAATTTTTTTTCAAAATAACATCTTCAAGGGGAACATTTTGTTCTCTTTAGCTTCAGTACTGTCCAAGTGCATCCTGTGCTTATAAATGACCAGAGCTTTACTGAACTGACCCCTTTCTCCCTATCTCCACAAGTCCAAAATCAATCATTCTTCAAGACAAGCTCAAATATTATACAAGAAGTCTTCTCTCTTCTTCCTCCTCTAAACTGTCATTTCATAAATAAATTGCTTCACTTATAGCAGTTCTCTTTTTATCTACTGTACTATTATTATTTATATATGTGCTTTTTCTTCCTCACCAGACTGTTAAACTCTTAATAAGAAGTATTCATGTCTTAACCATTTTTTTTTGAACTCCATGTACTACATACATAGCAGGTATTCAATAAATATTTATTGAGTTGATTATGGACTAAGGGTTCAAATTGATTAGAATTTAAGTTTTATTCATCTCAAGAGATGGTTCATATGTAGTATCATTTTAACTATAATAATACAATTATGGTTTATAATTCGAACCATATGGGCATTATTTTTCCTAATTTAAAATATGTTCAATATTAATGACCTAATGATCTACTCAAATCGTGTTGGGACACTGCTATAATGAGGATGGAACTAGTTTGTTGCTGCCAAGAGACACGTGAAGAAATCACTCGGAGAATAACCCATTCTAATAAATACTAGGGTGTCGATGTGAGAAATGGGAACATCAAGTTTTACAAAAGGACCTATATCTATACATGTGTCCATTCTTTTGCATAATTCCCTCCAGAACCTAGGCATTCATGTAAAAAATCTGTTTCAAAAACTTTATTTTTCTTGTTAGAGGAGAAAGGCTTTGTTTTTTAATGTTGAATCTTAGGACTGTGGTCTTTGTTAGAGAAGGCTCTAAGTCTGTGTTATGATGTGCAACACTGCTTTTTGCACATGCTGGAGATAAATCTTGTTACTCCATTGTCCATACGTAAACAGAATTATTTACTTATTTGCCTGTCAATGAGTATGTAAGAAAACAGTAGGACAATATATGAAGCAAAGTCAATGCACTATGAAAAAATGAGTAAATAAATGCCAATGAAAAACAGTTGTATGACAATGATCTACATGTATATAGATATAAATCTATTAGTAGAAAAAGTTCAAAAGAAAAGGTGTGAGTAGAAACATTAGAAAACAATAATGTACAATTTGACTAATCAAGAATTAAGGATATAATAAAGATCTATAAATACCTAAAAAAAAGACATAAAAATAAGCAGATATAGGTGATTTGGCAAAAAGTAAGTATAAATGAAGGAAATAACTGACAAAGTCATTATCCAAAATTCTTCTTTTTTTCCTTCCACTCCTCACTCCCCTCAAAAATAGATAGATAGATGATAGATGATAGATAGACAGAAAGATAGATAGATGATAGATAGATGATAGATGATAGATAGATAGATAGATAGATAGATAGATAGATAGATAGATAGATAGATATAGATAAAAAGCATTAGCCTCCAAAGAGTAAGACTGTGTCATATACATTTCAGTCTTAAGAGACAGAACAGTGGAACAGAGTTTAGAGCTTGACTGTCTGAGTTGGCAGCCTAGCTCTACCCTTTCTGATCCTCAGTTGTCTCATCTGGAAAATAGTTCAAAGAACAGTAATGTACTTCTAACATTGTAAAGATTAAATGAGGTAATAAAGTCCTTACAAAGACTGTCACATGTAGGTAATTACTTGATGAATATTAATTAAAAAATAAAGAAACCAAACTCCCCTAACCAATAACCATAAAATACATAGTAGCTCAGTAAACATGAGTTATATGAAATACCTAAGCTAAATTAAAAAGTACTAATGTGAATGACATTGATAGATATACATAACCATAATGTGAGTGATGCATATAATAAGATAGAGATGCAGCTAATTAAGACATGCATGTAGGCAATAAACTGGAGAAATTAAATATAAAAAAGACCAGTTTTCTCAAATCCATAAGGCCATATTTCCTTTGAAAGTTTTTTTTTTCATTTTATATAGAAAAAACAAATACCAAGTACAAAGAACTAGGAACTAAAATGCTATTTGCTGACTGATTACCTAGTATAATGTCTACTTTATTTCAAACTGAGACACTTGAACAACAATACTTTAATTCAAATGTTTATTCTTTAATAAATTAAAATTCCAATCTTTTGAGAACCCTGCATTTTCTTGCCATATTATAGGGTGCCTTATTGGCTGAATTCAGCATGTGCCTTTTTTCCTTCTTTACTCATAGTTGATACTGGGAAAAAAAATCCCTGAAAAGATTACCCAAATCAACCTTCTTTTGATTTTCATCTCTATTTTCTGAAAGCCTTCTTTATCACATTGCATCTTATCTGGCATCATTTGTTCTCAGATAGAATTGGATAATTGAGGAACTACCAGAATTTGTGTACATTAACCTCATCATTATGATAAGAAAGATTACACTATTTTATTTGTTATACATCTTTAAACGTGTTTAGTGAAAAACGTGCAAGTGTGAAAGAAATGCTTGAGATAGCAAGCATCATGAAAATCTGTGCTGCAATTAAAAAAGATAAATTTTCAGAGTTACATAAAAGTTCAGCCCAAACAGTGAGAAATTTCAGAAAAATATAGTTTCATTCATCCTCTAGTTCTGTTATAGTTATTTTATGTAATAGCTTTGTTATACATGTATATATTTTATCTATTTAATTTTCATCTATTTAAGTTTTTAAGGCATACATTTTGATGTCCCTTCCTTAACTCATAAACATTAGTATCAAGCAGAACTTTGATAAGAATGAGTTCATCAGCCACCTAGGTTTCCTCCAGCTCTAGACACTGGGGAACATTGTTAGCAGTGATCCTAGTTTCAAAACACAGTAAAATACAGTTCTCAGTGTTTCTCAATGACATGAAGATTGCATATGCTTAAAACTCATGACAAATTCTTCCTCCAAAGAAATTATTGAGTTTAAATACTGTTATCTCTGAGTGCCTTTGCATAGTGCTGAGAGAGTAGACTCTGGTCTGCAAATTGAAATAAAATGAAACAAAACCTATTTTCATAAAATCTGTGACAATGAAACCATACTTCCCAAAGTTCAGAAATACATGCTGTAGTGATTCTGGTTTTAGTTCTAAATAAAATACAGTTCTTCCAGTATCCCTTTCTTTTTCTAAGAATAGAAAAATTTTTAAAACTTTAGTGCCTAAATGAATTACATGGTGCTAAGACCCCTGTAAAAAATACAGATGGTCCTTTAAACATATTTCCATTCCCTTGGCGTCATATGTGGCTGACAGAGTCAGCTCTGAGTGAGCAGCTCACTGACCAGACTCTCCTCTGGTGCCTAAAAGACCAGGCTGATGGCCATCTCAAAGAGTTTATGAGTTTGCTATTTTACTAAAAATTAAGTCAAGACCTTGCAAAACTTGTGACCGAAATTGGTGTTGTTTTTTAGTATAAACAAATTCAAGGGAGGCAGGTTCCTTCTAATTTTTATTTCTGTTTAAAGAAGCAAGAAACTTTCTAGCATCTCCCGGGGAAGACAGAGAGGAAAGAGTGAGTAGAATGTTGAAACCCATTGAGAGGCATTGTCGGAAGGTTTTTTTTTTGCAAAGAGGAAATAATTGTTCTTGTTGTATTTGGACAATGTGTTGTTTAAGTTTTACAAATAAGTCTCCAGTGTGAATAAGCAGACTCTTCTGTAGACTAAAATCATTATGTGGGGCTTATTTCTCCCCACAATTAGTATATGATAGAGTCAAAAATCTTTATCATAGAATATGGCCATATGTTTTCTACAGCACAGAGAACATAATCAGATGCTTTATTCTCTAGCTAAAGCAGGCTCCCTCCCACTTCTAGTTTTTTTTTTTTTTTGCTACTTCTAGCTAGAATATTAAGACCCTTCTCCTTTTGCCACCATCTCCCAGACCTCCCTCACAAACACTTACTTGTTTTGACAAATACTCAAAGATTTCCTCTAGGAAGGCTTTCCTGAACCCCTTCACTCTCTTCTAATGGACCCCATCCATCCTCAACCCCAGTAAACTGACCACTTTTCTTTAGGGCCCAACTGTAGCCTAATTCTAAGGGTCCTTACCCAGAGCATGGAGCTGAATCACACACAAATAAAAGCAAAATTTTTTTTGTTCATTTATTCTAAGGAGAGGCTCCAGAGTGCTATCAACTTTTTTAAAAAAGGTCTGTGATTCCAAACAAAACAAACAACAACAAAAATTAAAACCCAAATAGGCATGCTAAAACATTTTGTAGCTAAAAGTTCTGTTTCAAGCCAACTATTCAATGTTTTCTTCCCTCTCCTTAACCGTTGGCCAGACTAGACCAGCAAGCACAGTGTCTCCTTTCAGTGTCATTAAAGTGTTATTTCTGCATTGGCATCACCTGTGCATACTTGGTAGGGTTGTTATATCGAGGTCCTATCGCAGGATCAGGATCTCTGAATGTGTGACTCAGAAACCTACACTCTAAACAAACACCCTCATTGACTGTATAAACTCTCAAGTTTGGACTGAATAGTACCAAGGGAATAGTAGCAACATGATAAATGTTTGGTGTCTGGCTGGACAGCTGGATAATGAATGAATGCAGTTCCTGGTTTCAAAACAATTACAACAACTTTTAAGAAAGTAATTTTAGTGAAGTTATATAAATTAAAGTGAAACCATATCCAGTTAAGAAAGATAAAATAATATGGATTAACAAGCCAAGAAAATATTGACTTAATGTCTCTAATTATCAGCATATCTTCTAGGTTAGGGGATGTTAAAGAATTGTATAATATTCAGATGTAATTTTTCTGCTAAGAACAGTACGTGTACTTTAAAAAGCAGATTATAAATAGACACAAACTATTCATTTGATCTTTAATCATATCTGTTATTTTTAAGGCATAGTTAATTAAAATAATTATTTTATAATAATTATGTGACCTCCAATTGTTTATATAATGGACATCTAGAAAATTTTCTCTGGAATTGATCATAAGGGTATGTGAGAAAAAGGAAGTTGTTTTTCATTTACGGCCTAAAAATGAATAAGACTAAAATTATTCTTTATACAGCTGTTTATTTGAGCTTCTGAGGCAGGTAATAAAATAGTACTTTTGATTATTTTAATAGGGAAAGAACAGGTCAGAATAAATACTGGCATTTGTGATGTTTGTTTGTGCCAAAAGAGACATACTTAACCACTTCAAATATTCAGAATGGAGGAAATATTTAATATTAGTTAAAGTTGAATATTATGATGCTACTATGAACACAGTGTTTGTACTTGATGCATCCAGTCTTGATACTTAGCATAGTTATTTAAAATGTTCTTGTGATGTTTATAGTGGAAATGGATAGAGTTTTGTAAAAGAAAGAAATCATCTAGAGAGAAAAAGCATTACTCAAGTAAATTATAGGAAAATTAATATTTTATATTGTTATTTTCATAATTTTGAAAATTTTACTTAAAAATATAATGAACTAAACCTTGTACTTTCTGATAAGCTCTTTTATTCACCCATGAGTTTTGTGAAATCAAAATTTACTTTCACTTAGTGGAGCTATCAACATTTCAGGCAGAGTACTTAGACCCTGTAACCCAAAACTGCTTATCGGTGATGGTAACATAGCATTTTTCAAGTTCAGTCAGTCTAGGGAAAAGGTACGTTGTGTGTTTATCTTATTAATATTTTGTTTTGTTTCCTTGGCATGATAAAAAATAGATATTCTTGCATATTTAATGTGGGTAAAGAAAAGAAACCAAAGAGCCAGTAGTTGAATAGATCAGGAAAATAAGCCTCATCCAAGCAATAATCTAAGAAACTAAAGGACAGAGCATTTTATTAAAATTCTTTCATAAAAACTATAATAATCTGCCATTATATACCATAAAACTCTGGAGACAGACATTTTGACTTGCTGTTCTCTGAATTTCTGGCATCTAGGTCAAAATCAGCTGTTTGTTGAATGCATAAAAATATTTTTGTTGATATGTTTTTCACATATTAGAAAGTGCTTCTCCAGACACATGTTAAACATTTTAGAAAGATCCCTGCCCTCCTAAATACGGCAGTCTGATGACAACGAAGAGCCAGTTAACTACCCAGTGTAATGAATGAGGTCTCAGATAAAGATATGCACAGAGCTCAAGGAGAGCACACAGAAGGAGCCTTACCCAATCTGAAAGAGCGAAGCTCTATAGACTGAGCTAAGACTTAAAAAAATAAATAAAGAGAATCAAGTCAGGCAAAGAAGTTAAGCTCTTGAATAACAAAGGTTGAATTCTGTGAGGTTTTGTTTGATCTACAATGTCTTGCACATTGTTGTTGCTCTTATTTAATGAACAGAGTAATCAAACATTGATTGGGATGCTGTAATAAACTATTTTAGGTGGTTTGCCTTCAGCAGCTGTCATTAGTTGCTAGTGCAAAGTCTTCCTGATATTACTAGTTGTCTAGTTCTCTTTCACTCTTAGTATCATGCTTTGCCATTACCCCATTACACTCTATGCTTAAGCAATACCTAACTAGTTGCAGTTTGCCTAAGAAGACATGCTGGGTCTCATAAGCCTTTAAGTATATTATTCCCATTCTATCTCCAACTCTAAACCATTTCTCCAGCTAGTTCTAATTTTCCCTTTTTATATCAACTTAAACTACCTCTCAGAAGCCCTCTCAACTCCCCCCAATTGGTTAGGTCCTGCTATTCATGCCATACTTGTCTTTATTAACAAGCTGACTATGGTTATGGCATTGTAACTGCCTATCTGCCTCCCCCCACCCCTATCCCATCACATGTATGCACATGCATGAACATACACATATGTGACTATGCTAAAATCTCTGTGGACATTTTATTTTAGGATAGCACATAATAAAAAAATAATAAACATTTCATTCATTGAAGATACAACCTTCATGTTTTCAGAGTGAATAGCACTAGGAGGACTCAGAGCAGTGGATCACATGACATCTCCTTAGACTACTTCCTGGAGGCAGTGCTAACTGGTTCTAGCAACCTTTGTCTACTTGAAAGTTTCTAGGATGGCAATCGTCTGAGTCCCACCCAGCATTACTCATTCTGGATCAGAAATCTGGGAATCCGTGGACCTAACAGCACTGGGGCATTTGTTTTTATCAACTTGGAAAACTACAAGACTCTAGAGATTTACATTAATCTGCATTAAAGTCAAGAGATTTTTTCTGACCCTTAGAAGTCCTGAAGAAGGCAAAAAGTGACTTGGTAAGACTATACCTCTTTCTTCTTGAATATGTCATCTCAGTCAAGAAGTATAAAATATAAATTTTTTTGAATAAAACAATTTTTCTCTGCTTTATGATGTAAATGCAACAAAAATAATAGTCTGAATAAAAATAATACACCTCCCAAATTGGAGAAATTATTTAAAAATACAATAAAACTACTTAAAACTCTGAGTTTGATACTGGGCTAAAAAATCCAAGTGGGTAGAAACTGCCAGGAAATTCCCTATATATATTTTCTCTACCTTGATCAATCCAAGAATGCTGTAAAAAATAACTTTCCTCTCAGCATCTCAGCATTTCAACACATCTGCTACTGGTTCCAGCCAGGACCATGGAGCTCAGAGGATCAGATGAATGAAAAACATTTCACTGAAAAGAGTGAAACAAGTTTTGTAATACCTGTAAAAATGCACAGTTTAAATTTACAGGGGAGGTTTGAGAGAATTTCTTTCAATCCACACTATTTTTTTTTGTCCTTGAAATACATAGAAAACATAGAAATACTTTAATGATTAAAATTTTAAAAAAGAACTGAAGGTATCTCCAACAAATAACATAGAGATAAAATATAAAGAATATTCCCAATTATGCATTATAAATATTAAAGTAAGATTATAACTGTAATATAAGGTATTCATTATAAATGGTTAAACATTATCAAACAGACTTTACTAAAAACAAATATTTTATTAGTTAAAAGGAGGGGCTATCTTTAAGCTTGTCATATATTATCTATAATAAAAAATTGCTAATCAAGTAAATACTACAAAATAATTAACTTTAGGGTATAAACTATAACCAAAACCAAAAAAAAAAAAAATTAACATGCAGAGTCACTCTATCTAATGAAATATGTTCCTTTCTGATAAATTTAGAAATTTTTAATGTGATTTCCTTTTTCTTTTTAGACTTGTAAGTAGTACAACTAAATTTATTTCTTATTGGCACTGTTGCAGAAGTGTTGCAAAATCAGACTGGCAAGAAACCAAGCACCACTTGGAGATTTGGAGAACTCAGGTTTATTACACTGGCAGTTCCAGAAGAGATAGTGCCCTGGAGATCTGGGCCTCAAGCTCAGGGGTAACTTTACTTTTAAAGGGCTTATCAGAGCAGTTACATTTAGCCACAGGTCAATTGGTTAATTTGTCTCAGGCAGTTACAAAGAGTTACAAAGCGCAAGGTTTGCAGACAGGAACTCCTGCAATACATCTGATCTAGACAGAACAAGTGAAAAGGAGGATGAGATTCATTAATTTTGAGGTCACCCTGCCCTTTGGCCTATGGGTCAAGTATACCTACAGAAGCAGAACAAAGAGATGATTATAAGGTTAGTCTTTTGAGTGAAAAAGTCCTCTTTAAAACCACTTTACATTTTAAATTATGATAATATGATACAATGGTTTTTAAACTGTGCTACAAATATATGAGGAATTAGCAAGGGGAGGGCCAAATGAATATTGTACTAGGCCCCACAACCTCTTCAACCAAAATAGATCGGCTTTATGTGTTTTATACATTATATTTTGTAAGAACTTTAAGAGACTACATACTCCATCACAAAAACAGAAGCAAAAGAAAAAGTAAAACCTTAACAAATGAATTAAACTTAACCTAACTGAAAATGAGACAAATTGACCTTTTGCCTCTTTTGATTTGACAGAATGGGAAGGACATGATATTGGTTAAATAGCATTCTTATCAAAAAGATATAATTTGGATCTTATCACAAATAAATAATCATACAAATTCAGAAATAAATATTTCTGAGGAAAACTGACCTGGTTTCTTCAAAAATATGAATGGTGGGTATATAGTGGACTATTCTAGGTGATTAAAGAGTCCACGGATGCAATGGGTGAAGCTAGATTAAGTCCTGAATGCAAATAAATAAATAGATCAGTAAAATTTATTTTGGAGACAGTGTTGAGGTGGATTATATAGTTACATAATTATAATTTTCATTGAATCAATTATGAATTTGTTGAGTATAATAAAAATTGAATTATAAATATCTAAATATCTTTCATAGTTGCACAGAATTTGAATTTGTCCAATACAAAGTATGTTTGCATACTCTTTTTGAGTGTATCCCTATAACAGAATGACACAGATGATAGGAGAGAGAATATTATTTCCACTTAAAGATAAAAAACTTGGGTATAAAATAGGTGATTTGCTCAAGGTATATCTACATTGCTCTAGGGTCCCCTTGGTTAGCCTGGGAACTATGTTTCCCAGAATATCCTTCCTTGTATGGTTCCCAGTTAGAGTTAGCCAAAAGAGGACTTTGTGTGTTATCTGGAAGGAAGAAATGAAGCAGCAATCTGACTCTCGGACCACATGATCAGATGTTCAGGGCAGAGGTACCCACTGTTCCTATAGATTGTTCACTCTTCTACTCTGCCTCCAGATTGCCTTCCTCATCCTAACAATGGCCTCAGACCCAACACCAGATGCTTGATTGTACAACCCCAGGTAACACAGCTACACTGAAGCAACAGCTCTCCTTAGTTCTTCCCCTTCGTGGTCCCACTTCTGGGGCTGGATTTGTTTGATTTCTGGGATCTCTCTCTAAGCTCTCAGTTGTCTACCACCATGCCATGTCTCAACTATGTGTTAGTGACCATTTCTCTGATTTTCTCCCTTCACCTTCCAGACCTTCATTTCCTCACCTCATCTCATATTTGTGAAAAGTCAAATTTGTATAACAAATCTCTTATTTTCATAACACTCATCCTGACTCTTTCCCTGACTGAACATTGACACAATCAAGTTGGTTTTATGGATAGTGAAACCAAATCTCACTATTTAATAGCTTACACATCTTCTGATTCCCATACCAGAGCTCTTCCCAGTAGATCCTAGCATTTCTCTGACCTCACAAATAATCTGTTTTTTTTTTTTCTTTTTAAATCATTTGTTTGGGTGATGGTGTTTATGCTTTTTTTTTTTACTCTACTGGGACCAGCAAAGTTTTTATAAGAAGTAAAAAGTTGCTGTAAGCCCTAAACTGATGGAAACTCATCAAAATATTTATTAAAGAGATCAAAATATAATCACTTATTAAATAATTGAAGGACCATAAAATAAAAAAAGAACTGTATACATAATAAAAGTAATTCTATTCTAGAAATAACTTGAGCTGCAAAAAGCTTTACAAATAATTTATAAGACAGAAAATTGAGAACCAGAGAGATGAGATAATGTGTCCATTACCATTCAGATTATTAAATACAGAAATGGAATTAGAAGAAATATTTTATCTCTTAGAATATACACTTGAGTACATTTAAGTTTAGAAATTAGCTGATGGATTTTCCTTTATTGATGGATGACCATATAGTGGGCAGTTATTAGATCAAAACTCAAATCTTTACTTCTGCTCATAGCACTTGTGACCTTGTGCAAAGTATAATACCTCAGTTTGCTGTAGTGGAAACAGAATGTCTGGTGCACAGTAAGTGTTAAGCAAATATTAGCTACTAACTCTCAGTTAACAAGTTGGCTAATTTAGGTATATATCTTGAATTTTGATAAAAAATTATTCCTAACCTCTAGAAGCTTAGACACAGTGAAAAGAACATGCACACAGACATATCTGCACACACACGCACATGCACACACATTTATGTAAGAAAAAAAAAACACTTGATAATGGCTTTATATACTGAATAGTTAGCCACAGAATGTTCTAGACATATGGTTGCATAGAACATCTAAATTAGCCTGAGAGTGAGAGTGATGCGTTTCTCTGGGAAGTCAGTGTAGGGAGACACACAAGGAAGTGCTCTTAGGATCAATACATAGGACAAAGTAAAGAAAGCGGTGTTGAGTAGAGAGACAAGTGGGGCTTGCATGCAGTCACAGTAAGACCCTCAGCTCATCTGAAATGGAATTCTGGACCCTGGATGGCCCTTCAGAATTACCTCGAATTGGGACAAGGAGGTCTTTATATACTCCTACACTGACCAACTTATTGGATGCAATGTGCCTGCAGGAAGGAGCAGTGACTTTGGGTGATATGACTTTCTTCAGCCATAGGCAATGAATGCCCAGGCAGGGTACCTTGGCTACTAGTCATTAGCCAGCAACATTTCCAGCAGGTGGGGGAAGGAGAACTTCGGCTCTGAAGGGGGCCATGAGTCAGCACAACATCATATTTCCCATTGCAAGTATCAAGGAAGACTTCCTGGAATAAAGGAGATGCTTAAAGATTTAGAAAATTTATCCAAATTTGGGTTTATGTGTATAGAGTAAGGATATGACATAAACAAAAACATGGAAGGTTTAAGAAAATTGTAAGTAATTAATGGAACATAATTATAATGAGAAAGTGTCTGGTTGAGTGAGGTCGAGGGGAGAGTGTAATAGAAATAGCTGAATATGTAGGTAGCAGCCAGGTCATAAAGAGTTTTAAGTGGAAGGCTTTAATCTGTAGATATTTGAACATTGTGGAAACAAATGAAGAACAGAGACCAAGTCAAATTGTTTTAGAAAAACCATCCCACAATAGTGTGGAAGATATATTTGAAAGCATCAAGATTGGAGGTAGGCAGGCTTTTATAATAGTAGTCCAGGTGTTAGATGACAAGAATCTGGTAACACTAACTCTTTAGAGGAAATATTTACTATTTCACATTGAATACATGTTATTTCAGATGATGGGTTCATCATGACACTCTTACATAATTGTTTTTTCTTATTTATATTCTCCTGGGTTCTATAGATTTTATTTTCTATCTGAGAAAATTATTTGAAATTTCCCTAGAGGATAAAAAGAAAATATGTGCATTACATATATGTTTTTAAGTTTATCTATCCATCCACAACACTTACTTTTAATCAATATGTGTCTAGAGCATGAGAAAGATTTTTTAAATTAGTTTTATACATATGGTACAGCAATAGCAAGAGTTTTAAAATGCAATTTCTGTTAAGATAGAATATTCAAAATAAAACTCTCAAAGAACTTCTGAATATAACTTGAAAAAAGAAAAAGTATAAAACAAAAATCTAGCATGAATTCCATAATTTTGATTTTAGTTGGAATTTAGTTGGATTTGAGCAGGTCAGTTGATCAAAGCCTCAGTTTCTTCATCTTTAAAATGTGTCTAATAATACCTACCTGAAAAAGTCACTGTCAGGACTAAATGATTAAAGTGTTAAAAATCATTTCACAGATTATAAAATACTATACGAATGTCAGCATTAATACTTTTAACAATTTATCACAACGAGGCACCTAATTAAGAGGGAAAAGCAGTGAGTGAGTGGAGGAGAAGTACACGAAGGCAAAGTGGGACATCTGGAGTTGTAACTGTGAGTCATGTGTGGTGTTACTGAATCAGACCTGGCACGAGCTAGTGATGACACAGGTGGAAGGGGAAGTCACCAGGGTAGCTTCCCTTTCCAAGCTTCTGTTTGCTTTTCTTTGAAAGAGTAAATAACACCATTTCATAGTATGATTATTTTAACTAAGCTTTCACTAAGCATTATGTTTTAATGAGTTCTAATTTCCCATTTGATGCCAACATGAGTCTTAATACTTAACTGCAAGAGAAGGTGATGATGACAGAACTATTTTCTTCTGGTCTTGGCAGGAAAGAGGCCCAGAGTCACTACCATTATTTCAGCAGCATTATTGAGTAGAAACCACACCAAACCAGGTAGGAGTCAAACATTTTCTATTTCAGTCTTTCTCCCTCCTTGGGCAAAATATTACCTATTTCTGGACCTCAGCTTTGTTTTCATTAAAGCCAAAGGTCTGGAATTAAATCATTAAGTTCCTTCTGGATTTGCAGTTCTGATGATCAAGGTTCACAGTACTCTCAAGAAAGAAAAATGGGATCACAAGGTATATGCCCCACTCTAGCTGGGAGACTTAGTTTTTGATAACAGATCTGCATCAGAGTCACACAGATGTTGAAGGAATAGGAAATGCTTAGTGAGAGCAGTGGGCACTAAGGCGGGGGGCAAGCGCTCCTTCTTCACATAGATGCCAGAACGATATTCATATCACACACCCTGAAGCCTACATCAGATGCCCGCATTCCTCCTAAACCTGCCCAAACACTCTTTGTCTCCTTAATACCATTCTACCCTCACAAACACATGCATGCATGCACGTGGGCACACGTGTGCATACATAGACACACCCATACACACACACACCCATACACACACACACACACGCAAACACACACACAAGAACTGAGGAACATTTTGGAAAGAAACCAAAGAAAATTCTTCGGGAGCCTAGAAAAAGACTAGACTAATTATTTGCTAGTCCTATTGTCAGGCTGTCTGATATAGCCAAGTTTCCTATAGTTTCAAGTTTCAGGTCAAAACATTTACATAAGAGTACCCCTGATGTTTTACAGTGGTTTTCTTGTTATAAAACTCTCAAAATATTGACCTCCTTGGAAACATTTCTTCTTACACTCCATTGCATTTTATAAATGTCTCTTCTTTGGTTTCTTGAGTTGCCATTATGGACAACCTCATGCCCCTACCCCCATCCCATGAGACTAAGAACTCTTTAGATCTATTTCTCATTCTCTGTTGTGGTGACATCATCACTGTTTATTAAGAAAATGATTATTATGTCTCCAAGGATCCAATCCCATCCATAAAATAAAATGGAACGTGTCCATGAAAAAGTTGTAAATTTAAAGTCCTAAAGACTGGTATATCTCAAAAAGACAAATAAGCAGCCGAAACAGTTGACTATGAGGAGATGGCCACACAAGTTGGAAAAAAAAGAAAAACCAGAAGGCTTTTGTTACTGTCACTGCATTTTCCTTGCAGCCATGTGCCAATCTTTTAATGCACACAATCATGTTTCCATTACCGATAAAGAGTAGCCACACTATTGAGAGTTTAAAATCACTGCAACTATAATTTACTGATTATGAAACTGAGGCACACACAGTTAGTAAGACCTGCTATGTGCCAGGTATTGTACCAATGAGTAGTGATATAAAAGTAACTAAAATGCATTCCCTGTTCTCATGGAATGCCATCAAGATGTTTAGTGGCCTAGTTAGCAACAAAGTTGGACTGTGAAGTCTCGGGGACCAGAGATCTCATCACTACCTGCAAAATCACTAGTGTACAGTAGAGTTCCTGGAACACAGGAGTAAATAGTAAGCGTGAAATGAATTTACCACGCCATATTATTTGCTTAGCCATTTTTAACGTAAGCTGTTCATTGAGAAAAATTCGAGATGTTTACAATTAAGTAAACAGAGTGTCTATTTTTACATTTGCAATGAAGTTCTATTTATACTGTTGTCATTATTTGGATTTATTTATACCTTTTACATTATTTACCAAAAAATTCCAAATTATGCCTCACCTTAACTTTTATGTCAATCAATCAAAAATATAGAATTTTACCCCTCTTTTATTACCTTCAAGATAATGTGGAAAATAATAATTTAAGAAAGGCAAATAAAGAAAGTATACGTAGGAAATATTTTGATAGGAGTACTTATTTCAAGCCACTGAGTTTGAGTCAATTCTCTATCATCAGCTTTATATATATGAATCCACTATTTCTTCATAATACTAACAATAATAAAAATCCAACAGCAACAACAATAATATTGTATTTGACTCAATTCCCTATCTCCTGGACTTTGAGCCAACATCAAGACAATCTGTCTGTGATCATTGAAACTTAAAGCTTTTAAGAAGTCTTTACAGGGTATTTTCTATCTCTTTCTAAAAGGCCTAGACAAACAGATTTTCAGTTTGAAGGATGGCTTTCGTCATTTCTTTTTTAGAAACTTTTCCACTAAAACTATTAAGTGCCTAGGCCCAAAGTAGTTGAGCACTACATGGAAGGAGGACTTACCTGTAGTTTTGTTTTTCATTTCCTATGTGGAATCTGTCATATTGTGAATAGGCTCGGTTTCCTTCCCAGTCCATTAACTCGATTCTCAGTGTGTACTGCCTCTGACTAGTTACGGCAAAAATAAACTCATTCCCCAGCCAGTATTCACCAGAAGGGTTTCCAAAACCCTGTGAAAGAAGACAGAGATGCAGCTGTTACTTCAGAGATAAACTCTTTCCATGTTCAATATTAAACTATGTTCCAAATAATAATAAAACATTTTTTAAAGTAGAGGTATTTCCTTCATATTTTTATACACTTTTTTCAATTATTTACTCAATATTTTTCTGCTGTGTCTCCCTGTACTGAGGCCTACATCTAATTCTCATTACAGTAAAACCTGATTTTTATCTGTGTAAATGAAATGTTTTTGGATTAAGTGAATCTGATCAACAGCTTTAACCAGTGAACACTCCTCTATCACAAGTAGCTTTTGAAAATGTTTATAAAATTCTAAGTAATAAAATATTTTGAATGTAATTGAAATATTTTCCAATGAATATTATCAGCATAGTATCAGGTAAATTACTTAATGATATTATTACTTTTTGTGTTTCCATTATTATTTAGAAGTCAAATTATGCTCAGATAATAAATTAACAGATTATTAGCTCTTTGACTTTTCTAGCTTTAACATTTTCATTTTTAAAAAATTTACTTTTTAATTACAATTGACATTACAATATTATATTAGTTTCAGGTGTACGACATAGTGATTAGACATTTATATACCTTACTAAGCGATGAACCCGATAAATCTAGTACCCATCTGATAGCACACATAATTATTACAACATTATTGAATATATTCCCTAGGCTGTACTTTACTTCCTCATGACTATTTTTATAACTGTCAATTTCTACTTCTTAACCTCCTTCACCTTCTTCACCCCTCCTATTTGGTGACTATCAATTTGTTCTTTGTATCCATAGCTTGTTTCTGTTTTGTTTGTTCATCTATTTTATTTTTTAGATTCCCCATATAAATGAAATTGTATGGTATTTGTCTTTCTCTGTCTGATGTTTCAGAAGATATTTGCCCATGATATACCTGATAGGGACTTAAATATACAAAATATATAAGGGACTCATACAACTTAACAACGTCAAGAAAAATTAAGAAATGGGCAGAAGATCTGAACAGACATTTCTTCAAAGAGGACATACAGATGGCCAATAGACATACAAAAAAAAAAAAAAAGAAGCTCAATATCACTAATCATCAGGGAAATGCAAATTAAAACTACAATGAGATGGCTGTCTTCAATAATTAAACAAACAACAAGAATTGACAAGGATGTGAAGGAGAGGGAACCCTCATGCACTGTTTGTGGGATTGTAAATTAGTGCAGACACTATGGAAAACAATGTGGAGATTCCTCAAAAAATTAAATATAAAACTACCATATGACCCAGAAATTCCACTTCTGGATATTTATCCAAAGAAATTCAAAATACTAATTTGAAAAGATAGATGCACCTCTATGTTCACAACATTCTCATTTTTAAATACCAGTTAGCAAACCTGTAAATCCAGATCTATAATCATGTAAATGCTTCACCGGCATGGATTTGCATTTCGAGGCAGAAGACCTAGTGAGTGAACCTAGCTGACTACACTGCACCTGAATCTCAATATGGCTCTATTGTTTGCATTAGGGCAACTCCAGTCATGGTTGTTATGTGTTCAAAATAGTTTCTTTGTGAGAGAAAAAAAAAAAGTTGTTTCCCAAAGAAAGCCAACTCTTAACATTGGCGATGTTAGTGACAGGAAAATAAAGAACCCTAAGAAACTGCTGGCATCCTAGATTTTGTGTATTCACAACTGCCTCAGAGAAGTATTCCTCGGTAATGCTTGAAGTTCGATGTAATTCTCGATCTACATGTTTGTCTTACTGACCAGACTATGAGCTCCTTGAGAAGAGAGCTGTGCTGTATTTGTGAGTCCTCAAAGACTAGTGGAATGCTGGCATATACTGGGAATTCCATATGTTTTGTTGAAATTCAAAGAAAAAAGAAGGAAGGAAGGAAGGAAGGAAGGAAGGAAGGAAGGAAGGAAGGAAGGAAGGAAGGAAGGAAGGAAGGAAGAAAACAAAAACTATAGCAATTTATAATGACAAAGAAGTAATCTTAGAACATAATACTTGTAGGTAATTTGGTTGAGTTTCAGGTAAGCGTTTCCTAAAGAGCCCAGCTTTAAGTATTTCTTAAAGTGCTCATAATCACTGGAGCCCTGGTTGGAAAAAAGAATCCTGGCTCCACACGAATTAAAATATCTGAGAGCCAGCCCAATGGATCTTCATCGGAGCAATCTCCCAATCTGTCTTGTGCACATTAATTTCGTAAGACACAACCTCCAGTAATAACAGGAGGTACTCTGATGTTTCAGAAAGAAACATTCTGGTTAATTAAAGTATTCATTCATAAAGGTTTTCTCTACATTTAGAAGACATATGAGGAAAGCAGCAAAATAATCACAGCAATCCTTATTTTCTCAAGACAGATTATCAGAATTTAAAAAAATTTTATTTTCTTTCAAATTTGATATATCAACTATATAGAATTATAGCTACAGATGTATTCTCTTTTAACCAATTTAGCACGTGGATTAGTGTTTTCATTCTTTCATTAAAATATATTGATGCCCAGGGTGTACTAAAAGCATTAAATGTATCTGTGTACTACTTGTCCCTGCCAATTGAGTTATTTACTAAAGCCAGTTGTGTTTGGTTTCAAATCTGTTTATGCCAGTTCTGCTATTGGAATGATAAGATTTATAATGTTTCATAAATAAGTTAAATATTAGTGGGGAAAGAGGGTTTTTTGTTTCATTCTTTTTATAAAACCTAATTTAAATATTTAGGTTTGCCCAATGAAAGTAAATCACTAGAAAAAAAGTTTTTGAATTATGTGTTGTTGCGACAACTCTAAAAGACTAGGAAAAATTATTAAACATTAGAGAATTTTTAACTTACATTGCTCTGCATGTGTCTTACTTGCTCTAGTTTTTAAAAAAAACAAAAGTTAGAAATTTGATGCATTTCATTATGGGAAAGTTTTATGAAAGAACCACTGACCCAGAACTCCAGGGTTTGGCCTTACATTTTTAAAAAAAATGGGTAAGTGAATGCATATTTTTACATTTAAGTTAAAATAAAATATATCAGTAAATATAGGCACACTTTTAAAGTTATTCTCCAATTTAACTTAGTTTTTGATTAACTGAACACTCTTTGTCCAGATTTCACTGGCTATACGCTCCCTGAAGACCATCTACTGTAGTTCAGAGCAAAGATACAGGCCATATTGAAGACAGTAAGTACCCCAGTGGCTCCTTTTCTGTTCCTAAGATTCACAAGTTACACTTTGCAAAAGTTCCACAGTGGCAGGAAATAGTAGAACAATTTAGGATGTGCTAAGAATTTTACACATTCTTATGGCAGTTGGTGCTACATAGCAGGGAAAAAGCAAAGCTTACCTTCTCCAGTGAATAAACCAAACAGAAAGTTACAGGGGACTGAAGTCAAAGAATTAGCACATTCTCAGTTGCAGCAGCCATTAGAAAGAAAAAGAAGACTGCTGGGGTTTTCCTTGCATTTATTCTCAGCTCAGATATGTCACAATCTCCCTCTAGCCACTTGACAATTCTCTCTTCTCTGTAGTCAGTTAGAAAGGATTCGGCAATTATACTGAATGTGACTAAGAAGGCTGGGAATGATGAAGTGTTAAGTTTTAGGTCACATATTTCCATGCTGTTGAAAGCATTGCATGTATGAAGCTCTCCAGCTTCCCCAGGGGAGAAATGGACGAGCATTAGTGTCATCCCTACAAGCCCCCATCCCTGTCCTGGCATGCAGGCGTGTACCATCTCCTAAGTGAGATTAACATCCCTTTCTAAACAGTTCACTTTTTTCCAAATGAAAATAGAGAAAGAAGCAACTAAAAAGGAAGCAACAACATTTACTTTGAGAAACCAAAATTCTATTTTATGCACCTTCCCAGAAAAGCTATCTAGACATGCTCTATTGTGGGAGCAAAATGCTGGGCTACAATGAATCAAAATGGCTGTTAGAGAGATATCAGAGGGAGGAAACTCTCTAATAGCTAAAAGTCAGTGATGCAGAAACAACTGTTTCCTCACGACGATGAAAAATAAATGAAAGAAGGGAAAAATGGGTTCCCACATTAGTAAACTGTCTATTGGATAGTTTTCCAGGCAGACCACGAACTCGATGCCTAATAACAAAGGCTTGGCTTTGATTATAACTTCTACTTCTACTCCTGTCTCCGTTCCAGTTTGAAGCCTTTCTGCCACACGTTTGCACTCTCCGACATTATTTCTGAGCCTCGGTTTCCTTCTGCAAAACATGTTTAAAAAATGTTGTGTTCCATGTAGAGTGTTGAGAGAAAGAAATGAGATAAGATACTTAAAGCATTTAGCTCAATGTCGATACAGGAGAAGCACTTAAAAATCTACTTGTTATTATCGTTAGAGGATTTGACATAATATGTAGTAATTTTCTGTTTACTTGCCTCTCTCCCACAAGACTGTGAGCTATTTGAAGGTAAGCAGGTTTCTTTCTACTCTGTATGAGAAAGGGAGCAAAAATAATCTGAGGTCTTGTCTTAGCCTGGAAATTAATAAAGGGATACTGAAACAATTATTTAAAAGGTTTTGAAATGCTAGGAACTAATGTATTCTTATGACAAGTTGAGTGTTGATTTATACAAATGAGTACTGTCATTTTAGTCCAAGAAGTTAATTATTAAATAAGAAATTAAAACCAACTAGTTGCATTTAGAGCTAAACTATGATATAAAGCAAAGTGTTGACTACCTTCTTATCCTTTCTTTTGCTTCTGAGTGCTAAAGGAAAGCTTTCTCGTTCAACTTTCCCTCTGTCCTATTTTTAAAAATCCCTTTCTCTTTATATTTCATAAGTGTTAGGATCTACAAAAGAGGTAATTTTTGAGATCTTAAACCCATGCTAATAAATTGATAGTTCTGACAGTTGCTTTCAACCAGGAATGCATAACAAAAACAGCTGTGGAGTTTTTCAAAAATGTAGATGTCTTGGTTTTCTGCATGGAGGTTCTGACTCAGTATGTTTGGGTGGGTTTAGACATATGTATGTTTCAGAGCTTCTACTGGTGAGTGTGCTGTATACCAAAAGTGAAGAATCATAGAAACGTGATGTGAAATAGCTACTCCGAGAGCAAATTAGAAAGAACATATTAATCAGATCAAATTATCTAAGTGGTATTCAGGAAAGACAGGAAAAACCTCATCTTCATATTCAGCTCCATATTAGGATGCAAATTTTGATTATGTATCATGGATGGGACTGTCCTTAAAAAAAATTCATATTCATGCCTGAAACACAGAGATGGCCATGCACATTAAAAAATAGGTTTTTATATTATTGCATATATAACGGCTTACCATAGGTCTATATTTTACTGCAGATAGCCTGTAACATTCATACAAAATTCAGTGCTGATAGTGAAAAAGCATCAAGTTCTTATTGAATTAATAAACAATAATAATAAAAATAGAATTCCCCCTTTTTCATATATAAAATCTAAGGATGTTATACCACATTCTTTCATGAAAGCTACTATATTTAGATATGTCAATCACATAAAAGATGTTTATACTGTAATTCAGATCCATGTTAATCCATTTTATTTTTCCTTTAGCTCTTTAATAAAAGACAAAAAAGACACTGAAATTTAACCTAAACTAATGCTGATTTAAAACCACTTTTTGCTTTAAAAACATCAATATTCATAGGTTTTTTGCTAAAACCTGCAGAAATATTTAGTTGTGATTTGTATTTTTCCAAGTTAATAAAATAATTGTCTCTGATATTTTATCTGTTTTGTCTGATAATGCTCGTAAGAAGTGTTGACTTTTTATAGTTAAACACAATTGAAACTAGACACAATCCATGTGTGCTGTGGGTTTCATCTCTTTTCATATAAATAATTAAAGAAAACAGATAAGTAGTCAAGGTCACTGTGCTGTGGCACCCAAGGGTTCTTTAATTCACAATTCAGTCTTGCATCTCTTCTAACTGCTTAGATACTCAGCCCAAGAAATATCTAAAGAACAATTTCTTTCCACATTTTAAATTCCTTATGTATTTCCCTTTTTTAATGTGAAGATGTTAGAATGTAGCTGAAAATGTGCTCTTAATTTCTTTCCAGAAACGGAGAACTCCCAGACAGTACTGTGCTCAGACTGAAATATGTGTGTCAATAGGAAGCTCCGTTTATGGCGGTAACTGTTTACAATACAAAGCCAGGTTGTCTCCAGGCATTAGTCACATTACCTTCTATAAAGTTAGGCCACTAGGGTACTATTTGGACTTCTAGCTTGATTGGGCTTTATATGCAAAAGTACTGCTGATAAGTTACTGCTGGAGGCCACTAAATAGTATCCTCATGGTTTGAAAGGGTTAATATAGTTCCCTAAGTGCCTCATTAAAAGGCCTACTCCAGACCTCTCTGTAAACATCATTACAAATCCATAAACGGATTTCGCTGCATCTTCTCATAAGGAAGTTTAAGTGAAAACAAAGCTCAGGTAAAAGACTATTGAAGGCTTAAAGCCAATGTTAAAAATCAAATAAGTAGCAAGTCTTTCATGTTGAGAAGTTTAAAAATAATAAGTAAAATACATAATATATATTTGTAATTTCATGTATTGATAATTTTAACATTTTTTTTTTCCTGGAAACCTTATAAGGCAAAAGTCAATCCTTAGTCATCAACCAGTATGAAGGAAAGGGGAGAGGTAAGGCAGAAAAGAAGGCAGGATAAAATTTTATTTTTACACTCAGTGACTGAGAAAAAAGTGAAGCGTCTTAGGTTATATTATATTAGATTAGTGAAGATTGAGGAGGAAGTGGTGCATGGCAAGTTTTTGTTTTCCCAAAGGATGCACAGCCCAGCGGCCCGTTTTTCTGATGCAGGGAACAGAAGTGGGTGTGATTGATAAGAAATGGCAGAAAGAGTCTACACCCATTCTTTGCCGTCATGTTATTTTGTCTTTAGGTGAAAGAAAAGCTCTGGAGGAAACTGAAACACTTTCTACCATGTGTTTTGGTGAAAGTTAACCAAGCTGTAACATGTGATGAATTCTTTTAATTAAAACAAAAAAAGTCGTTGGACTCATTTTTGCCAAAATGTTTCAGAATTTTGGAGCCTATCTCATTTTCTGACCATGAAGAATTGCCACTGAGCTGATAAATTATTCTAGTTTGAATAAAACATGATAACCTATCTTAAAAGGGAGAGGAGAAATTTCATAAAAACATCATTAAAGAAACTTTATTAAAGAATAATTCAGTTTCATTCCAATAATAAAAATGCATTATACATATATGTATTTAGTAAGTATTTATAAGACGTAAATAAATGTCAGTTTCTCTTACTTAACGTGCCTCCCTTGTGAAGACAACAGATGCTTACAGTTACTAATTCACTATTTTGGAAAGTCACCAGGATGACAACTTTATATTCATTTTTTAATTATAATGAATGTCAGTGATAATGTATTACAGATTTGCCTAAATGTATATCTATAGTCTGATACTCAGATGATTTCTTCATATCCCATTTTAGTGATGAAAATAATCATGAATTAAGATGTTTGCAAAATAATATTTTTGGCAGAGTTAAGCAAAATTTTGCAGTCCTTGATGTTTTAATTTTGGGTAATAATAATAACTACTGTTTATTGAAAATTCAGTGCGCCAAATGCTTTACTTATATCTAATTCTCATAACATTTCTGCAAGGCAGGTGAGGTATTATTATTATTAATGTTCCCTTTCAATGAGTGAGAAAATTGAGGTATGGGTTAAATGATTTGCCCAAAATTACTTCATTTGTAAATGACAGAGTGAAGACTCAAAATGTTAATACAGACAGAATACAAGGTCTTCTTTTAGAACTTAGGTGTCCTTTCCCCCCAAAATGTTCTTAGAATCACATGGGCAGAAAGAGACCTCAGAATCAATCCAACACTCCAATTCTCCATAACAATCCTGGAACATGGCTATTTACCTTCTACTGACGTTTCCACTGAAGATGGGTCCTCACCACTTAATAAGCAGCACATTCATATTAAAAAGAATCATTAGAGAGTTTTGTTCATACTTAGTTAAATTTTGCCTCTCTGGAATGTTCCTCCATTCATCATGGAGATTCCTTCTCTAGAGAAATGTTAAAATGCAGATTCTAATTCAGGAGGTCTGGGGTGGAGCTTGAGAGTCTGCATTTCTTGTAACTCCCAGACAACGCTATAGCTGCTGGTCCCTAGACCATACTTTGAGTAGCAGGCTCCAGGACTACCCACCTCCATCCAATTAATTCAAATTAGTAGTTGATAACTGGTCACGGGGATGGGGAGCATGGCATAGAGAATGCAGTTAGCATTAATACAATGGCTAGGTGGAGGGCCAGGGTAGGGAAGGAGCAATTGGGGGATTCGTTTTTGAACTATATAGATATCTAACCAATGTACTGTATACTTGAAACTAATTTAAATAAATAAATTTTTAAGAATAGCTATCAGATCAATTTATAGCTAATTCTTTTTTCTCCAGGTTAGACACTTGACTATTCATCTGCTCCAGATAAGATTTCCAGATTCCTCCCATGCTGTTTGTATCCTCTGAGATAAGTTCCCACGTTGGAAAACCTCCAGAATTGAAAGTATATTCTTGATGTAAGCAGACCATCTTTTGCAACTAAAGACTACTATTAATGTAAACTGTGCAGATAGGTCTTTGTTTTTTAGTACTCAACAACATAAAATAAGCTTATAACCAAGTAAATCTCACCATCTTTCAAATACTAGGTTCTTAAGCTAATTAGTGACATTTATTACATGTTCCCACAGTTAATTTTGTGTATTTTTGGTCTGACTTAACATTTATCTCTGTAGAATTCTTTTATTGGGTGCAGCCTACCTTTCCATCTTGAGTTTGTTGAAGACAACTTTGTGTAACTCCAAACTTCATTAACCTACTTTTAGAGTGATCGACTTAGTATCAAAAAAATGTTGTAGGCACAGAGATACCACTAGAGACCTCCCTTTATTTATTAAAACCCTTTGTTTACTGTCATTCAACAAGCTACGAACCTGCTAATGGGTAAACTATGACGTTGACCAACTATAGTTTTACATTATTTACAAGAATATCAAGACAGAACTTAGGTTAGTAGAGCATTTATCTTCACTTTTTTCTTACTTTCTGAGAGAGGAAGTTATCAGAAAATTATCAAGAGAAGAATGACTCGGAAGATTTAGATGTGAAAAATGAGAATTAATGGAAATCCTCTTCCATTACTGTGCCTCGATATTCTGACAACAGATTTTAATACTTAATATTGTTAGGCATTTGTTATGGGATTACTGGATTATGAATCATTTCAACCAGCTACTATATTATCTTGAAAAAATTCATCTCCCAACTTGTTCACTTTCCTCTTAAAAATGAAGACAATATTAGCTATCATTTGCTACAAGATTGATATAGAAGATTACATAAGAATTTGTGTATAGGGCTGGTACATGTTAGTCACTGAAAAGATTAGCTACAAGCATGGCGATGATGATTGTGATGTCTAATCTTACTCTGGAGACCCCAGTGACCCATGGCTCACAGTTCACACCCTTGCATACTTCTCTTACCTTGAATCTGAACTAGCCCTGTCATCAATGACAACAACAACAACAATAACAAACAACAATAACAAAAATGCAGTGAAAGTGAAATCATGCTATTTCTGGGTCTTTAAAAGGCCTGGAAGCTTCTATTTTCATGCTTGAGAGATGACAACTGCCACATAAGAAGTCTGATGACCCTGGATAACTGTACTGGGAGAGCCCAACCCAGCCACATGGAGGAGCTCTCAGTCAACAGCCAGCAACGATTTGCCAGTCATGTCACTGAGGCCATTGGTAGTAGCTGTCCTGTTCCACAATCACAGCCCTGCACGCCTCTCTTGTCCTGGCTCACATACCCAGCCTGGGTCTGAGTTCTAGCTTCCCGCATCCTCATTCCACCAGGAACAAATCCAGGCAATACATAACAGTGCACCGAAGAATTTCAGCAATACATTTTTCTTTCTAATGCACAGATGGAAATAATTTACTAAAAATGATTTATGAGTGTTTTATGTTTAATGAAAATAATGAAACTAATTTATCATCTTATTTTTAAATAACTGAAAAACACCAAAAATGCAAGCGTTTATTACATAGTGTGGTGAAGACAACCTTATGATAAAACATCAACAACTACTAAATTCTTCCATCTTACCATTTTATATTCTTTCCAACCTCTTTGGAAATCCACACTTCCATCTTCACGATGTTGTATTACAGTCCAACCTCCCCCAGTAAGATCCATATTGCAAAATACCTGACAGAAAAGAAGAAGCAAAGTCGTGAAAATTATGTCTATTTTAAAGAAACATGTATTAGACATGTTTTAAAATAGAAATAGGTTGGATAGGCCTATAGATAAAAAGAATGAAAATTACTATGCTGAAAAATACTAATTTAGATATCTTATTGGTTATTTTTTTTCCATTTGAGCTCCTGATTAAGTTCCATCAAAGATGTATAAACTACTTATAAGCATTTTAATCAGTCAACTGAAAATTGCCTATCTCCGACTCTAAAATTTTTTTAAAATCTCTTTTAAATGGTAATATGCACTTGTATATGTGCAATTTTTTTAAATGCTACTAAAGTTTCCAAAACATAAGATTTGGAAATTTAAAATCTGTAATTAATTGAAATGGCAATATGATAACAATAAAGGTTTTGGAAAAATAATTTTTTAAAATCATTCATATTTAGCTATTATATATTTCATTGCATATTAACTTCTATATACTTGCATACTACAATAATCATTCTTGATGGTTCAATGTTACATTAGAGGCAAAATTTGGTCGTTGGCATACGAAGAACACATTTTTTTTTGCGTGAATTTTCGTCATGAACAATAAGAGGAGAACATGACATACTATATTTCTTCTGACGGCAACAAGCATTTCTTTCCCATGTGGAAAAGTTATCCAAATTTCTTAAAGACTTATGCTTATTTCAATTATTCTAAATACAATAGTATTTATTTAGAAATTTATTCATTTCCCCCCAGAGTCCACTGAAGGAGAGAAACATATCTGTAATGTGATTATTTTTGGAGAGCAATCACTATAATTGATGCAGCATGAATTTGACGGCTTGATTAGTCAAGGGCCCAGCTATGGGGAACACTGCTCCCCGGCACCTGACTACTAAATGATTTTTGAGGCTGGCTAAAGGTGTAGTTATGACGGAGGCAAACTGTGTGAGAATAGAGCTCAACTACGACTACAGGGAAAAAACTTCAAGCATTTTCCCTGAGGCACCAAATTTGGAGCACAGATAGCTAAAGGGTATGAAAACAATGGCAAGAACTGTCAGTCAAAGGACAAATTATCCATTGTATTTCCTCAGAGTGAAAGAAACTAAAACATGTGTGCCTATTAGTGAGCATATAAATAGGAAAACTGCTGGAGGGCTGAATCTCCCTCTAATTGGACAACAGCCACCCATTAGAATGTCTTCATAAACCCTAGGAATTGACTCACCTCCAAGATTAGAAATGTGAAATTCCTCTCTGTCTCAAAGTTCCCCCTCAACTGATCTCTTGACCCTTCTGTACCTGCTCATTGTCCTTAACATAACCTTTAGCTAGTCTTTTGTCCTCCTTAATTCTAATTTGTTCATTCACTTAGTTTTTGGTCAACAGCATTTTGGGGCACTGATTCTGTATTATAACTAGAGATATTCTGATGGATAAAAAACGTCCTGAAAATGCCTATAAATTTCAATAATGATTGCTCCTGTGGGATTGAGGAGACATAGGAGTCCACAATTTTCAACTCCAGTGACCTGAGAATGATAAAGACAGTAATCTAAATGAGAAATTTAAGGAAGAAAGCTAACATATGAGTAAAGAAAATGATCATGGTTTTGGACATATAGAGTTTGAGGTAACATAGTCATCCAGAAAGGGAAGTTTATTGATTGGAGATGATCTACTGGACCAAGAAGAAGAACATGAACAGAAGAATAAGGGAAGAAGAAAAGAATAGCCATTAAGAATGGCACATTTATTAAGTGCCAGATAATTCAAACACTTTACATCCATTTTCTAACTTATCTCACAATGACCATACGGTGTACGTATGATTATTATTCCCATTTTACAAATTAAAAAAAAAATGAGGCTTAGAGTATTTCAGTAACTTACCAATGGTTATTATTAATAACAAGTACTGGACCTAAGATTTGAACCCTAGGTATACCTAATTCAAAACTGTATTGGGAGCAATATGCTTGAAAGTAGTAGCTAATAGCTGGAAGGTGGATTATTTAAAAAGTAAAGAAAAATGTGGAAAGCGATGTGTATGTGAAAGGGAGGAGGGCCCAAGAATGGGCTTTGGTAAACAACTGATGGAGATAAAATATATCAAAAAACTTTAAGTAGACTTCATTTTATTTGCTACTGTCTTCGATGCTTAGAGCAGTGCCAGCATATAGTTAATACTAAATAAATATTTGTTGAATAAATAGATGCAAGAGGGAAAGATAAAATAGAAAAACTTGATTAATGGAATGCTATAAAATATTCAGATGAAAAATTTGATTAATGGAATGCTATAAAATATGCAGATGAATTTTGAGTTGAGGAAGTGATCAACTTAATGAAATATTCCAAAGTAGTCAAGACAAATAAAGATGAAGAAAATATATACTTTAATTTAAAGTGAAGGAGCCATTAGTGACCTTGAGGAGAGACAGTGTAGGATTCCTATGAGAATAAAATCCACATGGTACAATTTAAAGAGGGCATAGGTGGTGATTCAAGACAAGTGGCCAAGGTAGAACTTTACTGGTGAAACTTAAGAGTAAGTGAAAATGTCAAGGAAACATTTTGCTAGGGGAAACTTATGTCACCTGTTTCTTAATTAAATTTTGCCCTGCTTTGACTAGTTGATCCAGAATTTTTTCTACATTTTTATGTCCTGATTGTCTGAAATTTTGCCAAACTGTGCTTCTAAACTTATAAAGTCCACTTCTATGCTCAGGGAAAGAAATAACTACATTTATAAACATAGTGTATAGAGAAAACTATTCTTTACAATTTTTTTTATTATTAAGTTATTAAAATTATGTGCAGAGTTTTAAAATCACTCACAAAGTTTAAAAAAAGATAACTTTTCTTTTAAACAAAGGTATCCAGTAACTTGAAAACGTTAAGAAGTACTGAGAGCCTTTCTTAGATAAAGAACCAGAGAGAGTTAGAGCTACGTGGGAGACAGAAGTTACCCAGGCAGATTACTGTGTTAGCAGCTGAGGTGCAGAGAAGTTAAGAGGTTGCACATATACTCCACAATTCTTATTAGGTCTGTCAATAATAACAGCAATGATAACAGCTACCATTTGTGAAATATGGGCACAACAGTACTGAATGGCATTTTGGTTATAGACATGGACTTAAGTGCTAGATTACTTATGTTCTAATTTTTACCTCTGATCTCTATCTCTTGAATTTTTTTAAGAATTAAATGAATCAATGTATATGAAGTTTTTAGTATACTGTTTGGCACATAATAGGTTTTGCCATTACTCTCATCTGTTGGATGTATGTTACATATGGGATAATATGTATTTGTGTTATGCATTATATACTTTGTATATATCTCATATATTATAGTATTATTTATTATATATAACTACATATCATTTGTTATTTAAAACTTATTATAAATGATATAGAATGTACAAAGCCAAAGTATGTAGAAATTCAATAAATTGTCCTTATGATTATGATCAGCAGCTTCTTGTTAATACTGGCAGTACTAATTTTTGCAAATGCTACTTTTTATATCACACACACACACACACACACACACACACACACACAGATATATAGTTAAGAAATTGGACTCACTCCAGAAAAAAATTTCCAGTCAAAAGAAAAATAAAAAGCCTATGCTTCACAGATGAAGGAAGTTCAAGAAAATAGGTGGTTGGTTTCAAAAGATTTGAGACATGAAAGGACTTGAAATGGTCATTTGCCAATATTGTGTGGTCTGTGCCATCTGGCGGTGTCCTTCCTGTAGACAAGGGCCCTGCTACATTTACTGTGCTGGTTGCATTTATTGATCATATGACTTGAGCTTAACTCTATCCAAGAAAAGATTGAACTGGCTCCTGTCCCAGGCAAGGTCAAAGCTTTCAAGCATTAAATACCTTTTAACATAATACAGAGATTTAAACCCAAACAAAGGGCGAAATTTGATTCACATAGTTCTTATGCTCTTATGCTCCATACAAGTTGGAATGATTAGGCTTATGGGTGTTAATTATTTTTCCATTACCTTAAATAAAAAAGGCTCAACACATTTGTTATAGCCCTTTCTCAAGAATTAGGGGGAATTATGAATTCAGAAACAAGTTTTAAATATTTTATAAGGAGAAGCGATTTAATGTTTTGTTTTTTTTTAGATGAAACTAAGCTGGCTATAGCGCATCTGGTTTTAGCAACTTATGAAATGAAAGGAAAAATCCTATTTCTTTCTTCTATTTATTGAAGGGAATTCAGAGAGGAAAATAACCATAAACCATTAATAATATAAAAGTAAAAGGTAAATATATAAATGATCTAATTCTTAGTTCCTATCTACTTGAAAAATTAAATATCCTAGAAGAACACCATTGTCTTCTAATCACATTTGAAAAGACAGCACTTTCTAACTTTTGCAGATATTCTTTCTTGGCATGGATCAATGTCAGTCAAAACAGTAACTACATAACAATTCTGTATGCTTGCAACTCTCACTCTGACTAAAAGGTGAATAATTTCTGTTAATAATTTTCATCAATTGCCTATGTAGCTCAATTTTATTGATTGGTCCATTTTCATATCATATGCATTTGAAGTTTTTGTTTTCTTTTGCTTTATAAAAGCTTGCTTTGAGTTTCTTACCCTTGCTAGAACTTCTGCAAGCTTTACAATGAGCAAAGCTTTTGCTAAGAATATCCAAAAGTAACACCAAACTTTATAACTACAAAACATTATCTACTCGGAAGAGTGAGGGTCCTAAAGACACATTTTCCAAGCACTTTATAGGACTGAGAGATTTATATCAAATGGGAGAAGAAAATGAGATTATAGAGTGAGAAGGAATGAGATGGCTTATAATCAGAGCATGAATATTTTACATAATTTTCTGATGAACTCCTGTGTCATTCATATAAATTCATATTAAAAATTATAAGTAGTGCAACTTCAATCATGACTAATACACATAATTATCCCACTTAGCCCCTTTTAAGATGCTACGGTCTGAAACTGATTCTTTGTTGCAGAGCCTGTGTTCAATATATACTATGTGATTTGGGCAAATTAATTTTTTAAAGCAGGGACAATAGGAATATCCCTCTCACAGAGTTAATGAAGAGTAAATATATGAGCATATTTCTAAAGAACTTAGAATTAAGATCTAGAAAACTAAATGTTCAATACATTTTAACTATTATATTAATCAGCTTTTAAATTACATTAGGTAAATTCACATAATATTTAGTTTTACTAATGCCAAGATGTGTGAATAGAATAAGGGATTTAAAAAAAAAATGCTACCTACAAAGACATGCAGGTGTATCAGTGCAGAGTATTTATCTCCATAGTAGAACAGCATTACCACTTGTGAGAGAGTCCATCACCATAGAGGGGAATGTTTAAACAAGGGAATGAACACCTAAGTCAAGAAGGAGGCTTTAGCCTTTCTCCCTTCTGCTCAGTTATCTCTCCTCTCACCATTCTCTGCTATTATTTCCAATAAAACAATCTAATGACAGTCTTGAGCAGATGATATGAGAATGGCCCTGGGGCCATTTCTGCAGGGATAAAATTTGCCT
This sequence comes from Macroglossus sobrinus, assembly GCA_004027375.1. NCBI lineage: Eukaryota > Metazoa > Chordata > Mammalia > Chiroptera > Pteropodidae > Macroglossus > Macroglossus sobrinus. The sequence goes on from PVKZ01000590.1 coordinate 355,274, forward strand.
GTCATAGGTCTGTACTAATATGACTGCTAATCTGCTCAGGCTACTATTTTTCCCTAGGCCCAAATCTCAGAAATCTTTTAATCTAGCAGATATTTTACATTAGTGATTTTAACATTTCACATTTTGTTTATTCAAGAATAACTCTGAAGCTCCATAATATGCAAAATTCATCATTTTGCAGAGGTGTAAATTTAAATTGTGCTATCCTGGTGACACCAGCATAGGAGTGAGCCACTGAACCAGTGAACTGGACCCATTCTTTTACGTAAGTATGAAAAGCAAACTTATTCAAGCTTATGAGTTAGCATTTAAGTTTCTGAGTTATTCAAGATAATGAATTAAGATAGGATATTTTTCTTCCACATTAATAGGATAAGTGGTTCTGCAAAAAAACCTGTATGTCATTTATATCTCAAAACATTTTGAACTAGAATAGAGTTATGGTTCTATATGAATTAAAGTTCATGAAATGATTAACATTTATACTAAGTTACCCTCTCCTTCTTACTCCTAGACCTGCCATTGTAACTACACAGCTTTTATTTTATTATTATTATTATTATTATTATTATTAATTATTATTTTAAAGGCATGGGGAACTTGATTCAGTGGGATCTTGCACAGAATTCTTGACCTTGTAGAACTTTGGTAATGAGAAAGTCACGCAAATTTGCTTGAGGGAATCAGGAAAGGCCTTCCAGGAGCATTTGCACAGTATCCAGAGGAAACAGGGACAAGGGACTGATAGTTCAGGGGGGCAAGGAGAGGAGAAAGGTGTTTCATCTTTTGTGAATGAAGCACTGGAAAGGCAGACAGTCCTCTTGGGACCTGGGGCATCTAGTTAAAGTTTGATGCGTTGAAGAGCAGGGGTCTCCTAAAGGTTCTTCATAAACCCTGTTTCAACAGACTGTCTCTATCACTGCACTTATACAGTACATTATAATTATCTGTGTAATTGTCTATACTGAGAATTGTTTGTTCTGTATTATGTCCTTAGTCAGTAGCTGACAAATGAATGACATACACTTAACATGTATTGAATGAAGAAATGGATGAATGATCTAATGAATAAATAGGAAAAAAGAGTATATAAAGGAGATGTGACAGCAGGAAGATAGTATTTTCTTACTTTAAAGTTTACTTTGGATCCTGTTCAATATACTGATGAATTCTATCATCCAATGCATTCTTTTAGGTTAATATAAAAAGCAAATACTTTCAAGATTATGAGTTAATATAGAATATGTTTCTCTCACCCTAAGGAGTAGTGATTCTGGAAATAAGTCCCTAGCTTTATCTCCACAGTATCTGGACTGTAGATGATGTGTGCCATCTGAATCCTTACGACATTGGAAGATGGCTCCTAACTCTTCTCCATGCACTTGAAGTACATGTGACTTTGGTATGTACTTTGTATAAGGCAAGCATTTATGAGCAATGGGACATCCCAGGAATGGGCAGAGAATAAATAGAAATCTTTTTGTGAAGGGATGGGAGGTATGGAGTTGGGGAAGGTCTGTACAAAAGGTTTTCATCTTTTATAGGCCCAGGAAACAGTATTTTTTAGAAAAGCACTCAGCCATATATATATTTGGTTTAACAATCTCACAAATCAATCTGATTATTCAGCAATTCAACTAGGATCTGCTTTACATCTCGTAAACAAACACTTCTGGTTTTACCTTTTTGGGTTCTGGCATATTATTAATATAAATAGTGTAGATTCCACTTTTATTAAAACCAGCTTGATATACATCTGCACAGTCTCTAAACGGTTTCTCTTCCTCTTTTTTTCCTCCCTTTTGTAAAACTGCAAAAAAGAAAAAAAGAAGATTGTAATATGTGAATAAGAATATCAGTACTGTTACTGCTCAAATGAATTTCAGTATAACTAAGCAAGTCTTCATTTCCTCCAAACAAATGTCGATATTGCATTTACTGAAAAATCTATCATAAACACTATAATATAAGATTTTGAGGTGACTCACAAAATTTCAAAGCTTAAAAAAAATCTGTATAGCAACTTTTAGCTGAATACTTTTTATATTTTGCTTAATTTCTTAAATCTTATTTTCCTCTAAGGTTTTCTAGAACATCAACTCAAGAAAGAAATAATGGGATCATGTAATACCTCTAACTGGTAACAGTTATGTCAAGAATCCTGCAAAATTTCTAAAAAAATTCTTAACTACATTTCATAGAAAAGTTTTTAAAAATGCTAAAGCAGTTTTGGAGGAGAAAAAGATGAAGATAAATTCAAACATAAAAATATAGTATGGGGATTTAAAACACTAAAAGTAGGTAGAACTATTTTTCTGTGGCTTTAGATTAAAAAGGTCCTGGAAATTTTTATTTAAAAAAAAAATCCTCTCAAAGTAATTAGATTTAGAAAATAGAAAAGAATCTCTGATCCAATTTAACTACCTAGAAAGAGAAGGAAACTAGACTTTGTTTTTATATTTCATGCCCTAAAGTTTAAAGTATTAGATGATTCACAAATTAAAAAACAAAGATGAATAAGATTTGAAATTAAGTTATATAGGGAAAGAACTCAGAAAAGGCAGAAAGTCAAGTGGAAAATAAATTTAATTAGAAATAGTCTTTACTGAGAACTTATTTTTATTTACTAAGCTTGTTCCATTATTAAGTTCTTATTAATGAGATCAAAATACAAAAAAGACTCAGCTAAAGATATGGGTGGTATATTAGAAAATATTTATGATTTAGTATTTCTAATAAATATATATTATATTAGTAATTAGTGTCCTTATTCTTTTTCTACAAATAAAGATTAATAATATTTTATTTTACCCTTAAAGTCTCAAGTTACTTAAAAAATATCTGTTTCAATCACTTTGAGTCATAATGGTTTTTTATAATAAGAATATCAAAGGTAGACTATGAATCAGTGCTTTTAAATTGATCTTAAATTCTCAAACAATCAAAAATACTAGCCTGATTTAAACTTAAGATGCATAATGTTACTAATTTATAGATATTTAAAATAAGAAAAAAATTATTTAATCTTGGTAGGAAAATATATTTTAAATTTTCAAAAATAGTTGTTTCAAGAAAAGGAAATATTCACTTCAGTTATGTTGCCATAACAAAAATATAGAATTATAATATTTATTAGTATCATGCTTTTCTCTATAGAGAAAACCATATATACCTGCACTCATGGTTTTGTCTATGTATATTAATAATTACATTTAAAAACCACCATTGCAATTGCAATATCAACACAGAATAAGCAATGAGAAGATTGTGGGTTCATGCAACAGTGAAGAAGTGTTGCACAGAAGTTAAGCAATAATGATTTAAAAATGAATATATAAATGCTCACTCAGAAGCCACCTCTAATGGCACTGGCCCTGTCAATGGATTATATAAAGGTATTATTTTCAAAAACATCAATGCAGTGCACTCGTGCTTGTTTATTTTAAGCTAATGGATTGTTATTTTCTAAAACAAAATCTAAGTTCTAAATGCTTGATCTGTTCAAAAGTTGAAAATAACAGAATTAGATGAAAAAAAAAAGGGATGTAAAGAAATGCCAACTAAAATTTAAGTTCTCTAAAAAGGATGAACAACACAAAAAGATATGGTCAACAGGAATTCAATGGTAAACCCCAATTTTCTTTTTGGGGGGTCGAAGATAGAGAGGTCATTTATCTAAGAAGAAAATGCTTCTCTTGTATATACCACTTCCTGCACTCTCTTACTTAGTTATACAAGGAGAACACATTCCCTTCCTACTTCTCTGCCACTTCTCTTCCCGTTTTATTTTCTCTTCAGGAAGATGTGGGCAAAGAGGCAGTTGTGTGGAAAGAAAGCTATCTCACACACATTTTAAATAACAGAGAAAAAAAGGGAAAGAAGTAGGTATTGTCTTGTTTATCTGAAAGCTAATTTAATAGAAATGATGTCAAAACCATGAATGTAAATCTTATAATTGGAAAAACGGTTGAAGATTCTACCATAATAGTTACAACTAGTATTATGATTATACCATGAATTTGTTGTTGTGGCAACATATCTATCATAGATACTTCATTTTCATGAAATGTTGTTGGTGTTCCTAAAAAAACGAAACACATTCTTCTCCGAAGAAATAGTCTTTCTTTCTAATAGAAGTTAGATTGCTTGTTTTTAATTAGTCATTAAATAGTAAACATTATGCTTGAAAGTTTGATCCAGGCTACTTTTGAGAGTATTAAAGCATTTAAAATCAATTTAAAAGTTTCATTCACAGCTTACTTTTGATATTTGTATTATATACTATGGTTTGAGGAAGGCTCCTTTTATAAGAGTAGATTGACTTTCAGAGTTTTTCTTTTTTTTTAACTGATAAAGTGGGGCAGTTATTTATATCTCTGAGGCAGGTGTATGAATTACGTAACAGAGCCTAGTGACTGAATTACAGTAAGTAGTCAAGAAATGGTAATTATTAATGTTATGGTAACATAATAATATTATAAATGGCTACATTATACTATTATTCTTTCTTATGAAAGGACACCAGCAGGCTATGGAAATTCAGCCAGTTTAGTCAACGGAATGGTGGATGTCATTGTCTTCTACCCTCAAATCAAATATTTTAGCTGACTAAAAGCAGGGCAGTTACAACTACCAGTTACAAGTAGATTATATTGAACTGGTCTCTTCTTATCAAAGTTGGCTAACTGGCTTATTTTATTCATTGACAACATGGGGTCCTACCATTGTTATTTAAATCAAAAAACCATAATCTAATTTTGCTGTATATGGAAGCTTATATGAATAATTAAGATTTAAGAATTGTTTCAGATGAAATGATATATGATGTACATACCAAAGTGTTGATTGTTAAGTCTTCATAACTTAAATTTGCAAGACTAATTATTTTTTTCGTTAGGTACCGGAGAGTTTTGAAATTCAGTGTTATGATTAGATATTATAAAATTAAACCTTTAATAAACATTTTAAACCATACAAAGATAATAACAAAGATGAATTTACTGAACATTAGGTGTTTCAGAACTAAGGATACATTTTTGTAAAAGATCCTGAGATTCAATAAAGATGGAAGATGTAAAAACTACTATCCATAGAGCCACTTTAAAAGGGAGCTGGAGCTGCCATCTCAGAGAAACTGCTTTGCAGGTCTTCTTCTTCTTCTAACCTTTGGAACATTGGTTAAAACAGAGCAGAATTACCTTTGGACTGGGCCCCAAACAACATGGTGTCCCAAACAACTGTTTGTAAAGATACCAAAAAATCAGATGTTATGACTACCAAACCAATGGCTATCAGACTGAAAATTAAACACATGGTTTTGAATTCAGTCACTGTGTTAGTTTTTGTGCACCTAAAATGCCTTCCTTCTATTGTTGTAATTGTTCCTCTTTCCTTTCTCATAAATACTCTTTTCCTTTGTCTCCTAATCAGAACACTGTTTGGGTTTCTGCCTGAATGAGCCCTTCCCAAATAGCTATTCTTTTTTGATCTCAACTAAATGTTGCTTGCCCTTCACTTTGGCCTTTTCTTTATAACAAAGATAATGTCTGGAGGAATGTATGGTAAATGACAAAAGATAGATATGGAAAACCTGATGGAGGAGGATGAAAGCAGCATCAACTGGATAGAACTGGGAGAGTGATCTGGACAACTGATAAAGGTGTTTACCTGCCAAAGTAGTTTAAATTTTTCATAATAACAAACTAGTTTAATAGCATGCATTACAAAATCAATCTTTATATCTAAAAATTCCTTCTTTGACCACATACTCCTACCTTTTCCTTTCCCATTCTTTAATTTTTTTTCCATTCTTTAATTCTTAATGAGTTTGTCTTTTCTCTGATTGGGAGTCTAAACCTCCACCATTACAATCAGCCCATTCCTCGCTGCCATTTTTTTTCTGAACTTCAATCTCAGAGCCAGGCTAAAGGACAGCTCAGATGGAGCTCATGGTGCTCTCTATCCACTGTCCTCTCACCCAGTCCTCTCACTCTTGCATGGTAAATCCTGACCCGAGGAAGGGCATTTATTCCAGTTCTATACTGAATACACTAAAGTAAGGCTATTTAATGCCATTAAAAATGCATATTTTCTAAACTGAGCTTTTTTCTCCATGTTGTGCAGTTAAACCCCTGGTCACTTCTAATAGACTTCCTATTACATTTCCTGAAAAATATTTCAAATCTTTGTGTTTTTTTTTTTTCAAGACTAAATCTCACTCTTACCTTTTCTCACTCTTTATATATGACCTTGTTTTATGGTTTACTATGAAGACCAAAGCCATTTGATATGTCACCTCCACCTTCTTCCTCTATACTACAGAAATTGTTTTTGCCTATCTTTTCCTCTTGCCTTTTGTATTGACCTCTCTTAGTCCCTTTTCTACTTCTCTAATTATCCTTTCTCTTTCATCTTCATTGGGTTCCCTGCCTCTCCTAACCTACCATATAAATGTTTACCAAGATTCTATTCTTGGATCTCATTTCTTATACATCTGTTCTTTTTGCAAATTTTCTATCATGGCTTGAAACTTCTGAGATATAAATAAACATTTTGATACTGTGTGTTCACTTTCCTCTTAACCTAATCTTTCCTTCCAAACCCTATTTCATTCATTCTCTTACTAGTCCCACCATCTTCCCTCAGTTGCTGTCAGTTAAAAATTAATGCAAGCCTAAATATAAGACAAATAGACAGAGGCTTTTTAATTTGGTCTCTCAATTAAAAGCCTGCCTTCTGTCTTAGTTTAATCTATGCTATATTAGTTAATTCAACAAATATTAAGCAAACATTTTCTATTTACATGACTTTTCCTAGGCAATGGAGATAGAGACATAAGCAAACCACAACCTGACCTTAATGTGATTTCAATCTAATGGGAGAAAGTCCTACTATACTCGTAGGTCCTCCATGATGGCTCATAATGGCTATATCCATGACTAATATCTTCCATGATAGAAGAAAACCCAACTCAAGCTGGGTTAAGCAAAAAGATAATTTATTGAGTCATATAATTATGTAATCTAAGCTAGAACCTTAGGTAATGCATGATCCGGTTTCAAACAATGTAAACAGAAATTTTTTTTTTTAATCTTTTCTTGACTCACTTTTTGTTGATGTTCTACCTGGTCACAAGATACCTAGTAACAGCTTCGAAAGCTATAATGTTATCAGTTGAAATATATCACCAAGGAGAGAGAACGTATATAATTGCTATCTTGAAGGTATGTATCAAGTGCATTGAAAGTATTTTGGAAGAATACCCTATATTTGCCAGATAGACTTGGGAAAGGCTGCCCAGAAGAGATACACCTGAAGGAATAAAACATGTAAAAGAGCTTATCTGAACTAAATTTGAAGAGCCTGGCATGCCAGTTCAAAGACTTTGCTGGCATCAATGTCAGCAAATAAATCTAGAAAGTGTTAGAAAGAAATCGTCACTCATTCTTGTCATTTAGCCTTATCTGTACAACCAAATCTTCATGACCCAAAAGGAAAGAATACGGACACAAGCAGGTGCATATCTGTCTTTCACCAACCAATGTTCAGTCAATAAGAAAACTGAAACCCTGACTCCAACAGCCATTTCACTCTGTCAGGCTCTTTCTTTTATTTGCCCAGCCAATTTCGATCCAGATGGTATATCTGCCACCAGGCTGACTTCAGGGAAGAACTTTGAAAGTTGAGGCAGAGGGTCACTTCAACTCAGGTGAACCCTCAAGAGAAAACTTCCTGGAATGTAGAATTGGTAATTCTGAATCTCAGCAGACCTAATAGAAAACACAGACTGCTGTTAGCCTTGCTACCAGAGACAACATAAAAACCAAAGCTCTTGATCTTACTCATTTCCTAGTAAGTTGCTATAAAGCAATCAATTCTTCAAACATTCTTTTTAAATCTCAGATGTGGCTAATAGTTCATATATTGCCAGTATTTAGCAGACATCAGAATGTATGTAGATCAAGTTATTGGTTTAAAGATACTCCTCATAGTACTTTTGAGCCATCATCATTATGGAGATCATAGTATTAGGAATTGAACCTAAATCTGTGACTTTCAATACAACAGGTCACTGAAGTTAATTGAGCATATGGATGGGGGTAAAAAAACTCTTTTCTGATAAAGTGAAAACAAGCAAACGATTAAATTCTATACTCTTGAGACAGGTGTATAGGCATTTTGTGGAAAGGCCATTTGCAGACACTTCCTAGAATTCTAATTTATTTGAAAGAACTTTTAGAAGTGAAAAAAGCTAATATTTTGCATTTCAAGGGTGTGAAAAGATTAAAGGAAAGTTTGCAGGCAGTATTCAATATTTCAATATTTTGTCAATGGGTGTGAGGGTGAAGAAGACTTACAATGATTTTATAAATATATATCATATATGTGTAGCTACATAAATACATAAAATCTTTATGCTTCTAAATTGAAAATTTCATGGTTGTATTTTATTTCATATGAAATATATGCATAGAAACCTCTATGTCTATGAGTTGATATCTTAGTATCATAGTTTTTAACTTACAAAAATGGTGATTGAATATGGTTTATTATACTATGCCACAGTATAACAAAAACAATATTTTTGGTTAAGTATCTAAAAGCTCACCTTTTAAAAAATCTACTATTCCTCTTCCCCACTATCCCCCAAACCCTGAGATAAGGGAACATTAAAAAATTGTTTACCTGTTGCATTACGATTTTAATAATTTTTTTGTGTGTGAAAAGGACTGTTTTACTTTTGTTTAAATTTCTTATGTTATTATTTTCTAGATAAACTGTAAAAATTGTGACCATCATCTTGGTGAAACTATATTAGTCATAATCATAATAAAATCAACTAGCATTAATTAAATACTGATTTCATGTGCTAAGTATGATTTCATGTGCTAAGTATGATTTCATGTGCTAAGTATGTTTCATATGCTTCACTTCAGTTAATTCTCTTAAATACCTTATGAGGTAGGTTTACCACTATATTGTTTTATACATAAGAAAACTGGCTCAGAGCACAATCCAACTTCAACAAAACTTATAAGTAGTAGAACTCTTTAACTGTAAAGCTAAGAATCTTAACTACTTTTTACTGGCTTCTGGAGTAAAGTCAAACCCAAATAGAACTCCAGTAAGTCATCTGTCACAGAGTGCTCAGCAATACTTATCTCAGCTGACAAGGTCACACCCAGGACAGGCCTCAATTCTGAATGGGTACAGGCTCTTGGCTTGGAAGCAGGAAGTATGGGAGAAGTGACAAGAGGTGGAAATGACAAGAAAGAAAAAATATGTAGAGATAAGGATAGAAGAGAGCCACTAGTAACAGAATGATCTGTGAGAAAGGCTGTAATTTACAGCTGTAATGTAAAACAGAACTTCAAAAGCTAGCAGAGGATTAGAAAGTAAGAGGTCCTTGAGAAGCCATATTGGATTATATAATATACATACCTTAAAAATTCTGCTGACCAGGATTTAAACAATTATTTTTAGATATAGTTTTAACGAGCCTAATTTCTTGATCTCCTACCTTCTGGACTATTTACTAGGAAGGGCTGGTGAGGGAGGTGAGAGTAGGCATATGTGTGTGTGAGTGCATGTTGGTGTTCAATACTGATATCAAGCATGAAAATAACAAAAATTTCATAATTAAAAGCTTTTATGTGTATTGAAAAAAAAGCACATTTTTAAAAGTAGCCAAAAATAAGAAATGATAATAATTTGGACAATATATAACATAAAGGACTAATTATATACTTTTGCAAAGGCATCATGTTATTATTATGATGCATATTGATTCATGCTGATAAGTTAAATTTTATTAAGCTTCAATTTTATACAATATTGTTAGAAGAAAAAAAGAAGTGAGGATAAAAACAATGTTGAAAAGTTACCTTCACGATATTTTTTAATTTTCTTAAAATTTTACTACTTAAAGAGATACATTTGACTATATTAACCATTATGTTTAATTTTAGATTTTATAAATATATATTTTTAATAATACTCAGACATATGCATAAGGTACATAAACTGTTAAATCTATGTGGACATTAAAATACCTATGGCATTCATAGGTGGATTGCTAATTTTATGGTACCTTTTTAAGTATAGAATAATGAACCATTGAGTAATTCTATATATTTCTACTTTAGTTTGATTAGTGTATTTAAATAAATTTTCTAATGCACTTCTAGTGTAAAATGGTTCACACATATAACTGAATGTGTATTCAACACATGTAACAGTTAAAGTAACTAAGAATAAAAAAAAAACACTGAAAGTTGAAAATGGATTTATACACAACTTTTGTTTAATAAAGTGATGATTTTTTATAAAATTATTTCTGTGTTTTCCCATTAGCCACCCTGATGGGTAGTTATGAGTGCAGCATGACCCTTGCCATTTGTCAGAAGGTCATTTCATTAACAAAGATATTTCAGGTGTTTCATGTGTGTTAATTTCCCATGTAATGTTTTTGGCATGACTGGAATATATTGATTCTGAACAAAAGATTTCCTATGCATGTGGGAAAGCTTAAAGGGCATCTTTTGTGCTCAATTATGAGTAGACAAATTGATTTCAGCAAAAGCCATTAAAAATGGAATGAAAGTCTTTGGGCAATGCTGTAAACATAGAAGGCAGTTGCTAAATGCTTTTGAAAACTGACACCCACGCACACAAAAAAAACACACTTTGAAGTTTTAAATAAATAAAAGCTGACTGTCACCATAGGTATGTAACTTTGTTTCTTACTCCTGCAGTGAAATATACTTGAAGAACAGTACTTAACTACCAGCTGGGATTCTATGTGGGGTTCTGTTCTGAACTTAGGGCTTCCTCAGTCATTATGAGTGATACAAAACCAAGAGAAGATATTGAATTATTGATTGAGTTCTAAAATGTGTGGGTTTGTCTAGGCCACCAGGCAAAGTCTAAGGTATGCGGTACTTTTATGTGAAGCAAACTGGCTGTAGCTCTAAAACTAGAACTCAGATGTCCTGATTCCTGTTCCTTCTAGACCATCATACCCTGACTTCTAGATGGCTTATGTCATAGTTGTTCCAATACACTGGTGAGGAGACTGTTTCAAACTAAGTCTTGGTTCTAAGGACATGGGCTGGAGTAATTATGGTTGCTATTCAGTTTATTGGTGCATGTGTAAGTGTGTATATGAGGCTGAAACAACTAGCAAAACCTTTCATTAGAACTAAATCTCCACCTGAGATTAAACCCAAAGATCAAATTCATTGTTCTAAAGGAACTCATGCTGATTGTGAAAGAGAATGTTCACATCCAAAATTAATTATAAGGATAGGAAAAGACATGATAAAATTAAAAGAGATTTGATTTAATTGACATTACATTTACTAACTTAACTTCATCATAAATTCATTAAAAAGATAGGTTATTCTTGGCAGGTTGTATATTAACATGATTTATTATTGAAGTTGGCCCCACTCAGAATGTGAACACCCAAGCCAGTGATAGGAAGAAATTTCAGCGTACTTAGAATTAGTTATGATGTTTGTATTATTTAGTTGATAATAAATGATGAACTTCCACAGGAAATTAAAAATGTTTTATTTTAATCAATAGTTTTAAAAGTTCTTTGCAATTCCTTTTTAAAAAAATCTTATGGTAAAAAAAAATCAACATTTTGTTTATATGTGTTTAAACCTAACTGTACAGTTGCAACATTTCTCAGGTTTTATTTCATTTTTCTCCCTTTTTAAAGCATAAGAAATTTCATGACGGTTTCAGTCTATGGATAACATGATACATATGTACTGAATGATGTTAATACATTTTTTTCTTTCTTTCTAAGTAATTATAGGTATTATTTGGCTCAATGTAAAGTACCATAGCTTATCTATAACTAATATCCAATGTCTCATTACATCTCTGAACTTAGAAAATTTCTGTTGAATTTGAGTTGAGTGTAGATGAGTCCAGGAAATGACTTGAAGTTCTATTCAAAATATTTTGTGCTTTTCTGCTTGAGCCAACCAGGCCACGAAAGAACAAGCGGAGAAGGAATGTGGTTAACTCATAGTAATGTTGGAACACATTTTTCTGTGGCCTTTCACCCTGGTAACTTCTAGGCCCAGCTGGAACTGGGAGATATCCCTTCTCAGATAGTCTAGTTTCTAAAGTTGAAACTCTAATTCCAAAAGAGAATTAACCACAAAATTTCAAATCACCCCCAAAAGATGTGGTTTAGAAATAGTTCATGGGAGAGGTCAAGGACTGTATTATTTTTATTTTGTTATCATTAGTTTGGCTATCCGCTATTCACACGATTTTTTTTTTTTACAGAAATTGCAACTTTTTGAAAGGCAGATAACATGCTCCATCAAAAAGGAGAAATACACCATTTCCAAAAATAAACAGTCACTTTCCCCTTAAGCCATTGGGTTTTATGAAAGGAAGTGCTAGAAAGTATGGTTCATTTTAAGGAAATTGAAAATGTTTGACATATAATTTTCTGTCAAGATAAAGCATTCCTCTCATTAAAGGGAACAAGTGCTCACTGTTGGGTTCAGCAGATGACTTCTGCTTTTCTTTCTTTTTTTTTTCCTACCTAATATTAAATTGTGCATTTCACGTAGTCGGTGAGAAATCAAATGTTTTACTCAGTCAATGAAAATAATATTTTCTATTTTTATCAAGGTTTATATGAGTGACATTTAAAAGTTTTAATTTCCTCTCATTGCTTGTGATGTTTTTAGAGTCATTCTTAACTCAAGGGACTTGCAGGAGTTCAAACTATCTTATCCATTAACTGAATGGTTTACTTCACAAACTCAATAGACACTGCACAGGAGGTAAATTCTTTTCAGATGGTAGAATTATTCTGTGAACAGAGCCAAACGTCTCCTCAGCACTGGGAAGGAAGCACATGCCTCATTTCCCCTTTTCAGAAGGCCAGAGGACCGAAAATAATGATCAAACGTTCCATACCACTGCAATCAGCCTCCGGGAAAGACACTTTCAACTTAAAAATTTGTAGTATCAGTCATTATGTCTCTCATATGATGTGAAAGAAGTTTTAAAATAAATTTCATGAGAAGTTCCTTATGATCTGAAATTTGAACTTCAGCATAGGGAATGAAGTATATAAACATAGTCATGTCTCAGCATCTATTTTTAAGTTTCTTTAGTCTTGGTTTCTCTCTATACAAAACTGTTATCTGTCCTTTCACATTCAAGTTTCTATGATGTGGGTAGACAACATTTTCTGCTTTTACTTCTGATTCATCCTTGTCTTCAACCTGCACAACCAAGCTATACACTTTACCGAAATTCTTCCCACAGAAGGTCACATCTCAGTTCCAAAATTCACTTTTAAGTCTGTTTTTTAACACGGACTTTCTGCTTATTTGCCACTGAAATAAGACCTTTTGTGACAGATTTTTTTCTCCCTGTCATACAATAATCACTACTAATTTTTCTCCTTAATTCTATTTCTTTTTGATCTCCTTTTTAAAAAAATTTTTGTTTTTAGTTTCAAGTATACTACATTGGTTAGACATTTATATAGTTTATAAACTGATCCCCCTAATTACTCTTTCTCTCCTGTGGTTCTTCATTTAGCCATTACATTAATGCTGACTGCATTCCTTGTGCCATGCTCCACATCCTTGTGACCATCTATCAACTACTAATTTGTACTTCTTTAACCCTTCACCTTGTCTCTTAAAGCACTCCCATATATTTCTGCCTTTATTTTACATTCTTATTATTTTAATGGGTTCATAATCTTAGCATGTAAATTCTCTGAAATTGTACATAAACTTATGCCTGGATATTTGCGCTAAGTGGAAAAGAAAGTTGGCTATTTTTTATCGAATTCTCAAATGGCTCTATAATCCCTAACCCTGCCCGCCAGATGATTGAGTCATTGCTTTATACACACTGTCATTGATTCATTTCTTCCATGGCTTTACTACACATATCCACTGAGGACACTATAATTTATGTGGTCATCGAGATTTTGCTCCTGAATTTCAGATTCTTTTTCTGAAAATGTAGATTTTAATTGTCTCACAGACACCACAGTCAACATAACTCAAACTAAACTCATTATCTTTCCCCATTAAATCTGTTTCTCTTCATATATTGATGATTTTTAGGGAATGTTGTCAATATCCCCTTAGTTTCTCAACCCCCCCAAAATTGTAAGTTATATTCTATTCTAATACTAACAAATTAGTATTTTTTATTATTTCTAATTCTTTGTTCAAAAAATTTCCCCTTTATCTGCCTTTCCATGCTTCCCTGTATGATCCTGGTCTCATTATTTCTCTTCAAGGAGATCTGTCTGAGAATCTGATGAAAACCACTATCCGCCCTATCTTTCGTCTCCATCATAGCACAGTGGATAATGTACAGATTCTAAAACGAGACTCTCTGGGCTCAAATCTCAGCTTGTTTACTTCTTAACAGTGTAATATTTAGAAATTATTTACCTTTCTGTGCTTAGTTTCTTAATGTGTTATTTAAAGTTAGTAAAAGCATCTAGCTTATAAAGTTGTTACTAAAATTAAATGAGTTAATATACCCAAGGGCTCAAAAGATCGGCTTGTACTCTCTATTTTTTAATACTTTAAAAATAGCAAAAACACCCACTTGGTCCCTCTGTTTCCAGCTTGTCAACTTTTCAATACATTCTTCTTACATTATGACTGAGAAAATTTTTCTACAATGCACATGTCATCATTGTCTTTATATATTTACAATGAGTCTTTATTGCTGTCAGGAAGAGAAAAGAAAAAAAAAAAGCAGCTTCCTCGATCTCTCTTAGTGTACTTCCCTATTTCAACTTTTACTGTTATCCTTTCTTTGATTCTGAGATTTAGGCTATATACCTCCCAACACCCACTCTACTCCTGTGACTCCTGGCAATTTTATATGTTGTTTCAGCTCTGAGTATCCTGTATTTTCTTAATTTTGAAGACTTAGTCATTATCTCCCCAATAAAACCATCCTGCCTACATTTTAATCCTGAATCAACCTTTTCCAACTCTGTAACCTTGGGCAAACTACTCAAGTTCCCTGTGGAATTTTAAAATTGGGCCAACCATAGTAGTTTCCTCATACTTTTGTTGTGAAGACTAAGTAAATAAATACACATAAAGCTTAAGCAATGCCTGAATCATAAGAATTCAACAAAAATCTCAAGACTCTTTAGATGCTGGATTTTGCCCTCATCCTTCTGTCTTTGCCACGATTTTAATGTTTCTCTGGTGTCTTTTGCTTATGTCCTGTTACCCTGGCCTCACTCCTAGCAAACGGTTATGAAATACAACTATTTGTTTACCTTTCTCCCCATCAAACTAGTTTCCTTGAATCCAAAGACTGAATTACATCTTCTCTCTTCCCAGTGTTCTCAACAGTATCTAGCATATTATAGGAACTCAGAAAATATTTGACAAATAAAAATAGATGAATACTCTTATCCCCAGAAGGGAATCTGAAACAGAACAGTTGTATAATTTTGTTTTGAATTAACAAATTTATGAATCATATTTTGGTACAAAAGGAGTATGATCCAAACTGATTTGGACAGTAAGACAATATGCCAGGTAATTTTATGATGGAGTCTAAATACATTTTTTTTTCTTTTTTCATGCTTTGCTAATAATTAAATTTATGATCACATAGTATGACATTTGCCTTGTGTGTGTTCAATGTAGGTGATGATGTTTTAATTATTTCTGAACATAGATGACTGGTGAATAGTTGATAGTCGTTATACCCCTCCTTTTCCTCCTCCAAAGAAGTCTAAACCTTGTTTTCATGTCATTATCAATGTAGACTATTTAATTCCCACATTAACTGTGAAGTGCCAAAAGCATGAAGCAATCAGCTAAGCTTTGACACTATGATAACACTGAGGGCAATATTTCTTTAGTGGATAATGTTTCTAAGAATAAATGTGACCAAATGTTTGTAGTCAAAGTTTAGAAAAAAAGAAATGCATTACCCAAAGTCTCACAAAGCAGACACAATTTAGTTTTGTCTATTTGGAGCAAGAAGGAGGTTTGGTAAATTATTTTAGAAAAAGTGTATCTTAATTGTACTTAGGTTAAATGTATCTCATGACATAGATGTTTTGGTAAGAAAAATTCTGTGAAACTAAAAAATACTCCCTGCATGCAAAAATAGATTTATAGTTCCTGGATTGAACACATGTTTGGGGAAAGGATAAGTTTCTAGCCAACACTTCCTAGGAATGCTTTTATCATATAATTTTAGTGAGTTATAAGCACTTCAGCAAGCATAAAAATAGAAATAACTACAATTTTTGAGCATTTATAGTCATGCTCACTTAATGATAGGGATTTGTGAGAAATGAGTCCTTAGGAGATTTCATCATTGTGTGAACATCAGAGAGTGCACCTGCACAAGCCTAGATGGTACAGCCTATTTTTCCCAGGTTACACACTGTAATAGCATGTTACTTTAATGAATACCATAAAATTATAACACATTGTAAGTATTCATGTATCTAAACATAGAAAAGGTACAGTAAAAATATGGTATAAAATATTTAAAACAATATACCTGCATAGGGAACTTACCATGAGTGGAGCTTACAGGACTGGAAGTTTTTCTGGGTGAGTCATGTGAAGGCATAGGACCTTACTGTCCACTATTGTAGACTTTATAAACACTGTAAATTTAGGCTACACTAAATTTATAAAAAATATTTTTCCTTCTTCAATAATAAATTAACCTTAATTTATTGTAACTTTTTTACTTTATAAACTTTTAAATTTTTCTTAACTTTTCAACTCTTTTTGTAGTAACGCTTAGCTAAAAACACAAACACATTGTATAACTGCACAAAAATATTTTCTTTATATTATTATTCTATAAGCTTTTTTTCTATTTTTAAAGTTTTTTTATATTTAAAAATTTTTTTTTGTTAAAAACCAAGAAACAAGCACACTTAGGTCTACACAAGGTCAGGGTCATCAATATCACTGTCTTCCACCGCCACATCTTCTCTCACTGGAAGATCTTCAAAGTCAATAACAGGCATGGAGCTGTCATCTGTAATAACAATGCCTTCTTCTGGAACATTTCCTGAAGGAACTGTCTAAGGCTCTTTTTGAGGAGGTGTTACTCTTTTCAGAAATATGTCCAAGGTTGATTGCTTGATTTGTTTCTCATTTTCATCATAGGTTTGCTTCTAAACAGGTAATGCACCATAAATATTCCTACCTATTAATAAAAACATCTTGGTGTTGGAGTCCATTTTTTTCACATTTTTTAAGAAGCTTGTCAAGGTAGGCAAAAGCTTCTGCTAAAACCTTCACTGAATTTTCTTGGGGGTTCTTCTTTATCTTCTCTCATAGTTTACTTTTTTCTCAGCTATGTGTTTCTGTTCCAGTTCCACCAGCTCCTCTTGGTCAATTTCTCAGAGCCACCTCTAGGAGCTCCTCAATGTTATCCTCATCCATACCTAAGTTAAAGTGTTTACCATCTCAATCACAGCCTTATTGATTTTTGCAACCTCCTCATCTGTGGCAAATCCTTTGAAGTCATGGACAAACTTTTTGAGTGTCTTCTTCCAGGTGCCATTCATACACTCTTTGGTGACACCACCCCAAGCCTAAGTAAGTTTCTTGATACAGTCATAGATGTAGTAATCTGTCTTCTCAGTGTCTTCCTCAGTTGCAGCAATAGCCTGGGCAAAAGATCTTCTCATCTAGTGGTCCTTCAAAGCTGCTATAACTTCTTGATCCATTGGTTGGATCAAAGAGGTGGTGTTTAGAGGGAGAAAAACCACTTTGATATTGAGATAAGGATCATCAATAAAAGGAGACTATCAAGAAGCATTATCAACAGCACAATCTTGAAGAGTATGTTATTCTCCAAGTAATACTCCTCCATTTCTCTGGAATACCAATTCAGGAGGACATTTTGCAAGAGGAACTGAGTTATCTGTGACTTCTTATTGCTCCTGTAGTACCCCAGCAGTGTGTGCTTATTGATATACTTGAAGGCCTGGGGTTCTCACTGTGCTTAATTACAAAGGGTATCAATTTGTAGCCTGCAACATTGCCCCCAAGCAAGATTTTATCCTGTCCTTAGAAGCCTTGAAACCTGGCATTGACTTGCCCTTATAGATGAAGGTCCTTTCAGACATCCATTTTCAGAATAGGGAAATTTCATCCATATCGAATATATGCTCTGGCAAGTAATTTTCCTCCACAATTAGCTTATCTGGGATTCCCAAACATTCTTCAGCTGCTTTCACATTTCACTCATAGACTCACCACTTACTTTCACATTATGTAACGAATAACAAGTCTTGAATTGTTTAAACTACCCAGAGCTAGCAAAAAATTCAATATCATAGTCAGCTCCACCCTTTTCTTTGAACAAACTTTTTGCTTTGGCCATGATCATCATGGTGCTTAAAGAGATACACTTCTGTGTCTGGTTTTCAACCTGGGCCATTAGAAGTTTCCCCATGTCTAATGTAGGCCTTTCTTGAATTTTTGTTAGTCTTATTGCCTTCAGTGAAGCAGATCCTTCTTTAGCTTCTATCACTTTGTTCTCATCCTTCAAGATTGTAGCTATGATGGAATGTGACATGTCTGACTGGTGATCAATGACCATCACCAATTTTCTACCTTTGTAATCCATATTCACTTTTAATTTCATTTCTATGTAAATCACTCACTGTGGCCTCTTACTGGCAACATTGGCAGTAGATTTTGTATGCTTACAGGCTATGATGAACAAAAGGACACTAGATTAAATCAAGCACAAAATAAAATGATGCAATCAAGAGACTAACTATGAGATGTATGAGGTTGCTGTCACAGTTTACTCTTTTACAGTAGCAAAACTTTTTTTTATAAGTAGAAAGAGTATACTCTAAAATAATGATAAAAGTATAGTATTATAAACACATAAACTAGCAATATGGTAATTTATTACAATTATTAAATATCATGTACTATACATAATTGTACATGTTTTACATAACTGGCAGCACAGTAGGTTTGTTTACACCAGCATCACCACAAACACATGAGTAACGTGTTGCGCTTTGACAATGCGATAGCTATGATGCCATTAAGCAACAGGAATTTTTCAGGTCCATTATAATCTGATAGGATATCCTTCATAAATACGGTCCATTGTTGAAATGTCCCTGAGCATCACATAACTGAGGCACTATTTATGGATAGATGGTGTTTACACAAACCTCTTTTGGTTACTATGAACTCAATGGTTATGTATTGTCATCCCATTTTAGAGATATAAAAACTGAGACTAAAAGAAGGTGCTCGGATTACAATAAGCAGACACTCTAAAGCAGCAGTCTCCAACCTTTTTGGCACCAGGGACCAGTGCTCCTATGAGAATCTAAGGCCTGATTATCTGAGGTGGAGCTGAGGTGGTGATGCTAGACTGGGGAGCGGCTGCAAATACAGATGAAGCTTTGCTGGTTCACCTACCACTCACCTGCTATGTGGCTGGTTCTTAACAGGTCACGGACTGGTACTGGCCCGGGGTTTGGGGATCCCTGCTCTAGAGAATTGTATTCAGACATTTTGCATGAAAGACATTTTACTTATAGATAACTCTTAACAAATTTGTATTTAACTGAATCTCATCACTTGGAGAGGAAGAAACTAAAGTTTAATAAGTTAACTGTGTCATGTGCTCATTGTTTTTACATGCATCATTTAATTTAATCCTTTATTTATTACTGTGAAGTAGACCAATTATATTTACTTTATAAATGATGAAAGAGCTTCATAAAGGTTAAATTAGTTGCCAATGACAGAAAAAATAAAAATAAAAAAAATTTTCTTGCCTTGTATTACATTCAGGTGGTCTCTATAAATAACTGAGTAAAATTAGAACTAGGGGACCCTTAAGGTTAATTGAAATTTTTGACTTTTTGGATTACAACACAGTTCATGATGTTCTTGAAAAAATTTTCAGAAGACTACTCCTTGAGTTTTTAAAATATACATTTTTTTTGGAAAATTTATGCATTTATTGCTTTAGGCATACTTATATATATTTAAATTTAAAAGTAGAATATTTACATATAATCCTTATATAAATAATAAATTCATTTGATAAGCGAATTTTGGGTCATAAAAGTAGGAAAAAGTTTTACTTATGTATTTTAGAATTAGAATGAAATAAAAGTTAATTTTAGTAACTGATATTTAGCCAGTATTATGTTGTTAATCATTTAAAATTTTAAATTTACCATTGCTAAAGATGATGGTGTCAGTGAAAATGAAAATATACAAAGAATTAGAATCTTGCTGGAAACTTTAGTGAAAGCCACTTTTAATTTTTGTGTCTCTCGTGAGTCCTTAAATGACCAAATACTTAGAATACCTTACTGTGGAATTACAGAAAATAAAAAGGTTAACAGGAAGCAAATAAAATCTATGGTTATGAGAGCACAGAAGCCATTGAAAAATAGGGCTAAAGGCTTATATTAGGATCATAGGTCCTACAGTTAAATCAGGATTGATTTTAAGCTAGTATCATTAAAAGGAAAATAAATACCTAGAGGCCTGAAGTATGAGACAATTTCTGTCTCTAGCATTATTATTTTTTAACATGTTATATTATAGAATACACAGTTATTTTTCTCATACCCTGATTGAATGTTATGGGTAGCATCTATCAAAAGTGCCACTGTAATTGTTTAATAAATGTTTCTCAAATTGAACAGATGTTTGGTTGCCTGATGTTGCATCCAAACTCAAAACCTAGCCAGGAATTTTATTTTTGAAGTCATCCCACAGTTTCTAAAAGTTTAAAGACACATTCATTAGACCAATACATAGAAAAGAAGTGAAATTATGATAAGTAGGCAGACATATGAGCTCTGTGAGAATCACCAGGGCTTGATATTTCTAAAATCAGGAAAAAAAAAAAAAAACAGAACTACTTAACTCCATGTGCTTTACGTCTCAGGATGATAAGAAAAATATGTTTTCAATCTTTGCCCAAATGTATTTAGTTCAATATGAGAATAGATATGTCTCATATTAATACTTAATTTCTGAATACTCATGAGCTCTATTAAAATTCTCTGGCAAAATCCTACCAATATTTCCTTCCAGTAGACTCTAACTCAGGTTTTGGCAGGCTCTGACTGATTAGCAGGTTTTTTCTTCCCAATCACATTTCTGAGCACACCCAAATAGAGCCCTGGGAACTCACTGTTTAAAAAAATACTCTTTACAAAGAATATTACAAAGCTTGTTTAGACATATAAAGGAGGTATAACTCAAGGTAATGGAGTGTAATTGAGAAATGGGAAATGTCTTCAAAACAAGATCACTTAATATAGAGTTAACCTCTATATTCATATCTATACATGAAAGTATGGAATTGAGCTAATTTTTCATATAGTTCAAGTCCACTATTAAATTAAAGGAGCCGCAACTATATATTGCATATGTACACTGAACCATTACATGAATGGTCCCATAAGCCACATCATAACTTTCAGATGTAAGTGGTGTTCTCTTTCACTTATCACCGTTTACCATTCCATCTTCATGCAGAGATGGTTGACAAGCAGGCAGAACTATAGCAGATGACCTTAAGCTATAAACTTTGAAGAGCTCTCCTGAGGCTCAGGAGTTCTGCTTGAAGCAAATAAGTACACACAGAGGCACTCATTCAATAATTCTTGGGTAGACAGAAGGACGTAGATGGATGTCTTCTAAAGAGACACAGGCCTGCAATATTTCCAATGGTTTAATACTTCTTTATATTCTAATGATATTAAACATTTATATTTCCACTGTCACAAAGACACCCCAGAATAAATATACCTAGATACCTTGGTTATGTCTCCACACAGAACTGAACATAAATGATAAAAGACTTTATAAAGTTTGAGTCTTAATAAACTCTTAATCAAGACTTTTAATAACAAAAATGCTTTCCCCCTCATTAAAGTTATCGAGAACATCTATTATCTCCTTTTCTCTGTAGGAAAATCTTCCCTCTCCCTCCTCTACAAAAGGAACAATTAATACTAATTTTAAAATGAGAACCCTCTTGAAACTCTGTCACTCTAAACTAATTTTAACACTGGCTGATTTCAGTCCTATATAATTAAGTGTCTAACATCGTAACAGCAAATATTTGTCTATAATTGTATCATAAGTTATATCTAAGGCTAAATAAACCAAGAAAGAAAGAAAAAAGTAGGTTTATTTTAGAAAGATATTATAAATTCACAAATTCAATCTTATGAATATATGCTCTGGAGTTAAAAATCTGAGAAAATTTTCATTGCAAATTTCATGAGATGCTTCTAAGAATAAAGCTCTTTTGCTGCTTTTATACAGCAATCAATGCAACATAGAAAGTTATATTGAATATTTTATTGCTCTGTATTAAATAAAATATTTACTATCCCAAAGTGAGAAAGAAATTCTTACCACCTTCTTTAGTGCAAAGGTTGACGAGGTTGTGTACTGTGTCCATCAGCTCCAGCTGTTGCTTCTGAAGGACACTGTTGTTGGTGGTGGCTCTGTTCAACTGCTTCTCTAGTTCCTGAATTATGTATGTTTGACGAGTAACCAAGCCTTGAAGATTCTCTTTCTCTTCCTTTAAGGCATCCAACTCTTCCTTGTGTTTTCCCTCCATTTCTAAGATTTTATGTTCTAATAAACTACAAGGAAATAAAGTTAAGATTTAGTTTTAGAATGCTATACAAAAAAAAGGGATTTAACAATTTTCTGAGCTTATTTAAAGTTAGAAATTTTCATTAGATATTTCACCAAAGAAATATTTTATAAGTAAGAAATTAAGAAAAAAATATATGTACATATATAAATATGTATATAGAGTTACATATATAACACATCAAATGAAGAAATATCAAACCATTTGTCAGAGTAATGTTTGTTTCCTAAGTATAATTTATATCCTGAGGTGTACCTTATATCCAGGGTAGCTGACCTGGACCCATACAATTACAATCTGAAGAAGTTATAGTATAAATTTTATTAAGAAAATAGGTCCAATAAGAAATAAAATATTTCAGGAAAAAAATTTGAGCAAAATATAGAAACTATTTTTTATCTACTTTGTTCATTTGGGATTCTCAAAATATTAACAGTGATTAAATTTCACAGTAGGTCTGTGGATTCAAGGAATAATATATCAATGCAGAAAGCACAGGACCAGAAAATAAGCTATGTGAAATCACAATTAGGTTTCTCAGGATTTTTGATATCATAAACAATAGCCTACTTTATCTCTAAGCTAAAAGAGATAAAGCTTCAAAATTTGAGGCCTACCCACAAATTCCCAAACCACTGCATAAATGGTTCCAAAAAGAAAGACCACAGGCTGGTGTTGTGGTCTTATAAAAGTACTTGAGTTGCTTTGCTCAGGATGATACAGTCTTCAGCTGAGAACCTTTTTTCTCTCAGAACTCTTCAAAGGATACTCCCCTTGCATATCACACATTAATGATAATAGTTAATGCAGAGGCAGTCTTGGATCCTAGCAACAGACTGGAAATAAAAAGCATTTACATTTTATAAAGTGTACAATGTATTAGTATTCCTCAGAGGAAAGCCTTATTCAGTTTTCTCAGTTCCCTTTTCAGAAGGTTCAACCAGTCCTTAGTTTACAAGGTGTTATTCAAATGTAACACACCATACCGGGCACTTAATTTACCTTGGAGAAATGTAGTACTGAATCATTTCTATAAGTTTTCATACAATAAGACACTAGGGAGTTTTAAAATGCAATACTTAAATCATAAAACAGAGCACATTTGAAGAGCCAAATTTTCCAAATCCATGTACTAGGAGATGAGCTGAAATATGATTGTCTTTTACATGGATTAAGAAGTATGAAAAGAACTGCTCAGGGGCATTTCAGATCTTTGCCATCAAACCTGTCCTTTGAGAGAATGTGGCCCAGAATATGGCAGGAAAGTTGCCCGTTGAACCAAGCCTGAAAACACACTAGGATGCTTCTGTGTATAAGACCCTATTCATTTACAACACCTTTGTAACATGCCCAGATTCACATATGAAAATTTTACATTAAGACCTGTTAGGGGCACTTGCATGGCTCTAAAGGATAAGAAAAGTCATGCTTCTATTTTGAGTTGCTTTTCTCCTACAGAACACCAACAGTGAAAGAGCTTTGCCCTGGCTAATCCTAAGCAAATTCAATTAGGACTGATCTTGGGTATAGTTACTCGGGGATAATGTGATGGTCATTGATATTTTTAAAATGTTTTTTGGAAATAAAAAACTTAGGCCAGGAAGTCATTGTAAGATGAAAGACAGTATCTCTAAGGAATAAGTACAATTCATAGTCTTAGTATTTTCTTCTGTGCTAATAACTTGCTATTAGAGAACCTGGCGGTTAAAAAACAAACAAAACAAAACAAAACAAAAAAAACCTTGCTCTGTTGGTTAAAAAGTTCATCCCACCCACTGGTTGAGTGATTATTGTACCTCTGTGGATGTCAGAGGAGGTTTTCTTTGTGCCCATTAATTTTTGGCCTTCAGATCTGAGAATTAACCACAACCAGTCCTTAGAGCATTCTGTTTACTCTTTATTATTTTTGTTTCTCCTAGGATAATGATCAGATGCAAGACACCCATAAATATAGAGCCAGTTGACTCATGAGAAAATTGTCTTTTAAATTTATAAAAGTTTAGTGTACTACCAAGAAACTTAAAATTAACTATTAAAATAACAATAATTTAAAGATAAAAATTTGGATGTTTCACTCATATAATACTAGATAAAAATTCTGAATGACCATTTTGTTCCTGAAATAAAATGAGCATTGGCCTTACAGTTTTCCTAATCAGTAGATAACATTATGGTTTGGAAAATATCACACTATAGTTATAAAACTTGTATTTATTACTTGCTAAGTGCTAACACAGCTCACAGCACTATGTAAAATATAAAATGACATTACTCCTACTCTAAGGATTTATTTTTAGAGAGAAAAACTCAAAACAATTGCAACTATAAGAAACATGTTTCAGACATAATACTTAAAAAAATTTTTTTTTGCATCAGTGTTTTTCATTTTCTACTTTTGATGTATTTCTTATTCAAGAATATATATATATACTTAAAGATGGTCACTATCTAAAATGTCAATAAAGGAGGGTTTTTTTTTTGTTTAGTTTTTGTTTTCTTTTGTTTTTCAGGATAATTTAAAAAGAGCTTAGAATAGAAAGTTGATCAGAGGAGTCCTGGTGCCAAAGAAAATAATTCTGGACACTGGCTGGTGGAAGAAAAGGCCTGCATTTCCTAAAGAAAACGATATATACATTTACCATCTTGGAAAGGACTATAATTTTCATAATTCACCACATTAATGCACCATGCTACCAGGTATCAGAAGATATCAATAGAGCCTATCACCTTGAAACAGATATTCATATAAAGAAGGGACAGTTCACAGAAGAATCCTGCTCTGCACCACAGACATCTCACAGGATTTCAAATGAGATATATACATAAAAAATAATGTGCATGAATACTGCAAGCAAACTGGAAACCATTTGTTTCTCAAATGGCAGGTTTTACCAGTCAATTATCTCTTCCAGTCATTTTCTCATCTCATTTCTTCACTTTGAATTCCTTTAATAACTTACGTACTCCAGAAATTCTCTACTAACTTTATATTAGATATATCCTTTGTTCTAATAACTTTTTACATTTCTTCAGGCAAGACTGATCTCTTCTTGACTTTTATTTTCTGTGACAGTGCTCATCCCTCCCTCCCATCTTCTTTTCATATTTTACTCCCAAGAAACTGTTCTCTTTTCTTTGATACTTCTGATTCATTGGTTACTATCTACTTGGGAAGTTAGTCCTTTCTCCTTACTGTCTCCAAACTGGTTTGAATCCAAAACTTTCTTGCCAGAAAACTTCATATGCTAGCTCTACTTATTAATCACATTGTTGTAATATACTATAGTTGTATAGCATTTTATCTCTTATCTCCTTTGATTCTTAAAGCAATATGGTGAGATAGACTAAGTAGATATAACAAACCTGGTTTGTAGGTAAGAATCTAAATATCTTGTCCAAGATTGTGCACATATTGTGTCTTCTAACTCATCAGACTAGAAATCTGCCCATGATATCCCTGTGCTGTGAAAACTAGATTAGAGTCTCCTCTCTTTGATTTAGTAAAATATAATTTCTACCTTTTTCCACCCATTTACTTTTATCAGGAATTGGACATCACTTTCACATCTCCTTAGTATTTGCTGCTCTCCATCTGTTTATTTTGGGGACTTGTATTTCACAGTATTTCAACCTATTCATCTTTTATATGTATAAAAGACAAATTTCTATTTAATCTTAACTGACATTTTCTTAAGCACCATTCAGCCTTAACCACTCTGTCATGACATTTAATTTTCTTACTCAATATATTGATTGTATCCCATTATCCTGAAACCTTTTATTGATTGGTTCTCTTATATTTTCTCTATTCAAGCCAGTTGGGAGAGGTCACCTCAGATAGGCACAAACACCTCTATAAATAAAGGTTGATATGAAGAACAATATTATAGCTCCAATGTCCTAAAATTAGATAGGCAAAGTAGTCCTACTGTCCTTGATTATTAACTTCAGTAACAAGTTTAGTTTAGGTTTAAATGCATAATCCAAAATCTGGGTGATAATTACTAACCCCATCACACTACTCTCTAAGTACATTCAGTATTTTTATTAGTTAAGAGTTCCATTGTCAAGTTTTTGAGAAGCCTGGATTAAATAAACAGTTTTTATTATGACATAACTTTTTAAATTAGTGTTCCATAGAACAACAATTTATGAAACTGTGCACGTAAATCTTAATATACAAATTGAGCTAGAAATCCAAAGACTGAGTTTCTCACAGGATTTACAGTATTTCCTGTTTCCCATCTTTCTGGAAACACTTTGAGAAAAGACATACATAGAACTTTGGCATTTAACTGCTAGTGTGAGGCAGAGGTGCACTTAAATGAAGAATAAAATAAACAAAACAATCTAGGCCTTGAACCTCAGTAAAAGGTTCTAAATTGAGTATATAGAAAACCTTATTGGAAGTTTTGGTTAACTTTACCCCCTTCATTTCCATAGTCTGCCTCCTCCAAGATATCTTATTGGAAATATTTCAAGTCATTGAACACATCTTGAAACTTTCACAGAAAAAGCTCTCCCTTTTAAATTGTTTCCCACAATTGAGTTCTTAACATAGCAGCCAGAGGTGACAGTTGCCTAAGCTCTTAAACAAGGAGGAAGATATTGAAACTGTAGAAATCTTATTTTTATCTGTCTGAACTTACTTACAGATGTTTCAATTTTTACTTTTATTTTTAATATATAAGGTGTCAATTTGTGTTGAAAATATGGATTTTAAAGAGTGATATATAAAATTTTCCCATGCAAACAAGGGTATAGTAAGTTCAGTATAAATTTATACTTTAAGTTTATAATTGTACAGAGTAAATTTTCTCTCGAAATTTGAGCTTAATTTTTGTAGTTCAAATGAGGACAGAAGTATAGATTATTATAAGTAAACACTGGAAAATTAATGTTTTAAAGTTTGGGATAAATAAGAATAAGCTAAATATGCTATAGAAATCAGAAACCAAGGAGAAAAAAAAAGATACACTTCATGACATAAAAATGTAATATTTTGAGAAAAAATAGATTGAACAATAAATGACAGATTAGAGAAAATATTTGCAACATATATAAAAAAATCTTTTACTAAAGTGTTTATATGAATTAATGAAGCAAAGATAAACAATCTAATAGAAAATGAGAAATAAACATGAATAGATTAGTCATGGAAGAAGAAACGCAAAAGGTAAATAACATGAAAAGATGTACAAGCTAATTTCTCAGGTAGACAAAATTAATCAAATGAACAGCCAGGTTGGGTGAAATTAGAAAGCCCATTCTCCCACAAATGGGGAGAATGTAAAATTCAGAGATAATTTGTCAATATCTATACAAATGTTTAATAATCATATAAAAATTAGAACAAATTATAAATTATAGCATTTACAAGTGAGTTATATATGTATATAGTTAAATATATCCATAATAAATTGTTATAAAAAATAAACCCAATATTTAAAAAATAGTTATGATCTATACCACTCATATATATTATATAAATATCATATATCATATAAAAACTTTTTTTTATATAGCATATAAAAACTTCTGTGTGTGTGCAATTTTATGTGAGTATGTCTGCACACTATATACACATGTGTATCTTAGTATATTCATAGAAAAACTCTGAAAGAATAAGGCCAAACTGTTAATCGGTTGATGATGCTCTGTAGAGGGTGGTGTTGGTGGAGGTTATGAAATCAGAGAGACTTTAAATTTCAATTGCTACACTTCTATATAATCTAATGTTTAGATCAAGTTTATGTTATTTTGTATTAATCAGAGAGCTGCGGTAAATAGTCATGAACCTAGAATGATCTGGGAAGATGTTGTCTAGGGATTTAAAAGCTGGGCTGGATTCGTGAAACTCAAAATGTGAACTAATAACCTTGGGTGCCATGCAGTGGGCTTTTAGGGATGCACAATAGCAGTTGAAACACCATCTCTATTTTATTTATTTTTGTTAAGAACAATTAATATATTTGTGATATTTAATATAAACTGTAATTTGTATTTTCCATTAAAAAATTTTTCAGTCATGTGTGTTACTGTGTGTGTGTTTGTACATAGAAAATGACATTTGATAGGATAGATTTTCTGGGAAATTTACCAGTTCACCATTCATTCAACATTTAAAAAGCATTTAAAACTATATATACTATGTATAGAGAATTGTGCCTGGGAGCATGAAGATAAAGATAAACAAAACATAGTCTCTATTCACAGCCTAATAGCAGAGAGATAAACACACACATACACACATATTACAATGTAATGGAATAAGTGAAATAATGGGGGGAACAAGGTATAGTATTATCACATAAATTGTAATGAATAAGTCTGTTTGACAGAGTCAAGAGAAGAGTTCTTGGAGTGGGTAATATCTGCACTGCATTTTGAAGGGTAAGCAGAAATTTGTGAGTTAAGTAAAGAAGAACAAGGTATTCCAGACAAGTCCAACAACTATGTCTGAAATAATATCGTCTTCAAAGTGATACTAAAAATTAGCATAATTAATCATTAAATGTCAGACACTATTAGTACCTTATATGCATGAACTCTTTCTCACATCTATGTCATGCACTACTATGTTCATTATTACAAATTAAGAAATCGAAGTACAGAGAGTTTAAATAACATGCTCAGAGTCATACAAATAATATGTGGCAGAGTCAGTTAAAATAGGACCAAGGAAAAGTGAAACTTAGGCATTCTGGCCTCAGAATTCAAGCTCTTAGCTATCAGACCATACTTAATAAAATTTAAGAAGACTTGTAGAAATAAGGCTATAAAATTATAATGATCATGGACTGTGTTCTATGCTAAAGAACTTGAGCTTTCTTCAGTCACTTACAGAAAATCGTTAGGGGGTTGGGCAGATGCTGTCTAGATATTTAAAAGTTGAACTGAACACTGTGGGAGTACCTAAACAAAAGGGGAAAGTAATCTGACTTACATTTTATGAAGAAGTTACGGCAGAAGTCAAGATGATAGGTTTGAGAGGCATGAAGGTTTAAGGCACAGAGATCACTGCAAAGGCTGAGACAAGAATTAATGGGAGTTTGACCTAAGGCATAGTCAGTGGAAATAGAAAAAATAGGATACATTGGAAGAATATTTAGGAGATGGAATTGACAGCATCAATAGTCATTAGTGAGTTGTGGGAAATCAGGGAAAGGAAAGAATTAAGACTGCCCTTGGATTTTCAGTTTGATTCAGAATTTTGTTTTATTCTAATATCCTAAGGTTAACAAAATTTAAATTTAAAAAGTTGTATGCATTAAATTTATTTTTAAAAAGCATGAGAGAAAAAATATTATATTCAATCAGTGTCTATAGGTGTTCCATTACAATGCATAAAATATAGTATAAATTCAAACACCTTCCCTTGATCTCTTCTATATACAACTAATGTAATTCAACCTAATTTAATGCTAAAAGTTAGCAAGATTTTACTTTAATATTTTGTAAAGAACTTATCAAATGCAGGATAGCTTTAATTAACAAGACTATGATTTAACTTTTGATTTCTTTGGTCATATTAAGTATTAAATATCAGTACTTTATTATGCCATTATATACTTTGTAAGATATAATTTAGTATCTTGATTATATATATATTTCAATCACTTAAAATTAATTAACATGATAACTTCTCATAAACTCCAGCCAGAAGATAGATGAGGCTTGTCAAAGAAGTTTAGTGAATTCCCAAGGTAAATAAATAGTTTATATTTCCTACTCCAATATTAGGAGGAATAAATAATGATCTCTCTTGGAATAGGCCAAAAAACCTTGCCTATCCCTTTTCTCAAATTTATATTTGTTTGTATTAAGAGCATAATTTGACAACCACATCAATTAATCTTGAGTCTGTATCATGTTGGAACAATATTTTTACAATAATTTAGAAAGAATCATCATGCATTTAAACCCTATTTTTTCTATACACTAGCTGTTTAGTCAAGTGACTTGACCTCTGTGAACTTTGGTTTCCTTATATATAAAATGAAAATAATAATAGATACTTTGCAGAATTAGTTGGAGGATTAACAGTAAGTAGTGTATGTAAGGTACCTGGCACATATGTTCACCTAATATTAAATATCTAGACAGCAGATATCTAAATAATCATCACATGTGTAGTTTCATTTCACTCTGGATGGTCTTACAGAAGATTTCCCTAATCTTTACTCTGTATATTTAACACAAATATCAAGGAAGCCCAAGTGCTCCATCTTTGTATACATGAAATGTTGATTCTCTGCCCATATACTGTAGTGAGGCAAAAGAATGTCTTCTGGAATATTTTTTCACTCGGTTGTACTCCCACATTAGAAAAAGTTGAGATTAAGACAGAGATGAGACTGGTGTCTTAAGACCTGTTCAGTTAACCAAATCTTTAGAACAAAAAAATTTATTTACTTATTTGATTCAGCTGAAGAAATTTGCATTATGACATTTTTTCCCTGTTCACCTCTTTTCTATTGTTTTGAGAAAACGTGACAGGAAACATACTGGAGGAATATAAAAGAAGTTGACAACTACATATCACACTTTGTGGTCATATTAATCCCCTATGTGCAAGGTAAATATTAATGCTTCTCATTTTTTGGTTTCTTGGTTGTGCAATTTCAATTATATGGGCCAATTCCTAATCCCTTATTTCCAAGTGCTGTTTCCTGGAAATAAGAAACAAAACCAAGTTTTGAGATTAGGACAGCATCCAATAAGTGAAAAAAATCCTAGAGAAAACAAACTGAAAGCTTGTTGGAGTCACCTCCCGCTGGATTGTTAGGAAAACAAGTGGTAGAGCAAATATCGTTAATCCTGTTTCTGCTTTGTGCCTTTTGCCATTTAGGGGATAAAAAAGTGAATCAATCCATTTTCAACCTTACAAGTGATGCATTTAATTTGTCAGAATCTAAATCAGCAGGACCTCTCAGTGTGATTGTGTGGTATAATCCTGTTCATAAAATATTCCTCTTTGTTCTGCCAAAGAAGTGGTGGACCTTCCTAAGGGCCAGCTCACTGAATTGTCAGCGGAAGTCTCTTCATACTCAAAGCTGGTAAGTCACACACCCAGACACAACCACTGACATTCCTTAGAGAGGAAGCAAAGCTTAATTTAGATAATCCTCTTTGCAAAGTGTATTAGTTGATCCAAACCAGACCTGGCTGACTAAAAGGTATGTTGTTCCTACATTTCAGAATGCATCCATGTAGAAATAGCTTCTTTTTCATTTGGAGGATTAAGATCCATTTAAGGAATCAGTAGAGATGATCAATAAACAACGTTTTAATATATAAAACAGCTTCACATTTGACTTTGACTTTCTATCCACTTAAATGAGGGGTCCTTATTTTTTTGTTGCTCTAGAAAGTGTTTGGCAAAGTTCCGCTAATTCTATTTCACATATGAAAATAACAATAATAAGGGAAATATGAGGTATATCACAAAGGGGTACTTTTGGTTTGTATAGAGAGGTTCATGAAATAATATGCCTGGTTTAGGGATCCATAGTCCTCCATTCATATATTAGATCCTTCAACAGTAAGACACAGATAACTATAGATATATGGCAATGTCAAGACATACAGTAACTGAACCACATGTAAAGTAATGCCATGAATGAGGGACAAAAAATAAAAGGGTGAAAAGTAGGAGCAAAAGATACATGTTCTTTTAAAAAAGAATTTCAAATTAAAACATAAATCCCTGAATTTATTGTGAAATACTTATATTACTGGAAAGTGGAATTGTTATAATCTTGAAAAAATATTATTTGTAATAAATGATGTGATTCATATATTTAAGAAAACTCAAATTTTCCTTAGAAATTAGAATCCAATGAGGGAAAAAATTAATCAGCAGAAGACATCTATGTGCTTGGGATCAGGAATCAGAGTCCTCTGAAGTGCTGTGGAGCATGAATAAGCCTCCTCTGTCTGAGCTGCAGAAAAGCTCTTTTGAGAACTTGAACCTGAACCTGGCTTTACTGATAGAACAGAGAGAAGAACTTTTAAGCAGTTTTCCTTAAAAAAGAACATTCTACGTTGAGAATTCCATAGGAAGAAATAATACCAGTTGCCATATCAAGAACATGATGGAAATACAAAAAAATCCAAAATGATCTAGAATAAGATCTAGAAGAGAGAGAAGGAGAAACAAAAGAAAGACGAAGAGGAAGAAAGAGGAGGAGGAGGAAGAGGAGTAGGAGGAGGAGGAGTGAAGGAAAGAGGAAGTAGAATCAGAGACATTAAGAGATGAAGAGAGCCAAGAATAATGACACTTAAAGTTATTATAGTTAAGGATTAACCCTTTCAGGTCTCCCAGTTTTTGTATAGTATCCTGACAGCTAAAATGTCAGACATAGACCAAGAGATAACACATATCAGCAGGGGAAGTATTGAAGAATGTAAATTCATGATGACAACTTTTTAAAAGATAAATCATACATAGTCACATACTTAGTGATGGATTAAAAGTAATAGCTATAAAATAAAATACCATGCAGTTATTAAGAATGACATTAGAGGAATATTTATTGATTAGAAAAGATATCTATCTCTAAAGAAAGTAGGCTACAAAACAGTATGTACAGCATGACACAACTTTTTCTGAAAAGAAAAATTTTATATATAATAGATAGCAACATGTGCAGCTCTCAGTGTGATAGAATTTTGTTTTTTAATATTTTTTGTGTACTCTTGTCTTTTCTACAATAAATGTGGTATTTATACAATTATAAGACAACCTTAAAATGGCAAAATTGTCATTGTTTTAATTATTCATTCCTAGACAAAGCTTTCACAAAAGTATCTTGAAATATATCGCTATAAATGGAGTTCACTTCTACTGATAAAGTGTGGTGGGATCTTAAATGAAAGGATCATTGAAGTAAAGTATACCTGTTATGTGTATGTTTCTGGTTACTGTGAAACTGTA
Source organism: Macroglossus sobrinus (assembly GCA_004027375.1). Classification (NCBI taxonomy): domain Eukaryota; kingdom Metazoa; phylum Chordata; class Mammalia; order Chiroptera; family Pteropodidae; genus Macroglossus; species Macroglossus sobrinus. The sequence continues at coordinate 388,911 of PVKZ01000590.1, forward strand.
GTAGGATAAATGGTACTTTTCAACAAGATTTTCAATTTCAGAACATTTCACCATGAAACTAGTTCAGGGTCAAGTCCTGTCAAGTTTATTTAGTTATACAGTTTACCCCACAACACAGTACAAAAATAAATAAATGTAAAACTTAGAAATACAAGTCAGAGCTGAGTGACCTCTTTCAGACTTCAAGCCAATAGCCATGTTTATCTTCTTCATGTAAAATTTTAATTATAATTATTGTCATTAAGGTCTACTTTTATTGTGAAGTTGGGAAATCCTACTATGTTGCAGACAGTAACCAGAGACCATGTGTTAAAGTGGAAAGAGCAGGACTAGCAACAAAGAAACCTGTATTACATTCCCAGTTTTATCACTGGGAAAGTGTGTGACCTCAGATCACTCACTTCCAATGAGTTTACCCTTTCATCTGTAAAGTAAGAGGAGAACTAGCAGTCCTCTTAGATGCCTTCTTGGTTTGGAATATGATGAAAACTCTAGTTCCATCAACACAATAGTATTTAACTAGTTTCTAGTAACATGATGGGTTTTAACTCAATATAATGCATAGAAACCAAAACTTTTTCAAGCCATCTAAATATTCAGAAGAAATCACAGTTAAATATACACACTATACTTGTCCTACAGTGGTCAGGGTTTTAATCAAATTGTCCACCATGAATGCTATTGACTTCAAAATCATATAGTCTATGTCATACAAGCTCTCAAGATCTTTAAGTCTCATTTCACTTACCTGAGACCATTTATAGTTCATAAAACACAATTATAAAGCTAACCAAAGAAATATATTAGGTCTAAAGTAAATGGCTTTAAGTGGGGAAAAACAAACAAACAAACAACTTTTGAATCAACTTTACAGGCAAATAATTTTCTAGAAAAAAATAAATTTTGTTTCTTTCTAGTGCAAGATCTCTAATTCAACAATCTCGTAGCTCTGTACAAGCTTAAGAACAACCAGAGTGATCATTCAAATTACAGTTTCAGAGACTCTATTCTTTTCTCTGTTGCTGTAGATTTTGATTCTGCTGAAAACCGTCAAAATTTAGGGTCATCAAATTTAGTCATAGAATCAATTTCTTACAAATATGGTGGGATTTGAACTGAACATTAGATAAATTTGTGTTCGAAGGTATGTAAAATATTTGCCTTATAAAAGGCAAATATTTTGAGTGTAAACAAGAGTATTAATCTTATTATTAACATTTACTATTCACATTAAGCTCTCCTTTGTTTTTATATTCAAAATTAATTTGACCATATATATGGTCATATATATATATATATATATATATATATACACACACACACACACACACATATATATATTTTATATATATATACATATATGTATATATACATATATATTTTATATATATACATATATGTCTTTTATATATATGTATATATATACATATATACATATATATATATATTTGCAAACCACTTCAATCTTTTTTTTAAGAGTTGGCAAAGAGATATAGAATATAAATAAGTCATGCATAATTATTTTTGGAATACAACAATTTTCACCTGTTTTTCTCATGAATTTTTAGAATTTCATTTGTCTGTTGAAGAAGTTGCTTCTCTAGTTTGTATGTTGATAATGAATTCTCCAACAGTTGAATTTCAAGTCGAGAAGTTTGATTTAACACCTGAAGAAAAAAGACAAAAACATTTTAAATTTTCATCACAAGGAATGAAAACCATTATCTTGGGTTTTCTATTTAGCTATGTTTTTTTTTTAATTAATATTTCTTCCAGAATATTTGATTGAATGGTCTACATTCTATTCATTAATGTTTCTTAAATATTATATTCATTTGATATTGAGGTTGCAGTTGAATGAAAAACTGAGTTGTTAAATCCATTTTCATACTTAAATTTGTGTCTTGAATTCCTAGCATATTTCATTATGCTAGTTGCTTTATATATATATATGTTATCACCAATGTTTACAAGTGTAAAATGAGTATAAGGTCTTACATACTGTGCATAATTAATAACTAATAGGTATGTAAATTATGCCTGCCTTGATCTATCACCTTATCATCACCAATTAGAACCGTGCAACAACATTTGACATAGTTTAGCCAGATTCATGATCACATATTTATTGAACACCTATAATGTTAGGTCATGTCAGCCCTTCTAGAGGTCATATTATTTCATAGAATGAGTACCTAATAAAGGAGTAATTATTATCACTTTATAAATGAGAAAATGGGTTTAGCAAGTGGCTAAAATCCACCTAAGAACCAAAGGAAGAGCTGGGTTTCAAACCTAGACAGTGTGACTCTAATTCTAATGCTCTATACAGAAAACTAAAAAGAAGGAGAGTCAAACTATCTTAGTCTGGGTCTTAATCTGAGTAAAGGACCAGGAACTCAAATCACACTGAAGATAAAATTGTAGTCATCCTTCCAACTGCACTACACTGGGTCCTAAACTATAAATGTTTGACTCATTTTGAATTATGAAGACTCACATTGTGAGTTAAGCTTCAATATAACATGAGTCCGTGAGCCATGCATCCAAACACCCTCATAGTCTGAGCACACATTGCTTAGAAGATGCCTTCAAACTGTGCCAGTGTCCTTGTACCTCCCTATCTTTGTCTTGCCTCCCACCCACTTCCACCTTAAAGGAGGTAAAAGGGGCAAGGAAGAGGTATAGTTTTAATAGCTCCCCATATCATTTGACAACTTTTACAACCATTACATCTTTGTGAGAATTACTTATTAAAGGGGTCTGGGAAACCTTTTGAAAGGTCAATATTAACCTAAATGGTCCCCCTGAAAAAATTACACCATTAGAGCTTTCCTTCTTTTTGGTAGCAGGTCTAAACCTATGTCAGATGCACATAGAAAATCTTTTCAAAATATACTGATATGAACAGGGTTGAGTTGGGCTACAGAAAATTGGGAAAGGAGACATGTTTTGGGGGGAGCAGGAGAGAAACTAGGGTGATGAAAGAGGAAATTACCTCAGTTGTAAAATTTAAGAAGGTGCGAAAAATCTTGGTAATCACAAAAATAATATTTAAATACATTTAGAAAGGCCAAAATTTAAGCAAAAAAACTTATGTTGAACATAATAACATTTAAAAATAAAGACAGTGTCTGCTCTTGAACATGTATGATTCAGTTTTACACGACTTGATTTCACTTCCTTCACCTTAGTCTCAGCATTGCTGGGGGTGGGAGTGGTGGATGGAGGTGGATGGGTGGAGAAGAAATAGTGAGATGGAGCATTTGTGCTTTAAAATAATTTTAAAGGCTATGATTCTTGAATATGGTTGTCATGAATATGGATGCAAAAGCCAGTCTAAAAGTTACTACTACCTATCAAAAATTATATTTGTGGAGTGTTTTAGAGTTTTTAGAAATATTTTCTTATTGTGAATCATTTCATCTGAGGAAAAACAGGAGCAAGAGAACCTAGAATTTGAAGATAGAGCTAGGAGCAGTTCTTAGAGAAAAAAATGGTAGAGAATGTAAAGATTAGGAATACACAAAATATAACTTTTAACTATTAAACATTTTTTATACAGGCAAGTTTTCTGTTTATTAGCTAGAATGACAATTTATAAAATAATTAATAGGGAATGAGACATCTGTATCTTTTGGTGACACTTAGAATAATGCTTGGTACAGAAAAAAACTCAGGATTTATTGAATAAACAAAAGGTACATGTTTCACTGAATCAAACATATCATATGCCATAAAATGTTTTTTTTTTTGCTTCTGCTCAAGAAGCTGAAGTAAATAAACACTGTACTTGCCTCCTCTTACAATCATATCAAAATTACAGCTAACTTACAGAACAGCCATCATTGGAAGTCACCTGAAGTCCAGCTGAACAAAAGTCCTATGATTGGAAACATACAGAAAAGGTCACCTTGAGCCTGGTAGGAGGGACAGAGACACAGAATGGGATGGTTTCATACCTTCATATGGTGGCTGAAAATTGGGAGAGATATCTGAGTTGTGGTGGTTCTCCCTTCTCCGAGGAGCTAGGGGTCCCAGCTCTACACCAGGCTCCTCAGCCCAGAGTTCCAGTACCAAGAAGAGAAATCCCCACAACTTCTGGCTGTCCAAGCCAAAGAAGACTGTGGCTGAGTGAGAAAGATGGTGGCTGGGGTCATAGACGTTCCTCCTAAGGAGCCCAGGCAGATTTACTCTCTGATGGGCTTACTCATTCTGAGCTCCAGCACTGAGGCAGCAGCTTGAAAGATGTAAGCACATATGAGAAGAAACTGAATTATCTGGATTCATGGCAAGGGATAGAGGGGCAGCCTTCTCTCAGATATAAGTGCTGGTAGAATCCATTGTTTCTTTGTGGAGCCCTCTTCACTCCTGGCATGCAGATGCAGATGGACACCATATATGAGTCTCCATCAACCTGGTTAACACAGGTCTCTCCAACCACTCAGGTGATTCCCTGAGACCCTGCATCACCCAACTTGTGGGTCCAGCCAAGCCACTTCCAGTGACTTTTCCATACAAAAGTCCTATCTTGTCTCATGCCTGAGGATATCTAGAACTTAGGCTACTCTGCTAAGACTAGGAGATACAGCATCACTAATACATAGAAAAAAAACACAGAGAGGGAACCAAAATGAGAAGACAAAGAAACTTACCCCAAATGAAAGAACAGAACAAAGCTCCAGAAAAAGAACTAAACAAAATGGAGACAAGCAATCTATCAGATGCAGAGTTCAAAAGTTTGTTTAAGAGGATGCTTAATAAACTTAGGGGGAGAATAGAAAAATGAGAACTTAAAAAAATAGAAAACATAAAAATAGATATAGAAAACATAAAAAAGAACTAGTCAGAAATGTAGACTACAATAACTGAAATGAAGAATACATTAGAGGGAATCAACAGTAGATTAGATAAAGCGTAGGATTGATTAAACAATTCAGAAAATAAGGTAACAAAACATACTCAATAAGAACAGCAGCAACACTAAAAAGAATTCAAGAAAATGAAGCTATTTTAAGGGGCCTCTGGGATAACATCTATCATACCAGCATTCACATCAAAGGGGTACGAAAAAAAGAGAGAGAGCAAAGAACTGAAAAACTATTTAAAAACATAATATCAGAAAACCTCCCCAATCTGGTGAAAGAACTAGACACATAAGCCTCGGATGTGCAGATAGTCCCGAACAAGATGACCTCAAGGAGGCCCACCTCGAGAGATATCATGATTAAAATGCCAGAGATTAAAGACAAAGTGAGAATCTGAAAAGCAATGAGAGAAAAGCATCTAGTTATCTACAAAGAAACTCCCATATGGCTGATTTTCAAAAGAAACTTTGTAGGCCAGAGGGATTGCTATGAAATATTCAAAGTGATTAAAAAATAAAAAAGACCAAGATGTCTCTACTCAGCAAAGCTATCATTTAGAATTTAAGGACAGATAAAAGGCTTCCTAGATTGGGGGAAGAAATGACGTAGATGATAGAGGCTTTGTTCTTCCCTTTTGCAACCAAACCAAAGTTGTGACAGAAACACAGAGCAAATAGTAAGCAAAGTTGCCTGGGATCTAGATGAACAGAAGTACTACAATAAGGAGAGAAATAATTAATCAAACTGAAATGCTTAGAGATAGAAGTGGGAGAAGATGCAAGACTGCCTAGTCAGGAGCAGCTGAATGGGATAGAGGCTACAGCAGAGGCAGATGCCTCTTTAGGGGGTTATGTCTGCAAGCAGACTTTCGTGGTGATGGAACTGCTTGTTCTGAACACCAGCACCACATAGGCTGCACAGGTGGCACCAGGGACTTACAGAGAGACATTGAATTGTCGAAGATAGGGCAGGAGGCGAGGCTCTCACCCGGGATGGTGGTATCCATTGTTCCTCTGTCAAACCCTCCCCTCTCCCAGTGTGCTGATGTAGTGCCACCATAACTGAGACATCATCAAACTAGATAACAGAGGTCTCTCCGTCCAGAGAATTCCCTGAAACTCTGCCTCCTCCAACTCTGGGCCCTACCTGAGCCACATCCAGGTATGCCCTCAGAGAGTCAGGTAATCCTTGCTGAGCCAACTCCAGGACTCATATTGGTGGTAGCTGGCCTCACTTTCTGGTGTGGCCTCTTGAGGAACTAACTATAAGCACAACATCTGTGAATTGTTTGCTGAATCTTAACAGGAGGCCCTGGAGGGGTGCAGGCTGGGGCAAAACTTGGCCTTCAGCTGAAGCCCTCTCAGGACTGTGCCGCTGGACACCTACTACACAAAGCCATGCTAATAAGACTGGGAGACTTGCTTAGTACATAGAAACAGACACAGAAAGGCAGCCAAAATGGGAAGACAAATAAGCAGAAACTATGTGAGAGAATTGAACAGAGATCCAGAAATAATGGAGTCAAGCAATCTAACAGATGCAGAGTTCAAAACACTGGTTATAAAGATGCTCAATGAACTTAGGGAAAGTGTAGATGAATTCAGTGAGTACTTTAACAAAGAGGAAAAAAACATAAAAATGAAAATGGAAACTGTAAAAAGGAACCAGTCATAAATGAAGAACATTATCTGAGATCAAAAGTATATTAGATAGAATAAACAGAGTGAATAAAGAAGATCGAACCACTGATATAGAGGATGAGGAAGCCAAGGATACTCAGTAAGAATGGCAAGAAAAAAAGAATCCAAGACTATAATAATAATTTAACAAGCCTATGAGACAAAGTTAAATGTAAAAATATCTGTGCCATAGGAGTACCTGAAGAAAAACAAGATGTTGAAGAGATATTTGAGGAAACAATGATGAAAAACTTCTCTAACCTGGTGAAGAAAATAGACATATAACCCCAAGAAGCTCAGAGTCCGAAGAAAGAGGAATCCAAAGAGGCCCACACCAAGACACATCATAATTAAAATGCCAAAGATTAAATACAAAGAGAGAATCTTAAAAGCAGCAAGAGAAAAGCAGTTAGTTACCTACAATGGAGCATCCATAAGACTGGCAGCTGATTTCTCAAAAGAAAGCATGCAGGACAGAAGGACTTGGCACAAAATATTCAACATGATGAAAACCTAGGATCTACAACCAAGAATACTTTATCTAGCAAAGCTATAATTTAAATTTGGAGGACAACTTTATAATTTAAAGTTGGAGGATAAAGAGCTTCCCAGACAAAAAATAAGCTAAGGGAATTTATTGACACTTAGCCAGTATTATAGGAAATATTGGAGGGCTTCTTTAAAAAGAAAAATACATGTATCAAAAATAGGAATAAAGAATGGTAATAACTACATTCCTATCAACAAGAACCTCAAATAGAAAAGAATTAAGTGCTCCTACTGAAAGGGTGGTTGAATTGATAAGAAAACAAGACATCTACATATGTTGTCATCAAGAGACTTCTTTTAGATTAAAAGACCCATACAGACTAAAAGGAAGGAAATAGGAAAAGTCATTGCCTTGATGGACCTAGAGGATATTGCCATGAATAAAATAAGTCAGGGAAAGACAGATAGTACATAATTTCTGGTACGTGTGAAATCTTAAGAACAAAATAAACAATGACAACAATAAAAAGGGAAACAAATTTGTAGATACAGAGACTATTTTGAGGGCTATTAGATGGGAGAGGGGGTTGGGAGGGATGGCGAAAGAGGGCAAAGGGATTAAGAAGTATAAATTGATAATTTCAAAATAGACATGGAGAGATAAAGTGTAGCATATGGAAAGTAGATAAAAATGTTGTAATAAATATGTAAGGAAAAAGAGGGGTACCAGATTTAGTGGGGTGATCACTTTGTGAGTTATATAGATCTCTATTCACTATGCTGTATAACTGAAACTAATATATTATTGTACATCAACTATAAGTGAAAAAAGAAAGCTTCCTAGACAAGAAAAAGCTAGAAGAGTTCATCAACACCAAACCAGTATTATAAGAAATGTTAGAGAGACTTCTAAAACAAGAATAAAAAAATTAAAAATATGAATAATTAAATGGCAATAACTACACATCTATCAACAATTTATTTAAATGTAAATGTATTAAATGCTCCACTCCAAAGATAAGGTGGCTAAATGGATAAGAAAGCAAGACCTTTACATACGCTGCCTATAAGAGACTCATTTCGCATTGAAAGACACACAGACCAAAAGTAAAGGGATAGAAAAAAGATACTTCATGAAAACAGAAACACACAAACAAAAAGCCAGGGCAGCAATACTTACTGGACAAACAGATCTGAAACAAGGCTAGCACAAGAGACAAAGAAGGATCTAGTAATCCCACTTCTGGATATTTAGTCAAAGAAACCCAAAATGCTACTTGGAAGGAACATGTCAATCCATACATTCATTGCAGCATTACTTACAATAGCCAAAATATGGAGGCAATCTGGATGTCCAACAATAGAACCATAGATGAATAGATAAAAAAGAAGGGGGATATATATATATATATATATATATATATATATATACAATAGAATATTACTTAGCCATAAAAAGCATAAAATCTTGTCATTTGTAACAACATGGATGGACCTGGGGAGTATTGTGCTGAGTGAAGTAAATCAGAAAGAGAAAGACAAATGCAATATGATTTCACTTACATGTAAAATCTAAAAAACAAAACAAACAAACAAAATAGTAACAAACTCATAGATATAGAGAACATTTTGATGGATGCCAGATGGGAGGGGCTTTGGGAGAGTGGGTGGAAAGAGAAAAGGTTAAGAAGTAAAAATTGATAGCTACAAAATAGTCATGGGATATAAAGTATAGCATAAGGAACATAGTTAATAATATTGTAATAACTATGTATGGTGTCAGATGGATATTAGATTTGTCAGAGTGATCACTTCAAAAGTTGTATCACCATGTTATACACTTGAAACTAATGTAATACTGTATTGCAACTGTAATTGAAAAATAAAAAATATTTTTAAAAGGTAAAAATAAAAAGTAGACTCACCTAAAATAGATAGATAGATGATAGATAGATGATAGATGATAGATAGATAGATAGATAGATAGATAGATAGATAGATGATAGATAGATGATAGATAGAGAGAGAGAGAGAGAGAGAGAGAGAGAGAGAGAGAGAAATTTCCCCTTTATTCATCATATTCTCTGATCACACTTCCTGATATTCTAAAATACCATTTTTTTTTATTTTACAAAGGATAGAAATTGTTCTTCATATCTGAGAAAAGCATAAAAGAATACAAAGAAAAGAATGGAAACATCCAAAACTAAAAGTGAAGCTGCCTATATCTAAGTCTGGAGACTACTACAGCTTATAATTTTTCTCGACTCTATCCTACTTCTAGTCCATTTGTTACAGCGCAACTAGAATAATCTTTGTAAAAATATGTCAGGTCATGCCATCTCCTATATTAAATTTGCTAAATCTTTCTTGCAATTAGAATAAACTCCAAAATCCTTTGCCTGGCTACAAAGTTTTATGTGATCAAGAATTTTTTAAATATTCTGCCACTCTCCACCTTGTTTATTATACTCCAATCATATTGTCCTTCTTTCTGCCACCTCAACATGCCAAATCATTTCCACCTTAGGAATGCCCACCCCTTTCTAGATGTATGTCTACTTTCTTGTCATCATTCAAGTCTTACTCAGGGAGGCCCTACTTGGCCACACTCTGTAAAGAAGTTCCCCTATCGTACTATATCAGTTCACCCTGTTTTATTTTCTTTATGGAATCATTACTATTGGAAACCATCCTGTTGGGTCACTTTTTTTGCCCCATAAGAATGTCAGCTGTGCAGAGGCAGGAGCACTCCGTGTATAGCACTCCAAATCCCCAGGGCCCAGCACTGGGTCTGGCACGGTGGGCACTCAGACTTATTTGTTAGATGATATGTTAGAGAGTGAACAGTGAGTTGTTTTTTAAGTTGGGTAATGATCAGAAAAGGGTAACAGACCATGTTAATATCAAGATAAACTTCAATAATAACAGCCCAAATCTAAAGCAAGATCTGAACATGGCAGAAGGAGGGGAACAAATCTCAGAAGTCCGGTCCAAGTGTCAGGTCATTTTAAGCCGATTTTTAGCACAAATCTCAATCTCTTCTTTTCTTTCCCCACCACCTCAACCTAATAGCTGCTTTATTTCATCTCTCTCCACTGATGTATTAAAATAGGCCCAAAGTTCAAAAGCAGGCATTTGAGAGAATTGTACAGGAAACTATGATAAATTGATCATTTTCTTGCCATGTGTCTATGGATCTTGCTGCTTAGCAATAATCTAAGTGTTCCATTAAAATGACAGAAAACATTTCCTTCTTTAGCCTAAACACATTCCAAAAGCACATCTCTGCAGGAAAGAAAAAGATGAAAGGAAGAAAGAAAGAAAGAAAGAAAGAAAGAAAGAAAGAAAGAAAGAAAGAAAGAAAGAAAGAAAGAAAAGAACAGTGAAGAGTATGTAAAACAAGCCTCCCTCCCAAAATTTTAAGCTTAAATTTTCCAGAATATACTACAAAGTAAGGAAGACATAAGACTTGAAACTGAGAATTTACAGATTACAAATTTTAGTTTTATTCTTTAAAAAATAAACAAAAATTAAAAATAAAAATTTCTAGTATCTCAAAGAAAGTGAGCCAGAGAATTTCAGCCAGCTTCCCTTTAATACTATTAAAAGTGCCTCTGATCTTCCTTAAAAGGAAAATCTCCCATAACAGAAAATTTCTTTCAGCAGCATTAACTTTGAAATCAGCCTTGTTGGTAGGTTTATGTTTCTTTTTACTTTGTGTTTTTCAAATGAAAAGTATAACAGAAAATATGATGACTTGGTACTTAGATTTTTACAGAATAAATCTGATATATGTACAAGGAATGTGTTAGAAAGTCACCATTTTATAAAATCAATGAAATGATTTATTTGGTCAATGATATGACAATGTGATAAAGTACCATCCCATAGGTTATTTGTTAATTTCCAAGGAGAAAATAGACGATTGGGATAAAGAGCTACGGAGGCTTCTACTCTAACCAAGTTAAAATAGCATCACTGAGAGTGTGGCAAGGTGGCATTTATGCCTCCTGATGAGATATAATAGGAATTGGCCAGCAATTCTGCAGAGCACTCCACCACAATGTTCAACTCAATCTAATTGAAGTTTAGATTTACTTTCCAGCTTAAAGAAACCACAAAAGATAGAAGAATAAATTAAAAACTATCATAAAAAATATTCAGACAAAGTCAGAATATGGGACAGTATAAATAACAGTTGACTCAGTTTCTTAAAAATCTCAAGTAAAAAAAAGGAAGATTGCTTCCAAATAAAAAAGACTATCAAATCTTAAAAAATATACAATTTTTGATAGAACTGAAGAAATTTAAATATGAAAATAGATAATCTTAAAAATTATTGTTAATTTTAGTCATAAAAATATAATATATAATTAAAGTTATATAATTATTTCATATAATATTTAATATTTTATTTATATGATATGATATAAATATATGATAAACATATAATATAATGATAGCCCCATTGGGTTATGGAATTTAGTAGAATATTACTTATATTACAGATGCAGAAATTGTGGATAAAAGAAACTTGCCCAGCAGAACAGATACGCAGTAGGGTCAGAATGAAACCTAGGTAGTCTTTGTTGGAAGTCTGAGTCCCTTCCCACAGGATCATGTTGCTATATACAAGCAGCTTCCTTCTGGCTGAGAAAGGCACCTTCCTTCAGTCAATAACAACTGATCTCAAAATGGTTTCTCTCAAATGACCATAAGATCTTCTGCAGCTGATGGCATCTGACTTCTTCCCTTTCCACACCCCAACACTAAACTAGTATTTACCAGGCAGGAAGGTGGACAAATTGCTCATGCTCCTCTGAAGACAGAGAAAACACATTTATCCAATGTTCTTAATCAGTCAGAACACCTTTGCAGCAGACTGCTTTGTTCAAAGTCTTACACTGACCCACTATCTATCTGTGAGTATGTATTACCAGCAACATACAATCCTTAGGACATTGCCTTTGGGCTTAGGAGCATTGCACTGAAAACTACAGAAATGAAGAGACTAATATTTGTTAATTTAATCATTAGATAAGTATTTGTTTAGAGTCTACTGTGTACCAAGTACTGTTCTAAACCTAAGAATAGAAGTATGAACAAGACAGACAAAATCCATGCTCTCTAGAAGTTTGTATTCTAATGCATTCTAAAGCTGGGTTAGCCAGCTTTTTCTGTAAAGGGCCAAAGAGTAAATATGTTAGTTTTAGAGGCCCAGATGGAATCTGGTACAACTATTCAACTCTGCAGTTATATTGAGAAAGCAGCCATACACAACATATAAATGAATGACTGTAGCTGTGTTTAATAAAATTTTATTTACAATAAGAGGTGGCAGTTCAAATGTGACCTGTGGATCATAGTTCACTGAGCCCTCTCCTTATGAGTTATCAAATGTTTTTTCCAGGGTATAAATGAATTGCCAGGGTATTTTCTTTGGATGACTATCAGCAGATTTAGTTTACTGCCATTTCAGTTAGGCCAAGGTTAAATGTTTAGTCAACTAATTTCTCATCAAATTAAAGAGATCCAGGCTCAATTTTGAAAGTTGTCATTTCAAACCTATTTCTGCCTAGAGATTCAAGCTCATTGATTAAACTGTCCTGAACTGCCTTAAATTTGTAATTGTGCAATTGAAATCCAAACAGCTGGTGTTCATGACTTCTGAGGAGCAAATAACAAAATGAGATTAGACATGCAGAAAATGTATTAGGGGAAATTCCTGTGAAGGAAAATTGGGAAGAAGCCAGAGTTGGCTAGGAGTGCCTTCTGACCAGGATGCAGGTCTAACCACAGCAGAGAGGAAAGAAAAGGGAGACTGAGAGGAAATCTTAACTTGTAGGGCAGTTGTGAGAAAGTTTGGCAAGGCTGATGGAGAGTCCTTAGCCAAAGTCATGTGTCAGTGGAGCTCTACAGCTCTCAGCGGTAGATCTGACTAAGCATTACTGCCACAATGTGTCATTGGTTGGAAGTGATCACTGGAAATTGTGGTCTCTGTACCAATATTGTGATGGATTTCAGAGACAAGCAGCTGGGGCCATTGGTCAATTACGCTCCCTACAGAAAGAAATGGTTTAGAAAAGTTTGCCGCATTAATTCAATTAAGCTCGCTGAGGATAAGGCCTGCTTTACTTATTGCTGTATGCTATATAGTACCTATTAAAATATCTTTCTTCAAAAAGGTACTCAAAATACATCAGTAAATTTGATTACATTTCATTTCTAACACCATGGTTTCCACATAAATCATTGGAAATTGGAAGAAACAGGCTCAGTGTCTAAGGAATTTCTTTATAGTTACACAGTCAGCAAGGACAACCCTGGATCCTCAGATTACATGATATGATGTGCAGTTGTGTGGTAAAATACTGTCAGCAGCAACGAAGGAGCAGCGGCTTCTTATATAATTATATAAAGTCTCAGATTTTAGTTGTAATATGTAGTTTCCCTTCCTCACCACCCATGGTTATCTGATAATTGTGTGCTATCATTAAAATATAAAAAAATGTTTTCCAAAGCCTATGTGATTTATTGATCCAGTATAATCCATATTTAAGTTCTCACTAAATTAATTAATAAGTTAATTATTACTATTAATAATCAAGGGAGACAGAAAAGAAAAAAAAATGAGAATGCCTTAGCTGGAACCAAAGATTTAATTCACTAGCTATATCAATGTGAGAAAATCACTCACACTTTCTGACCTGCCTGCTCTAAATGATTTCATAAAAATCACCTGCACATGAGAAAGTGGTTTGAATAATACAAAATGCTCTATTTGTGTAAATTATTATTTCTCTTTAAATATCAACATATGATCGGTATTTCCATTAACACAAAAGAAATAAGATAGAAATAAGGTCGCATCTTATTTTAAAATTTATATGTTAAAATAACTAAAGGAGAAGGCCATTAGACTGAAGCGACTCTAATGCTTTGGTAGCATGCATAAGCAAACCAAAACCTAAGTCCGAGTCACCTCACTTGAATCCAAGAAAATGAAACCTAAGAACAATCAATTACCAACAGCCAATGAGGCTCTCTCGAACAAGGCAACTGCTTAAGCTGTAGCCAATCAAATAACTTCTGTGTTTTGCTTCTGCATCTTCTCTATTAAAACTTTTCCCTTAGCTCCTGACTACTTTTGGTCAGGCACTGCCCAATTCCAATTGATGTTTGCTCAAATAAACTCTTGAAAATTTCATTGTGTCTTATTTATCTTTTAACAGTATTATTTCAACTTTGATTGCAGAAATGAGCTACACTGGGTTTCAGAATGATAACTGAAATAACTATTTTTATGGTTCAAAGCATACCAAGAGATCATCTAGTCATCAAAAATGATATTTTCACTAAACTAAACTGTAATGGTAAGTTAGTGACAATGATGATTAAAGGTCGTTTTACTGATTTGTACATAAATGCATATGCTTGTATATAAGTATGTCATTGTCAATAGTAGGGTAATATATATGTGTTATATATAGGGTAATATATATATATATTCAATATATTCATGCACATATATATGTATATGTATAAAGAAAGAGTATTAATTAACTTCTTATTATAAAATCATGCTGAATAAAAAAACATCCACACATTCCTGATTAGTTCATTTTGGGGTATTCCCTCCTATATACCAAATGAGCAAAACCACTGCAGGTGCCATTATGGCTACAATACTACCAGAGACAAACAGGACAGGTCAAAAATGTACATCAAAGGCACTAATTTGACCAAAATGGTTATTTTGTTTGACACATATCCTATCACAGTTGGTAGCTACAGTGTTTATTTTAATTTAAATTCTGATTAAGTCCTTTGCCAGTCCCGTTTTCACAAACATGTACAAAGCTAAATATACCAACCCTCATTTAATCAAAAGAAACATGCATAACATGTCAGGCAGTCATTGTTTTTATTACCAATAAACAAAAATGTATATGTTTCCCCATCTCAGTGTTGAAATGTGCTCTGTGTTTATGAAGTAAGCTAAAGGGAAAAAAAGTCCTCCCAGTTAAGAGTTTCTTGACTCTGGCCTAAAGGCGTACCTGGGTCTCAACATCTGTCAGCTTTCTGGTCTGCTCTGCGGTCTGAGAGAGGAGGCTGGTTCCTATTTCGAGCATGGTGGCCGTGTGGTTCTGAACTGCATTCTGCTGTATCTGGGCCATCTCCGACTTCATATTTTCCACAATGTAATTCTCAATCTGCAAGAGATAAAGAACAAACATACTACATTATAAGCAAAGCCTCTCGGTTGGAGTATGTAATATTTACAATGACAAAACGAGACACAGCTGGCAAATCAGCCATCTGGCAGGGATCCTCTGCAGCTCTGGGAATTAGGGAAATGGGAGCAGAGCATGCAGGAATCCAGTTGCTAACAAACTGTTAATATACTGATATATATATGGAATCATCACAAGCATAATAAAAGTTTGTTCTTGGATCGCGCTTTCTCGTTTTCAACATCATCTCATTTAACCCTCATAGCAAAGATGTGAGAGTTAGGCACAGATGGTTCATTGTTCTTTTTATTGTATAGCTGAGGATATAGAATCAGAGAAGGTCAATGATGAGCTCAAGGTCACCCCACAAGAATGCAACAGCATTAGTGCAATAATTTAAAACTAAATCTTGGTTCTCTGATTTTCCCAGTACACCATATTGAGCAATCATCTTAGAGAAATCCAGCCTCCTGCTTCCATTTCTGTAATGAAAAATAAAGACCATGCTGAGTTTGGGGAATGGGACGAGGAGTGAGAGGAGGGCAGATGCCCCAAACACAAGCCTTTAAAGGAACATTAAAGTACAGGCAACAGCATACAAAATGGGCTGCAGAGGCTCAAAGCTAGCTAAAACCATTTTCATTGCAAGCTCAAAAAAAAAAAAAAAAGAAACTGAAAGTTTGCCAATAAAGTAACATTTGCCCATTTTGCCTTGGGTAGCATTTGGTTCTATTTATAGTGCCATCTTAGAAAATAATATGGTTATAAAATAAATGGTATACAAAAGGGGCCAAGAAGAACTCCTAAGTGACTTCCTATGAAGGAGGCTGTTAGGCATCTGGGAGAATAAAGTTAAACATATGCACTGCTTGAAAAATACAGAAGAAGCCTGCACCATCCTGTCAGTGCACTTAATTCTCCCCTGCCACTGTGCGGTGACTACGTTTTATTACCTAATTACACATGTGGGGAAACTGTGTCCCAGAAAAGTCAGGTCCAAGGCCACACACCACAGCCAGCCAGACTTGGATTTGAGTGCCGAAGACCTAATTTTCATACCAACACTCTTAACCACTTAATAGCTCTGCCAAGTCGTGCTTCACAAGCTGCGTTCCAAATCATTAAGGACTACGTGATTTTTACTGATTTAGTGAACCATAATACAGCCATTATTTTATAAGCCATAGTAACATTATTGTCATGTAACAAATGTAGTCTAAAATTAAACTCCCCTTTGTGAAACTCTGGCAGTTTACTTTCTAGCACCATCTCTTGCTTATTTCTATTTATCAAACATGAATCTGACCCAAGCTAAAAAAAATGAAAGGTTAGAACCAAACTCGGGTTGTTAATGAATTCTGACTTTGTTCTAGGTCAATATAAGGCAACTCCCCTTTATCTTGTATTCCCAAATTAGAAGTAAGAGAAACAATTCAACCTACAAAAAATTGTTAGAAAACAAATACAAAGTAGATTAGAATAAATATCCAGAAATTAACTTAACAAAATATTCAGGTCTCTAAACCAAGTCTTGGCTTTATTCCAGTTGAACTAACACATTTAAACAACGGAAGAGTAAACGCGGGTAGGTCAGAGTATCAAATATTATTCTTTTGGATCCTACATCCATATGTTTTCTCTTTTCCTAATAACATCCCTTAACTTTTGTTGCAGAAATAATTTTTTTTTTTGCCTTCAGAACAAATGCTTCAGGTGAAGTTGTCTCACCCTAGATTCAGGAGTGAGTATATGTTTGAGCCTGAAAACCAAACTGTTCTGTTCTTACTTAGAGTGAATAGTTCAACAATAGAAAGATATTATAAGCAAGGGCACTAAGTCTCGATTCTGGAATTTTGTTGGACTATTTCACAAAAGAACTTCTTTTACCTCTGTGGTTATTAGGCTGGTAACATATAAGCCTCACACTGCATCACAAAACCAGGTCCAGCCTAAGATTGAGGCCAACTCGATAAATAGGTACATAGATGATAGATGATAGACAGATAGACAGACAGACAGATAGATGATAGATAGATGATGATGATGATGATGATAGATAGATAGATAGATAGATAGATAGATAGATAGAGAGAGAGAGAGAGAGAGATAGATGATAGAGGGGAGATAGATGATATACAGACACACACACACACACACACACACACACACACACACACACACCACCACCACCACCACCACACACACACACAAAGCAAGAGAGAGAGGCAGGCAGGCAAGCAGGTAATATAGATAGAAGAATATCCTTAGAGGACCTCAATCCAGTTATGGTCTTAGCCAGAACCACCCTTGGATATTCAGTTGTAAAGTGTGTGATTTAATAATCTCTCCTTGAGCAGCTAACTTTTTATTTCTTTCATCACATTGACTTAGGTTTCTAACACTTAGAATCAAAAGAACCTTCATAATTATTTTGATGCATGTTTAGCAAAGGAAACTTCAGACAGGCAAATATTGGCACTATGCTCTTTGCTTGTCCAGGGAATTTGGGGCTGTATATAAATGTGCATATTCTCAAAAATGGCAGGTAAGTCTCTATCCTGGAGTTAATAACTGTCATTTACATCTGACATTTATCAATTGTCTATTATGTAGAAGGCACTGAGTAAAGCACTTTTTTTATATATACAACATTTAAACCTTCCAACTTTATGAGGTAGTTATTATTATAGCACTTCATAGGTAAGGCTGTTGAGGTTTAGAAAATTCACAACATCTTGCTGAAGAGGAAATAAGAATTTAAACCCCAGTGCCAACTCATGTCCTTCACCTCTAACCTATTCAGCTGAACACCACTTAATTACTCTACGCATTTTATTTTGCGGCTTCTACTCTTTATGTGTTCATCCAAAAACTACACGAGGGGCATTTTTAAAATGCAGATGGAGATACAACACACCAGAACTCTGAATCAGAATTTTCAAGGGTACATCACTAGGAAACTAAATATTTTCAAAAGCTTCCCATTGTAATTCTGATTCATGCAAAGACCAGTGCTTCTCAAGTTGTGGAACACAGAGTAACTGCTTGTATAAAAAATGTTTGTGAACAGTCTGCCATAAGATGAAGAACTTGTGCTGTAATGCAAATTAAGCATACTTTTTAGTTCACTTACACAAAATTTGGATCAAGACTCTCTCAATGAAGAAAGTGATGCTTTAACGGTTTAGTTTATAGTCCGGTGCAAACTTCTTACATTGTTCGCAAAATAGCAATTTCTTTGAGTACCAATAATTTAGATAATTTATTCTAATATGTCAGATTCCCTGCTTACCAATGAATTTTAAATAACAACTTGGTTGCTTGGTAGATTTCTCTCCTGAGAAATAATTCACTAATCAGCAAGCTCTAATGCCATCTGCTTAATAATTATACATCAATTTCTTATGCAGTTGGTTAGTAGGAGTCAGTTCCTAGAGCTTAACTTACTCTGTGTGTAATAATAAGCATGTGCCTCAGTCAGGACAACATCTCTGACATAGGGTGACTACATCAAAATTCAGCTGCTTTGTAATCTTACCTATGTTAGATCCTATCTATTTATCTATTCTGTATTATTGTTGTTGTTTTTTTTACTGCAAAAGTTATCACTAGCAAAGCAAAATAATTGCTTTATGCCAGCATTCTTTACAAAGAGCCTCCTAATTCTGCTAACCCTTTGTAGAAATAAAGTAGGTCTATAAGCTATACTAAAATTCTTATTTGGGCTGCCATGATGAGTAAAATGAATATAACTTTAGTTAATTGTTTTTTAATCAAATGGGGCTGCATTCTTTAAAAGTAACTGCCTTTTAATGCAAAAGGTAATGGCACACTTAACTAGCAAAAACCAGATGTAGTTGATTTAAAGGCTGAGGAGGGAGGCAGAAGTCAAATATACAACGTGTGATTAATAAGGAGGACTACTTTCATCTTATCTCCAAACATTCCTCTGTAGATGTATAACTATGAAATCCATCTTGATGTGCCATATTAGCTGGGTTCAGGAAAGTTTTGCAACAAATTTGATTGTCTTCATATATCCCCCACTGGTTTAAAAAATGTTTACACACTATGATGGCTACCTCAAGGTTCAATATTTTATAAACATCTAAGATGTGAATTTTAAGCTTAGAAATTGTTGAGTGTAGGAGTTGAGATGTTATAAAGTAGGATATTCGCAATCTGAATCATACAATTATTTGCTTATTACTGCCACTCTCAGCATCTAACTCCAGAGTTTTGTAAATACTTGCCAAAATACTATCAAGTGGATGCAAGGAGCGATTTGAACCGAGATAATGAACAATAAATGATGATTTTTAAGCCAAGAAATAATGTCACATTTCTAAAGTGATTTAATGTTTACTAAGAGCTTTCATACACATTGAAAGATTCTTACACCAGGGGAGTGTTGACTCCATTTTATGGTTTAAAAAATGGATGCTCAGAGACTTTAGGTGACTTGATAGAGAAGAAAAAAGAACTCACATCTATCTTCTGATGTTCCACTAGCCTCAGAGTTGTGGGAAATGCTCTGATGTTGGATTTGTTGTTTGATTAATTAATTAATTGGTTAGTTCCATTTTTAGCTAGCTCATCGAGAATTCATTTACTTATTCTTTTGAGAAAAACATGCATCATTAGAGGGTGATTACTTCACTGCATTATGTTGAAGGCTAAGTTAACTTGAGGTGAGGTGAGAGGCTCTAGGGCCACATACATGGAAAGTTTACTTTGCTGGCACTTTTAATACAATGGGTCATTAAAAATCCTCTCATCAGTTCCTACCTCTTTTTCTTAGGATGTAGTTTATAACATTGTTGTTTACTCCTGTCTATTCTATTTCTATAAACCATTATAAAACATAACAAAGAAAATAACAACAACACACTAAGCCTCTACTAAGGCTAGGTACACACCAAGTTTTACAAATATGTAGCTCGTTGGCTCCCTATAACATCTAGGCATTGTATTAATTTTTCTCATTTCACTGGAAAGGAAATAGACTTACAGAAATTAAATCATGTATGATCACACAATAGGTCAGTGGAAGAGCTGCTATGTTGCTTTGAAAGTGGCTAAATGGAGAGTGGCTCCATAGTGTAGGGGTTAGTTAGCACATCTGCTTTGCATGCAGAAGGATCTGAGTTCACACCCCAAGTGGAGCCATGGACCATATCCCAGGTGTGCCAGACCCCGGGTGCACGCCATGAGCATGTGGGAGGAGATTCCCTGCCTTCAGAAGTCCAGTTCTTAAGGGGAAACAGCAACATCCATGGGTCAGGGGTGAAAGTAAGGGGGGTAGAGATTAAAGGAGGGCAAAAAAAAGTGGCTAAATGACCCCACAGGTGGTACTTTATTCTAAAGGATAGTCACCCTTCAAGCACAACTACACTACTAGCCAAGTTCTGGTAACACAAAATTCATGCAGAGAATACATGGAATGAAGCTACAGAACTGATGAGGTGAAATTTGCCTGAAGATATACAATTTCTGTTTTTTTATCTAATTAGTTTCATAGTGATTGATGACTACAATATCCTGGGAAATGTTATAGGGAATGAGCAAGCAAATAGACAGTCACTGTATTACAAATAACATTATTAGGTAGAAAAATTATTTTTAAAAAGTCAAGATTAGCAGCCATTTGTAGTTCACTCATAAATTGCTTGCCCATGTCTTTTCCTGAATGACTGATAGAGAATTATTATTATTATTTTCTATTATAAGAGGTTTGGGGAGAGCTCTCTTACTGGACCCTCAAAATGTTTGCTGCTTCATATTCACAAGAACTAAAATCTGCGTGAGATTATGATGTCCTGCATGTGAAATGCATTCTCTATCATTTCACTTCAAGAGATCACTTCAAGGGATCTCTTAAATGAGAACATATCTTAAAGCACAAAGAGTAGAATTTCTCCATATAATTCTTAAGAAAATAACATTTAAGCCCTATAAAAATTGACAAAGGCATTGTTCACTTAAAATATGTTGTAGATTAAGAGGACTCTCATTGAATGTTGGTGCATATGGTATTACTCAGTTATGGCAAAATGGCCATGAAATAAAGTAAAAGAGTAAATATGGGAAAGCAATATAAAGGTAAAACAATGCAAAAAATGCCTTAAATGTTGATGGTTTTATCTAATATCATTGTTTTATAAATCAGTGGCAATATTAAAAAACTAAGTTTATGGTTTTATTTTAAAAATGGCTAAGGCCAAATGTATTATTTGCAGGAATTTCTACTATTAGCTCCCCCAGTATACTGCTTCCTTTACCCAATGGGGAAGTATAATTGTCTCTTTATATAACAGGTCTATTTAGCTGACATTTGAAATAGTTCCCATACTAATGCATGTGACATCCCATTTCTCATTTTGGTATCTGAAGAAGCACTTACTACTTATAGAAGAAAGAAAACCTTTAGAATAAGAGCTGAAAGAGACATTAATATTATAGGCTCCAAGGATCTCGTTTTATAACCATGGTGGCTGAGGTTCCGAGAGGTTTTAGAAAGCAAGGTGAAATAACTAATTAATGTCAGATGCTGGGCTAGAGTCATTCACTGTGTGGGAAACTCAGACTTACATCAGCAGGCTGGGCCAACAACAATGGCTGCTAGTATTGTTGGCCCACACACATTTCTTTTCCGATTCCTTGCTTCTTGCTACTTGCTTTACTTCTGATGGCTCCTATATTGTGACCTCCTTTCACAATGCCAGTTCATCACAATCAGTATTTGGGGTGCTGACTTTGCTTCCTGGTCTCTATACTTGTTCCCCGGCATTGAAACCCACCAGCCTGGCCTCAGTCATTGAGCATCAGCATCCCCTGATTTTATTCTTTTTATGCATCACCCCCACAAAGTGTCAACAGACCATATCAGACTCTAAAATTTATTCGTGCTTATTAATCTTGCATCAGTTCAATTTAGTCCTAGAAAATATGTGATAAATGCATCCTAAGCCTGGTGCCAAATATCACAACCACAAAGAGTTGTCTTGTAGAAAATGGACAACATATAAATGGGTCATTTTAATAGAGTCGCCGAATACTCTGATGGACTTAACCTCTGACTACATTTCTCTATGTAAGTAGCCTTATCTGTGTTCGATATGGAAAAGCTCTCAGCAACTGACATTAATAATGTGAGAGGATGTTTATTACATCACCTCCAATGGAGTAGTAGCAGCAACACCACCACTGAGGCACATGGAGAGGCTAAACTATTAAGAGAATCCCATATGAACAGATTCTTCTGCAATTCTTTTTCTTGATTACTATCCTTTTAAGACCACATTTTTTGTGGCTTCTGAATATTGCCAGTCACATATAGTGTGCTAGATTTGGGCCAGGACCCAAGAAAGTCATTCTCTCTTCATATAAACAAAAGAGATGTTTCCTGTGCCCAAACACATTTTACTAGCCCAGCATCTCTCTTTTATATCTACTTTCTCACACCCAGAAAAAGTCGGTCATGAAATTTTAAAAATATTTCTAAATGTTTGCTTAATTTTTCCCTTTGCATTTTTTAAAAGCAGATGATACATAAAAAGCATACTCTGCCAAGAGTCAGATTATCTGGATTCTAATCTAGGCACTGTTGTTGATTTATCCATGAACTTGGACAAGTCACTTAAGCAATTTCAGTTTCAGATCTTCATGTATGAAATGAAGGTCTGGATTAGATTATTTATGTCTCTCTTGAAACTCTCAAATTACTTTTCTTTTATAATTAATTTTTAAATTAAAAATTTTCTCTTATAAAGTACAAGAGTCTGAAAGATTTCAATTTGTTATTATTATAGAAAATTAAAATATGGATGTATATATCTATGTCTATAAAATATATACATGTCCTTAATGACAGAAAACAATGATATAGAAACACAGTAGTAAAGCCCTGGATCAACTCTTTAGAGCAGACACATCTGTTTTAAGATAAAGAGCTAGAATTTCAGATTCCCTTAATCCCCAGGCACCATTCTGTCCAAAATACATTTCTTGTCTTTCAGCAACACAACCTGGCTTTCTTCTTACGTTTCGCATATTGATGACTGGCACCACCACCACCTACCCATTCATCCAAGCCACAGGAGTCATCTTGACTAGTGCTCGGCTTAATTTTCTACATTAATCAGCACCAGAGTGTGTTGCTTCTGGGTGCCTAAATCCATGTCTCTTCCCGCTTCCCTTTCTCCTTACCACATCTCTTTATCCTCACTGGCACTGACTTAGGTCAGACTCTCGTTATTTTTCTTCTGGATTTGTTAATGGCCCCATAACTTGTCTCCTGACTCCAGACTTGCTTCCTCCAATCCATCATCCATGGCATAACCAGAGGGATCTACTTAAAACACAAATCTGGCCTCATCATGCCACTGCTCATACTCTTTCAGTGGCTTCCACTACCTGCAGATAGTCACAACTCCTTAATCAGCATAGAAAAATCTTTATGATATGGACTCAGATTTCCTCTCCCTATGTGCACCCTATGCTTCAAGCACACCAAATTATTTACATTTTTCCAAAAATATAGTATTTGCTTTTGCTTTCATGACTTTGCACAAGACTTTGCTCTGATTGAAATATTTCCTTTATACCTCATCCTCCCTTTTCCTGGTCTAGGTCCCGTTTTTTAATACACAGTTAAAGTTTTTCCTCCTCAACAAAAATTTCATGACTCCTCTCTCCATAATGCCCTTTCTTTGCATTTCCAGAGCATCCTGTGCCTCTTCTTTCCATCATAATATTTTCCACCACTCCAGTACACAATTTTGGGGGGCAAGCACTTTTTTTGTTCAGGTTGGTATCACTTAGTGCCTGGCAGATGTAGGTCCTCAATAATATTTAGATAAATAAATTAATGCATACATGAATGAACCTGTGTATGAAAATATTAACAGCCTCCATATAACGGCCTAGTTATATTTGCTCCTGAAAGTACAAAATGTTCTATTACTAATTATTAATGGTGCCTTTTTTGAATGTCCATGGAACCAAGGTAAATGGTGCAAAAGTAGATAGCTCTGAAGACAAATATCCGCAATTACCGGACCACGTGACCCCATCTTGTCTTACTGTATCTTTTCTTTTTCCACTCATCCTATCATGGCTAACTAACTATTTAAATTAAGTAGAATTCAATAAACACATTGAAAACTAACCAATGTTTTAATCACTGTGCTATGCAATGATAGCAAAAGAATGACTAAAACTTGAGTCTGATGATCAAGACTGCCTATAATGCAAGTGTGTTACAAGTTCAGGAATGAAAGTAGAAATATTCTGCCTGCTGGCCTGCCCACCTGCCTGATGGGGCAGTGATGAAGGAAAGAATGAATCCTCTAAATGAGTGAATAAAGAACACCCAAATGCATATGGAAGGGAGGGAATTGATTTCATTAGTCTGCCTTAATACAAAAAAAAAAAAAAAGCAGCCTGGAAAACCTGGAGGATGGGGGGATATAGAAGGAAGCCAGAAGGCCTATGACAGTATGCAAGGAGCTGTGCCTGCTTAGGCAAGATGACACACCTCCTGGAATGTACTGTTTAGAAAATCAAGAAAAAAATCAGTCAGAAGCAAGGGCATGCCGCTGAGGCCACCCACACAGGACACAAGCACACTATTGAATTTTTAATATGAGATTCGTATAATAGATTAGGTAGATAATTTATTTGTACTTTATCATAATTTCAAACACACTAAGTATAAAATTTACCCCTTTAATAACACATATAAGTGCACATGTGTGTATATATATATATATATACGTGTATGTTTATTTACTTGCACATATACACTCTCACACACCTATATTCCCATACCTTCAACCTGGGTGTCAGGTTTGCCATTGACACCTCGTAGTTTTGTCCATTTCATTGTAGTTTACTTCATTAAAGTCCTATTAAAATAACCAATCCATCATTTTCTTTTGAATGAGGTGTCTTTTAGGTTAAATTTAATTACTATAGATAAAGCCTGTTAAACAATTATGGACAGCTCCAGGAGTCTACCTAACAACCAAGAAACCTTTTTTTCCCCCGCAAATTCTGAATTTATACTTTTATGTAACCAGAAAAAAGCGGGGGGGGGGCGGTGTGGAGAACCACAAAGCAACTTTGTATAGATTTATGCTTTTATATCAATAAAGGTAGTAGTTTTTAAATAAAGAAGATACTATTTCAAACAAAAAACTGGAAACATATCTTTCAATCTAATGCTTTTTGGTTTTTTGTTTACCTGGAATAAAATTAACCCCATGAATTCTTCATATAAATACATCTGGTTTACTTAAGAAAAAGAAAGCTTTGATATTTGAACTAGAGACCACCCCAGCAGACAGTAGGTTGTGGGGGAATAATACAAAAGAGACTCTCCACAGGAGAGTTTTAAGAAACAACTTCTGCCAACTACATTTTTTTCTTATATGATAAATGACAGTGATTCAAATGAGTAGCTTATGATGCTCATCTTTTAGATAAAACCTACTGTATTAAATAAAACATTGCAGAACAAATCATGTAATTTAAATACTCAGTAGGTGATATAAGGTACTCATTAACAGAAATTCAAAAGCCTTAATAATTAAGGGATTTATAGTCTTTTCAGGAATATCATTACTAGATAGAAAATTGCCATAATTTTATTGCCATAATTTTGCCAGGTGTTAGCACTTAAAATCTCACCTCATTCCAATAAAAGCTCTCTCTGCAACATTCCGACTTTTTAGGCTATTACTTTTCCATATATGCTGCTTCATTTCTTGAAATAAAGTTACTCTATTCATTTTCCTTCTTTTCTGTAGTATCTCTTAAATTTATGGTTGCCTTTTAAAAAAATAACTTTCATTTGCTTAAACAGGGCAAAATTAGTAAAAATGTGTGTGTGTGTTTTCTGTACAATATGGGATTACTCAATGGAACGTACAATAAGTTTGTACATGCATAAAAATGCCAACATCATTGTATAATAAACATTCCAAAGCATTGCGTGTGAGGTCTAACTAATTTTTCCTGAATAGTATTTGTTGAGTAGTTCTTATTTAAATTACTCTTGCTCCAAGTACTGGGATTATTATTAGGATGGAAATATTCATTTGAAACATAAAAAAGGAATAATGATTGCTGACATTCTATAAATGAAATAAGATGCCTATTTTTTCTTACTTTGATCAAAGGATTACAAACACTGGGCATTGTTTCTTCTTTCACAAAGACCATTTTGGTGCCCTGGTGATGCTTGTTATATCTCCAGTGCTATTGGAAGAGAGCCCAAATTAACATTACAATGAATTTGTCTCTTAGAATTAACCACACATTACAAGTGAGTAAGAAACTAAGCATGAATAACTGTTAAAATACCTACTCCCATTACCACATATCTTGCTAGAGAAATTTTGTAAAAGTCCATTTTAAAGACCCACTAATCTAGTTTTAGGAGCTATAGATCATCTCACAGTCTTTCTTCTGATTTCGTCTGTGTCCCCAACAAGCAATGACCCCACAAATCCTCCTATTTTTCACTAACTGAAAGAAGACTGGTCTAATTTATTGGAAAGTCTAAATATTAGTATCTTAGAAATATATTTTAAATCATAAAATATCGATAATAGACACCATTAAGATTTAGCAGATGTCATTTTTGCCATATTTGCTTTGAATTTGTTTATTTTTTTATTAAGAAATAAAATGCTGCATATAAAACTAAAGCACCCCCTCCACACATACACTGGAATTAACAATTTTCCTGAAGTTGGTATGGACTTATGCAGTATGGGTATATACCCCAAATGATAAAATATACCAAAAAGTATATTTCCAACATTTACAAAAACATTACCTTATTGTATGGCTCCTTCAACTCTTTCATTTTTAAATCAATATTATGTTTTTGAGACTTAGATGTATTAGCAGTGTAGTTTTATCACAAATCATGGGATGGATTTAGGTTTAGTAAATTTAATTGCTAAGAAAATAGTCTTGTACCCCGAGGCCTGACTTACTCTAAAGCAAGGAGTACAAACTCTAATTAGACCTATTACCCTGAGTTCTAACTCTGTCAGAAGAAGAAACAAATTATTCCTTAGCTATTCATTAAATCCCTAAGAATTCTTCTCTAAGGAGCAGAAGGAAAGCTGTGTGATGAATATTCTCCCATTTACTGACTGTATTTCAAGGATCCATACAAATAATTTTTATCTTTGGCAAATAGTTATCTCCCACAGAGAGCAATTAGAGTGTTGAGAAAGAGAAATAAGGAAACAGTTAACGTAGACAAAAATAGATCCTATAGTCAGTCCTTCTCCAAAATTACTACATTAAAAATTTTAAATAACCATGAGCACAATTATAAAGACAGCCTTTTTGACTTTCCAGGCAGCCTTCCATTGAAAAATTGAAAAATTACTGAATTGTGAACAATGCCTATCTCTGGCTGTTGGAAATACTGGTGAACTTTATTTTATTTTTTATTTTTAGAAATGTTTGCCAATTTTTCACTTTTTGTAAAGAAAGAGAGAATTTAATTTTATATTCAGAAAAAAAAATGAAGAATGAGAGAAAGACAGAAAT
Organism: Macroglossus sobrinus; assembly: GCA_004027375.1. Classification (NCBI taxonomy): domain Eukaryota; kingdom Metazoa; phylum Chordata; class Mammalia; order Chiroptera; family Pteropodidae; genus Macroglossus; species Macroglossus sobrinus. The sequence continues at coordinate 416,760 of PVKZ01000590.1, forward strand.
ATGCTTAGAATTCACTCGCTCAGTGGGAAACATAAACATCTGGCATTTTAGTGGCAGCCTAGTCAGGGCAAATCTGGGAAACTCACTGCCGTCCACAGATGCTCCTCACTGGTTCTGCCGGTTTTTCTCATCCTGTGCTGTCCCATTTTGTGGAAAGCCTATAACAATTACCGATGTTTATTTCCTATGTGTCAGCCAACGAGCTAAGGTATCTGTCTTCTTTCTCAAGACTCCTCATAGCAGCCTTTTGGAAGAACAGATGTCGTTACCATCTCATACTGAGATGGTAGCAGTTCTGAGAAATTAAGTAACATAATCAGGGGTCCAAATGTTGGAGCTGCTATTCAAACTTAAGCCTGTCTGATGCCCAAGTCCATTCCGTTTCCACTTCAGTCAGTGTCAGCTCCTTCGTTAGTGGAAGGATCACAAACAGGCCATTTCTTGCCCAAATCTGTCCAGCTGAAGTGTTTTGTTTGTCCCGTGTGTTATTCTTTAAGTAGTGTTAAGCCTTTAACCAGGACATGTAGTCTCCAATTAGCCACTGCTCTTGCCTTTCTCAGACATAAGACTCTTGGTTCTTTGAGCTGTTCACGTAAGCTGACCTGGTAAAACATATTTGAAATAAAAAAATAAAAATAAATAAAAGCTCTTTATTCACTTGTCCCCCTTTTTTCAAATACAATGAAAAATCTTCTTTAACGCTGTCATGCTTCGGAATATTGAAAGAATGACTGGGTCAATGTGTAGTGGCCCTTTTGAGGCCTTCCTAAACCGAGCATTAAGTATTTTATAGGACAAAGTGACTTATTCTTTTCTCAGCTCCTGATGATATGCTATTTACGGCGTCATTAATTATCCTTGCTGAAATGTATTAATATTTTCTTTCATTTAGAAATACTGTCTTCATGTGGCAAATAGGTTAGTATCATACTTGTTCTCCTGTTCATAACAACATCACACTTCCAAACAAACACAAATTTCAAGTGAATACTTATTCTAATGTTCACATACACACATGAAAACTTTTCTCATAGAATATACTCTTAATTCTATATTTATAAAAGCTTACCAACAAAATTTCATCAATAATCTTCAAATAATCATCCTTTATTTTGAAAATAAATGCTTTCTAAGTTACTAAATTAAAACATGCTGAACTATATCTAAATTGAAATTGCTGAACTGAAATAGTTTTTGCTCAAAAAATTTTAATTGTTGAAAGTAAAGTTGTACTCATAGCCAAATATACTTACAGAAATTTTGCAGATTCATGTATTCACATTGAATATTTAATTAGAATACATATATATAATAAAGTATAGATTATTACTGTTTCCCCTTGGAAATGACATGACTTACCAAGTATGTGTAAAATTACATAATAGTAGATTAGATATCGACAAAGACATACAAGAATGAACAGAGATGTGGGTGTGCAATTATTATGTATGTTTATATAATATATACATTTATTTACTTTCTTATACGAGATAAACATAGTTCAATAAACATCTACTGGGTCACTTTTATATGTTTTCTATGTTAAAATGCCTCGTGCCATGGAAATATAAAGATGCAAAAGATAACAGTTCTTTCCTAGTCCACGTCTAGTAAGAAAAACAAGTATATAAACAGATGTCATTATAATATGGTAACTGTTAAAATAGAAATAGCCTTACAAGATTATGAAATACATACGTCAAGCGTATGAAATCTATGACAATTTTATTTCATATACTCATACAGAGGAAATCAAGAATTCGGTAGATCTTTTCTGTTAACTCAATGTGACTGAGCACAAACATAATTTGAGCACATGCTTATTCAGCTTCTTTTCTGTTTTGATGTGCATTCCCACCCAGGACTGTGCTCTCAGAATTCAGTTTCATCACGAACTTTTTTAATATTAAAATTATATTGGCAACATTATTTTTAAGAAACCACAAAGCCCAAACATTGCGTATCCTTGAATGTCACTGAGGCCTTAACTTCTTAAAAGCAAGGATTCTCATGCCTTAGCATGAGATGCATTATATTAAAAAGTCAAGTGATTTTGCTAAAAAACACCATTATATCAGGAAATCACATTTATTTTCTCACATTTTCATCTGTCAAAATAGAGAGTCAGAAAAAATAAGCAATTTTCCCAAAGACACACAGTTAAATAGAGCTTACAGCAGAGCCAGAATTCTCACCCACCCTGTCTAAATGCACACTCTGTGACTGTGCTAATACACACCACGCCTGTCAGCCCAGTTGTAAGGGTCTCTCATATTAAAAGTTAAGATTTCTTATGGTCTACTTGATTTCTTCCAAAGTGGGAGAAAGGTCTTGGTGAACTTGCACAGGCAAGTGGAATCCTGAGGCATCATGGGCTATCTTTAGTGTCATGTGGAGAACTCCCAGAATGTGTCATCAGGGGACCTGAGTGATTTGTTTTATCACTGATCAGCCATGTGGACTTCACAGTCTTTTACTTCTCTGAAATAAATATTTCTCATCAGTAAAATTATCCTGGTAATTGTACCCATTATAGGTATTTCATAAGTTTTTTGTAATGATCAAATGAAATGTTGTGTGAAAACACTTGCTCAGGTATAAGACACTATGTAAATGACAGATACTCATACTTTGGTCTGAAATCAAATTGAGAGAAACAGTTTGAAAATCTATTAGGAATAGTGTAAATTATCTGCTGTAAATACACACACACACACACACACACATATATGTGTGTATATATGTATGTATATATATACATACATACATATATATGCATATGTATACATATATATATACACAAATATATATATAAAATGAGAAGTCAATTAACAGATAAAATTAACCATCCTATTATTTCTTTTACCAAATTCAAATTTATAGCCACATGCAAAGTAGCATATGAAGTGAAGCAGTATATGAGACAGAAGCAGCAGCTTTGGACTCTGACAGTTTTAGATAGGCAACTAATTAGCTGTGTGACTTTGAGCAAGCTACTTTCCTTCTTTGTGTTCCAGCTTCTACAACTAAAACATGAGAATATTAATGTATCTACATCATAGTATCATTGGAAGATTTAAAAATAAAAAATCATGACATACCTACATTAAAAAATAAAATAACAAGCTTCTAATGGAAAGGAACAAGTTTGAACTTCCTCATCAGTTGTGGATATAAGAGATGGTATGGAAGAGTAAAACATACATTAATGAAGAATTTGTTCTTAGAAGCCTAGCTTCCTAACACTTAGTGGCATTCTGACTGTGAAGAAGTCATTAACTATTTTGTGCCTCAGTTTCCTCATCTGTAAAGGAAATGTAATACTATTTATGTCAAAGCAGTTTTGTAAAGTTAACATGAAAATATTTTGTAAACTATAGCCATAAAAAGATAAAGGATTTATTACAGCATGTCCATCCCTGGTACTACTGCCTACCTAATGCCAAAGAGTTCTGTGGATTTTTATTCTTAAAGACTTGTAAGAATCTTTCTTGTTTACTCTAACTTAAACACCTACGTACTGTAGGGTGGCCAAAATGTCTGGGAACAGATAATAATATTTTATTGTATTTTAATGTAATGTCAGAAGCCATTTATTATATATAGTCAGTAATTCTTTCAGACTTTATAGCCACTCGGTATAGAAAAACCTCTTGTACAATGTACGATAGTTTCAAACCTTTAGAGGGAAATTTCTCCTTGAGCAATTTTAACACAGAAATACCTCTAATTATAATTTTGATGATGATTAGACTCTGAATTGCTATGCCAGCAAAGAATAAATTGAGAGATTGCAGTGAATAAAGTTCCAGATGTCTTTCATAAAAATACTGTGTGGTTGGGGAGAGGAATGGAAGATTGAGTAAAGACTGTAACAGGGGAAAAAAAGTCTTTTAAAAAACATTTTAAACATTATAGTTAATAGAGCTACTTGAATATTTCACTTAAAAATGATAAAGTATAAAATTACATTATTAAAACATTTATCATCTATGGCCATACCACCCTGAACATGCTCGATTCTGTCTGATCTTGGAAGCTAAGCAGGGTTGGGCCTGGTTAGTACTTGGATGGGAGACCACCTAGGAATACCAGGTGCTGTAAGCATTTAAAAAATAAATAAATAAATAAATAAATAATAAAAATATCACTTTATTTAAGATAATAGGAACCTGAAAATTAACAATATTACAAGTGTTTAAGCTTTGTTTTATTTTCTGATAAAATAATTGATAAATTGAAGATGAAGCATTTCAAACTATTGACAATAACTATCAATAAAAATATAAGACAGTCTAATGTCATGCCACCCCAAACAAGCCACTCCCACCTGATCTCAGAAGCTAAGCAGGGTCAGGCCTGGTTAGTACTTGGATGGGAGACCACCTAGGAAGACCAGGTGCTGTAGGCATAAAAAATAAAAAATAAGGGATTGTAAGCTGACAATGTCCTTACAATCTGTGAGGTCAACTAAGGTTTGCCTAGCCACAAAAAAACAAAAACAAAAACAAAAACAACAACAAAAAAGTAAGACCAAAGCAAATACATTAAAACCATAAAAACAAGCATTCAAGCATTAACTTATATGGTTAACTATTGGATGTTAGGCAAACTTGGCAACGAAAGTCCTAAGTGGTCCTTTCTTCCATGACAAGCAGTGCCTCTTTTAAGATAGATTAATGCTTAGAATTTCATAAAGCTCAGAGGCTTAGTATTTCTCTACTTAACCACACAACTAAACAAGCCCTTATGGATGCTTGCTCCGTAACAGATTCCAAACAAGTAAGTCCATTCAGATTTCTGAGCTTCCTAAGATGCTTATCATTAATGCATTTGCAACCACCTAACTATAAGGCAGGAAGCAATGAACCCCATCCTTGCCTGGTATGTGTCTAATGATATAACATGGGAAGGTCATGGCACTGTATGTACTGGGATTTCATCTTGAAATGGGATTCTAAACAGGAAGGAGCTCTCCAACAAAAGCTTTAAAATACTCCAACTTCCAAAACATTTAGGGAGACACAGTCACTAAGGTTTGTTCCGTCTCAGCGTCTCAGGAAAAAAACATATGTAACAAAGTCAGGGTAGAGTGGTGGCTTTCTCATTGTTTTTTTTACTATGACCCATAGTAAGAAGAATAGTTTTAATCGGGACAAACAAGGAACAAATGTCACATGCCCACACATACACACACGCACACCAGCTTGCGTGTGCACACAAATAAGAAACAAAAATTTCATGAAATGATATTAACTTCAATGACACAGTAAATAAAACCCAGGTTTCTGCTCCTCTGAGATGATAACATTTTATTTCATTTGTAGGAGAATATATTTGATGTAACCCAATTTTTAGTTATATAACCTACTAATCATCATTATGATTAGTTTAAGAACACTGGATTGGAAGCTAAATTGGGTTCCCAGACCCAACTCCACTGTGGAGGATGGAGAGTTCCCCTATGCCAACAAACAATTCTCAGACACCAACAGGGTGTCCAGGAATTCAACTCACTTCTGACACTACCTAGAGACAGATCAGATTCTACAGGTTAAGGGTTCAGTCTTATGAGACTACTGCCCCTAAACACACATACTTCATATGCCAACCACAAGCTCAGCCTTTGGACTTCTGACCAGCTGGCTACAGATTGGAGGTTCCAATAATGTCCCCCAACTCGGAATGCCAATTGCAAGTCCAGGTTGTCACCTGCACTTCTGACCAACTAACTATAAATCATAGTGTAGTGATTTTGGACATGTAAGAAATGTCCAAACCTGCAAAGAAGTCGTATGAGTTTATTTGAGCCAAACTGATGACAATTGTCAGGAAGCAAAACCTCAATGGATTGAAAAATGTTCCAGAGAATGACAGTTTTGCAGCTTATTTTATACATTAGAATAAAAGAAGAAATAAAGAGATTTACATGAAATTAATTGGTGGTAGATTAAAGGGGCAAGAGAAAGCAAAGCAGGGAAATCACTGAGATTGGATAAAAAGTTAAGCACAGACACATACTTCTTTCACATTGCTGGGTACAGGATAGTTATTAATTAACATGTACAGAATATGGAGGTGGTATGCGGGCAACAAGATAACAATGAGAGATTCACGCTCAGGTGCTGGTGCTTACGCCAGAGGAGTATGTTAAGAATACTGTTACATTTCAAAGGTATGTTATCATAGATTCAAAAAGACTACAGACAGGTAAAGATTGACCTTTGTCAAGAAAGCTACAGGCCTAGACATGACTACTCTCCATTACCACTTTTAAGTTAGAAATTTTTATGTTCAGACCGACCTATGTGTTTTCTTTCAGTTTGAGTTTGTAAGGCAAGCCATGCTGTCTTCCTCTGAGCTTGTCAGGTTTAGTATGTGGTCCCTTTTTTGTCCACCAGGATCCCACAGCCCTCTCCTTGGGTTCAATCAATTAGCTAGAAGTGTTCACAGAACTCAGAGAAACATGTTACTAACTAGTCACTGGTTTATTGTAAATGAATATAACTCAGAAACAGCCAGATAGAAGAGATGCATAGGGCAAATTATGTGTATAGCTCCCATGCCCTCTCAGAGTGCACCTCTCTCCCCAGATCTCCATGTTCACCCACCTGGAAGTTCTCTGAATCCCATTCTTTTGGGTTTTTATGCAGGTTTCATTACATAGTCATGATTAAGTCATTGGCCATTGGAGAGCAATCCATTCTCCAGCCCCTCCCCGCTCCCTGGAGATGGGTGATGGTGGCACTAAAGGTTCTGACAACCAGCCCCCACACCAAGGTGCTTCTAAATCACCTCATCCACATAATAAAAGACATCTTTATCACTCTTAATGCTCGGGAAATTCCAAGAGTTCAAGGCGCTATGAGTCAGGAATTGTGGATGAAGACCAAATACACCTTAGAAATATATTTTGGCTATCTGAATGACCAAATATATATTTTCTACAGGTCACAATATCACAGAAGCTAATATTCATAACTACCATTTATGTTTTCACTGTGTATGAGGTAATGTGCTGAAATATTTGCTCATGTCATAGCATTTTATGCTCAAAACCACCATTAGAGATGAATGCTATTATACCTATTTCATAGAAGAGGCACCTGAGATTAGAAACTTGGCCCTGGCTGTGCATTCAGGAGATGGAAGAACAAACACTAGAAGTCAATCTTTTCCCTTATTCAGAAATGTCCTCATCATACCACCAAAAAGCTAAAAGGTGATATTTCAGGGCAGATTAGACAAAATTTTGACTAGATTAAAACAAAAAGTATTTCTGTACAATAAAAACAACCTGGCAGAACCTATTATATGTTTATTTTTAAGATCATTGTGTATACATACTATAAACTCAATATAATTCTTAAAACATGGATTCACTTTTGTTTCAACAAAGTTTGTTGTCATTATTTTAAGTGACCAGTTGCAGAGCTTATCTGTATATTGTTCTATAGGGACACTTCAATAAGATGGATTCTAGCTGATTATTGATTTTAAATACAACTTTAGTATGGTAAGCAGCCTCTAAGATGGTTCAACAAATCTCCTCCTTCTGTTATTCACACTCTCATGTAGTTCCCTCCAGCATGCTACTAGAGTTGTCTGTGTGACCAATAGAATATGGTAGAAGAGATGATATGTCATTTTAGATAAAAGACTTCCATCTTGGTCTCTCTCTATCACTCACTCTGGGGGAAGCCATGTTATAAGAGGCCCCAGGAAGAAATCAATGTGATGGGGAATTGAAGCCTTTGGCTATCGCCAGGTGAAAGAGCTTTGAACAGATGTTCAGCCCCAGTCAGGTATTCAGACACTGCAGCCCAGACAATGGCTTGACTTCACCCTCCAAAGAATCTGGAACCAGAACCCGCCCCCACTCCCCCGAGCTATCCCTTGATTTCCGATTCTCAGAAACTATGTGAGATGATAAATGTTTGCTATTTGAAACTAATAAATTTTGGCAGAGTTTATTAAGCAACAATAGATAATTAGTACAAATGATTACAGCTTGTACTTTGCAGGATGCTATCTCGACAGAGTTTAGGCTGCATGTGTTACATAGCACCTTTAATAGCAAAAATGCAGTTCAAAGATAACAGAATACTCAGGTTGGAGAAACTGAGAAAAAAAACTAAATCATGAATGGTGTAGAAAATCTGATAGTTTATTATTAGGCTTTCAAGTGAAACTACACAGTTTAAACTAAAGGCTAGTGATGCAATTTACATATCATGGAGACTCCTAATCCCAAATTGTTAATGTGACAATTTGTCAACTAATCTGTTAATTAATTGACATCACCTTTACTCTTATTCTCTCCAAACATTTGCTGTTTTAAAAAGTCACTGGCATATCTTGAAGTTTAAATAGAAAAGGAAAGAGACTTGAAACTCACTTATGTGAGTTTTGCTATTCTTTGTAGCTTAATGTGGAGCTAGGCTTTGACATTTAAACAGTAGATAAAACTAGGCACCATCATCCTTCTTGAATCCCCACATCCTGGTGCTGAGGATTCTCACGCTACCTTCTGGCTCCCTACCCTACCTACTATGGCACTCAGCTAGTCTGCCTTTTCCCACAATGACTTCTCATTGCATTAATTCACTTAAAGGCATGAATATATAATTTCCAACTTATTGCTTTTCTGGCTGTTTTACTTTTCTAAAACACACTTATTTACTCAATTCTGACTTTTTAGATCTCAGTGAGAACTATAAACTGAAATAAAATATTGTATAATTAAAAATAAATGTATCATACCTGTGTCATATGGGTCAAAGTTGAAATTCCTAGAAAAAAAATTTAACTTCTCTTACAATGTTAGGATAGTCATTCAATTATTTGTAAATTTAAATAGGGTTTCTCAATTTCAGCATTATTGACATTTAGGGCAGGGTAATGTTTTTCTTCTTGAGTGTAGGGAGAGCATCCTCTGGCTTGTAGAGTGCTCAGCTGCATCCCTGGCCTCCACCCACGAGGTGCCAGTGGCATCCCCAGCTGTAACAACCAAAAATGTCCCCGACATTGCCAAATGTCCACTAGAACTCAAAATCGTGTCCAGCTGAGAACCACTAATATAAGTAATTGCTACATTTTCAAGAAAGCATGTGTGCATATTAAGAAGATATAAAAAAATAATTTCAAGAAATGTGGGGCTATTTAGAAGGTGACAACTCTCTTGGTGCTCCTAAAATTATAATCGTATCATAGAACTAATGTATTTGTCTAATTCTCATCCTGAACTATGATAAAAAGCATAAGTTGAAACTACTAATTTTATTTTAACTATATTATTTAACTTATTAAGTAACGAAATTTGGCCACATTTATAAAATGAACAGATATTCACATAATTCAAGGGCTGAAAAGAATCATGGCAGATGCCTCCTAAAATTCCCTCTCCTTAAATATGATGGCCCAGAGAAAAGAAAGTCCCACAGAGATTCGATCATGCAGTAAGGACTGGAATCCAAGCATCTGACGCTCAAATGCTCTCAAGTGAGGTGGAAACAACAAAAGGTACTTTCTTCTTGGTTAGTAGCTCACCAACACTATATGTATTTTTCTCTGGGTTTGTGTGTTATACATGTTATATACCTACTTGGGAGTACCAAGCAAAAGACATGAACTTGACTGTGGACTCTGCCAGGTACTTGCATGAGTTAAGGGAAAGCTCAATTTCTCAGCTTCAGTTTCCTCATCTTTAACATATGATGCCAAGTTATTGTGAAGGCTTTGTAAACTATCACACATGATCAAAATGTGTGTTAGCTTATTGTCATGCTAAAATGTGTGAGATATTTATACAAAGAATAAATACATACCAAAATTTGCCTCAGAAAAAGTGATAATCCCAATGCTGTCAAACTCAATTTACAAAGAGCATTGTTGCTGTGATAAGGTACTAAAAATGGCATCTTTGACAAAGTGTAAATCTTTTTTCATTTCCTAACTGTTCTTTTCAATATCTCAATTCCCTACTCTCTTAAGTGGGAATTAACTTCAACACTATTTTTAGTCAAGTACAAAAGAGATTTTCTTCATGAACATGAAAATGAGTTTGGAAAGATCTCAAGAAAATATACAAATTTTGAAAGAGCTTGTCTTTCTGCTAGTGTGTTTCTAAGTCACAGCATCATATTTAAAATTCAGAGGTTGAACTCTGAAATATGCTGGAACATGAAAAATAGACAAGTGACCACTCTGGGAACTGGACAGCAGATGCAGTGATGGTGCGTCTGAGTGTGATGCCTGCCATGTTGGAAGGTGAAATGAGATGTAGATTTAAGGGGGGGGGAGTGATGTTGTTCATGAGATATCATTCATAGAAGCATTTTCTCTTCAGAAAGATACTATTTATCACTTGAGTCTAAAAAAAAGTTTGAAATGTTTTACCCTGAAATAACTTCTTCTTTTCAGAGCCTCTCTCAAAAACGTTCTTTGGCTCATCATTAATTTCTGGTGGGCTTAAAGATTTGCTAGATTTTTCTAAAAGCTTCACTTTTCCCTAGGGAACAACCTGAGCTTTCAGGAAAAATCTGATTTATTCTATCTTATAATGGAGTAGAATGACCTTATTAAGAATGAATAACTAAATAGATAAATACAGTGATTTCTTTTGTATGGTTTCTCATTATTCTCTTAAAAAATGACCTAAAATAGTTTTTTAAAAAATGACTTGGAAAGACATCACCAGTGCTTTGCACCTAGCTCTTGAAATGCCTTTTTCTCCAGTGAAAGTCAGCTGTGTGGTTCCCTTCCAAAGAATTTCTGAACTTAGCGCCACTTCAGCTGGCTGCTTAAAAAAATGCTGACCTTATCTCCCATTTAAGAGAGGGAAGGGTTAGGAGTAATGTTTCTTTTTTATATAGGCTGCCTTGCAAAACCCTTTCCATTTACTCATAAAATAAGTTTGCCAACCTCTTTTTATTGAAAGGATTAAGACCAGGTTATTTCCATCCTGTAAGTGTGATCAAAGGTATTTGTGGTAAGCAAACAGGCAACCAGGAGAGCCAACTGCAATAGATGGTAATATAATGCTACAGGCTAGTTTATCAGATATATTTATCAGGAAATTATTATAAGATTATAAAGTATAATATTTACATTTCTTTATAATTTTCACAATGTCCGTTCTCATGAGGAAATATACTTTTAAAAAAGACAAATTAAACCAACATGCTCACAGGCACTGTATATTCTGGCACGAGGTCACCATGGTAGTCGTGCAGGTTCTGTCCTGCCCAAGGGCACACAGCCATGGGCATGAGTAGGGGCTGAAACCTGTCTACTTTTAGCTCTCTAAGCCCTGGTGTTTGGTGCAGGACTGGGGTGTTTTCTACTTCTCTCAAAGCATCATGTGTGTTCATGGTGGTCACTTCTGGACTATTTGAGGTCCCAGAGAGCTTTTTATCTAATGGTCCAGATGCATCTTTCTCTTTTAACAACAGTCTATCAGAAAAGGGGGAACACATGGCTGCAGGCCACAACTTGCATTTCCCAACCTGACATAATCCCACGCTCAGTCCTCAAAAGGGACTAGGGAAATCTAGTTCTCTCTGTCAGAAATTCTGGTGGAAATTGGGGTGGTATCAGATTGTGGCTAGGGAAATAAAAAATGCTTAAATACTTCTTCTGTCCAGTCAAAACCCTGGCCCCTTGAAGAGCCCCAGGAAAATACAACCCAAGGGACAGTGGCAAAAAGAAAGCTGAGTTCCACATTATTATTAGTTGGGCTTTTGTGCCAAAATCCAACACAGAGCTCTGAAATAAACTGTGCTAGAGCATAAAGCCTCTCAGTGAAGCCCAGGAAGGTAAGCTCATCTTCCACTGAGACTAAAACTTATATGTTATATACCATGTAACCTGAAAAGGTGGAGCACAGCATCATGACACCCCTTCCTCCCACGCCTATCCTGTGCCCATGTTTTCTGCATTCAGCCATGCTGAGCACAGTAAAGAAAGTGAAATTCATACTTCCTGTCCCACATTGTACTCCATCTAGTTCCATGACAGGATCTATGTCCATGGTAAAGATCAGCAAATTTTAAGAAATAATTTCAATATACATCATGCGGATCCTATGAGTTTATCGCAAGATACAATGCTGTAATTTAGAGGGGAGAGAAATGTTTTCATGGGAAAGGCAGAAGATAAACTCAAACATGATGAATGTTTAGAGAGGAATAGAAAGAAAATTTTAGTAGAAAGAACAGCTCTCATAAAGGTACAGATATCATATAACTGCATATATTTCATTTTGGTGCAAGTGGGAGGGAGCGATGCACATTCTATTCCAGCCATAGTGAAGGCTTTACAAGGAAAAGTAGTTAAAAACAAGGGAGGCCCAGACTAATTGTGGTGGGTATTTAGTGTTAGGTTAAAGGGAATTGGAAATTTATCCCACTGAAAAACGAGAAAATTTGAGGATTATAGGCCATTAAGTCTGACTTTGAGTTATCACTAAATTCCAAATGTTTAAAAAATCTGTTCTAACAACTGGAAACTTTATTGTCAAGCTATCAACATATAATTTGTGGATCAGTGCATCAAAGAAATATACACTATTTCTAAGATGCTAGAACTTGAGGTTTAGGAAATTTCCAATTTTGAAGCAAATATCTTCTACTATTTCAAAAGATCAAGTAAAATCTTTTCTTTCCTTCCAATGCTTAATCTGCAGCACTCCATTTCAAAGCACAGCTCATCACTGATTATACAAATACTTAGAAACAAGCTCAATTTTAGTAGGTAATGAAGTGTAAGGATGAAGCTTAAATGATGCAACATACCCAGTGACTAGCCTTACATAAATAAATAAAGGTCCATTTGTTTCATTTCACTTCCATACACACTTTTGCAAGGAAATGTTCTATTTCTTTTGGCACACACATACAATTCTAAGTATACATCAACATCTTTTTAATGTTGAAATATAGCTTTTGTTTGTCCTTCATTCAAAAATAACTATATAATAAACATACTGGAATTTTTTGGTGCCTTGTTCAAAAATGAACAGGCTGAATTTCCTCACCAGATGCTTCCTGACATTGGCATAGCGTAGCAAGAAATTTACAGACTCCCAGTCATAGTCCCATCTGAATGAATCTGCTATGTGTGCTAGCCAGGCCAGACCTCACCTGCAGATACTGAAAATTAATCCATCTTCAAACCTTATCTAAGAACTTTCTACAGATGGTAACCCATCAGAGGAGAAGTTTAAAGGTTGCTAACTCCACAGAACTATTTTATGATACTACAGATTAACCTTAGGTATCTTTAGGTTTCCACCTCCATGGAGTCAATACTGCAGATTGAAAACAGTATTTTTGACCCACGGTTGGAAATCCATGGATGTGCAGGGGCCAACAATATGCATTGTTCTGTGCCATTTTATATAAGGGATCTGAGTATCTGTGGACTTTGGTATCTGTAAGCAGTGTGTGGGTGGGGGGGGGGCAGAAGGGGTCCTGGAACAAATCCCCTCACCGAGAGATGACTGTATTTTGGTCTTTGGAGAAGTGGAGGAACTTGAAAGATGTCAGGGAACAGTTGTGGGCACCAGTCATATAAGCAGGGACAAAGCTGGACTTCATTGATTTCATCCATTTACACTTCAGAGCACACCTTGTGATGCAAGTATTGTTCCTTTTGTTTCCACGGGACACTGAAGCTCACATGAGTAAAAGTCAATGTTGTGGAGGTGACACTAAAACCTAAAAAACCCTGACCCAAAGTCCAAAGATTTCAATTACACAATCTTGTCAAGAATATAAAAACAGATAAGTGGATTTCATAGAAGAAAAAGTGACCCAAGGATTCATATTCGTAAACCCAAACTAATATTTTTATTAAGTTGACTTAATCTTTGGAGAGTACATCCATCCAAAATAAGCTTTGATATTGTCATTTAAAAAAATCACATCAATTGCCAAAATTGGCTTTATTACATTGATATATATTGCTGCTTAAGATGCTCCAACTGACTGAGCAACTTGGCAAAGTGAACAATTGAAAATTATCTGTTGGACCTCTGATTGTAACTAGTCAATGTTGATAATTTGACCATAAAATATAAATTCTTCATATAAAACTTGAAGATTCACTACTCAATTACATTGACCTTTATAGGGCTTAACCACTCTTGAATTTTTTAGTTTTAAGAATGATGGAAGAAAATGCTCCTCAATTTTTTTTTGTTATTATCATTACTCTTATTTTAGAAACTATATGTATGTTTTAACCTGCAACCTCCTCTGAAATGTCTATTTCATGTTTGGAAAGGAAGCAGTCAGTGAGGAAAGTGCATTTGATAATTTTACTAAACTCTAATCTCCAGTGAACATCATGTGTATAGTATAAAGGCAAATTGAAGGTGCCACTGGTATGTTAATTATCCTAAGACTATGTGTAATCCCATAATCTATTGATATTTTTATTAAATTATCAAAGTTTTATAACTCCTGTAACTTTATTTTTCTTATTTTTAATTAAAAAAGCAATGTTACAACATTGAAGGTAATGGATATTTAGAGATGAAGGATGGGAGTGATCTGTCTTGAAGGGCTAATATTTTATCACTGATGTTGTTTAGAACTGCCTACTGATTATAAAATGCAGGCCAACTTTTAATTGATTTGTTTTTAATTTTAAATTAACTACTAAAAGACACCTAGAGTGAACCACCTCCATTGACCTTGCCTTTGTATGCCATTGACTGAGGTGCCTTCTTGATTAAAATCACCATGTTTTAAAATCTTGTTTCCTTATCTTTAAAGCAGAACTAGAAGTCTTTACTCCACAAGGCTGCCATGAAAATTTAATAAATTACTATTTGGAAAGTGTTTAGTAGAGTGCCTGGCATAGAGTAAATATTATAGCACTTTTCATTTAAATTGAAAAATAAATAATATTTATGAAAAGACTGAGGTATGAGCCAGCCAGTTTTACAGATTGGGAAACTGGGTGTCAGAGGGAATTAAAAAAATTTCTCATTTGTAACAACATGGATGGACCTCGAGATAGTCATGCTAAGCAAAATAAGCCAAATGGAAAAAGATGAAAATCACATGATATCACTTATATGTGAGATGTAAACCTAAAAGCAACAAATGAACAGGATAAACAGAGACTCATGGACATGGACTATAGACTAGTGGTTACCAGAGAGTAAGGCGTGGGGTAGGAGAAGGTAGGTAGACAGTTAAAGGGGGTCAAATATATGGGGGGAGGGAGAGGGTGAAGTGGGTAAAGAGGATCAAATATATGGTAGCTGAAGGAAACTAGACTTTGGGTGGTAAACACACAATAGAAAATACAGATGTCAAAATATAATGTACACCTGAAAGTTATATAAATGTATTAACCAATGTTATTCCAATAAACTTAATTTTAAAAAAACAAACATTTTTTTTAAATGTCAAAGTGATGAAATCAGGGTTTGAATTCAAGTTTATCCACACTAAAGCCATACCTACTCTACCTCTTCCATACACAACAGGTGTTTTATGTCACCCTTGTTCCTACCACCAGATTATTTCTTAGCTTTTATTTATTCAGAATATTTCTATATTTTGCATATTAACTTTCCAAATAATTTATCTACATACATATTTTTACCCTCAAAATTCATGTTCTTTCAAAACAAGTGCATTGAAGTATAAGGTGAAAGCTGATATTTTAAGAAAATTTAATTTAATTTCACATTTTAAGCTACTAAAAACATGCAAATTAGGTTGTTATTGTTATTTTAAGAAAAAGAACATTTTGTATTGAAAAAGTGTGCCTTTCCAAGAAACCACTAACCAGATGTTGGGGTCTTGTGATATCCCAAAGGGATACTGGTCAAAGAAAAATGATGAGAGAACTTCTTCCACACAAAATCCAAGGAAGTACACAGACATTTCATAACTATGAATATTGTTTGCAAAAAAAAAAAAAAATTAGCAAATGTGCTTTATCATCAGATACCAGAGCCTTGGAATCTTCTAGTTTTGAAAATGTGGTTTAAGTGAAAAAGAAAGCACAAATAGCTAAGAAAAATTACTAGGAAGATGTTAATGCAATAATTAAGTGGCATATAGAGTGGAAATGCCAAATATCTAAAATTTACTACACATGTGTGCTGGGACATAAAATCTGTGATGATGAACTGTTCGGTCTTTGATTCTATTTACAAAAGCAGCATTTAAAGGCTACATGGTGTATTTATCAGTGAGTTATTTGTCATCAAATGTTTACTGAGTGTTTATTATGTGTGAAATATCTTACTATATGCATATATATATATATATATATATATGTGTGTATATAAAGATAGAGACACATGAAACGAGATGCTTTTTAAATTGTTTTGATCATGTTTTCATTCAACTACTTTTTGTTCTTTATTTCATTTCCTAAGGTGATTTTTAAATTTTTGTTTGTTTGTTTTAGTTTGTTTGCAGTACATTAGATCTCCAAAACTTATTTGGTGGTTGGGTGTTGTTGTTGTTGTTTTTTTAAAATAAGTGATATAGATAGTATGAGTTCATCCTCTGAACTGTATCTCCCTTTATTCAGATTATATTTTTAACTAACTCATCTGGTGACATGCCAATCCTTTCTCATTTTATCAAAAAAGGAAATATATTTCAAAAATGAACATATTCTGAAAGAAAAATATGTCTCACTCCATATTGCAATCATCTTTATCTAGGTAACTCCCCCACAAATGCGGGGCACAGCCACAGTGCAAAAAACTGAGTTTTACTCAACGTAGTGATCACTGTGTGGGGCAGAGTACCTAAAGGACCCCAACATGCACTCATTTGTGCTTGTCTGTGGGAGTTTTGTGTGTGTGTGTGTGTGTGTGTGTGTGTGTGTGTGTGTGTGTGTCTAATTATCACTAGCAAAATTAAAGCAAGTTACTTCTGTTGGGAAATGTACTGAATAGTCTTCCAGATGGATTTCACTAATTTTTGGGAAGGCCTCAAGTTTAGATAAGTGGAGACTGTAGAAAAGTTGGATTCTTCCTGTTCCTGGTTTCCTTAGTGTTTTAATTTCATCTCCTAGCGGGCAGCTTTTTGTTTTATGTCACTGGGCAGATGGCCATTGGCTCTCTTTCTGGTTTTATTGGAAGTTTCTTCAAATGGCTGTGGTAAATTTCAATGAAGTTTTTTTTTATCATGCTCATTTCATTTAATTTGGCAGTTGGGGGGTTCCAAGTCAAACAGAAATTTCAGAAAAAACTGCTAAAAGGGAAAAACTTGAATCCAAATCAGCAGGACTTAAAAGCAACACTGTGTGTGCCGGGAACTTGCCCAGAGATCAGCACTGTTGGAAAATGATAGGCAGCTGTGACATTACCTGTCAATGTTTGCTTCTCCAGAGGTTCCCAAGAACCACTTCATGCTTACTGGAGCCCTACTTCATAGCTTGGAGCCTGAGTAATTGGATATCTTTGAAAGAGAAGACTAGGTGCCCTCATGAAGGCACCTTGCTGGGTCTTGGCAGAAGTGTGAGGGCAGCCCTGAAGGGGAATTACACTCACGAAATCCCCTGAATTCTCTCTTTGTGAAATCTCATCCTCTTTGTTGCTTGCTTCTGGCAAACTGAGAGCATCCTGAGAATGGGTCAAGGATCTTTCAAAGGAATCCCTGCCAGCAAAATTGAATCACATTTCAAAAGCAAACTGGAACATTTTTTCATGTCAAATGGAGACGTTATGACAACTGGGTACCGAGACTGTGAGTAGGACAGAAATGGGAAATGGAAAGGTATTTTTCCAAAAAACAAAGTACATTCTACTTTATTAATTTTTAAATTAATGGCTATTAATTTTTAAAACCAAATAAAGTTTCTTGGTTGATAAGAATTATACTTCTTCTCTACCTGTTCCACCACTTTTTCATGCCCTTTGGCTATTTTTCCTCTATTTCTGGGTGGTCAAAAAAATTTTTTTAAGACGTAAAGAACAGATATTTAAGAGTTCTGGTAAGAGAACCAGACTTGATATATGTCAGGGATTGTTACTCTAAATTATTGACTCAGTTATTTATTGCTGTCTCTATATTCTGAATTGGCCCAAATAGTTGGTCAGTTTATTATTTCAGACTCACCAAGGGAACTTAATTTTTAAATTGCATAAAATGGAAGAAATATATCAATAGGCCATAAACCTGAAGAAATAAAGAGAAAAAATTAAAAATTTTGGCACATGTTTATAAAAACCTTCACTTCCCTATTGCATTTTTATTTTTTTATTTTTTTCCAACAAAGTAAATTACAAAAACATAGAATAGTTTTGACAAACCACATATGATAATTAGGAGAGGACATCTAAATCAAGCTGAATCCCACAACTGTCACAAGTTTCTCTATGAATTGGGCACTACAGAAAGCTCCCAGTTATCGTGTACATGCTCCACAACACAGGGCTATCGTAGGTCTGTAACAGTGCTATGCTAGTAAGTTGGCTCTTCCAAAAAAATAGGCCCCCTTTTCTGTGGTGTAAATTCTCCCACTATGGCAGATTCCAAGATCACAAGTGATGTTACTAAACAGAGATGGGGAAAGATTTGCATAATTGACTCTTATGAGCCCATAACAGCCAGCTTCAGCACATTACATATAGATATACTAGAAGGCAACTTACTCTAAATTTTTAAAAGCAGAAAATGAGGCTTAGAGGTAAAGTGATTTATGTCAAGCCAAGAAAAAGTGGCTAAATTGGGAATAGATACTTTATATTATTCTTAGTTCAGAGTCCTTTCTGCTACACTGAAAAACAATGAATGAATTTGCCTGTGCATCTTTATATTTCAATCTGAACAAAAATAAAAAAGAAACAATGAATGGCTATATTGAAAAAAAATAAAGATAATAATAGTAGCTAATAGCTAATATATTGTCAGGCATTGGTGGCCTTACTTCTTCCTGTTGTAGGCCCCTCCTCACATCTTTTGTCCATATAATTTGGATATTTCCAGGTTCAGATACATACAACACAGGAATAGACTGCTGCTCAGGAGAACTAAACTCCAAACCCCTCTCTTTCTAACCACAGTGCACCACCAAGACTTTTTTATATGGCTTCCATCCCATGAGCATAGAACAGCTCTGTTTTAGTGATGACAGAGATATGGCCTCCTAAGACTTGGTCTAGATCAGTGGTTTCTCAAAATATGGACTGCAGGCCCCTGGGGATTCCCTGAGTCATTTTCAGAGTGGTCTACAAGATCAAATTATATGTTTAATAATTTTAAGGCCTTTTTCATTGTGTTGAGATTTGCCTTGGTGCAAAAACAACATGTATCAAACTGCTGGCACTTTACAGCAAATCAGAGCAATGTTGCCTACCCATCAATACCAGTCATCATAGCATTCTTCACCACCACAAACTTGCATTTAAAAAAAAAAGCCAGTTTCCTTTAACAACATACCCAGTGAAGCAGTAAATGTAATTAATTTTATTAAATCTTAACTCTTTGAGCATTTATTTTTAAATATGCTGTATGAATATATGGAAATATGCATAAAGTACTTGCTGCATACTTCAGTACAGAGATTGTCTCCAGGAAAAGTATTCATAAATTGTGTGATTTTCAGGCTGAATCTGCCTCCCTGTTCATGGAGCACCAAGTTCATTAAAGTGGATGAACTACAGGCAAGCTACAGGTATTCAGACTTGTATATTTGGCAGCCATTTTCTCAAAACAAATGTAGTTTACCAGTTAAAAGAAAGCAACTGACAATATTTGTTGTGAAAAGTAAAATTCAGACATTCAAGAGAAAACGAGCACATTGAAAACCTTGCATTAACCACTGTAAAAAAGCCAGACATTTTTCTCCAACACTGAGTCTTCTGATGCAACAGGTGTTATTAACAAATGTGATATTTTAATATTGTATAATGAGATATATTATATTTGAAAGATCTGTTTAATCCAGTAAACCAATATCAAATGACCAATGCCTAATGTTACAAAATCACACACCCATGAAAGATCTATTCAAAGTGCAAGGGAGAATCATGGATTTTAATATAACAGTATAAAAATTAGTTGACATGGATTCAGGTTCCACATTTGAATGAATATTAAAGGAGCTTCCATAAGTTTTGGGATAGTTTCAATAATCTTCTCTTTTTCCAAAATACCTCTGTAAGGCTATAGTTTCTTTATATACTTCACCTAAAACAACATAGTACAGAAGGAGATATAAGAAGCTTGCTGTCTTCAATTAAAAAGATTTGCAAAAATGAAAAAAGGTGCCACTCATCTCACTAAAAGATTTTTTTTGGAAAATATTTATTTTCATTGTGATGTTATTTATGTTAACTAGTAGTAGGTTTATCATTTAAATAAATAAATATTTTTAAAGTCTCCATTTTGATTTCTAATATAATATATATCAATAGAGAGGACCCATACAGGCAAAAGTATTTTTTTAAGATTCTGAAGGGGCTCTAATATAAAAAAAGTTGCAGAACTGCTTGTCTAAACCTACCATTCCAAAGAAATATAATTTAGGGGTTAAAAGGGGGATATGGTGAATGTGTGACATTCATTGATGGTTTTCATAATCCCTTCTCTCCTTTTAAATGCATGCTGCTCCTACCATCAAGAAGCAGAAGCCTTTCCCTTTCCTCTGTAATCTGGGATGGCCTTTTGACCTGGCTTTACTGATGCAATGTGGCAGAAGTGACATTCTGGGATTCAAGTTTTAAGAAGCCTTACAGCTTCTATCTGTATATCTTGGAATGTTCATTTTTGGGACACTAGAAAACAAGCTACATGGGGAGGCCACATGTAGTTTCTCTGGTCATTATACCTAAGTGAGTCTCCAGCCAATAACCAACATCAACTGCTAGTCTTGTGAGGAGGCCCTCCTGGAAGCCTGGCCTGTTTGATGACTCTAGTCCCACGTGCTATTTGTCTGCAATAACATATGAGAAGCTCAAGCAAGAATCTCTATCTAAGCTGAGCCTGGTTAACCTCCAAGAACAATAAGATATAACAATAATTTATTTTAAGCCTCAAAGTTTAAGGGTAGTTTGTTATGCACCAGTAGATAAACAGAACAAGGAGAGAAACTATAAGACTATCAGCTATTGAGTGTAGCTATAGAGGTGGCTATGATTTCAGGTCATCATGTACTTATCCAGTTTAGATTAGGATCCTAGTCAGGCCTGAGGAGACAGTAGGGGAGTAGGATCAGTTTGAGAGGTACTCAGTGAGCATCGGGCTGGTTGTGGAAGTCCAGCAAAGAAGTGATTTAAGTGATTTAAGGCAGACCTCCAAGAAAGGAGTGAGTGTACAGCTGAGATTGCAAGATATGGGGAGAACTGGCATGCTAATAATAGTCAATGGCTGAAGTCCAATCCAGCCTTAGGAACTGAACGAACACAGCTGTGTCAGAGAACAGCTTCAGCTGAGCTTATCAATATTTAGGACTCAAGCATGTCTGACCCATTTCTGAGTTCGCCACAGCAGTAATGTTAGCAGCAGCATGTCACACCTCAAATCCCATTGGGTGCTGAGCATAAAGATGCTATTGTGCCACCTGCCAGAGTCAGAATTATTCAGAATTACTTCACAGGTAGGCACTTAGTAGCTCACAATACCTTCTTGAAAACCCAGACACCCTGAATATTTTTCAGCCTGAGCAGATATTAAGAGAGACAACCCAACACCAAAACTTTGATAAAAAGTGTTAGACTCTGAGGAGAAACTCCAGAATTTGATCTACGAGGGGTTAGAGGGCTACAAACTTTTGAGAAGGAGGGCTATAATTCTCTTTCAGGGTAATTTGCCCAACAAGCACAGTGTTTTACATGGATTGTTTAGTTGGGAAGCTTTTCAGGAGCTGATAAGAGATTTTGGTATGTTTTATTTCCCATAAACTTCCCATGGCACCTTATCTTTCCATGATCTAAATGAGATTTTCAGAAGACATCTGGGCCATCAGTACTTGCTATTGTTCATTCAAATTTACTCTTAAGAATGAGCAAAGAATCTTCCACTGCACATGTGGCAACATAACTAAGGGTGTCAGTAATCCTTAGAAAAAAGATACCCAAAGCAGTCTGTGTTAGGGGAGTTGGACGTGGCCTACCACAGCTTGTGCAGTCAGAAATCTGGGATTTAAGGTTCAGTTTATGAGTCATGGGTGATTCATTTAACCCAGTGGTTCTCAGCCTCACTGCACATTAGAATCACCTGGGGAGTGTTTACAAAATGCTGATATCCTGGTCTTGGGTGGGCTTCCAGTTGTCAGTATGTTTTTGGTTTATTTTAAGATACCCAGGTGATTCTAATATGCATCCAGCATTGAGAACCTCTAGCTAACTTCTCTGAATCTCAGTAACCTTCTGTGTTAAATAGGAAAAGTAACATCTAACTTCCAAGAATATAAGAAAGAGCTTCATACTCATTGCATATGAAGGGTCTTCATAATCAGGAAGAATATTACATAAATATTTTATCATCTGTGTTAATCGTAAAAAGTAAAAAAATAAGAAAAGTAATGTTTTTTTATTTCCATTATAATAGTGAAATTTATTAATCAATTAATACATAGTTCCACTCAATAGATTTTTTTTCTTTAGTAGCAGAAAGTTTCAATATTTTGTTGCAGTTTGCTGGGAATTATGATAGGAAAGGGGAGGATAACAGCAAGAAATACTGCCTTGAAACTTGAAGTCTCTCACAAGCTGCTGTTATCCATTAGGTGGAGGATCCAACAGGCAGCATTTCCATAGTACTTTTGTTAGAAATCAGGTGGCCTGATGGTTAAGACTGATGACTCTGGAGACAGCTTGCCTGGTATTGAAACTCACTGAAACATGCAGCTCAAGTGAGGTATTAATGGTGTTAGTAATAATTACATCTTAGAATTTGGTAGAGGATCAATGCATGCAAAGTTTTCTTATTAGTGCCTGGCATATATAAGTTCTCAGCAAATATTAGCTATTATTATACACTAACAGAGTCTTTCAAGTCAATAACTGGTTAATATGCATGTGCAAAATGCCTTTTCCTGGTAGATTATGAAGTAGTGTCCTTTGCAATTAATCTCTAGTAGAAATTGAGTGATGTAAGGGCTACGCGATATTAATATATTGTTTTTAGATGGGAATTCATTCATTTTAAATTCACTAGACACCAACTGTGTGCCACCTAAGTTACAAAAATAAATGAGATTCCAGAGCACAGCACAGGGAATGCAGTTAGCATTAATGTATTGGCTAGGTAGAGAGCCAGAGGAGAGAAGGAGCAATTAGGGGGATCATTTTATAAACTATATAAATGTCTAACCAATGTAATGTATACTTGAAACTAATAAAATAATTTTTTTAAAGGGTTCATAGTTTAGTGGACTAGATAGATATGTGAAGTATAAGGACTCATAATTGAAATGTGTGTACAGCAGTATGGAAGCAAAAGAGATAAGAAATCATGAGTTGCTGGGAAAGTCTCATCAAAGAAGGTGACTTTTGAGTTAAGCCTTGAACAATGTTGTAGAAGACAGAGAAAGGAGGTCATTACAGATCAAAGGTGCCAGATATCAGCAACATTGATGTAATGACCTAAAGATGCTCTCTCAGCTCAGATTCCTTTGTTGATACTGATCTCCGCCTTATCAAAAGGACTTGGGAGTTGCTAACACCTTACTATGAATTCTTTCTGCTGAGCCAGAGGTATTATTAAGGCATTACTGACATACAATATTGCAGCGAAGTGCTAGCAAACACTTTCCTCTGTGCACTGCAAAGTCCTAGGAGCAACAGAACGGTAATAGGGATGGCTCTACAACTGAAATGACCTTTCATACTTGCTGATCATTTGGAGAAACAGTAATATTATCAATGAATTATTCACAATCTTAAGCAAAGTTAAATTTCAAAAAGACATTTGACATAGAAAAAAATGGCAAAAAAAAAGTGTTGAAAGATTCCATATCCTGGCTGTAAGTGCTAAAGACTTGTTTCTAAGCAACACTGTAAATCACTTAGGTTAATTTTTTAAGATAAAATTTTGTAAAAATTTTGTAAAAAAAGAAATTTTTATATTTTGAATAAATTATTGAAATTTCTAGATTCCAACTCTTTTCTACATTTCTAGTGTCTTAAAGAATATTTTGAAATCTGCTACATATTTCTTGGTTTTGGTTTACTATTTAACAGCATCAATAACTTGGACAATAATTACTAATGATATATATTAATTATTTCTCAAGAGGCTTGCTCAACTTGTAATGACAAATTGAAGGTTTTCTGTGAAAGAATTAGTTTATATTTGTATAACCTGTTTTCTAACATTGACTGCATGAAATTCATAATTGTGAAAAATGCATGGTGAACTTTTGGCAAACTTTTGGCAAAGTTTCTTGAAAAAATTATTACATCAAAATATCTTTATCAAAGACCAATATACCCAAAAGGAGTCAAGTTCTGTTTTGTAAATAGAAATTTATTCTGAGCTTTCCTTCTTGAAGCATCCTAGTCCACCATCATTTGAATGAACAAATGGCCTGATTATACCACCTGTACACCACCCTGATGGACTTTATGAAGCATAGACCTGCCTTATTCCAGAATTTTCAATGCACATCTTGAATCTGCAAAGAGGCTGAGGCAGTAACCTAGCAGAGTTGATAGATAGTACAAGGGAGTGAACTGGCTGAGAGTGTGAAGCATTTTCTGCTGCCAAGAGGTCTTTCTGGATCATATGGATCACATTAATACTTTAGAAAGTATTTCTTATGAGTACTAGAAAGAAACTAAAAAAATTCCTACATGATTTAATAAAGAGATAATATGAAGAGTGATACATGCTTCCTCTATAAATACCTGGAGCCCAGTAAAATCTGGAAGTGATGCACAAAATGAGTGTATTTTTATGAGAGAGAGGAAGAGATAAAAATGAAAAAGTAAAATCATAATGTGTAACCCTAAGAGGTATGCAGAGGAAGAAACAATGAGGAACAATAACAAGAAGAGGAAGAAAAAGAGCAGGAAGAGGAGAAGGATATTCACTGAGTTCTTACAATGTCTGGACACTGTTTATAGCACTTTACTTATATTTATTCTGTTTGTAATCACAGCTCTTGAGGTAGGTACTCTTATTGTTCTCATTTTATAGATAGAGACACTGAAATAATGAGCTAAATTGTGGTGGACCTATTATATACTCCAGGTACAAAAAACAAAAACAAGAAAACAAAAACAAAAAACCACAAAAGTTCTCCTTTAATTTCTGTAATGTGACGTTGTGAAGCATTATCAGGTAGAACATTGCACAGATCATCGTAGACTGGCTCTGAGGAAATTATTAAGGCATTACTGACATACAATACTGCAGCAAAGTGCTAGCAAACACTTTCCTCTGTGTCTGTTAATTTGCAGACATATGTCTACATGGCTGTGCATACACTGATAATACATTCATTCACATAATCAAGATAGTCTCTGGGATTCGGATAGGCCAAATGGACCTAATGTTTAAATTCTGAATAGTGTATAGTCATGATACCTCAATATTAATATGACTTTCTAAAACAAAATAAAATGTGGTGGCATAAAAATGAAATATTTATTGAGATTAGAAAACCGAATTCTAATCATGAATTTGTTCCTACCTAGTGCTGTGACTTTGGGACCTTTGGTTTTCTCATGTATAAAATGGTGAAAACATGACTTTCATCTACCTCATGGGTTTGCTGCGAACAAGGCAAGAGCTATCTGTGCTGTGTTTGAATGCCTAGCACCCAGTCTTTGGTTTTCTATGGGAATATGTAAATCTACCATGTGTGACATGTTGGAGTGCACTTATCCTAAATCAGGTTAGGCTAGGAACTGAAGAGACATATAATTCTGCAGAGGTCTGGGAGAGGTAAATTTGATATGTAAAGCAATTACGTTTCATAATAATGGATGTGGCAGAACCTTGACAGGAGAGCAAGTTAAAGAAGATCTTTAGTCTCTGTTAGTTCCATTGCAAATCCTCTCCTGGGAATTTTTCTATTTCCAGATTTAAGAACTGGCTTAATTTTTCTGGACATCTTTTGTCTGTTTTAGCTAACAGTAAGGCCAAACAGAGGATAACGTACAATAAAAACAATTGCATACTGCCAAAGTAAACCCCTGTGCAAAAGAGAGGGTTTTGTAGCTCTTTAGAAACATTTAAAATATAATTAGAAATATACATATAATGTACAGAGTAAATCCAAACAACAGAGCTATAGAAAATTGTTGTGGCTACTCCCTCCATCTAAAAATATCTTTGACCCAGTCAATGTGGTAAGGGTACTGTAAGATCCTTTTGCACATTCTTACATGCCAGAAATAGTGAAACACAGGCTTTTTTTCCTTTTAAAAAAATCATGTTCCTGCAAGAAGCACTTTGAAAGAACAAAATTGGCATCTCATGGTTCCTACTTACTCTACAAAATATGTGGTAAATTCCAAATTTCATAGGCTTTAAATCTAAATTCAATATGTATATTTCTTTTAATGCCAACATATCAAATACACAATGCGATAAAGTACCCATAATAATTTTTACCACATCATTTACTCTTCAGTGATTTCAAGAATTCTTTATTTTAAATCTCATGCTCAGAAGAATTACTTCCATTATCGACACACCCTTTTAATACATATATGGATACTGTCAAGAAGCCTGCAGGTATACACCCAAGTTTTATGAAACTGAGCACATTGGAACCAAACACTAATGCTACAGTAAACAAGAATATTCACTTGCTTATGATTGGAAAACAGGACCTAATTCATTGTGACCAAGAAGGTTTGACCAGTCAGTTTAGTTTGATTCATAACATTGAACCCAGTGCTCAGAAGCTTCTCCTGTGCTTAGTATAGAGATACTTAGATTGATGGTACCAGTTCCTTAAGCCCAGGAAACTCACAAAACAGTTGATGTTATTGTTATTGTCCAAGGAGATAAACAAAATCATGATGTGGGATGTAATCATCTGAGAATCTGTAGTTTGAAGGTCCTGAGAAGGTCCAGAATAAATCCCCAAAGGATTGTTTAGAAAATGGAACCGAATTGTCAAAAAATAAAGGTCTTTACTATTTATTAATTTAATAAATGCCTACATAACACTTTCTGTTTGGCATTATTTCAAAGGTTTTATAGATAAATAATCATGTAATTCTTAAAACAACTCTCTGAAGTAGGCACAATTACTCTGCCCATTTTGCAGATGGAGAAACTGAAGCACAGAGAGGTTCAGTAATTTGCCTCAGATCACAGATCTAGAGGATACCAAGCTAGTTTATAAATGCAGAAAATCTGGCTCCAGAAGGCATGCTCTAATGTCTCTAATATTTATCCCCTCCACTATTAAAACAGATGGACATAACAAAAAGCCCTTTTGCTTCAAGGTCCCAATGTCTAATATTTCTTATTAAATTTTTTTAAAAGGTTGCATTTTCAAATTGATGTTACCACATACCATTGCAAGAAAAAGCTTTTTAATTAAAAAATTAACTATTAATCAAGAATTACTTTAACTCACAAATATAGCTGCCCAAGCTCAAGCTCAGATTTCTCCCTATGACTGTGGCCTCAGTTGATGTGTGTTTTCACACCTCTGGCTCCCATAATAATGTGGGCTTAGTCCACTGAGCACAGAGCTGCAAGTTTCTCAGAATATGCGACAGTCTATTTATTGTCTCTGGCCTCAGTTCACCTAGAAACCTGGCTCGGTCTTTTTATTTTCTCATTTATTTTTTATTAATTTTAAAATTTATACAAGTTCATTATAATAGGTACAAAATCTAAAGATATACTTTCTAAAAATAATAATCTCCTCTGACACTTGGGAAAACAGCCTGACATTTTGGTGTGTACAACGTCACAATTTTCTCTATGTTTATACATATAAAAATATGCATATGTATTTGCTTTAAAACATATGTGTACTGTTTTACAAAAATGCAATGTGCTTTCTCAAAAAAAAATAACTGAATATCCCTCTGAGTCAACCAATAAATATATTTGTTTTAATAGCTACATAATATTTCAAAATATAGATGTGTTATAATTTGTTCAATTATTTTACTTTTGCAAAAACTTTAGCTTAGAAAATAGAACTTAGAAAAGAACTTGCTCCTTAGAAAATAGTGCTGTACATAATTGTATGAGTACCAATTTTTATTTTAATAGAATAGATTCCCATAATGGTATGTAAAATTTCAATCTTGTCATTTTTCAGAATGATGGAAGTGATTTGCCCAACGTGTTAAGCTATGTTTTCCCACATCCTCATAAGACATTGGGTATTATTCTATCTTAAAGTTTTCTAATCTTATGGAAGAAAAAATATTGCATTGTCATTTTAAGTTTCATTTTGACTAATAATGAGAATGAATGCCTTTTTATTTATCAGTCATTGAGGTTACAAATTTACTGTGATAATGCTGTTTCTACTTTTTGATCATTTTTGTCAGTTTTCAGACACTTTTTGTATATGAAATATATTAACTCTTTGACATAAATCAATCTTTTTTTTTTTTACCTAGTTTATTATCATCATTTGCCATGCAAATATGTCTGATGTGCATGGCTTTGGGGTTTTTCACTTCTCTTAGGAATATCTCCTCTACTCTTATTCTTCTCTTAAATTATTTTCTAATATTTAATAGCATTATTTACATTAAAATTTTTCAATCTATTTGAATTAACTTCATGTGTGCTGTGAGGTAATTTTATTCTCTCCAGAAAGAGAGCTGGTTTTGCCAAACTGTCTGCTAAATAAATGATCTTTTTCCCTTGAATTGAAATATCACCTTTGCCATATATTAAGTTCCCATATATGCGTGAATCTATTTCTGGTCTCTTTGTTCCATTCCATTGATCTCTTTGTCTATTCCTAAGCCAAACTGTATTGTTCTGATTATGGTGGCAGCTTCATTCTTATTGAATAGGACCTAATACTGGGTAACTGTGAACGTTTAAACAAGATGTGTACAGTGTAGAAGAAAAAAGTTAGTGTTCAAAATCAGAAACTTTAAACTGCAATTTTCATTCAATCACATTATTTTTTCATTTCTTCATCAGCTCTTGATGATGTACTAATTTTTTACCTGTAAGTACTTATTAGTGGTATCTTTTTTAATCTTCTGAATGTGAATGTTCTGTAAAAAGGCAAAACTATAGGGACTATAAATATATCAATGGCTGCTCAAAGCTTGGGGTGAGAAGAGGGGACTAAAGACAAAGGGGTATGAAGGTCTTTCTTAGGACTATGAAAATGTTTATATCTTGATAGTGGTGGCAGGTAAATGATCATCTACATTTGCTGGACCTCATCAAACAGCACACTTAAAAAAAAACACAATTTTAACTATACTAATTATATCTCAATAAATTTGAATTAAAATAAATAAATGTAAAATGTGTCATTTAAAAAATATTTGGGGGATAAAACCTGATCTGCTTCCTGGAATAGACAGAGCTGGAATCCAATCCTGACTTTATTTTAGCCTTTTCTAACAAAAGTAGGACAGAATCTTAAGTAACAACGGTGACTCCTGCTACTGATGCATTTTGACTTTCTTTCTTTTGAAGAAATCTATGTATGACTGGTTGTCATTCAACAATTCATCCTCGGGAAATGATTCACTCTATTACACAGGTTCATAAATTTTATTACAGTTACCAAACATTGTATGAACTGTAGAAGATACTGACATTTTCCTAAAGCTAGAGGTTAGAGCTAGAGGTCCAGCCCTCAGTAGCATCTAAGCAGTAATTTTCCACTTAAGGAAACCAAGGCTATATGAGGTTAAGATCTAAAGAGCTGTGGAGCTACAGTGTTCTCATTTCTACTTTCTCTACTTGTATCAGTGTATTTTAAGGAAAATCCTTCTAGCTGACTCTTACTAGAACATGCAAGCAAGAAATGAGACCATCAGACACCAGAGGCCAAAGGCAAGGGAAGATTGATGAGCAATTCTGCAGCGAGCCAGCCCCAGTCTCAGTCGCAGACAGAAGACCAGGAGTTTCAGCATGGTAATCTATTGAAAACAGCCCTGATGGTAGCTCCAGATCTAATGTTATCAGGGTTTATCCTAGAAAAGTTAGTTTTCAGAGTCTGAACAAGAAGGAGAGGGGAGGAGGCTAAGTTTAAGAGATATCATGACAATGTGCCTGCTTTTTCTCACTTGTGAAAAGGTAAGCTATCTGGAGGTAAACTGATAGGAGCCATCTTGAATTAACAGATTATCACTAATACCTTTTAGCCACTTATACCGAACTGCAGAACAAATTTATGTGATTTTAATTCCTAATGTCATTCTGTCTTCAGGTGATTTTGCTAGGCTTTCCCTTCTTATTTATATTTATATTTTATTACATTAATTTTGTATTCATTATTTGGGCAGGGTAATTCAGCATATTAAAACAATATGGAATATTAATAACCCATTGCAAATAAGATAGCTCTTCCTAGAACTTCCTATGGATCTTTTTTCTCTTAAAAAAGCCCAAATGTGACAAGTTTTAGCATAGTAATCCTGATATTACTTTCACGTGAGTTATCTCTTTCTATAGATTAGAGGCTATCAAGATGATATTAATAATAATAAATAATAAAGTAATAAATGCCAGAAGAGCATTCTACATGTTGGAACTGTCCAAAACAGAGTGGCCTGCCTTTAGAAAGGAATTCCTAGAAATATCTAAGCTAAATCTAGATGCTTTCTTTCTTTTGTTTATTAAGCATATCTTTATTAAGCATCAAAGACTCTTACAGGGTATGTGGTTAAAGGATTTCGTGTTGGGAGATGGCACTGGACATAATGACTCTTAAGGTTTCTTTCATTTCTATGCTTTTTGATTCCACCTTTCCACATTTTTATTAAGAATTTCCAGTGGAAAGCATGAAGCCATGCATAATTCATCGGTTTTATAATTTCATCTTCTACCACTGAATAATTTCCCACCATATCTTTGCCAATTAATGATGACAGAAAACACCTTTACAAGTTAGAATTGATTTGTGAAAACCATAACACAAACAGTAAATGCAAATACCTCTTATAATATTTTATTTTTGCCTGAACTATAAATCAGAATTCATAACATCTACAACAAAAAATATATCTCACATCAAGATATTAAGAAATAAGTTAAAAATATATAGATAATTATTTATGGATGTATTCATTTGAAGCATATAGATTTAACTTTGCGTTTGTATAGGGCATTAAAAGGCATGTAGAATCCATACTTCCCAGTAACAAGAAAACAGAGTTGCCAAGAAAAAGCCAGGATCTAGTTCTTAATCACTGTGTGCCCAGAACTAGAAACTTTGATAAAATAATTTATCTTAATTATAAGATCAGAGATTGACTGAATATTTTGCTTACAAATTCAGGACAGGTATACTTTATTTGAAGCATGGTTACTTAACCTATCCAATTAACTGGACTGTTTTTCATTCGTTTCTGCATTTTACTCCTTGCAGGTATTGCCTTAATCACCAATAGACATTGAAGTCCAGATTTTTCAACCACAAAATAATAATAAAACGTTACAATAATCAAGCCACCATTATCTTTAGAAATGGAAGACATGTAAGAAAATTAAATTCAAACATAACTAAAAACAGCTTTTAGTTATATATTTTTTCTAAACACTGACTAAAAACAGTGCTCAGAGTTCCATTTCCTTCTGAATATCTTATGAGATGAAAGAAAAGGAGACAGAAATGGTTGATTTGCAGGTCAGCAACTCTCCTTTTTATTCTCTAGTGAGGACTGTCAGTAAGGGAGGTGGACAAATGCTGATAACAGAAAAAGGGAAGAAATGATGAGCAGGGAGCTACAGACTTGTCCTTGGGAACTGCCACGGCATTGTACTTCCAAGGGGTACTTAAAAGTTCAGTTAGGTAATTTCCATCACTTGCTTTCAACTTCTTCAAAAATAAAATGTTACTTATAGAAAGAACATTTGATACACACACACACACACACACACACACACACACACACACACACACATTTTTTAATTTAGCAAAAGCATCTTTTCTAGCGGAAGTGCACATGTGTTTAAGTATTTCTCACCTCCTTCTCCTCCTGGAAATGCCGATAAGGACTACAGGTCAAGGACATGTGAAAGGCCTATGGTAAGTAATATAAAAATGATGCCAGCTGGAAAATCTTAGGCTCAAACAAAATAAAGCCAGATGCTTCTGACCCATATAAACATTTTCCTTTTCTTATAGTGATATGAGGGCCCTACTCCTTTTAAAAAACTGTCTCTATTTCCTTTTTGTATGAGTCACAAGTCCGTGATAACTCCCCAAAGTACGAGGTGTTTCATGAACATAACTTTGTCATTAAAATGGTTGTCAAGGACCACTTCTTTCACAGCTTCCAGGCCGTGGAAGCTATGTTACAGAGTCAGGCAGCACTACTTCCTTCCAATCTGAAGTCATGTCTGGAAATACTGAGGAAGATGTTAAAAGAACTAGTCAGATCTCAGAACCAACACTGGAAGCATATTTTTCATCTGCCTGCATTTTTCCTACCGCATTTCAGTCCCATAATCTTGCTTTAGGTTCTGTTGAGGTCATATTATCAGTTCTCAACAGCCACGTGGAAATCCAGCTAACAGAATTATATTTCATTCTGTTCAACAAACGCATCAAATGCCCTAAAAGACTAACTTGTCCATGCAAAAAAAAGGCCTTTGGCTTCCTATGATTCAAATACCAATGCTGGAATGAAACTAAATCAAATTATTATCAGATTATCAGGGTTTGGCTGACTCTTTGCCCTTCATCATGAGGCAGATGAATTCCCTGAACTGGCTTGCTCCCAAGTGCTAACAATATCTCTGAGGATATTTGGGAGGGATTGAAGTGTTAAGTATCCCTAGAGGATTTGTACATATTTTAAACATGTAGCTACCTGAATATCCATGGCCTCCTAATATGCCCAAAGGAGTTGAAATAGTTTTCTCAAATTTAGTTCTTATTTTATGTCAAGATTTTGATTTCATTAAAGACTGTTTTATAATTGTTAATTGATCATAAGACATATAGAAATAAAAACATGAAGTAATACTCTAATAAGTTGTGACAACTTTAACAATCCATTTCATTTTCTCATGAACTGCCTGAATTTGAGATAGTAATGGAAAATTTTTACATTGTTCAAGTAAAGTTTTGAAAATCTAGTAGTGCTTGCAAGTGTCAGCTCATCTTAATAGCTGTTGAAATCAGGCAATTGGTACATGAAGATTCATTATGCTATGTGTTCTACTTCTGTGTGTGTTTAAAAATTTCCATCAAGTAAACTTCAAAAATTTTAATTTTAATTTTAAAAATCTACTCCTAAGCTCAATTATTTCAAAGGAAACATCAAGATTTTATGCAAAGATTTGTTTGATTGCAAAGGCAAATCATTTATAGGCTTTAAAATTCCTACCAAGTTTTAAAAGTCTTATGAAGTGTGAAAATGCCCTGTAAGTCAGAGTCAAAGATTTTACATTTTTTACAGTACTCACGAGCATGAAATGTCTGTTGATGGTTCATATAATTCATTTTCCAAGCTCAAAGTTGACTTAAATCAAAACTGTTCTGAATAGTAGAGATTTTGCTTTTTTCAAAAAAAAAAATTTCCAAAGAAAGCTAAATATAATTCATGTATTATTATAAAAAGCAATGTTGCTTATTCTTTTTCATGTCTGCTTCTGCAGGGGTGGAATGAAAAAAAAGGAAAGAAGAGAAGATTACCATTAGGAGGAAGAGCAATCATATTCTACTAGGAAACAGCCTGAGAAGACACTGGGACAGTTTCAGTATTCTGTAATTATAGCTATTCTGGGAAAATCATGAGAAGGATTCTTTCAGAGTTATTTTAGTAGCTGTAGTACTTAACCAAATTAGGAAGTAATAATATCAAATAAATATAAAAGAAATTAGAATATATATTTAAAGCACACAAACAAATTAAAAACCCCACACTTTTAATAGCCTCCATTGGTGTTCCAAAATATCCAAATCAATTTTAGTTTGTATTAAATTAATTTTTTGACAAATATATTAACATTACATTTAGTGGCTGTAACTAGGGACCAACATGCACAAAACAGTAATTACTGGAGAGGAAGTGGGACAATTTTATGGGTGAAGCTCTCATTCCATCTTCTATTCCAGAAGCTTCTCTCTGTGTGCTCTTTCTCTTTGACTTATACCTTTTCCTGTTACCAATATTTGCCTTTTCCGAGGTCAGTAAACTCAAGTAAAGGACTATGATGGATTTGGGGGGAAAAGTTAAAAAGAGAGAAAAAGTTGGCGTATTTTTATTTTCCCTGAAAAC
Source organism: Macroglossus sobrinus (assembly GCA_004027375.1). NCBI lineage: Eukaryota > Metazoa > Chordata > Mammalia > Chiroptera > Pteropodidae > Macroglossus > Macroglossus sobrinus. The sequence goes on from PVKZ01000590.1 coordinate 451,102, forward strand.
AGAATTTGATTCTGAGTGTTATAATGTGTTAAGCAAATAAGTTACCAAAACCAGTGGTTGCAATTTTTATTGTACCATAAAAAACTATTTGCTGCTTTAATATTAATTAGCATGAAGGAATATTTACTCTTCCAAAATTGCTTGTGTTTACCAGGCATTTAATTTTTCATCTTTAAAAAGTGCACCATTTTAAATATAGGTGTTTCATTGACTCACAGGAATGAAACAGTACAGGCATTTCAAGGTTCTTCACAGGCAAGGAGGGCACGGCTGGCCTAAGAGACTGTCACAAGTGGCCGAGATCGGCTCCAGCTTCACAGTCTCCCTCCCAGAATGCCCAGGACTTCTAGTTCCACTCTGCCACCACAAGAACATGATCCTGATATTCCACATGCCAAAGTGACATGACTTGAAAGAGTCGACAGGGTGGTCAGACACACTAGCAAACACCACCAGTGCTTTGAGATGAGATCTCACTGACAGTTTAAGGAGCCAGGTATCATACTTGAAGGGTAGAAAGGGCTTAGAAAATGTTGGGATAGCTGAAATGCTGCCACACCAATTTTCATCAGAGAAAAATCAGCATAAGAAGCAGGAATTAGAGTAGGAGGTCTTCTCTCACTTTCTAGACTCCAACTTTGCCAGAAAGAGTAGAACCACCTGCATATCATTAGAGGATGGGAGCCTTTTCTAAATCATGTAAACATTTATTAAACATATTCCAACTACTGTTCTTCTACTACTTTTATACTTTATCTATACTTTGTTCCCAGCCTGTTTCTGATGTAGAACATTGATCTTCTAACTCCTGGAATGGGATGTGGGATATCAGATTGAGAAAGGAGGGAGTTAGTTCCTTTTAAATTGTTTATGCAAATACATTTCAAATTATATTTCATAATTTAATCCCATTCTAAAAAGCATGATGTCTGAGTATAATTTCCTGACCCTTCAGCCAAACTGATAAATTCAATAGTATTTTTTTATAATGCCCCATGAAAGCAAGATGTTTGTCTAATTTGTTCCCTGCTATGTTCCAAATGCCTAGAACAGTGCCTAGCACATAATAAGTCCTCAATAAACAATTGATTAATAAATGAATGAAAGTTTTTACAACAGTAGATGTCAAATATCACAGCCATCTGGAAAATAGTAATTGTCAACTAGAAAATGCAGGAAGATAAAGTGTCAACTAAGAGTTTTCTAAGCAGGGAACAGTATTAATATGCTCATGTCACTTGAAATTTAAAAAAATATATTAACTTGAAATTGTCCAGATTTACACTAGATCCTGCTAAGAAATAAATGATCTTTTTAAAAATGCATGAATGTACACGCCCAATCACCATCAACACACAAATGATTGATTTTAACATAAAGTGCCAGGTCTGACTTTTAATAGTGTTGTAAATGTTGCTTTTGAAATACATCTCTGATGCTCCTGAAAACTCTTTTGTAGCTTGCTGATTGGAATAGTCTTTTGAGTCCATAAACTGCTTTTTTGGGGACCACAACTTAGATAATCTATCTAAAACAGTCTTCATTTTAAACTCCCGTGTTTCATGTGCAACTTTTCTACTATCTGGCAGTTCATTTTGGATAATCCATTATTAACTAATCATCTATCACTAAAGTAAATGTGAAATATTCATTTCTTTTCCTTTTCTTGTCATTATTATATTTTAAAAGCTTAATATTCAGATTTTTAAAAAATTTTCCCCTTTTTCCTAATAAAAATACTCTTACAAACCACTAAAATGCAAGTTATCAAAGAACTACTGTAACAATTTTGGCTGTTTCTACAGGTTGGAAGTCATTTCATTTTGGTAGCCTTCTACACTTTGAATAGATTAGAGAGATGAGATAATGCACTAAAGACCTGAAGTGACCTGCTTTTAAATCCTCAAAAGGATAATACATAACTGAGGGCAATGAGTGGGTTGATTTGAAAGTCATTAGCCAAAGGGTAAAATAGTTGGATTTCACATAAAACTTCCATTAGGTTCAACTGTCCTTTGATTCACGATTATTTTACTTGCACTGAATAATATAGTAAAATTTATTGCAGAATTCAGATTTGTATGTACATATATACTGTAACAAACAGGTTAATATGTATATAAAATATGTCATATTTTATGCTCTCATTGTGTATTTAATGAATTCTATTTCTCTGAATAATCTGTGTAAAAAGATTCTCTTAAAAAGCAATCTACAATTTAAAGCAATCTTTTAAAAAGTAATCTTGAAACTACAATATCTAAGAAATGTTGTGTCTTTGTTTTGCTTTAATGCTTATGTTGGCTCAAACAACATTCTATCAATGATATCCTAATTTTGCTTCTCCTCCATCTACCTCTAGGATTTCAAAATAATAGTGGAAAGTTTCAAAAGCATTCAGTGTTAAAAGACATTGGATGATTATCTATCTGGAATGTAATGGAGCAAATTACTTCACCGACTGAAAAACAGGACTACACAAAGTATGAAAACCCTTCTCTTTTGAAGATGCTTCCTCGCTATGCTGATTTTCAAAGAGTAATTGTGTATGTGGGAAAAACAAACTCATTTTTTTGTTAACACAGTATGCCCATCCTAAGGATGTTTTATATGTGAGCATCTTCTATGTTAAAAATCTGTACCGACTCCTAACTCTAATATTATAACATGGCTCATTTTATGGTCTCAGCAGAGAAGACAGAGGTAAAGCAAACAAAATTAATTCTAGAAATCTTTAGATACGAGTAAACAGTAGTCCAGATAATAACCTCAAATGTATCATTCTTTCCTTCATTTATTTTATAAATATTTAATAAACAACTTATGTGTACCAATTACTGGTAGGCGATACAGAGGAATAAAGAATACTTACACCGAAGTAACAGTTCTAACAGTTTAACAGGTATTAACTTACCTAATCCTCACAAAAAAACAAAGTAGAATCTTTTTTTATCCCCATATTATAGATGAGAAACCTAAAAAAGAGACCAGTAATGTGCCAAAAATCAACCAAGTAGTAGGCGACGCAGGCAGGCACCCAATCAGTGCCATGTACCTCCTTAGCGCATGATTTTACTCTCTAAATTAAACCAACTCCACAAGTAAGAAATATAAGAACAAGGAGCAAAATATTGAATTATGCCTAATATGCCCTTAAATGATTTTAAATTTCTATTTAAAGTGAGCCTATCGTTTGAGCCAGGACTTTCACTCTAAGAATTTATCTCAGAAATACAATTGGACAGAATTACAAAATTGTGCATTTAATATTTAACAGTGAATTGAGATTGTGAAAGATTGGCTTGCATTTGGCTTCAAATAAAAGAATATTTGACTAAGGTGGATTAAACGATAGTTTATTAACCCATAAGAATTTCTGAAAAGAAGATTCTAGCATTAGTTCTGTAGCTCAAGAATGTTAGCAAAGATTCAGAATCTTAATCTTCACATTGTATTATCCTTGGCATAGTTTGATTCTTAGGCTTCGTACCCCTTAATCACAAGAAAGCTACAACAGCTCCGGGCATCACAAATCACACAATAACATCTAAATTCAGGAAGAGGGAAGTTTTTCCAAGTATGTCTGCTTTCTATGAGTAAAAAAAACCTATTCCAGAAATTTTATTTGATTTTGTTGACTAGGTTTGGGCCTCATACTCTAAGCCTTAGCTGCAAGGGAGACTGAGAAAGTGAATAACCTCCATTTCCAGCCTCTATTATGGGAGGTAGGATTTGTCAACAAGAAAAAGAAGAGGCTGTTGCATTGACAACCAGTTGGGCTTGCCAGAAATCTCACTGTCTAAAAATAGAATACCCACGTAGTATAATACTATGAATGCTGCTGTTATAAAATATAATATGAGTAAGGGCTAGATTACATGAAGGGAAAAAAAAAACAAGGTATAAGAAATTTTATATACATGAAGGATATATACAAAAGTGCTAACAATGGTTATCTGTTTGCAATATAGAGATTTTTACTTCCCTTATATTTTTATATTTTAGCTAATATTTCAAAATTAACATAAATTACTTTTATAATAAAAAAGACTATTTTCAGCTTTGAAAAACAATATAATTCAAAGAGAAAAATTATTTCCTATCAAAATATGAGTGTTCTTTGGCTCAGCTTGGAACCGTCAAGCAGTCAAAAAATGAGCAAGGCATTTTTATCAAAATTTGTCTTGCATTACTGTCATGAAGAAATGAAAGAAAGACAAAAGAGAAATTAAGCAAAATAGTCACTGGAGGATTTTAAAACTGGAATAATAAAAATGTTTTGTTAAGAGATGATGATACAACCAAAAGCCTTAAGGAAAGGGCTGTTGCAACTTAATATATTGGAGGCACTGCCTTATGGATTTCTCCTCTTATGAAAATGCCTTTCGCTCTTGCCAAGATCAGCTTTATGCTGGCCACAAAAATTAAAATAGTTTAAGGGAATAAGGAAAACACTCTTATTTGGGGAAAAATAATTCACAGTTTTAACAGCATGATGATATCTGCCAATATATTAGTATTTGTTTAAAACAAATGGCTAACACTTTTCTTGGTTCATTTAACATTTTGAATCATTTTAATTATATAAGTGATATACAAACACTTCTCACTGCAAAAACCATCAAAGAATAAAAGTGAAAAATGAAATTTCTGTTCTATTGCCTCCAACAATCCTTGGCTCATTTCCCTCCAAAGAGATTACTGTTAAATTTAGGATTTATCTCTTTAGATATTTTTTTATGTATTCATATTTTTTAAAACCTCAATTAAATCAAACTATCACATTGCTCTGCCATATGTTTTTTTAAACATAATTATATGTCTTGTATATCTTTCATTACATATAGATCTCTCAAAAAGTTTTAGCAGTTACCAAATCTATTTAAACACTCTTCTTTTGATAGGCACTTAGATTGTCTTTAATACTTTGCTTTTATAAAAAATGCTGTAATGAACATTTTGTACATCCAATTTTGTTCACTTGGGTGGATAATTTAGTAGTATCAATTCCTACAAGTGAAATTGACAACTTTAAATGTATATACATTTTAAATTTTGATAGATACTAACATACTACCTTCAAAAAAGTCTACTAATTTAACACTCCAGCTAACACAGTTTGCAAATGCCTGTTCTTTAGATCTTCAGCAGCACTGAATAGCAGTAGATGTAGGGGAAATCATTGTACTTGTTTTAATTTATATTTCTGTAACAGTGAGTTTGAACTTCTTTCATGTGTTTACTCAAATAAACATTTATACTAACAGCAGTATTTTTGTTTTATATTAGGCTATTATTTCCTGTAGATGCATGGATTGATCCCTTATTGTTTTAGCCATATTCATTTTTATTTTATAAAAATATGCTTTTTCAGGTATTTAAATTTTTAATTATAAAAATATATACACATATATTAATTGTAATACATTTTTAAACACAAAAATATATAAAAATAAACATTACCTATAATTCTACCACATTAAAAAATTGATATTAATATTTTCATATTTCATTACATATAATTACATATGTATGTCATATGTATATATAATATACAGTACAGCTATAGTATACATATATCTGTATAGAAGATATTTATTTTTAAAATTAAAATCATACTGTATATAATAATTTCATACCCATTCTCTCTTAACTGTATATTATAAATACTGTATTGTTTTTTAATTAGTCTTCTTTTTAAATTAGTCATGTGGCTATATCAGAAATTTGTTAGCTAGGCTTTTATGTTGTGTTGAACTTCTTCTAAATTATTTAATATTTTTAAAGTTAAAATAAGATTTGACAAATAGCCTTACAGATAAAATGTTATATTCCTCTCTATTTCCTTTATATAAATTAGTATAAGTAAAAATTATTGGCTCAAACTGTATAAACATTTTTAAATCTTGGGATTTCTACCTATATTTTAAACTCCGTGTATGTGTGCACATTTTAATAATTTATGCTCCCACAATTTTTCAGAGTGTTTATATTCTTATATTCTTTAAAAAGTAGATATAAATAATAGTTTTAATTTTTTATACACTAATAGATTAAAAAATTATATCGTTTGTCATTCCTATAATGACAATTAATAGTGAACATTTTATCATATGCATTTGAGTTTAACCATTTGTATTTATTCTTCATTGAATTTCCTGGACTTATTCTCTGTCCATTTTTCAATTCAGTTGTCTGCATTTTCATATTGAGTCACAAAAACTCTTTATATAACAAAGACAATATATGCCTGTGGTTTCATTTAACATTTACCTTTTTAATAAGTCTACCATACAAATAATGTACAGATTTTACTAAAACAAAATTATGTGACAATATAAATAGAAAACAAATATTGAAAAAATTTTGTCTATGTTTAGAAACCTTGAAATGTACATGGGCAATGTTCGTGCTTCAAATATGCATTCCACTGTACATTTTCAAGTTATTAGAAATGACCTCCAACAACCAAATTATATGCAATTCCTTTTTAAATGTCCTAAAATTAAACTACATCAGCATTAGTAGGCTCTTTGAGAAAGTTTTCAGTATATTAATAAAATATACAAGTATATGTTCATTCAAATCTAATGTCTAAATTTTGGAGTAAGATAAAGGCATTTCAAATCCTAATGCTCTGTGAACTTCAGGAAGATACTTAACTTCTCTGTGCTTCCTTTGCCTCATTTATAATAATACAGATGAGTAATAATATTAGCTATCTTATACGGTTTTTAAAATAAATTGTGTAATTTATGTAAGGCACTTAGCATATGTGTTAAGTTGGAACAAAATGGTCACTAAAAATCATAATAATAACTATTTCAGAATTATTTTTATTACTTACAAAGAAAATCATTCTACCATTAAATTCTGCAGCAAACAAAAAGCAGTTTTACATAAAGACTATCTCCTTTGGAAAACTCCTTTAAGTCAGTTTATGTCTGATGAAAGCCTGCAGTGTATTGGTCTTTAGAGAAAGAGTGAGTGAGCATCTTTGAAGTGTTGGTGACTCAGATTGATGTGTTTCTTCCTCTTTGGTGCTCATTCTTAGCCCTTGTACAATTGAAACAGAAAAGACATGGCCAGAGGGCATTCTTTTCACAATGGTGCTTCCACAGATTTGACCCAGGGCATGCATATGGCTCCCAGTAGGCGGATTTTATTTAAATGAGAGATTGTCCTATGTTTAATTCATGACACAAGAATTTAAAAACACACTGATGGGGAGAGTAAATCAAAACATAACTCAATGGGAATCATATTTTTCCAAACTGCAGGCTGCTCCCCATAAAGTGGATACACAAAATACTGAACTGCATAATTCAGGAAGTGTCCTCATATTTAAAATTGTATATAAATGCCAAAAACTGATTAATTGCTTTTGAATTTCCAGCACTGTTTCGTGACTTTTATTTCTGTTCATCACTGACAAGGCTTCACGTGCAATTTAAAAGCTTGTTTTCAGAAGAAAAAGTATGGAAACACTGTGCTTGAGCATCCTGAGAACCTGGCAGCCTACCTGGACTTCATTCAAGCGCCCTGCTCCCTTGCATGGAAAAAGGTGGTTAGCTTCAAGAGAGGAAAGAAAACACAACATAAAAGTCTTCTGAAAAAAAAAAATACACATCTGAGAAAGCTCAAATGAGTGAATAATAGAAAACAGCCAACATTCATTCGCTTGGGGTTGATCACTGGATTTGTTTTCCTGTCCTCTCCCTCCTACTGCCTGCCTTTTGGTTACTTCACTGCTCCTTGGAACCTCTAGGAGAGGGGGTGTGTGTGTAGGGGTCAGACAGGGTAAGAGAGAAGATCATCAGTCAATTCTGCATCTTGCTAGTCATTCTAGAGAAATGTTGGGTTGAAACAGAAGAACACAATGAGGATTAGGGATTATCTATGACTTTCAAAGACCATTGTTCCTCCATTGTTCAGCAGTGGGGTGCAGGCTGCTCTTATTCATGCACGTGGAGAAAGTGAATTCAGTAAGCATTCCCATGTAATCCAGAACTCACAATTCTGAAAGCAAGAGTAATGTACAGAAGCACCGTTCTCTTTAAATAAATAAATAAATAGATAGATAAATAAATAAATAAATAAATAAATAAATAAATAAATAAATATAAAAGCAATTTGGGTTAGACACAATTAGAGAAAGCCAAAATCCAGCTGTTTTCAGGATTTAGCCATTATTAGTAAGTCGTGTTTTTGCAATCACAATATAAAACGTGTTTTCAGAGGTGTTTCTCCACTTAATTCACTAACTTTTAAATGTTTGATATTTTATCCATATGTTTCTAGTTTGTGTACATTGAATATTTTTAAAACGTCATTTTGCAAGAGCTATTTTATGTTCAAGAAGGAATTTTTGTTATTGTTAGAAAGCAGAAATTGTGATTTGTAGAGGGAGATTTTACGAGTTTGAAAAGATTGCTTTTGAGGTTTTACTTCATTTCCTTTGATGTCTCTCAGAGAGAAAAATATATTCCTCTGTCTGCTACTAAAGACAGTCTTCAAGCTGAAAACAAAACAAAACAAAACAAAACAAAACAGAGCAAGTGATAGGGTTCCAAGGTGAGGGCTCTGCTGTCTTGATGAACTGCTACTGTTCAAAATCAACCCATCTAACTCTCTGAAAGTACAGCCTCAGCCATGAAAGATGTTTAAATAGTGATAATGGGTTGCAAATAAAGGGCCTCTTATCTTTGGAATTTTCAAGTAGACACCAGGAAGTAGTGCAAATTTAGTTTAAGGCTTACCCGCAAAGCTGAACTTTCATCTTCCACGTCTGTCTGTGCTTAGGTGTGTCAGGAATACATAATGGAGCTTTAAACGCCTGGCTAATCATATATAAAAATAAAACTTAGAACACTTAATATAAAATAACAGAAATATGAGGTGAGATTTTTATATTCCTAGGAGTACAGTGTCAGATGAATGAAAGAAAGATATGAGAATAGCACATAAATGTGTCATGGACAGCAAAATAATAAATCTTACTATCATTTACACCTTCATCCACTTACCACTCATTCACTTATTCATTCATTCAGTTATTATTCTACTATTGGTAGTTGCTTCTCAAATTTGAAAAAATAAAGTAAATATGATCATATATAAAGCTCATTTTTATTATAATTCATGCAACTCCTCTCTCTGATTAATCCAAAGGCAGTGGATAAGTAACAAATCAAATGGCTTCAGAAGTGGCAAGAAAGATTCTAATTTGGACAAATGAGTCATTTCTTTAAAATATCCCCAGGTTTTCCCCTTAACTAAGGAGCCCCTAAGCCAAGTCTTTTCATCACGATCAATATATAACGTTCTCATCTTTCCATTAAAGAAAAGCACTTTTTTACAGAGTTCACACCATTTTTCAGTCATATTTTGTTCCTGCAGCCCTTCTATTCAGCCTAGATTCCTGGGATGCATCATTCCATCAGGTTCGCCAGTGGGACTCTGGCCGGTGTGGTCCTGGACATTCTGCTCCAGGCTCCCGGAGCACAGTACAGTGGCACGTGCACTGGCCGGGGCTCTAGCTCAGAGGCTCTGACTTGGTCTGCTCAGGCCCTCCTTGTCCTAGTCTCCACCTATTCTCCACTCAGCCCTGTGCTTCGTGGACAGCAATCTGAGCACTCGATTTTTCTTTCTTTGAAACAGTTTTCCTTCATCTATAAGTTCCTGACTCTCTTAGTGCTCTATTTTTACTCTTTCAAGGGGGAATTCTCGAAGCACATATCCAGGGCCAATGAGATTATAATATTTTTTTCTGCGAATATCTTTGCATTTCACCTACGGTCATTTTTTGTATCAGAAATGCCTTCGTTAGAAGAATTTCTCATGTTCATTTCTCTTAGCACCCTGCTTATTTCCTTTTAAACTTTCAGAATCCCCATTTATAATCATTGTATTTATTTTGCCTTCTTTTCTAACTTGAGTTGGGGCCTTCTAAAATTTGGAAATATATTAATTTCACCTATTTTTGAATCCTGCATTTTGCGTAGTACCTGGCATGTAATAACTAGCAAATATATTTATGTGCTGAATAAATTTATCCATCTATCCATCCATCCATCCATCCATCCATCCATCCATCCTTCCATCATCTCTATCCAAGATTTATTGAACCAGATGTTGTGCTAGGTAATGAGGAAGTTGTGACAGACTCAGGAAAAATACTTAGAGCCAAGTGGGCCTCTTGATGCCCTTCAAATTGCACTCCACTGGCAGCTGCTTACACCACTTGCACAGGCCAACCCTGGACAAAGGTTAGAGGGGTGAAGCACAAGCAAGGACAAATCACTAGCTCCTGACACTTCCAACAACTTCGAAAGCATTTAAAACTGTTACCTTCAACTTCAAGGCTCTAGTACTCACCCTGCTAGGAAGCCTTTTGACACTCTAACCCCATAACTCCCTCCCCCACCACTGACTCATGGCAATTGGCAGATCCCAGGATTGATGGTCTCTGAACTGGGGAGAAAGTCCCTAGGTCAGGGTCCTAAGGCTCTGGAATTCACTCCTTCTCGATCTCTGCTTTCTTCTACATAGGGCAATGTGCCAAAAGAGCCCCCTTTACTCCTGTAGTCTGCAAAGGACATGTGAATATCAAAAAACTTCATCATTTTCTGAACCTCTCTTTCCCTCATTCTGTAACTGGGCCTGAATTGTTTGGATAGCTGAAACAGTCCTGTCTAAAAAAACTAGGTGTTTATTTGAACCTCAGAACTAGCTAGAAAAAGGAGATTAACTAAAATCTTCTCATGCTATGTTTATTATATGCAAAAATAATTTCACATTATGCCTATAGCACAACATCAAGTGATTTGACACCATGAACAAATAGAAAATGTAGTTTTCCTGGCTTGTAAAAATATACAGTCAGCACAAACTAAGTATAACCACTACATATTAATTAAAGTGATACCTTAGTTGTATTTTTAATGAAACTTTAGTAATTTTTGGCTATATTTCTCAAAAACTTTGCCCAGTTATCACTGACCTCTTGTTAAGTATTACTCAATTTTTCAGCTTCATAAAATGTTATACAGTTGTTTATGCCAGTTAATTCTTTTTAATTTTTTGTAGGACTCTACAACCATTTTCATTTTAGAGATATGAGAGAAAACTTTTGATGTATTTGAACAAAATTATAGCATCTAAAATTGTTAGACAGGGGTTAAGAACTGAAGATATTGAAGTCTTGATTCAATTATTTGGGAAATTTTAAAAGATCAATTCTAATAATAGATCTAAGAAATGTAAGAAAAATGACATTATTCTACTCATTTGTTTTTGCCCAAGGAGAGAGAATGACTAGACATGCCAGTGATGGAAAAGAACAGAAGTTAATCTGTAGGTCTCATTCTATTAAAACAATGGCTTGCAGATGAAGTTTTGATTCCTATGTTGTCTCCAAGTTATTTCAAGTACTGTTGTATAATTTTTTTAAAATTACTAAAGATAAGGAATATTAATATTGAAAAAGGCATTGTTTGGTACACATTGATTCTTAATCAACAAATATCTCTATAGTCCCTTACTGTGAACTATCATTCAACAAAATCTATATTATTTAATAAAATTAATAGTTTTTCAATATATATATATATGACACATATTCAGTGCAAAATATGTAAATCAAACTAACATAAAAGGCCGTGTAGAAAATTGAATGCAGATATGGAGCTAAAAAGAATTCTATAGTTAGTTATTAAGATTGAAACAATCTTTTGGTTGAAAGCCAAAGCAAAATGGAATTAGCATCTAGATTCCTATTGTTTAAAAAGAATATGTACCAATTTACATAGGTTAGAATGGTTTCAATGGCTATTAAAAAATAATCCGGCTCAAATTGGCATAAGTAACTAGGAAATGCTAAGTTCAAAGTTAAAACCAGCTGCAAAATTAGTTGCTAGAACTACTTAGAGATGTAATCAAGAGCCCATGATCTTCTTCACTTTTCTAACATTTACAGTATTTAGGTTCATCTTAAAGCTAGTTTTCCTGTTGATGTCTCATGACAATAGTCATTAGAACGAGCTACATGTTCCTAGTTTATGTTAGGTCAGAATTTCTCCACCTCTACACTATTGATACTAATGACATTTTGAGACAAATAATTCTTTATCACATTGTCCTATACACTGTGGAATGCTTATCATCACCCTTGGTCTCTATCTAACAGATGCCAGTAGCTTCTCAAGTTGTGACAATCAAAAATATCTCCAGATATTGCTAAACGTTCCCTGGTAGGCAAAATCACCCACAATTGAGAATCACTGAAGAGAGACTCTCTAGGCAAATAAAGGAAAATTTTCTAAGAAGCCCTTGTAAAACAACTTCTTAGATCAAATTGATCTAAATTGGTTGGCCATACTTAAACCAATAATGACCAACAAGATTAAATACTTTCATTAGGACTAATTGTGTCAAATTCTTGGCAATAGAAAAGGAATCAGTATCTCTTGAATCTTAGGAGCTACATAGCAGAGGGTGAGATCCTGCACAAAATCAGAATTATTTTAGAAAAAAGCAAAAGGGTAATAGATTCAGAGTAAATACCCAACAACAACATTCACATAACAGTTCCTCAGAACAAACAAGTGAGCCTTTGACATGCATATTAAAAGAAATTACTCAGGTAAGTCTTAGAGGAAATGCTGAGAAATGTGGTTAACTCCTTTATTTAAATCTTCATTGAGTATATTCCAAATACTTGGCCACTAGGTATTAGAGACAAGGTGGTGAACGTGATGGATACATGGAACTTACGGAAGATACACTGGAAAGAAATCATTAAAAACTGTATGATGAGTCTTAATGTTGCCAGTTATGATGAGATTATAAACTCTCCCAGGCTAAGAAGAAACAAAGGCCTCTGGGCTTTGGCTGTCTTGTTTACTCTCTAGTCTCAGCTAATGGAAAATGAATGGCTCATAGCAGGTTGTTATAAATATTTATTGGATAAATGAATAAATGGATTCCAAAATATTAAGCTCCTACTGTGCTCTAGGCACTGTTTTCGGTTATAAGGATAAAGCAGTGAAGAAATTAGTGAGAAGAAACAGACAACAATCAAATAGACAGATGTGGTCAATACGTAAAACAAGCTTAGCTTGTGACATAACTAAGAACGTGTCTCACTTTTCTGTCTCACTGTTTCCCTTTGGTATCTAGTTGAAGGAGGAAAGTTTACTCAGCCCTGGGTGAAACAGTAGCAGGCATATGACTATTACATTTACTTTTAGGTAATTCAGCCTATGGTGCCTTTAAGCTGCAAATACAGTCTCAATCCAGAATTGAGTGCCCAGCTCAAGTAATTATTAAAACTTTAAATTTGACTTAGCATTAATTGTTCTTTCTTGTCTCTCTTGGAAAAGCCTCAGGCTGGAAGGCAAAGTTCTGATCCCACTACTTTCCCTGCCCCCATTTTATAATCCTTTGTAACTATTTTGTTCCTAACTTTGATAAAAGCAAAATTAATAAAGCCAAGAAATGGGTTTCTGGGGAATCTTCTCAGGACTAGAGCGAAATGAGTGAAGTATTGCCTCAGTCACAAAATGTCACCCAAAATCTCAGAAACCAAGATAAAAAATATTTAATGAAATAATCTTAGATATTAAATTAATATTAAAATGTTAATATTGCTATTAATGTAAAATATTTTTTTAAATATTTTTAATAAAAAATAATTTAAAATCCATGATAAACAAAATATCATATTTTAAATAAAGACAGTATCAGTAAGATTGCCTTGGTGAGCCACACTGATGCCACCGGCAACAGGAAAATAATTAGTAATAGTGAGTTAGAGCAGTGAGTCTTGTAAAAGTGGATGGATTTTAGAGATATCTTGTAGGTAGGATGATAAAGATTGGTGACTGACTGACCAGATGCGGTAAGATGCACAATCACTCTAATTAATTGGAAGGAGAACTTAGAAAGATAAGCAGATTTGATGATAAAAGTAAATTCAGGAAAAATAATAATCAAGTTGAAATTATGGCACGGAACAATCTTTTATCTAATTAGGATGCCCAAAGGGCTTCTGTAAGGTTTATGGTAATACTCTCAATAGCACTAATTGCTCTGTTAGGAACTCCCAATAGAACCTGAAGGGAGAATGCTCCATAGATGCCATTCTTCCAGATCTGATGGGAAGAGGTAAGTGGAGCCCCCAAAACAATGGAATCAAGGTACACAGCTTCTGGGAGTTCACTGTAATTCCAACTAAAAAGCAGGTTAAAATTTAGATTAAAAAATAGACTAGCTAAAGGAATGAACAAACTACACGTTCTTACAATTACTTCCCATCCACATTTTTTCATTCAATCTTTTGATAAAAATCAAACAGCAGATGGGTTGAGATTATCACCTTTGGAATAGGGACAGAGTTCAGACATTTGTGTTGCAGATTAAGAGCAGATAAAAATCAACTGAACAAACAGGCTGTTTGTTTGTTTGTTTTAGTATTACAGGAGTCTAACTAAACTTTCTGCCAAGGCTCTCCTATGAATAGTGAGATGGCCATGGCTGTGACATATTTTGCTGTAAAATTTTTAAATAAGATTTCACTCTCATGACTACACAAAAATCTCAATTTTCTAACAACAAAATTCTTGATTATAAACAATGCTGGTGTGAGCATATGTTTCAAGAATGTTAGCTGCAATATGTCATAGTAAAGTACTAAATGAATTGATCTAATATATGGACAAGGTAGATGATAATAAATTAAATGTATGGAAATGTAAATAATTTTGTTTTAGAGAAACTGTAACTTACTTACAAAAAGTCACACAAAAATTATTGATTAAGGTGTATGGGGAAAGAGATACACATTTAAAATGTGATAAAAATCAACATTTAAAAATGTTATTTGCAAAAACATGGATAGATCTTAAGATAATCATTCTAAGTGAAATAAGTCAGACAGAAAAAGTTGAGAACCGTATAGTTTAATTCATGGGCAGTATATAAAACTGAAAGCAACAAATGAATAAGACAAACAAACAAAAACTCATAGACACAGACAACAGTTTAATGGTTACCAGAGGAAAATGGGGGAGTGAGAGAGATAGATAAGAGTAAAGGGGGTCAAATACATGGTGACAGAAGGAGATTTGACTTTGGATGGTGAACACACAATGCAATATACAGATGATGTATTATTGAATTGTATGCTTGAAACCTATATAATTTTGTTAACCAATAAATTTAATTAAATAAAAATAAATTTAATAAAATAAAAATAACTTTTTATGTGTATTTTACTGTAATTTTTAAATACAAATTAAATATTTTAAAGTAAAAAAATAATCAATTTCAGAAATTATTTATAATTTGATTTTCTACTTTGCAATTTTTATAGATTATATAAATTAATCTATGTAATTTATTATAATTATGTAAATTAATCTATATAATCTGTTCAATTTCAGCACAAATTTGATTTGATGTGTGCTATAATATACACAGTGCCAAAAATATGTACACAATTAATAATTATTTTAATGGATAATCTTGATCATGGTATCTTTAAATTATCATAATAATTGGGAAGCTGTGACTAATGACTTAGTTCTCTGCCTTATACCTCTAAGAATATAAACTCTCAGAATAATCAGTATAAAAAATAAGACCTCTTTAAATATTTTAATTGGTCTTATTAACATTTTTTGATGAACCATAGGTATTAATTAACCATATGCATTAATTAGTGAAACACAGAGATCAATTCACTATTGAACTGTTTCTCTGGAAAAGCACAGTTTTGCTTGGATTTCTTGTATCTGCATTAAATGCAATTTTTCAAGAGAACCACTGGTCTCTTTGAACAATTTTCTTTGTTAATCTCTGTGTCAAAATGTTTTTCAGGTAGTATTTTTTATTTTAAAAAATTTTAGGCTATGAGTAATAAACAATACGTGAGTCAATCAGAAATTATTTTTATTGATTCAAAAGCAATTTGCTTCTGAAATACATAAAGCATATACTGGAGAATAGGAGCCTTTAAAATGAAAAATTTTCAATTCGTAAATAGATAAAACGAAGATGAAGTATTGGTTATTTCATAGAGTAAAACTTTATAGCAAAACTATTCATTTTGAATGATCTGGAATGAAAGAACCCAATAACTTCTAACATTATCTGGGCTTGTGTTTAGAGTCAACTAAGATTTCTTTTAGTGACATTCTAGCCTAAGTGAAAACCACTGATAATTTTATAAAATGAACCTGAAACCTTTCAAAGACCATACTCAAGTTTCTCATCATAAAGCTTTGTATGTCAGCCTGAGTATGTGAGTTTATTAAGGTATTCTCGGTTGCCAGGAAAGGTTTACTTTACCCATTAAAACCTCACTCAAATGGATATCAAGTATCTCTTGTGTCCTGTTACATGATGTAATTTAAGTCTGAAAATGTCCATGCTTTGCTTTAACCAGAAAGTTAAAATCTTTCTCAATGGAAGCAATAGAACATATCACTGATAAGGTGAAGGTGATCAAGTAAAGGGTCATGACTTAGCCCTTTCTGGACAAACAATGAAAAGAAACTCATCTGCTCCCATGTTATATGACATCAATAATCCAGCCTATTTTAACACATTGAATCCCTTTCATGCTTTGGTGCCAACCTGTCCATATACACAGTACTAGGTGGCCATGGTGGGTTCCTCTTACAATGTAATCACGATAGAGCTATCGAACAGTTAAGTGCAACTATGTACTAACACCAAGGGAGACACATGAATAAAAAATCATCCCTGCTTTTAAAGAGCTAACATTTCAAGAGGAGAAGAAATTTGACTAGAAAATATTAGAATTCTGACTCAAGATCCCTATGACCAATGTCATGAGAGAAACAAAAACATAATAAAAAGGAAAGATCACATTGGTCTGAAGGATTAGGAAAACCTATAAGGCAAAGATTGCATTTGAAAAACACCTTGAACAGTAGGTTGACACAAAAAGGAGAGCTTTGGGGATGGCTGTGAGGTGGGGAAATGAAGCCTATGTTTAAGATATAGTAGCCAATTGCTTGGCACACACAGTAAGAGTAGGAGTAAATTGAAGAAAGGATGAACAGATGAATGGTTACAGTACTGTAATCACTGTAGACACCAATGAGGGAGTGAAGAACGTTGCATAATTTATAAGCATATGTGGGAAGCCATCATAAGTTTTTGCTAAGAGGAAGTCATGATAGATCTATACTTTTGAGAGAATGATCTGACATCAGAGTGTTAAGCGAATGGATGCAAAGGCCAGTTAGAAGCCATTGCCATTGTTATCTCATGCTACAACACTAGGAACATCCTGGTTATTTATAAAGAAATCTTTCCAGATCAATCTTTTCTATCACCCATTATTTTCACACCTGGGAAGAGAATTTGCCTCTGTCTACCTTTAAATGTTACGTTTCCCTTAAATAGATTATGAACATCCTAGGAGCAGCTAAGATAAAGGGAGCTGCTGGCAGCAAGAGCACATCCTATCTCATTAAAAGAAGCTTTGAATTCATCAAGGAGAGTCATAGCTGGCCAGGAAAAATCTGAAAGGCATGTTATTCTCTTTCATTAATGAAAAGAGATAAGTTAGAAGATGAGGCACAATGATCTGAGATTGTGAATTTGGTCAGTTTGTTTCAACCCCAAACTACATAAATACAAGCTATTTAAACAGCGGCAGCATTTTTAAATTTTGTAATTCTCCAGTGGGAAAAGAGGGCCTCAGGAGTCAGAGTTTTTCTTAGAAATTGTAAAAATGACAAATACATCAAGTGAGTCAAATAGAATTGTTCTGTTTCTGAAAATTGGCATGTACATATTTACCTCTGTAACATATTATGACCTGAGATCATTTACTAGAAATTGTAACAACTGGAAATTACAATACTTCACAGCTTCTTCAAGAGATGGATGAGCCATATCAAACTCTTCTTTTTTATGTGAAGCCGATAGTCCTTTTATCTGAAGCAGATATTTGTCTTTGATATAAGAAAGATTTAGACTTTTTTTAAAGTCAGAGAACATAGGCAACATATTCAGCAAAGTATATTGAATCAAATGTGATAGAAAATACTGATTTACTTTATCTTTTCTAGACAACTCTTCTGTCATATTTTATAACTTTCCATGACAATTGTATTTAGCTGAGCCTAATATAAGTTCTTCATGCCAAAAGCATCATAGCTGCTTTTCTTAAGACAACATCGACAAAATTAAAGAACTTTATAAAAAATGGGAACAGGAGTGTCTGTGTTCTCTTGTTTGTGATGATGCCAAATTGCTTGGTAATTACATGACATTCAGCTGAATTTGGTATTGGCCTGTGATGAACCAACAGATCTGATAAGACAATGAGCTAATCTAGATTGGCAATTTCTGTGCTTCTCTATTTTGTTATTTGAAGAAAAGCATAAGAATATACTGCAATATTTGTTGGTATATGCCAAAAGTACTTGAAAAGTCCAGTAAGAAAGATAGTGAAATTAAAAAGGCTGATGGCTTTCGAAGGTGTAAGTAAAGTAGCAGTTCACATGTAAATGACAAGGGAAAAGGTAAAATAACATCTAACTTATGCACAATAGGAACTTTGGACCCAATCTAGGAATTTGCATTTGGTTCACATAATGAGAGCCAGCTGAGGCCAGGCAGGGATAAAACAGTAAACTCTTTCACCAGCCATAAAGTGCTCAAGCTCTTCCTTCAGTTCCTGAATTAATAGAGGTTTGTTTCTATTCAGACAAAGTTGTAAAACTGCCTCAAGATAGCAGTTCTCTCAGAATGAAGAGAAAAAAATCCTGCCTCTGGAATTACTTGACATATTCAGTTCTTTGTACGAAAGGCAAACACCAATCTTTTGCTTCTCTTCTGATATAGAAAGTAAGATAAGTATCCTAAACCAAAAATTAATTCATAAATTTATCAATAGTTTATTTTCTAGGTCTAAAATGAGTCATGACCTCTTTATTCTGTCATACACACCAGTGGAGACAGAGAGAAAACATGCAAATTGACCAGTAGAACAAACTTCAAACCAGACAAAGCTCTGGGTTATTTCAAAGCTTTTCTTATGCATGGAAAAGATCAGATATATGGATTTAACTAACTTCATAGAGTTTCACAGGATAATGCTTTTCAGTTGCCATTATAAATCTGCCATATATTGCACTTCTATGCCAGCCACTGTGCCAAGTACTTTACATTCATGAATTCATTTAATTACCACAATAACCTTATGAGCTAATATGTACCCATTTTACGGGTAGAGAGGAATCTTCAGCTTAGAGAGGATAAGGCTGGGAGCCAAGATTTCAACTTGGTTTGTTTGACTCAGATTCCAAAGGCCATTAACCATGACGCTTTCATAGCACACATGCTATAATTGGTTTTGCACATTCATCATTGCTCATGGCTCCTAGTAGTTTATTTAATAAGCAATTAATCATTCATCTCATTTGCCATACGATTTGTGCCTATAATTACTTATAGGTGAACAAAGAAGCACTTGCTGATGTGATTGCTAACAGCGGGCATAACGCCTCTGATCGGCGGTCAAAGGAAAACACTTGAGGCTTGCCCAGTCCCAGCCCAAAAGTAAAAGAAAATTGTAATCCCTTGCCATATTAATCATGAACTATAAATGACAGAACTCATGAGTTCTTACAAAAAAGAAAAAATGAAAAGAAAGCCTTTGTTTCGTTCCGAGAGTGCCTGTATCTGAGCAAACATCACAGGTTCATGGTTAGTCTTTTGTGTCCCCATTTACTCGACTTTTCCATTTGTAATCTTGGTAAAGGATGTTATCAAAGCTACATACATTTCCAGTCAGGTGGAGGAGCATAGCCTCAGGTTTCACACCCTCTTGGACATATAATACCCGTCTTGTCAACCCTGGAGAAAATAGAAATTGACCCAAAACTATTGTTATCAATCTGTCGCTTAGATCATCATTCATATATAGTCCATGAAGAATGATTCACTAGATATTTGGCTTAGGAACTTACTTTCATTACATGAGAACACAAAGTAGTTCAAAAATAAAGAATAAAAGCTTTTACTCTCCTGATGCTTTTTAACTCTGAAAATATGTCATCCATGTGAAAACAGATAGATATGCTCCAAGTCCCCACAGTACCAATCATTAAAAGCACTGATCTCATGTGGAAATTATATTTATTCATTAATTTTTTTTACATTTATATTTGTTGATTAATACATAAATAAGAACATGTGTGAAAAAATTTTCTTTGAGAATGTTTAACTCTTTATATTCCACCAGAATACTTCTTCCATTTGGAATTTTCCTAAAGGTAGTCATAAATTCTGATACTGTCATCTTGTTTAGTTCTTATTGAAATAGCAAGATAATTATTTTACTTTGATAGAGACAATACATTATTAGATATTACTAGATATAATTTTTAAAATTTGTTAAGAATCTTGAAAATGTGTGAAAAAGTAAAGAGTATATCCTTTACTTATGTAGTAGCTGCTGGCATTTCTCATTGTGAGTGAAAAATTATCTTCTCTTGTTAAACAACAATGAAAGTGGTATTAGTCACAGTTTTCAAGGAAATCTGCCAATAAAAGAAGAATTAAGTAAGTTTTCTCCAAACCTAATAAAAATGTCCCATGGCCTTTTGTGAGGAAATAAAGTATGACTCAAGATACCAGCCAAAACAAAGTAGAATTGGAGGAAAGAACAGAAAAAGACAGTAGAATCTCACTTTTTTTTTGTAGCACTTACAAGTATCCTAAAACTACGTTGAAGAATAAGAGAAATGAGTCTTCAGTATCTCTGTCAATCCTCTCCTGAGTTTCGAAAAGAAAAGAAAACCTTCCCCCATCAGAAGTGTACAAAAGAAGAGTCTTGCTGGTAAGGTTAGCATCTGTCAATACCAGGCCTGGTACAAAAGCAACGCCGCTCTTTGAATCTTTCACTTAATGAGATCTCCTAGTGAATCAAGTGTACCCTTAGCTTGGGGTTTCACTAGCAACCAACACTGCATGTGGATGAGTCTATATAGGAAGGTTAGTTTCAGCAAGTAAAAATTAGTAAGCTTTTAATTTTACTATAACTTGAATGTTCACATGGAAAACTATTAAAATAGTTCTATATATTATCTGTCCATAAGCATGATGATTCATATATTTTATCCCAACCATCTAATTTTTCTCTGTGACATTTTTATTTGTACTGGCCTCCATTCATTGTCTGTGTTCCATTTGTGGACCGCTGCTATAGAATTTTAATGAGTTCTATGTTAAACACCTATTAGAATTCATTTGTCAGAGCCATTATATAGGAAGCAAGCCCATACATACTCCTTGAGTTTACTAATATCTTCTACTACAAATTAAAATAATGTATTCCAATTTTAAGAGTAATTGCAAGAAATATAAAACAATCACTGTAGTCTACTGAAAAATCTATATTCTGTTCCAAATGCTCAGCTTCTGACATTAATTACATCTGCTGTAATTCATTAAACACTTGTACAGCTGGCAATCTGACGTCCTGTTTAAACTTGTCAACAACCTGTAAGAGAGGTATTACTTTGCTGTATACATATGAGAAAATTTGGGATCACAGAATTTGAGCATTTGCCCAAGGACATACAATTGTAATTGCAACCTGAATCTCTTCTATAAACCTCATTATACTACATTGTAGTTGTTCCATTACATTCATAAAATAACTATAACTTCCTTTTCTTTAAAGACTTTTTAAAGAGCAATTTTAGATTCACAGCAAAATTTCCCATATGGCCCACCCCGACACACGTATGGCCTCCGCCCCCCATTATCAATATCCTAGACAAGTGTGGTACATTTGTTACATTTAATGAACCTTCAGTGACACATCGTCATCACCTGAAGTCCATAGTTAATACTAGGATCATTCTTGGTGATGCACACTCTGTGGGCTTGGACGAATGTTTAAGAACATGTATCATTATAGTATCATACAGAGTATTTTCATTGCCCTAAAAACTCACTTTGGCTTTTTAAAATAACCTTGTACAAAAGAATAAACACGTTTCTAAGACTCATTAAACCTAAGGCTAAATGCAGAGCACAGTTGATATTGATCCTGTTTTCTTGATTAGCATTGAAAATCTTGGTCATCTCTCTAGAGTGTCTTTTAGTGGCTTCTTATAAAAGTTTTTTAACATGATCACCTCCATTTGTTAATTTGCTTTCAGTCTCAATCATTCAGAAACCACTAAGTATCCCACTTGGAACACAAGAAGTCCTGAACTTTGTGACATAAATTTTATATTTAGAATTTCCTTCACGTTCACTCTAATTTAAATGTTAACTTTCCAAATCACTATTTAGATGTTACTTGGAAAATTAAAAAGGCAAGTTTTACTCAAATATATATATACTTACAAAACCAAAAATGTGCAAGTAGTTATAGATGTTATTGTGAAAAATTGTAAAGTAAATATGTTCACAGGGACATTTGCAGTTGTTCATAAAGAAGAATTGAGAAATGTATTTCTTATATGTTATCTCATTTCACAAATGGACATATTTTTACCAAAGGCTTAATCATGATTAAAGCAGTTCTGGAGCCTGCTTGTATTTCTGTCTGATTGTGTACACCTCTTCTAAATTTTGTGTTCACTATCAGGTTGATAACTCGAAATTGACTATGGTGGGAATATTTACACTACAAAAATTGGCAAAGACTACAAATCATGCCCACCTCTGCCTGCCCTCTATTTCAAGCCAGTCGATAAACATTTATCAGCACAACACTGATGAAGTGAGATAGTACATTATAATGGATATGAAGTGCGATTTCATTCTCCAGGTGCAAAGAGTGTTAAAGCTGCTAATGGCTCTCAGCAGCACCCCTCTGTCAATTGCCCTTAGCTGGAAGAAGTTGTCCTGCCCACTATTATGCCTCTTCCTCTTTAAATGGCTTAGCTGATGTGGGCTATAAAACTTGGGCCCCCAAAAAGCTATTTTCACTCCAGAGTTTCTTATGGGACCAGCTACGGTATCTGTTTCAACTGAATCACAGTTTAACTTCTCCCATTGCACCGTCCTGCTTCTCTCTCTCCTTTACAGGAGTTGCTCCTAAGAGCAGGCCCCCCAAAGCTGCACACAATTTTGCCAATGTCTATTTCCCAGGGAAACTGACCTAAGTCACACCAATAACATTATCTGGCACATAGTAAGTGCTCGATAAATGTTAGTGGTCAACAGTATATTAGTAATTGTTCTTCCATTGTACCTTAGTTTCTAATCTAGATAGCGATAGAGGAAAATGATTTTAAGTAACTTTTCCTCTTTTTAATTTAAAAAAGTTTCTGCTATGGGCAAAAATAACAACAAAATAATGGTTGTCTCTAACCTTAGTCAACTTCAAAATGCTGGACCCGAATGAAGGATATATTTGGGCCAAGCAAATTGAATAGATTTCTTAAGGGTTTTTCATAGTAAAAATCCCTTCAAGAGTCAGGAAAAAGAAATGGTAAGATTTGACTAAGGTAATCAAAGAATTTTAAGAGTTTGTCAAATGTTGATTACTGAAACTTAAGCAAACGTAATTTCTAAGACACTGAACTCAGGAGTCTTTCGTTGTAATATGAATGCAAATTTGATAAAACCACAGTTCTGAGAAGGGTGATTAAGAGGATGCTTTCTGGGTAATCTGATTGCTGAATAAAACCTTCTTTGGTCAATTAAAAAAAAAAAAAAACAAATGCAATGGCTACATAAGTCTCTGCTGAGACTGCATAGGACCGAAGCATAATGATCCCTAGGGAGGACTGGACACAAACCACAGCTGAGGAACATTAGGCAGCAGTTCACGGTCATTCCATGAAACAATACTCTGTGTATGTTCTTGGTTATGTGCAGATATTATGATGACTACTAAGGGACTAATTATTTTATTTGGAATCATATTTCTTAGAACCCTGAGAAACAATAAAATTAAGTCGTAATAATTCACATATTGGCCATATATTAAAATAAAAGATCTCTGCCACATTCGAAAGGCCATTTTAAAACTTCCAAGGCATTGGGAAATAACATTAAGGGAATATTGTTTGGTATCTGATTTCTAGTATGGAATTCAGGCTCACAGTTCACAATATAGTGGCTATATGCAATTACAGAAGAATGTTATCTTGATTTTTTGCCTATTCATTTGCTGATTTATTAGTTTATTCAGACAACTCTATAGATAAGACATTATACACAGCACTGAGAATAATGAGAGAAATGAGAGAGGTGATTCCTCTTATAGAACCTATAGTTTTTTGGAATAGAGACACATGAAAAGAACTAAATTCAATTCTAAGTAGAGGAAATTCAGTAGATACTTGCCCAGCACATTTTACCTGTTTTTGTAGATAACATCACACTGCCCCTCTGCATCCTTTATTTTCATTATCCTTTCCATGTGACTCTGTTGAGAGCTACCAGTCACAGAAACTGAATCCCTGTATGTCAGGCTCAAGCTAAGTCTGTAAAAGGCCTATACTGAGAGGGTCCCAATCAGGGTTTCCTGCCTTTTGGATCTGCAGGATGTGAATGGGAGGCTGCAGGCAGTGATTTTCCCACCATTTGAATAAGAAAGCTAAGGCAAAGAGAGATGAAATGGGTCCCCAGCAATCCTGCCACCAACAGTTAGTTTCTATCATTTATCCTGGGTGTTCTTTCAGAACAAGTGTAGGTCAAGTTTTTACAACTCTCAACAGCAAGTGCTTTTTGCAGGTACCAGAAGTGGCTCCAGGTTCTGTGGAGCCTGAAACTGATACCACTTGGGAGTCCTCTAGAAAAAGAATACAAAATTATAAAGGCACGACCAGATACGAACTTGATTATTTTGAAAGACAAAAGAAAACACAAGTTACTGCTTCCTTGGAGCGTTACTTCCCAGACTTTGCTTACACAGGATCGCTTCCTAGCTGCAAACTGGCCTCCCTTCCCACGAAGAACTCTGCACAACAGCGAGCAAATCCTAGGACACAGGAAGCAAGTGCAAGTGAGGGGCCCTGAGCTCAGGCTTCAACTGCTTCGGGGGAAATCTGCCTCCGTCACCACATGTGTGTAAAGTACCCTGGGATGACAGAGACGGAAAGGGTGACCCTGGGTACTGCGACAGCTTCCTCAGAGGGGTGAGCGATCACAGGATGACTAAGCAGCTTCTAAAGTAAAGGAAGCTGGTGCAGCCCGAGGAGTGAGAGCTTTTTGCACTAGAGGAAGTGTGAGAACTTTTTGCACTAGAGGAAGTTTATATTAAATGAGAAGAAAAGGTTATTTCAGGGTAGCAAGTTAGAGAATTCCTCTCCCTGTAATTCTAAAACATGTCTGTCTGTTAAGGATGTGTTTTTCCTCCCTGTCTTTGCTGTTCTTCCTTCTTTTCTCTTTCTTGGCCTTTGAGGGAGGATACTTCAAAGCCCTGCTTCCAAGATTTTTATGTACAGCATATGCTTTCTATTTTCGAGATATTTCATCAAATC
The DNA here is from genome assembly GCA_004027375.1 of Macroglossus sobrinus. Lineage (NCBI taxonomy): Eukaryota > Metazoa > Chordata > Mammalia > Chiroptera > Pteropodidae > Macroglossus > Macroglossus sobrinus. The sequence goes on from PVKZ01000590.1 coordinate 476,598, forward strand.
CCAATATTTTGTCCTTGTCCTTAAAATAAACACAGCACTCAAAAAAGGAAAGGAAAAAAGAAGTGAAATAACAAATGACAGGCTTTTCTCTTTTACACCAGGATTTAAGACATGAAGAAGCTTAACGAGAATAACAAACGCTACCCTTTTCCTTATAGGAACTATGTCACAGAAAGTTCACCAAGGTGGTACTACTGAATGAAGAGAATGAAAAACTAGAGAAAATTTTTTAAGTAGACAAAAATGACACATCATATTTAAAAACTTTTTAAGAAATTAAAATAAAATAAATTCAACTTTTCACAGAATTTACCCAAGAATTAAAATATGAAAAAAGAATGTGGATTGAACTCTGGTATCCATACATTCCCTTTTCCTGATTCAGATTAAAAACCCTGGATATGAAGAGTTTGGTAATCCTGCTCATTAGGCAGGTTTTTTATTGATAGGGGTCAGTATCTTCTGCCAACAGGAGGGATTGGGGAAATGAGTTATTATTCCCAATGTCATTTGTAGGGGAGATGCAGTTCCCAGGATAAGACACTGAAATTGGGAAGAAAGAGACAAAGCAAGGCATTTCAAGGCTTGGAGGAGGCTAGGCTGCCTGCTGGGGTCTAGCCAGAAAGTAGATTAAAGCCAAGGGATCCTCGTATTGCAGATTGAAGAAGCTGTATTTTGAAAGCCAGTGTGTCCAGTAGGTGAATTTTTAGGGACCAGGCAAGACTATACTTTCCATTTGTCCCTTCATGGGCTTTTCTCCACTATTATCAACCATGAAGCCCCTAGATTTGATGGTTAGGGAGCAGGAATGTTTTCTTGGAAACTACAAACAATGAAATATGGTCTATACATTTTCTTCCCAGATGACATTCATATTTTATGTGTTCGTCTATTAACTGTATCTCAGTACAGGAATTCAGTCAGTGTGTGTGTGAAACGTCTCCTATGTGACCAGCCCATGCGAGGGCACCTTACGGGATTATGAAAGACATGGAAGGTCCAGAGCCTATCATGGGGAAACAGGCTTAAATCCCATGAGACTGTAATGCAACAACAGCCTTTGCCTATATTAAAAGGCCAATCAAAACAAAAATAAACCGAATGGTGCTATTATCAGGGAAAACACAAGTTCTATCTTCAGCCCCTCTTCTTTGATCAGCCCCACACTCTTTTTCAATGATGCCATAGTTTCTAGCTCAAGCCTCTCACGGTCTTGTTTTGGTAATGTTGGTAGTCATTTCATTTTGCTTTTCCTGTTGCTGAGATTGAAAAAGAACAATCACAGGTACTTGTCAGGTGTTTTTTTTTTTTCAGCAAGAGCAAGCACTTTGGCTATAACTGGCAGTAGCCATGGTACCAGTAGAAACTTTATAAGAATCACACCTGTTATTCTGAATTCTTAATTCAGCTAGTCTCTAACCAAGTTGGCAGAATTCTGGACCACACAGAGGCATTTTTAAAAGCACTCCTCATATTATGGTCTACCCCAAAGCCCTCAGGTAAAGTGAAAAAAAAAAAAAAAGCTATTCATCAATAATGCCTTTCATGAACTTTGAAAATTTGAATTCATTTCCAAATATGCTAAAAAATTTTTGATATAATAGAACTTTTCCATTTTAAATCATAAGTATCATGTCATAGTATATAGTGTGAGCATTATTAAAAAGTAAAACAAACAGGAGGCAAAAAATAAAAAACGATGATAGTATTAAAGCTATTTGCTTAAGAGAATGGTTTACCAGGTTAGTTAAGGATAACTGACTATCACTCTAATTAATAGATGTTTGTGTGACAACTTCAAGCTGTGAGATGATATGGTACCCCTTGCCGGCCATGAGGGAAACAGGGGAAGAATCCTTTAAAGCACAAAGGACACAGAGAGAGAGCCACATGTGAGGTGAGGCCTGACTGGTTTCAACAGTGAGTAAAACCAGGGCTTCCCAGGGAAGCTCTATAATCAGCATCTCATCACTTAACAGTTCAGTTAACAAATTTGGACAAAAAGGCAACTGAAAACTTCATCTCTAATTATCAAACCCCCTTGAAGCTTAAGTTCCCAAAGGCTTTTCTAAGAGAATGGGTGTCACTAATCAAAATGACTCTTAGTGAGACACTCCCAAGGAACTTTCTTTCTTAGAGATGTTTGTTAACTCAGCAGGAAGAGTCTGCAGTAAAATGCTTCTCACTTCAGGGTTAATTATTTGTTTTTTTCTCTCTAAAGCCAAAGAAAGCTCGAAGAAAGTATGAAAGCCCATTGCTGAATTCTAGGAGGACAAAAAGAATAAACTCTGCTGGATTCCTAGTAACTAGCTGGTTTTGGGATGCTTTTGTCTGGATGAAGAAGAAATTCCTGGAGCTTGGTCAAAGATAGTCATTGTTTTATAGTGTAAAGATATTTTCTATAGATTAATATTATTTTAGAAATGCAGGCCTTCACAAATCTTTTAAGACATTCTGATAATATGGTGGTTTGTTATAATTTACATAAAAGTAAAAACAATAAAGAAATAATTTTTAAAAACGTACCTGAGTCAATAACTGGATCATATTTCATTTCTGAGGAAAAATATCTATTGTCAAGTGGGCCATTTTTCATTTAAAATAACAGGATAGGTACTCGCATACATACGAATCAACTTCTTGATTAGAATCTTACTTCTGGAATGTACTGAACCTGTTATTTTCATTGTTTTTTGTTTTGTTTATTTTTCATTTACGATTAAAAATCTTAACTTCAGTGTACAGAAGAAAAAAATCCTTAAAAGCATTTTGACTCCTAAGGTAATATTTAATATTTTGGGAATTTCACAAAAATCATGAATATAATAAGAAGTTAAAATTACATTTTCTGTTTTCTCAATGGAAAATTAATTGAGACAATGGCCTCTTTGGGGTTGATGCTGCTAATGCTTCAAATATATGAGAAAGCTGTGTGGCTCTCTCTGTAACATCCTCAGACTAATTGTCAAGTACTCACTATACACCCTGTAGCATCTTGCCTCATTATGTTGTCATTTTTGGCTAATAAGCCTGAGTCCCCATAGACTCTGAGCTCTTAGAAGGTACAGTTCATGCCTATTCACTCTTCCTTACCTAGAACATAAACATAATTATTTTTCTAGATTGCATCAGTCTTTAAATGATAAACCAAATAATGGCCCCACCAAAAATGTTCATATCTTAAACCTCAGGACCTCAGGACCTCAGTACTTGGTAAATGGACTTTGCTAATGTGATTAAATTAAGGATTTGGGGATAGAGTTGCTATCCTGGATTAAAGAATGGGTCCAATGCATTCACAGGGGACTTAGAAAAGGGAGACAGGAGGCTATATGTCATATGTACTAAAATCATTTCTTCTCCTTGAGTTCTCTGACGAATGTTGTTGGGGTCATGTATTTTTAGAAGAGATAGCACGAGAAAGATGAAAACTCTTGAGCTCTTAAGGCAAACGTCCTGGGTTCAAATCTCAGTTTTATACTAATTAGCTGTCTGACCTTGATGTTATTTAACCTCTTGAAACCTCGGTCTCCACACTGGGAAAATGAAGATAACAGTAGTTCTTACATCACAGGTAGTTCTTATATCACCTCTGAGAAATAAGGTAGCATGTGTGTGTGTGTTTAGCATGTTAGTATTTAGTCAGTGATTTAACTTTTAAATAAAAGATATAAGTATAAAATTATTGGTTGTGTCTAAATAAATCACCTTAGAAAAACACAGACTCTGGTAATAAGCCACTTGTTGCTTTCTCACACCCAAGTTGTTTACAAAGCATACATGAGAAAGAATTTTCTGAGTGTTCAATTTTCTCACAGGCTTGAAAAGTAAAGACGAACTCAGGAAACACCGTGACTTAGGCCAAGATGAATCCCGCTTTATTCTGGCCATGTTAGAGTACCTAGAGCTTTCTTTACCCAGCATGCTCTCCTGGGCCTCCAGAACCTTGAACGTGCCATGTGCCCTCTGCAGGAATATCCTCTTCCATCTTAAAACTACCTGCTTGCTTTTCCCTTGGCAAAGATCTGCAATCTCTATGAAGTCTTTCTTGCCTTCTCAAGCTCACAGTTATGAACTTTGAAATTCCCTCAACGTACTTTCACAGAAATCTCCTTGAAATTTGCATCCACCTCCCTGACAGTTATTCAGGGAAATTACTTTTTCTTTTTTTTTTATCTCTGAGTTTCATGCTAGGCACTGAGAATATAATTCAAGAAATTGAAAGACTAGATTATCTGACAAATCAGTCTTTGCAGGTGATCTAGTAGGTTAAGTTACTTTAAACACATATGCCTTTCCACAATTATACATAATTATCTCATAATAAAAACTTGGAATAATATTTCTTGCCCCAAATATTTTAATCTAAAAGAGTAATTGTACTGGTACATATTTCAGCAAACTCTGGCAAATCAATTGAACCTAGATATTGGCATGAGAAAAATTCTTGGTACCACTCAAATAACACAATGAATTATAGTAACAGAATAAATTTGAAAACTTTTTTTACTGTGTGATAAAGGTGAAGATGTTTAAAGGTTTTAAAAAAGTATTTACAACAGGTTATGCAACTAAAATAATAACAACTATAAAATCCTTCAAAAGTAAAAATCAATTTCACTTTCTTCCATGGACATTATCGTAAGATAAAAATAAAACTTAAATAATTTTAGGAGTATGCCCACTGTATAACAATGCTATAATTAAAGTCAAGTGAGATAACCAGAATTATTTTCCTGCAAAATTTTCTGAAATGTATCTTTCTAAGGAAAGCAAGGGCTATCTGCATCAGCGTTTAACTCACTTGCCAGACTTTAACTAGTTTAATATGTATTAGACAACTCATAATGTTGTTAGTAACAGTTATTTATTTAAAGATATATATTTTATACCTTGGTTCATTTGAAGAAGTAATTGAGGTCATCAGAACAATATAAGAGAATTGCTATGTCTCACTATCTATGTGCTTTATAGAATCTCCTGCTTTAATTGTACTTTTTTATTTAGGCATTTTTTTTTTCCTGTAGGCATTCCTTCCAATTTGCAACTTACAGTTCCTGGCTTTAAAAAGAAAGGTCTTATGAAAACAATAATGTCTTAATTTGTTCAAAAAAGCCTCAGTTTAATAAACATTCATATTTCAAATTCATGTGGAATAGTTCTTTTTTTCCCTTTTCCATTTTTTCTTAAAATATCTTTTATGCATTGAACTTCCTTAAATAGTGGTTGAGGTTACTGCCCAATTGGTGGGGAGCATGGAGTGAAATTGAGGTGTTCTTTTTTATAGAGTTGATACATAGGGCAGAAAAATAGCCAGAAGTAAATTTCAGACCTTTCATTTGGTACCACATACTTTTTTTATTATTATTAAACACCAAGCCCAATGGCTACCAAGTGGCATGTAAATGTCAGGGAAGGAACATTCTATTGCAAGTGGGTTGGAGTGGTGAACTCTTCCCTGGGAAACCAGACCTGCCTTATGAAATCGTTCTGTGACTTTCAGATTCTTGTGCAGACAAAGGGCATTCCCAGGCACAGAATTTAATTAGGTTATTAAAAAAGAAATATTGAGTAAAAGATTAAAAATTTGAGTAAAGGACTAAAAATAAAACCCAAACCCCTGCCATGAAAGATGAAAAAGGAAATGGTACGAATAAAAATACTAGACAATATTTTCCTCATATGGAAAATTTGTGAATTGAAAATAATATCTTTCAATTCTTTTTGGCTATCAGACTCCATGATTTTAAATGAATGAAACAGGATGTTAACTTTTATCATAAGCCAGGCTTCTAGGACCAATTCTACAAAAATCTCTTGTTAATGCTTTCCCTTATCTCAAGCAGGAAGTTTTCAAGTTTCAATAGATACCTTTGTACAAAAGAGACATATACAAAAAAATACAAAGTACTCTCAACTTGAGAATTGAAAGTGTATGTCTCATCCAGATGTCAGAGCTATTCCAAGTCCAACGATCTTCAAAGGCAGGATTTCAGAGTCTCTCATCCATTCATAAATTTAAACATCCTTTATTAAGCTCCTACTATATTCCAGATACCATGAAAGGTGGTAGGAACATACAATTAACTGGCATAGTCTTCATCCTTCTATACAATAACTTTAGTTAAAAACATAATATTAAGTGAGTACAAATGAAAAGAGGCAATTCCAATTGAGGAAAGGGATGAATATTGGAGAAGTTATAGAATCATCTGTTGTTGCCTAATAATAAGATTTCAATATCTAAGAAGGGTGAAAAAGGGATAGCATTTCACAGGGAAGGAACAGCCTTAGCAAAGAGAGGGAGAATGTGTGACATACTTGGCAAGTTTTGAGTACAGTGAAAAATGTAGCATGTCTAATAGGCCAGGTAGGAATGTGAGAGTGACAAGCAATGAGACAGGAAAAATAGGCTGGACTAAATGTGTGATAGGAAGTTTAGACTTCATTATGTGGGTAATTTAAAATCATGGAAGGTTTTAGAGCAGAGAATTTGAAATACCTTCTTCTGGGGTTGAGAGGATAAAATGCAGGGGACAAGTCCAAAGTGCCTGGGGCAAATGAGATCATTTATTGGCCCCTCAGAAAGCCCAGGGGAATGATCTTACCCTGAACTCAGCAGAGATGTCCAACGAGTAAACAGACTTTTCCAGAAGAAAGTCAGCCTCAGTGAACACAAACTTCTGAAGAAATACAAAACTTCGTAGAGCAACCTAAGTCAAAGGCTGTTGGCTAGCCTACCACCAGCCCTGATTAGAGAGCAATGATTTGTAATTTGCGGATTAGAGGAAAAGATGAAGCTCCTATGGCTTCTGTTTTTGTTAGACTGATAATGTTTGTTTGGAAATGTGTGCCCAGTAAGTTTAGAAAATAAATAACTTGAAAATGTTTTGTTCCCTGAAAGTGGTAAACATTCTGTTGAATCACATTGAAACCCTTAGTTGTTTAGCAAATCCATTTGGTTAATGCCAAGTTAAGCCACAGTGAAATTCATTCAAGAATCACTTTTATTTACTTCAGTGTGAATGTAAGACATATATTTGTTCATCCTTTAGTTATCCTCTGAAATGAGGACTGGCGGGTGGATATTAAAATAACGTTATTATAATGGTGGGTTTGGGTTGGGGTTAGAAATGGGGAATGACTGCAGATTGGGTGTGAGGGGTGTTTTTGGAGTGAGGGCAATGTTCTGAAGGTGGATCATGGTGCTAGCTGCACAGCTCTGTAAATTCACTAGAAGTCATTTGATAGTACACTTAAAATGGGAAAATTTTATGGCATCAAATTATATTTAATTAAGACTGTAAAAAACATTTTTGACATATATTAAAGATTCTAAATCTGCCAAAGATGAGAAATAACTTGCACTCATTTATCCAATAACAGTTTATGGAGAAGTATACGAGGGACAGGTATGTTCTTTGCCAGGTTATTCTTAAATTCTATTAACAATTTAATGTGTTTAAGAACTATCAGTGGATATGAAATGCTGGTTCTAATTCTGTAAGTCTTGGTCTGGATCCATAATTCTACCATTTTAACAGACTTCCACTTAATGCCATGAGCTAGCTGAAAAAAACACATGTGAATGTCAAGGTCTAGGCATAGGAAATAGAGCAAGGAATAAGAAGGTAATTTCTTGCTCCCATGGAGCTGGTTTTCTAGGAAAGGAGGTAGGTAATAATAAAGTAAATAAATAAAAGCTCAAGATAGTTTCTTATCTATATCATGTAACCTTCAAACCAACCCTATGATTCAACATTCTTTGAAAATATTTGTATTCACTGCCTATCGTGTGTCAGGGATCATGATAGGCAATAAAGACACAACTGTGAGCAAACCACAGTTTCCGATCTCATGAAATTTACAATCTAGTGCTAGACTCACTTCACCTTCAAAACAAGGTGAACCTGAGGTATATAATGTAATTTCTCTTCATTTTACATAAGCAGAAGGCTACATGGCTCATATCAGTGCTGAGCCTCAAACCCAAAACTTGATCTTAATGTTATGCTGGACTATACTTTCCTCAATTTTACTGTTACATTTTAGAAATGAGAACTATAAATTACATTTATCATCACAGAAATCTATGCTCTTTTGGGCTTTGGTGGCCTTAGCAAGTTATACTATTTGTACTGTCTATTAGCTCAACTCTTTTCTCTTTCTGGGTCTTATGTTATTAAAACACTCGTGCTTATATGGAAGATTGTTATTTAGGACTGCATTTCTTTCTCTTTGCTACCAATTTCAGCAACCTTCTGAGGGCCTATTTATACCCTCCTTTCTTGGGAATTTGCAGTTCATCTTCATTTATCGTCTGTAGATGTACTTCTCATGTCACTGACTTCCTTTTTCTAGTTCACTAACAATGTAGTTAAATGACATTGAACCAACACTGATCCACAAGGACAGCTCCTCAAATTCTGTGCTCGTTTTATGTCCGTCATCCATTCCTTTGTTCTCATACTGGAACAAAAACAAACCACTGTAGATTATACAAGAATATAAATTCCTAGATAGATATGGGAGAAATAGTTAAAACTCCATAATTTATTTGCATGAATATGACCAATGATGGAAATATAGAATGGAAAATTATATCCCAGTATATGTGAACAAAAATAGTGAACATTTATTGAATGCAAATATGTCAATCACTGAATTATATTATTAGTATTTCTAAGTTTAAAAATCATCTTTCATTATAGTTACATTTGCTACCACCATCACACTATTTTTCAGTCCAGAAACAGAACCAGTATTATATGTCACTATTATGCATTGTTTAAATTAGTATTTATAATTTTTTTGGTTGTCACTTTGACCTGTTAAGAAACTAACCATTCTACCCTTCTAATTTGGTATATGAAATTTGTCAGTATTCTCCCAAAGAACACTTGATTTGGAGAGTTTGAATAAAAGTATGTCTCCCCCAAGAAACAGTTGACTCTATCAAAACCAATAATTTGGTCTGGCTTGTTATAAGAGACTTGTTACCAGTTACCTTGAAATAGGTTTTGTGAAACATTCATTTTTATAAAACTAAAGGATAAAAGGAATTTTAAAAAGGTTCAAGTATATAAATCGCCTATAGTATGGTTTCAAGACAATTATATTAAGTACACAAATCTGGTTTTAATGGCATGCTTAGAAGATGGGCAGTGTGCTAAATGTGTAAGCAATTAAGACTTGGCACAGTAGCTCTGTTTATTTTAAGATCTCTTTGCTGCTTTGGTTGAGAATGTTTACTTAACCAGACTCTATTAAACATGCTAAAAACATTATTGCAGATTTTGTCTCTGTGCGGACTTTTAATTGACAAGATACAGAAGTGATAAATCATCAGGCTTAGTAGATGATGGCAGATGGGTTAGAGCAGACACAAAGCGGACAGGCAAGTATCTTTTTATATTGAACTAAAAAAAATTTTTGATTGAATTAAGTGTTTCTGGAAAGCAAAGGGCTGATAGAATTGGAGACTGAAGTCTATTTTCTAAACATCGGCCTCTATGTAGGGAACTGCCAGAGGGAGTTCCTCTCTACCACGCTTTGACCTGCTGAAGCTAGATGATTAGCCCTCTCTGGTGTCAGGAAAATCCCATGCTAGTAACTACTGCATGGAATTCAGCCTCTAAATCTTAATGCAATTTACTCCAAGAGCTTGATAGATACATAACCACCCACAGTGCTATCTAAGCCTAGGAAAGAAACACTTAGGGGTGTTTCACAATGCAGGGACAAAGAAATGAAAAATCGCAGAAACTTCTGTCAACCCGTGTTTAGCTTTATTATTATTTCTTTTCATTCCCCCTTCTACTCTCTTTCTTCCTACTCCTTCTTTACTTTCCTCTTTGTCATCATCTTCCTCTTCTTTGTTGTTTCTATCTTTATTCAACTTTATGGGGGCAGGGAGTCTTACTTCCATTTTAAATAATTTCAATAGTATTTCCTGATAAAGATTGTTTAGACATAATTTTTAAAACAATGATAATAATTTAATCATTTCTACACAAAATTTTTAAATAGCTGTTTCTCACAAAATAAGTTCACAGTAGAGAGGCAGTGATTTTACTCTAAAGAAAACTGAAGAATTTTTGCCAAACACTATAATTATTTATTAAAGCAATCTTGAATTGTCAAGTAGGAAAAAAAAAAAAACATGTTTATCTTTATGATTTACATAAATCTCAACCTGATAGAGATTTCAGGCCATGGCTACCACTGAAATAATCTGATATGTTCTTTTGAAGTTTATTGACAAAACTCATTCCAGTCACAAATCCACTTTATGTAGTGTGTGGTCTTGAAGAAAAAAATATTAGTTTTATTTAGTTGAAAAGAGAATCCTAAAATAGCACTACCAAAGTTTATAGAAGAACAGTATTAATAAATAATTAGCATGAGAGAATGGTTACATGTCACATCTTTTTTTAAAAAATAGCATGTGCTATTTCATTTTTTTAAATTACATTTTTTAACGATTTTTAAAATAAAATGAATTTTTGAGATCCAAACACAATATATTGTTATCATATAAAGTTGTCCACATATACAGGGTTTCTTGTGTACCATGGAATACTGCTTACAAAAGTGTTTATGATCTAAATAATGAACTTATGTCAGTAACCACAGCAACACTTATTTATGAGAAAAAAAGAAAACCTAGATACATATCAATCACTTGAACTTATAAAAAACCATTTAGAAAACTGTTAAGCTATTATATATAGTATCAGAATTAATGCCATTAAAGTAGAAACCATTAAATTTTAGTACAGGCTGGTACTAAAGAATAGAGATTCAGAGTTAGACAAACCTTGGGTAAGCTACTTAACCTCTTTAAACTCTATTGTTTTCATCTGTAAAATGGGGATAATAACTTCATTTTTACAAGTTTTCAAAGAGACTACAGTTAACAATATTGCATTGTATATTTGAAAGTTGCTAGGAGAGATCTTAAAAGTTCTTATCACAAAAAAATTATAACCATATGAAGTAATGAATGTGTTAACTAACCTTATATGTGATAATCATTTTTGCAATATATTTATGTCAAATTATTACATTGTATATCTTAAATTTTGCACAATGTTATGTGTCAATTATATCTCAATAAAGTTGGAAAAAAAGGTTTCAAGAAGACTTAAATGAGATAACTTATGTCATGACCTAAACCCTGCGCCTAAATGTACTTAACAAATTTTAGTTTCTTTTACTTTAGAAGTGAGAGTACTCTTCCTAAGGGTAAGAGCCATGTTCCATTTATGTTTGTAGCTGTCAGAGTGCTTGCTAGAGTGTTTTATACAAATAGATATTCAATAAAATCTGTAGAAAAATAAGAAAAAAGGGAACGACCTGGTTTCCTTCCTAAAACAACTCCCAATCTAGTATGAGAGACAGAACTTGCATAGCTAAACATTTATGTTTGAAATTTACATATAAAAATAAACAGTACCCTAAAGGCGCATTCCAGCTGCTAAATTATTAGAGTCGGGAAAGGAGGTTGTCTTGTTGCTCAAAAGGCATTTGAATGAAAGGATTCTATGGCTCTTCAGAGTGTCTGTGAAAATAAGGAAAGAATATAGGCAGGCAGGTTCACCAGGAGCCTCTTAAAACAGCCTGGGTATATAGGGCATGAACCTGGCTGAGAATGTGGAAATGCAGACATATAGGAATTAAAAAAAAAAAAAAAACATTGTGTAGGTGTCAGCAGGACTTGGGAACAGCCTGAAAAGGTGAGTGAATGGGAATGGTCTGACAATGAGAATGCAGAGAAAACAGAAGAAACAAGCTAAGAAGAGACCATAAATTCTCTTCCTCCCTCCCCAGCTCCCACTCCCTGCCCCATGTTTAGATTTAGGTGATGGCAGAACTTCTAAGATGTTCCACAAACAGACAGAAATCTGTGACTGGGGAGAACATGAAAGGTCAGGGCAGAAGAGAAAGACCTGCAACTTGTCTGCATAGAGGTGAGTGGTAAACAAAATTGAGTGCTCAGCATTGTCACTTACTCAGAGGACATGAGTTGTAAACCACAGATTACAAAAAACACTTCTTATTTTAATTACATTTGTTTGTTAAATATTTCTGGATTCTCTCTGGGAGTTAATATATTACCAAATTTTAGGTACTTATTTATTTAAAGCTTGAGAGATTTTTGACGTAATTCCTTCCTTTTATAAATAGGCAGGAAGCCAGAAGTGTGCAGTGACATGTTCAAGGTTATAGAGCAAATAAGTTTTCATGTGCTTACTTATTCAATAAGTACAAATATACAGATATAGATTAGTGTAAATATGGAATGATTTAAAATTCTATATTGATGTACATTTCTGCTTACAAATTTTCAGTCCATTTGTGATTGTAATTTAGTCATACATGTGCTGAGTTAAAGTATATATACTTTAAATGACTGACCCAAAGCCTTATGTGATACCATAATTGGGAACCAAAAATTTTATACAAACATTGATATGTATTTTAAAAAACAACAGGCTGGATGGTATCAAAACAGATTCACATTTTGAAACACTTCCTTTATTTAGCTGGAATGAGTTAGAATAATCTATAGGTAATGTAGGATGTGTTCTAAACCTCAATTTGAGGTCATATGAGATTTTTATTTTTTAAAGTTGATCTCAGCTATAGTATATGTTTAACTTGAAATATATAATGTACACACTCGAAACTAGAGAAAAGAGGTACATTTTCCAAGTCACCTTTTATATACTTGGGTAAAACCAAAGGAAAATAATAAATCTAGCAGAAACCCAGCATAATCTAGGCTGTCAGCTTTCAGCTGTTTACTTGGAAAATCACTCAGTTGCTCTCTTGGTACCTTTCCTAATTACACAGTGCACTCAGTTGACAGTAGCCAGGATTTTTTAAAAAGGCAAATTCATTAAACTATGAGTTTTACATTAGACTGTTTTTTGATAATACTATGAAACGGTTACACAGCCTTTGACCGAATATGTCCAATAACAGAAACTGATTAACCCTGAAGCAAGTATGATTTATCTTTATCTCTCTGGAAAGTTCTTTCATATTATGATGTTTCCCTGAAACTTACACATACATATCATTTCATATTTTACCCCTAGGGATCCTGGAAAGCAATTGTATTAGCTCCTTTGGCCTGGTAATTCTTTCCATATTTGAAGAAAGCTACCAGGTTCCCTTTGAGTTTCTTTGTAACCAGGTCATCCCTATGAGTTGTCCTAATCACCTTGCTCTATTGGTTTTTCTCCACACAATCTGCTCCTGTTCATCCAGACTTTCTGTAATGTGGTACGGCATAGTGGAGCAGATAGAAGTCAATTCAGGAGTTGGATTGATCTTTATTTAAATCTCTAACAGTCTAGAGAATTTTACACAACTTATTCAACCTTCCTGAGCCTAAGTTTCCGCACCTGTCAAATTTGAAATACAAATAACGGCCTCAGAGTCCTGTTGTAATGACAAAATGAGATCATACATGGCCCAGTGCTTGTTCTAGCTCTCATTAAACCCATGCCTCTATTAGAAGTTAGATCTTTGCTGGTAAAAAGAGGAGTCCTGTCACATTAGACCTAGATATCGTGTATTATTTAGAAGCTAGAGAGAATTGAAAGTTTACTTAAATATTTGCATGTTTCACACATGCACACCCACAAACATCCTTCATAAAGAGCTCTTAAGTGCAACTTCACAAAACGTACTCACACTAAATGTCTTTGGCAATATAAATGAGTGAAAATGCAAAAGAAAAAACATGTTCTGGCAAAAGGTAGTACAGACCAACGAAAAGAAACTGGCATTGGTCATGTTGCATACTTAAATTTTTTTTTGTTACCATTTAACCCACTTTCAGTAATACTACTTTCGTACTTTTTTTCCTATTCTAATTTATGCTTATTTTAAAGGTTTTACAAATGCTGTTATCTGCCATTGTTCATCTCATTACCAGATAACATATTTATTAAGAAGTGTAAAAATAAGCAAACCCAACCACTAAAAATATTGTCAGTGTGAGCTGCTTTCCTTTTGAAAGGATTTTGTTCTGTAAGACAATGTGTTCTTGAGTGAACTTTATATTACTTATATGATTACCCTCACTGCACATCTTCTAGTGTCCATAGTTCTCCTGTTCCCAAATACAGTCATTTCAGCCTATTTCCTGAAAGATGGCAATAATTGCATTACAAAACACACACATGTGTGCATGTGCACACACACACACACACACAAAACTGTGCAGTAGAGAAGTACTGCTGAAACTGTGCCTAAAATTCACTATGTCCCACGAGTCTTAGTAACGGAGCCTGTTAAGCATCTGCCATAAGAAGGTGCCACATTTTTTCTGCATAGGGCAAATAAGAAAACATTCTTTCAGCTATGCTCATATTTCTGGTAACATCTGTACAATGTCTTCATGTCAGAGAGCTGAATTAAATAGTCTTCCCCTAACATGGAATGCCCAGCCCAGTGTTTCTTTCAGTATCTTCATGATTCATTCTCTATTAAGCGTGGTCCAATCACCTACCAGCATAACAGGTCAATTCTTTCTTGTGCCCCCATTTCCTACTTTATGTACTTCTATCAGTTCTCTGCAGAACTTAAAAGCTCTGATTTATTTAGCTATCTCTCGCTTTAGAATATACGCTTTCTAGGGCGTGAAAAATGTCCTAGTCATTACAGAGATCTGGACAATACCTAGCTCAACATGGTTTCCCCTCTCTGGTGAATCTCTTTGCTCAGTTATTATGGAAAAATTGTGTAGTGAAACAACTGGGACTGGGATTTAGGAGGCCTGGGTTCTAATTCTCAGTTATTAATCAGTGTTAGTTATTAATCAATTCTAAGGGAACTTAAAATAAGGAGGTTGAGCTAAGTCATCTTAGTCATCTTCCCAAAATTTAAATTCTGATTCTCAGTACTCAAGTATCTATGATATACTTTACAATGCAGTGAGACTGATGAAAGATATTTGAAAGTATATCAGTGCACCATTCTAACCAAAAAGATAAAATGAGATTGGGTCATCGATATTGCTGAACATGAAGTTACCATGAGAGTGAATACAAAAAGAGATCTGGTTAAAGTATTCTCTCAGATTTTAAGTATAAATTCAGAATATTCAGGTACAATTTACTCTACTTGATGGCAATGACATTAGGAGTGCCTGAGCAGAGTCAATGTCCTTTCAGAATTGTCTAAATTGCTCTCAGAATTTCTCCTGTGAGGAGAGAATCTGGTTTAACATGTACGTGGATTATGTGTGGGCGTCCCATGTCTGAATCACTGGCACCAGTGCCTAATGCCACACATAAAAACCTTAAACCTCAAACTATTAAGTGTTGAGCAAGATATTTAGCAACACTGAGTATTCTGAAAGCACATCTTATGTTGGCTTAAGATACCTAGGGGAAAGGACAGGTTTTCAGGATTAAACTGAACCTTGAACATTATTATCTTTCACATGGAAGCCAGGCACAGTTAATGAGGAAAAAGCAAATCACTCTTTCCAAGAATACAATAATATGTTGAAGTAATAGGCCAACCTTCTCTTGTCAGTTGGTCCAAGTATTTTCCAAACAATATTACAGAACCACCAAATGAGGTCAACATTCTAGTATTAGGTCCTACCCTTGTTGTCAGTGAAATGAAATAGTTCTGTGAACTTATAAGAATATTTTGCATAAAGAAGCAAAATTTTATGAGGCTGTCATCAATAATGTCTAGAAGAATTCTTAAAATTTGGTCAAGTCGAGCTGATATAAAATAGAGATGTTCAGACTGGCAGACTATGCTTATAAGTTTCCTAAATATTTATGAGGTTTAGCAAAGACTCCCTTTATCTCAGATCCAGGCATCAGTTTTATTACTTTCCAACAATTATGAGAGTGAAAAATTATTTAGCTCAACCAACCACATTGGACAATGATTTGTAGATCAGATGATGGCTATTAATTTATCCTGGAAGATAAATCGTGCCTTTACTCTTTTTCTGAAAGGCTGAACCATAAAGGGGAAATTCAGCAGGTCAAAGAGAGATTTACATCAAATTAACATATCTTGAGATTTATTCTTCTTCCCTGAAGGGGCATTTCTGTCCAGACAGCTAGAACTGGTCATCAGAATCAATGCACTTCACTCTGAACAAGATTGACAATACGTACTAATTTTCACCCTCTAACTCTGCTTTTTATATAATAGTGATCTTTCTGCCCGTGCTCCCTAATAGTGAGTTACATCACACGCCCTATCCTGTCAGAATCTTGTTTCTCAAAGGCAACAAGTCGCAGGAAGCATTTTACTGCCTTCTACACTAAGTTACCCATTTTAACCTATACTGGCCTCATCACATCTCATTGATTGGAGGATTTTTTTTTAATTTAATTTTATTTTCTAAATCATAAGGGGTATTTGGATACAATGAGCAGAAAGAAAAAATAACAGTGAAAAGAAAAACTCATATCCTTGTTTTTAATCCCTTTGAAATTTTCCTGGGTTCCTGAAATGTATACATTTTGGTTTACATAGCTATGTATTATTATATTTTACTTCTTTCACAATCTATTAAGAAAAATTAATTCAGTATGAATCTAAATATGTAAATATCATTAAAATCAGTTAATGTAAAAAGAATTCACTCACAAATTTAAAGTCAGAAAGAAACTAGAATCCAAATGTCTTTGTAAAAATTAAATTGAAAAATTTAGCTATAACAGCATGTGACACTACTAATCTTTACTACAAATAATACAATATTTTAATTTGTAATTTGATCTTGAATGTACTACTTTTAGAAAACTGGTTGAAATGATACAAATATATGCTTAGCTAAAATTTTGCTTGATTTTGGCAAACTACTTGGGTTTCTTAAAATATGTACTATGAACCTCCTGCAGTTGATGCTTTTTCAAATTCTATTTACATTTCTATAATAGGCTATCTGTCTGCAGATCAGTGTCTGAGGACAAGCATCAATCAGAAGTCAATAAATTTTAGATTAACTTTCATTGAGCATCTAATCAAAATCATACTGGGTCCTGGAAGAAGAAATCAAACATAATTTCTGTTTCAAAAACTCAGAATCTTTCAGCAAAACAACAAATATGATGTGACTAACAGATATGTAATCCACACAATGGTATGCATGCTCTGAGCCAGCACTGTCCAACTGAAATCAATTATTGCAAGCCACAAATGAGAAGACACATATATAAAATGAATTATAATCTACTGAATACAATAAGAATCTATGAGTCTACCTGATAGAAAGAAAGGAGAGAGAGAGAGAGAGAGAGAAAGAGAGAGAGAGAGAGAGAGAGAAAACTGACTTTCTTACAGCAGAATGCCAGCTGATACATGTAAAAGTACTAATGGATTTAGAAAATCATCAATGGATGTAAAAGTAGTGAGTGAAAGTATGATGAGAAACAGATACTTAAATATTCTTAAAGTATATCTCTACAAATTACTTACAAATTACAAAGCAAAAATGTTGACTTTACAGTAGAGAAACCTTGTGGATTGGACATTTAATACTATGTACCCAATGTGATTTTAAGTGCTTTACACATATTACTTATTTAGTCTGCCAAAATTTCGAAGGTAGGTCCTCAAGCTATCTTCACTTTACCAACGAGAAACCTGAAGAACGAAGAGAGTAATTAGCTTTCCCAAGATCACTCAGCTAGTAAGTGGTGGGGACAGAATGAGAATGCTGGATATTCTGTCACCTACAGGCAAAGGGAGAGGCAGTGTGGGGCAATGCAAAGGAGAACTGTCAGGATCAGAGACACTTGGGGGTGAGTCTTGTGTCTGTCACATATTAGCTATGCCACTTTGAGAAAGTAACTGAATTACTCTATCATCAAGTTTCCTAATTTAAAAGATATGGATGGCATCTACAACATAGAAATGAAAGGCTTAAGTGAGATAAAGAAGATAAAATACCTAAAAGTGCCTGAAAAACCATACTCAATCATTATGAGTTTAATACTCCTTCAAGTGAATGACTAATTCTTGTTGTTTGTTCATTCCTTTGATTAGGCTGACCTACTACATGATGATGTTGTTGAATAAACTAGAGAACAGTTGTGAATCGTGGTCAATTCCTAATTCAGACTGCCTATCATTGGTCTTCGTCATCAGTAGACACACTTTATACTGCATTTTTTTGACCCAGCATTTTATGTACATTATCCCTTTGCATGAAGGCAAATAAACTGTCTGAGAATAGTCTACACTAGAAGAAAAATATCCAGGTGCAGCATAAATTGAATTTGAAGGGAATGTTTCTAGTCTGTTCTTGAAATGAGGATGATCTGGGGACTTCCAGAGGGTCCATAGGAGTAGGGATTAAAACAAAATAATATTTCTTCCCTGAAGTAAGTTGTAAATGGTGAAGAGTGGGAAGAAGGGATATGTCTAAATATTACATGAATATATAACCCTCTGTACTGCTGTGATTTTATAAAACATTTTTACTTAATGTTAGTGCTACTCAGTATGACAATAAAACTGTCAATAATAATTATTGTTCTACTTATTATGTCACCACACACTCCCTCTTTGGTAATGTTTTTGGTCTATTATTTGCATATATGACATAAAGTAGTTACCTATTTAGTGAACCATATATTTCAATTCAGAGTGTAGATAAAATTTTTTGCTGCCTTTATTGGTCTTTTATTAATAAAGTAAAAGAAGTCAAAACTTTTGATATTCTTAAGGAAAAATTTATTGAAAGAACAAGACCCCAAATCAAGAAATTCATCTGAAATTCTGGGGCCCAAAGATGACAGAACAGGTAAACAGTAGTGTTTGGCTATTGATGCCTGAACAAAATTTACTCATATGGAGACATACTTTACCTGTTATATAACATGAATGAGTCTATTTCTCTATTTCTGCATAAAATCATGTAACTAGATGTGCCTTAGCTTGGAGTCAGCAGGTTTTCAACTCTCGTATGATTTTTTGTATGAGGCAAAAAACATTTTTTAATTTAGGCCATGTTGTAATATATATAATATATATTTCTTAGTTTGTACAAAGCATTTTTCTTTGTTTTTTATATGCATTAGCTTATGTAAGTCTAGTGACTCATATGAGGTGTATCATTTTGCATATTTACCTTAGATAATTATATATACAAAAACTAAATATCTATGAAATAATTTTCTTTGGATTGGGTTTCCCTTGGTCCAGTTTGTTATAATGTGGGTATACTTTCAAAGTTTAGAAGAGGCTAAATATCTGATTTTAAAATTCAGGCTTTCAGAGTGAATCCAACAATCAATAATTGTTAAAATCCTTAAAATATGAAAATATATTAGTGTTTTGACTAAAGGCGTAAAATTAAACAACAGAATGTGGCAAGAGTGTCCAATCTGAATCCAAGTAAAGTCGATATAGAACTAAAAATGAAGTGAGTTCTTAAATTATATGAGATATTAGATATTGTTTAAAAGATTTCAACTTTTAAAAAGTGATTTTAAAGCCATTGCACTAGATATACTATCTATATTACTTCTTGTTAGTATCCACATTCATGCTTTCTACAGTAAGTTACATAGGCGAAGCATCTGCTAAAGCTCAAATTCTGCTTAAGCTTCCTGTAGAGGAGTTAAGGATTATTTGCTTTTATATGGTTCATTTATGTCTGTGGTATGTGATAAAGGTGGTGATTTCTTGACACAGCAATATAGATGGGTTTTCACCATTAAAAGCTCTATTGGTAGGGCACCCTTATAAATCACTGTGTGGTCTCGTAAATCCTGCAGTGTTGTGAGATATTTTCCTCCCAGGTTTGGACCAGAATAACAAGCACACATGCAATCACCAAGAGCATCCAAAAAGAAAGCAAAACTACCCAAAACAAACAAAACAAGTCTAAAATTATTTTAAGAAAAAAATGCTGAAAATTTGTTTGACCCAAATGAAGTATTTCCAAGAGTGTTGCCAAAAATATAAAAATGGGAATAGGTATACATGTACTCTAATTTTATATCAAGAAATTATAAAAAGATATTAAAGCTATAGTGATCTAGTAACAGTAGAATAAATCATATTTACTGAGCACTAACTCTGCTTAACACTGATAATTGTTTTCCCTAGATATACACTGTTTAATCCCCACAATCACACAATGCACTTAGCATCATGTTACAGATAAGAAAATTTATGACTACCTCCTGCATATTTCCTAGAATATTCTATAAATGCATTGTAATATTTTTATTTCAAGTCACATCTCATTTAAGTAAATATTATTTGACAAGATTTAATCTCCTTCCTCACTTTGTATGGTCACATCTCTAATTAGGTCCAGAGAAAAAAAATGTCTTCATACATACATTTTTTTAATAAAAGAGAAATACACTTCTAGAATTTCCACCATCTATTTTTTAAATAATGATTACCAACAGTAGATATCAAATGAATATTGACTGAACACAAAGTCCAGGTATAGAAAAGAGATTAAAAGTGAGAGAAACTGAAATCTTACCTGTATACACAGACACACACAGAAACACACAGACACACACAGACACACACACCCAGACACACACAGACACACACACACACACACACACACACTTATTTTTTTACCTCATGATACTTGGTATGATATTTTCCAAAGAATACTCTGGCTCTAAAGGAGTTAAGCTTTGATAGATATTGAGGTTTATTTATAATGAAGGGAGAGTTTTTATCAGTAGAAGATTCTGGCTTATGATTAACAACTTTGTAAATACCTTAGTACTATAGATACAGATCTGTATTTATAATGGGGGCATTTATTCATTTCACATTTTCACAAAATAACTGAAAAGGGTGACTCCTTTAAATATGGAACTTGTTATTTTATAAAACATTTGAACAGTGATTTGTGAGAGGTTCTAACGTGAAAAAAGACATGAAAATCTCATTATAATGGGATGCTACTGTGGAAGCCATCCTATGCCCATGGTTGCCTTTTCTTGAGCAACAAGAAAGATCTTTCTTTTTAGATCATTCACCTGAGAGTATCAGGCAAAATATGTTTCTCTTGAATTCCTAAATTCTTATACCTGATGTGTTTATCTTTTCCTTTGACTGCCAGAAAATGTAGCCTAGCCTAATTTTTCATTCACCACTAACAATTTTAAAAGACTATATAGTATGTATTTCACCATGCTAATCCTATGTTCCTATCTTTATTTTCTGTTTACCTAATTCCCAAATGTTTATTTTATACTTTTTTATGTGTCTGCTTGTGTATTTACATATATACACATATATGTATATGTGTGAGTATGTGTGTATATACCTTGACTATATCGAACTTTATAAAATGAATATGACAAGGCATTAACATTTAAAAAAATAAAATCAACAAGCATTCTGACACAGTGTTTACCATAATACATTATATTTTATATAACATATATTCTACTATGTTCCATAGATAGAGATGTGTTATCAAATTTTCTTTTTTTAAAATAAAAAAAAAATAAAATTAAAGACAATGTAAGCAATGAAACTTGCTCCTATCCTTCACAATTAAGGTCTTATGGGTAGACGATGGACCATCAAACTAAGCAGATGTGGATTCCCAGTCCATCTTAGCTTGGGCTACTTGTGTAAGTTTGCACAAATGCCCCAACCTCCAAGAGCTTTATTTAGCTTCCTCATGTCAAAAATGGAGAGAATATTTTTTATTTGCCAGATATTTGTAAGGATTAAATGGTAGTAAATAA
Source organism: Macroglossus sobrinus (assembly GCA_004027375.1). Taxonomy (NCBI): domain Eukaryota; kingdom Metazoa; phylum Chordata; class Mammalia; order Chiroptera; family Pteropodidae; genus Macroglossus; species Macroglossus sobrinus. The sequence goes on from PVKZ01000590.1 coordinate 498,335, forward strand.
ATTTGACATATAATAAGGCTCAATAAATTCTGGTCCTGCTTTTAGTCGTTTTCCTCATGAAAACCTCCACTCACTAGATCTTCACAAAACACACACTAGACATTCTGAAATGTTTAGTAATTAATAATGATGAAGAATTTATAGGGACTTATTTTCCCTTAATGAAACTGGCTGCATAAGAGAATTTTAATGTAGCTTTACATCCAAAAAGGACAAGTGCTTAATTTTTTAAATGATGGTGCTCGATGCTTATAAAAATGTGTGTGCGGTGTGTGTTTCTGCTTGCAGAGAAATGGTCACTCTCACATAATACTAATGTGAGCATCCATTATTTTGCCACAGATTGGCTGAAGAGGTCTTTAGACCTCCATATATTACCTTTGAATCTGAAATTTGACTTCCAACACTTTTGATGAATAATTAAGGATAGATAAAGAAATTTATTTACAAAGATCTTCATTGCAATATCATTTATCATATATATAAATTGGTTAGAAATCTATATGTTCAAGAGTAGCCATCTGGAAAAGTGGAGTGAATTAAAATAACTGCGCTTTAACTTGTCATTATAATGAGACAGCAAAGTACATGACATGAAAAAATGTACATAGTGTACTGTTGCAATTAAAAAAAAAACAGAACTTGAAACACCATATATAGAAAGACCCTATTTTTGGAATCAATTTGAACGTCTGTAAAGAAAAAGAACTTGGAGAGTATATAAAAAAGAAGTGAAGAATGGCTAAGGTTGTCTCTATGAGTGGCAAGTGATTTGTATTTCTTTTAGCCTATCCCATATTTTCTCATTTTCCAGTAATGAAGAACTGCTACTTACAGAATGAGAGTCACTAACTGAAAAACAAAGAACAACTGCCTCAAGTCTAACTCCTCATCTCCCTTCTGCTTTTTGCTTCACCGGTGGTACATTCCAAGGCAAATGGTTTAGAAAAGAATTGAGCATAGCATGTTACTTTTACAATGTGGTCCACAATCCTGTATGTTTTTTAAAAAATAGATGTACTTGAATGACCTTAAACTACCTACATATACAAGAGTTGAGAAGGAGTTTTGTGGGGAGGGCAACTAGGCTTGTGAGATGTTATCAGCACCATTTAGATTCTATCTCTTTTCTATTACTCAAGACATGCTGCTATTTGACGACTATTCCATTTATTTGTTACATTAAAAGTCAATTTCCAGACAAGTCGTTTAGTGCAAGTTTTGAGCCAGTTCACTGTTACTTTTGAGTAGCTGGCAGTGTTATAGTCACCTTAATATAAGCCTTCAACTGTTTATTATTTTCAGTTCTTGGAGTAAACTGATATCTAGACATGTCTTCCTTCATGTATAGAAATACACTAGAGAAGTACACTCCAAGTAGGAAGTAGTACAATTCCTACTCAAAAGAAGTATCACATATTTTGTTAGTTAATTTAAACAACATGCTAATAGATTGAGATATAATATACTGTTCTGAATATCTAATTTACTACTCTGGAAGAGCTTCAATTCAAGATATGAATGTCAAGTTTCTCTGTCTTTAATACATATATACATAGGCATGCACATATACATACATACATACATACATGCATGCATACACACTAGGGTTAAATGACTATAATATACTTTCCCGAAACATTGCCTATTCTTGTAAAATGAAGTGGTTTAGAAATAGGTCCATTCTCTTCCACTGACCTTTGGCTCCCATACATCTTCCTCTCTACCTACCATCTCAAAATACTCCCTCAGAAGCCTTTTACTCAACCTAAAAATAGCTCCCAGATGTCTTGCTACCTCACTGTGTAGCCCCTTACCCACCCCACCCCCCTCTGCCCCACTGAGATTGTGTGATTAAGATCGCAGGTGGGGTCTAACCACAGGACCTTCTCTGGTTCAGAGTAAGCTCATTGCATAGCAGGTCCTTTCTTTATCTTTTTATGAATACTTTAGAAATGAAGAAAACAGTTTCCTCTAACTTTACTTATTATGTTTGAAGCTGAAGCACACTTCTTTAAGGGTTTATAGTTTAAAAGTACATGTCAGTATTTATTTAATTTTAGAGGGAGCCATCTCATTTATTAAACTAACAAGTGACAAACTCTAACCATCAAGTCATTTGCTAAATGTCTGAACTGAATTCTCCCCTTACATTTCCAGCAAGTGTCTCCTGTTTTCCCACATCCTATGATTAATAACTATTACTGAATTCCCTGGCAATGTGGTGGGTAAGTGGTTTAACCCTGACCTTCCATTCTAGGAATAAAGGTCAAGTAAATACAAAAGCCTTTACATCATGCACCTTGGTGAACCAACTTATGTTTTGAATGGGGCACAATGTTTCAAATGAGAGTTTATTGATAAAAAAAATAAATACTTATGGTAATTCCTGCCCTCTCCTCATGAGTCATTGCGGATAAAGTTTACAATTTTGCTGTGGTGTTTGTAAAATATTCCTTACCTGTGGCCAAACTTACAATAAAATATCTGCAATAAGAGAAGCAGTGGGGCTTGACTAAATTCACAAGCAAAGTATTCGTCGTCAAGAAAGAATCTGGTTGGAGAACCTCCCTCTTCATTAGTCTCTTTTGTCAACATTTTCAAGCATGGAAACAGACTTAGAAACCCAAAATGCATGACTTGGGATTGGAATGAAGCCGTAAAAAGCATGTTTTTATACGAATGAGAAGGCAGAAAGTTGATCTTCACTGGTTTTCTGTCTACCATGAGAATGCACCTCTGAGACCTGGTGTGCACATCAGCACATCAGCTAATGGGAGAGCAGCAGCAGCATATTAAACATGGGGTTCAATGTTTCTTTCTTTCAAATGAACAAAGTTTTTAAAAATCTTACAGGTTCAAAAATGTTCTTTGTGCTGTTATAATTAGGTCAACAAATATTATTTAGTCAACATTAAAACAGAAAGCTGAGTAGCAGCTGAAGTCACAAATAGTTTTCTGTGAACTTGGATGTCTTGAGCAAAGCTGAGATGTTTGCATAATCTTTTCTGTAGCAACAACATTCCACATGCATATTTCTCTTTAAAAAGAAACTCCATGCTCAGTGGTATTCTAGGTTCAAGGCCTGAATAAAAAGCATCTCAAGTCAAAAGTCCTGTTCTAAAAACTGAGATGTAGAGAAGGTCATAAGGTTTTTGACTTCTCTTTTAAATCATTTATGGATGCCTAAAAGTCACATTGATTCAAAGCACAAATTTACTTAAATCTTTGAACTTGAACTTTTAGCTATCTAGCCCAATTTCTTCCCCCAAAACCTTCCGAAGTGTTTGAGGTTTCTACAAACAAGATAAATCACCCTACACAGCACTGAGCACAGGAGAAGGTGAAATGCACAATAAACCTGCTAGCACAATTTTTCTCAAGGCTTTGAAATAAAAATGTTAAACGTGGCCTTCTACTTTTGTGGCATTTTTCCAAAATACAACTCTCAATGTGTATGTGATATAACACTTATTTTTTAAAAATGAAAACATAAAACCTAGTAATCAAACCTAAAAAAATGCAAATCTATGAATTATGAAATATACTTATTTGAACTCTCAGCTTTCCCAAGAGTTTAATCAATACAACATTTAATAAAGCAATATTTCTATGATTAAATTACTTTGCTTTCTGCATTGAGCCACTGGTGATGTGCTAAAAATTATAATGTTTCTTCAATAAATAAGAATTATATCATATGCTCTTTTAATTGTATGACTCCAACTATGTGATTATTATAACTTCACTAGTATGATGAATAATTAAAAGTTCAAGTAGTAATATTTATCACACATATTCTTTATTATAGATTATACATTCAGTAGATTATCATACATTAACACATCCATATCACTGCATAGAGTTATATACACAACTCTGTAACCCCGGAGTAATAGGCTCCCAATAAGCTAATGTAGAGATGGAAAAAAAAAATAATTACCACATGCTTATGTGTCCTACAGTTTTTGGAAATGATGATGATCACCATAATAATGATTATGCTGTAACAGTCATAGCCAAAAAGTAGTGCTTCAGGGTGAGGTAGTCACACCAAAGGAACCATTTTTTAGGGGAGTTAAATATCACTGAAATAAACAGTAATATGATTATCAGGTTAATTCAGATTTCCACATGACTTATTTTGTGATTGTTGAGGTGGTAATTGATCCTAATCACTCCAAGTTAGTGCCAGTAAGCAAAATTTAAAATAAATCTTTGCTGACCCCAGCCTCTCCTTTCTGAGGGGTAAGTAGCAAAGTACAACTGCCAGCTCTACCACTAATCTGAAACCAGGTAACCAAGTTGTTTATATTTCAGTCTCAGTCAACTGAAACTATTACTATGTAGATAAGACTCTTTACTAGAAGCAAGTAATCTATTTCATTGTCTAAAATTTAAACCACTCACAATGCCTCCCAAGAAGTTTATTATTTAGAAAATGGCACACATACAACATACATGCACACTACACACACACACACACACACACACACACACACACACATACACACACACACACTTACCTCAAAAAGGAAAGAAAAAGCTAAAGAAAAAATTTTTTTAGGACAATGATTCTGTAGATGAAAGTCAGTTAGCAAATAAATCTATTTCAGCTCCTTCTTTATATAAAAAAAAATTCTTTACAAAAAGTTATATTCAGACTAAATGGGAAACCAAAAATAAAATAAAAGAACATCGGAGTTAAGTTCAATAACTACTTGCAAGTTTCTGCAACTCAAAGCCAAATTGGGATTAGAACAGTTCTTGTCCATATGTGGTTGAAATTCCAGTATATACCAATAAATAGGATTTGACTGATGTTTCTGACATTAATTACAATGGTCTGCTTACTGGCCTTTTGTACTTAATTGACTATTTTATGATTATACTGTAACATGCAGGATATATACAAAAATAAACAATGACTTTATTTATCTTTGAGATTTCAGTAACTGTTGTTTCTCTATTTGAATGTATTGTAGAAAAACTGTCAATGGAAAATATGATTTGCAAACTTGGCTTGAGACATTAATAAACTTACGCTCATCACAAGTTCTTAGAATTGCCCTAGTCAAAACAAAGTCTGAGTTTTTTGACCCAAATACAGGTTGAAAATGCTTCTAATCAAAAGGTAGGAGTATCATAAAATATAAAATATTTGCTAAACTGAAACAAAAAAATGTTTTAAAATTTTAAAACATTTTGAATAAGACTTTGCAACGATCTTGTAGGTAAACTCCATTCTAGTAAATGAAAATGACTAACTACATCTAAGGAGTGAAAAATATTAAAAGAAAAATTGAAATGAAGCAAAATGTTATGTTCGGTACAAAAACATAGCCTTTATTATAAATATAAGAAAGGTACTCTTTTTTATAAAATATCAGTTTCTCTCATGAAATAAATATTAAACAGATTTAACACAATTCTAGAGGGTCTAATATCATGTTAGTTGCCATGCATGAACTATCTGATTTAACCTTCCTGATAAGCCAATCAAATGAATTCTATTATCCAACCTTTGCATATGACGTATGACAAAATTAAGGCCCAAATTTAAGTAACTATCAGAAAATGACATAGTTTGCCAGTTCAACCCTGGGATAATTGCACTTCAAAGTTAATGCTTACAACTCCACCAAAGATCATTTGACCTCTATTCGGCATATTCCTATGTTTTGGAATACAGTTTATTCTATGAGCTCTGCATCCCAGTATTTGCTTGCTCTCTCTCTCTCTTTTTAAATCTCCCATGGAGTAATCTTTGACTTCACTTTATATTCAAGAAAAACTTGTCCATATACTCAGAAACTAGATAGGATACAGTATAAAATACTTTAATTAAGTAAAAAATGTTAAATCAATAAAACAAAATAAGATGATTAGAATTCAATCATGATATATGGCAACTGGGCATGAATAAGAAAATCCACTCTGCCTTTCCAATGTTTACAATTTCTATATTCATAACTCAAAAATGATCACTTTCATTTTACATTAATCGATACAAGTTTTAAGATACTTGGTTGCATAGTCAAACCAGTTTGTATAAAATAAGTATTTTTTTGTCTATAATCTTAGACCTTTTAAACCATGCTTGACTGCTCTTCTAGAATATCATTGTAGTAGAGTAAAAACAAACAAACAAACAAAAACAAAAAATGGCAGGCTCCAAAGACACATCAAATAAATATACAGAGAATTGAATGAAAATGTAAATTTACTCTAAAACTCATTTTCAATTTTCTGACCTTTGTTTTAGAAACAAAGAAAAAGGGAACAAAGTAGTGTTTGGTCACTAAGTGTTAAAAACTTCTGTCATAAATTTCATGGACTCCAAGTGATTTTCAGCAGATTTGACTTGCCCTGTGAAAACATGCAGAAAGTATCTCCATCATGTCACTACTTTGTTTTGGACAATCATGTCTTAGTGTAATGCTTCCATTCAAGGGACAAGGACGCATTTGAGTCTTTCACAGTATAAATCTGGTGAAGTACTATGAAAATTCTCCAAGAAGAATTGTTAAGAAATTCCAAAATATGAAGTGTAAAATGCATATTTTGAATTCTGTATCTCTAAGCATATCCTATAGCAACATTCAAAGATTCTCAATCTTTTTTGTGAGGAATGGGGGCGTGGAAGCTGAGGAGTGGAAATCATGGATGGAATGGGATTAGGGGTGAGAACATCTAAGCAGGAGATGTATGTATAGACCATGTCTTTGGATACATAAAAAAGGGCTACAGACTGCCTATTTGGGTGATGTGAATAAAACTAAAGACGAAATAGGATTAATATCTCAAAAACAGATTAAACCAGTGAATTTTATGCAAACTTTTGCACATGCATAAGTGAGCACTTCTCTGCTATCGAACAAATTAACAACTGAAGATCTTAATATAACTCTGCTACTTTTTTTACCTAGAGTCAGTTTAAATTCTTGCTAGAAAATGAAAGGATTTCTAAAAAAAAATGTTTCTGTAATGCACACATATAGAAGACACATAGAGAACACTAGTCAAGTGCTAGTCAACTTGCTGTCTGATTTATATACATGGGGTAGGGAGAAGGAAAACATTCAATTCAATTATAGGAGATTTTTATGATCAAGCAAGACCATTCCAGTTTTCTCTCATTTAAATATAATTTTCAGTTAAATCCTAATAGACATAAGTTCTCAAGAAGGTCTTACCTGGATGGAGTCCAATACAAAAAATTTATGTTAATACTCTTTAATGAGACTAAGCAATTTACTTTTGGCCTTTCATCAGATTTTTTTTTTGAGTAATCAAAAATCATGAAGACTCTTTTCTAAGTCTATATATTTTCTCTCATTGCCTGAGTCTCCAGGGGTACTTGAACCTCAGAGGCATACGGCAGTATGCCCAGGACACATGAAGCCACAGAAAAAAGGAACATTTTTTTGAAAGTTGATTTTATTTTAAAATGTATAAATAAAAGCACTATTTTACATTAAAAGAAAAGGATAAGTTAGCATATTTCTCACGTTCAGATTAATACTTCTAAAGTTTGGGTTGGGCTAGATCATTTCAGGTTATTCCTGCAAACTCTTGGGTTTCTTCCTCTCTCTCCACCAATGAGTATATCAGTGAGAAATTTTGAGTAATCCAGGTCATTACTTATTTACACTAGGAGAAACTGAAATTAAATTTTAGTGAAAGGCACTGTACTATTAAAAACTCTAAGCAGTAGGACACCTTTCAGTATTCACAGTGGACAGTTAAAGCAACTCAATGTTTCTTCCTCTCTGCATTATTTGCTATCGATCGGCTTGAGAGTCAATGCTCAAGATGTATCCTCCAAGTCAGGATAGATACATTCTAATCAAAATGATAAGAAATTATAGTGTCATAGTTAAATTAGCAGTATTTTTTTTAAACCTAAACTAATGACGCTGCTTGCAATCACTGGTTCCTCAGAGTCAACATAATGCATTTTTGAAGAGTTGTTTCAAGCCCCACTACATTATGGGCTACTGTTACCAAGCCTAGCCTTCAGAATAGTCCCTTATACTCAAAAAGAAAAGTTTCCATTTCTGCCTATGTGATAGGCAGTCTTCTAAGATGGCATCCGGTCTTCCTTGCATCCTAAAATTCACATATTGGTGTGACTGCTTCCCCTAGAGTGTGGGCTAAATTGAGTGACCTGCTTCTAAAAAACTGACTATGTGAAATTGATGGGATATCATTTATGTGATCAGGTTGCAAAAAATTGTGACTTCTAGCTTCCAAACAGACTTCTCTATTGCTTTGCAGCATGCATGCTTTGATGAAGTAAGCTGATCATTGGAAAGGACTATGTGGCAAGGAACTGTGGCCCTCAGATCGACTACCCACAAGAAACTAAATGCAAGTGAGCATGGAGGTGAATCTCACCCCAATCAAACATTCAGATGAGATGGAAGCCCTAGCGAAGATCTTGATTATAGCTTCATGAAGAACCATGAAGCAGAGGATGCATCAAAACTTTGCTCAGATTTCTGAACCACAAATATTGTCAGATAATAAATATGTGATATTAGAAGCTACTGAATTCTGAATAATTTATTATGCAGCATAAAAAACTATAATACAGCCCACAAATATACTCCTGATAGTCAGAATGTATTCCATTTCATATAAGACCAATAAAAATTCTATTAACAACATCTTTTAAATAATAACACAGCTGCCTACAAATAAATGAAAGATGGCATCTTTGTCATTGTACCATTATCTCTTATTTTTAATAGAAACCAATGTCTACAGAGCAAACTTCCTAAATATATTTTGAATAAGCCAATATTTAAAGATAAGATTACACATATACACACATATTTCAATTCTTATATACAGCTGCTGAGAATTTTAGGGGACACATAAAATAACTTTTTAAAAAATGAAAGTTCTCTAGGATAAATGAAAGAATTGCTTTAAAAGCTATGTAAGGATTTCTCTCTGTAATATTTGTAGACATGCAGAATATATTCTAAAGTTTAAGAGATTTTAAAAGTTTAAATAAAATAAAACATATTAAGTGCATTATAAAATCCAAATAATGTAAAGATTGAGAAAAAGTTAAATGTATTTTTTGAAATATATGGACAGGATATAAAAACACTTTGGGAATTAGCAATCACTTGGAGTTATAGCTGGAAGTGATGCGATATTGAGAGCCAGTTTAGTGTGGTGGGATAAGAACAAGAATTCTAAGCCTTTCCTTCCTTGGCCAGCTAACAACTATGAGACCCTGGGCAATCTCTTTATGCCTTGGTGTCCTCATCTCTAAAATCAAGATAATAAAGATATACACTCAAATGAAGATTAGATGGGATGTAAATCATTTGGAATAGTTTAGTTAACTAAACTACAAAAGTGATCTTAATGCATATGACTTACATCTATGCATTGTGGTTTTTCCAGATACAAAATAAGAGCTTGAATAAGACAAGTTTTTAAAGTCCTTTACAGTCTCAAAATACTTTAAGTAGAAAACATGTAATAATTCATTTATTAATTCATTCAATACCTATTTATCAAGTCCCTGCTATGTACTAGTCAGTATGCTAGATGTTGAAAATACCAAGGTAAAAGCCTGTTCCTGACTTCTAGCTGTTGATCTGGAGAAGCAGTTTAAGGTGATGGTTAAGAACTCAAGCTCTGGAATAGGACTGCCTGGGATGTAGCATTTTATAATTTTGGACACTTTCCTTAACTCTTAGCACCTCAGTTTCTTCTCCTTTGAAATGGGATTGATAACAGTCACATGCTCACAAATTTGTGAGAATTAACTGAATACAGATAAACCTCATAGACAGAACTTGGAATGAAGTAAGTATTTAATAAACACTAGTATTGTCAGGAGGAAAGTCAGAGAGGAAAACAAACAGTATAGTAAGTATGATCATTGTGTGCGGGGGAGGGGTTAGAGAAAGTGCACAGGGAGCTAGAACAGTAAATCAAAGAAAACGCAAATCAGTATGGAGACCTCAAGAAAGTTTCCCAGAAGAGTCAATATTTGATCTCATATTAAAGAATTAACAGAAGTGGCTGAAGAAGGTACAGTCTGGTTAAATATTTCAATGTGAAATATTTTAAAAGTATAACAGAATTTCACCAAAAGATAGAAACTAAATGTTTACTCCACTTCAATACATGATAACTAGTGAATCTAAGTTCACACGCTTATGCTAACTAGTGAATCTAAGTTCACACGCTTTGCTCATTCACTATACATCTCCATTTCCAAATAAATGCAACATAGCATCCATTTGAGGTTTCCAATGGCAGTCATGTGCAAGGAAAAACAATTCATATAGCCAACCATATTGCTCTCCTAGAGAGACTTGATCCTAAACACGAACGTCTCTCCAACTGTGACATTTCAAATGCAATTCTGAATGAAGGTTATTTGTGGTACTCCTACCATCATATTGCTCACCTAATTCTTTCTTCATGATAAGTGTCTTCAAATAGTTGAGATGCTGCCACGCAGACACTAGTTTAATTTATATATTGCTGGAGGTGTATTACTGGGAACAAGTTTCAGGAAGGACTTCTATCTAGGAGAACTGTCTAATGCTCAGAACTGCTAAACCTTCTGGAAGCCTCTCTACTACCCCTCCAGAAAGTGCTGTTCCCAGCACTAAAAACATTCGAATAGACTAAAAAAATCATCTAGTCATATTTTAACATGGATCGTGAGAGGTTGGAAGAAGTGAGAAATTTTTTGTATGGAGGGAAAAGGTGGACAAATGACTTCTAAATTTACATTCTATCTTCAAGTGTAATTTAACTATTTAAATATACATTTTACTGAGTACAAATGAGTCAGGAATATGAGAATTTCCTTTATGGTTCTGTTTATGCCTATTGTTTTGGTGAAATGATTAATGAAGTACCCTTTGAATCTCAAAAGTGGCCATTGTCACTAGGGAATATTAATTCTTTTCTAAAGTGACACACCTCTAGGAGTCTATCATCCAGCCCTATGTAGGTAAGCTGGATTCTATGGCTGGAAAGAAGAGTCTCTTTGGTTTTCCTACTAAAGTAAGGTTTTTCTCTAATAAAAGCTAATGTCATCTATTTCTCCTCTCAGCTCCAACCCTCCACCTGGTTGTTAAAAGTTATAATTGAAGAAACATACCTTTATTTGATTCCTTGCCCTCTGCCCCACTAGTACTAATTTTAAGACCTCATTTCTTCTTGCTGGATTATAAGTACAATGTTGAAATGGTAATCCTTATCTGTATCTTAGTCAACACCATGGCATGACTAAAGATTTAAAATATAGACTTGTCAAATACGCAGATAAAAAGTTATGATTAAAATATGTTTTTGAGAAAATAAGCTAAAAATTATTTTAATGAGCTAAAACAATAAGCCCACCCAAAGAAAAGCACAATTTAATATAGATAAATTGAAAGTTCTATCTTTAGCTTAAAATGAAACAAAAAAGGATAGATGAGGACAGCAGGAGTACAGATTGTTCAGATAAAGAAACCTGGGGATTTATCTGGGATAATGTGATCTGATGGTGTGGCAAAGTTACTAAGAGTGGGTAATGTCTAGGTTGAAACAAAAGAAGCAGAACATCGGGACCAGTGAACAAAACAGTCCCATGGTTTCGCTAGGACCATATGTTCAGCTCTGTAATTGAAGGTAAAATTGACCAAAGTTTATTGAGAACAGATGAAGAGGAAAAGCATGCATAGCTGAGTAAAAAAAAAAAAAAAGAAAGAAAAAAAGAAAAAAAAAGTTGAGGTAAAATAACTACATAACAACAATACTATAATAACTGCATAATAACTGTAACATTGGTAAAGTAGTACTACGTGCTGGAGTATGCTAGAGACACTTTAAACAAGTTGTCTGCATTGACTCCTGCATAAATCCTAGGAGGTAATAATATTAGCTTCCTTTTTTTTCAGATGAGAAATCTGATGCTCAGAAAAAGTAATTGGTCTAAGATTACTTTCATACTAAATATTTGAAGGCATTTGTGTAGAAGTGAGAAAGATTTGTTCTTTCAGTGAAACATGAATGGAAGCTACAATCTGGTACAAAAGAAAAAATTCCTAGTATCTATAACTGCATCAGAGTGGAACTGTTGGCCCTCAATGGTGAGTCCTACTTTGCCACGTGTGATCAAGCTAAGGTGAACTGTCAGGGACAGAATTTGAAGGGAAAAGCATTGCTGTGCTGGCTAGGTGATGGGGTTAGGTAACATTTAGGTTTTCTTCCAACATTAAAGTCCAAGTACTGATTCTGAGAAACCGGGTATTTTTGTTGCCTTGGTATCATATACTATTGTCAAATCAAAACAAATCGAATAAAAAGTTATTCATATCAGTTGTTATGCTGAACTGTCAGTCCTCTTCAATTAAAATAGCTGTTCCAATTAATTGTGTAAACACACTCCTTAATCCATTTCTGTGACTGGTCACATTTTGTTTGGATTTGCTTTTTTAAAAAATTAATTTTATGAATATTACCTATACATCATACTGTAGCAAGAGTAATAACAGGGCCTTTACCCATAAAGTTATAGAATTACTTCAAAATTTCTCACTGCCCACTCTGGATATAGCTTAATGCTGATAGAAGCTTAATGCTGCTGAATGGGGTGAGCCTCTGACAAGCCACTTCTAGACATGTATTAATGTCACATCTGAAAGATTTCAGCTAATGTTTGGCAATGAAAAATAAGAGTCCTTTATCATTTTTTTGAACCTGCATCCTGCCTGAAAAATAAACTTAAATATTATAAGTGCTCTGTTGTAAGTGGAGGGAAACTCTCCAACTAAGATCAAATTATAGGGTATTCATGAAAGAATGTTACCTAGGATTGGCATGTGCGGGATATGTGTACACAACCAGTTTCCTCGGCCTCTCACCAGTTCTTGTCAGTTATTTCAGAGTCAAACTCAAGTGGTAAAGAAAACAGACAGTAACTACGGATTGTATGCATGAAGCAACAATAGAGAAACTCAGAGAATCCAGAGCAAATACTTGTTACCTGGAAGAGTAGATCCACAAAACTCTAGGGTTTCCCTTATTTAGACTCAGTGACAGAGATAAACAGAATATAGACAAATTGGGCTTGTACTAGTCCATCCATTTGTTCATCTTCCCTTTCTTCCTTCTTCTCTTCCTTTCTTTTTTGCTTTTTTTGTATCTTCTGTAGCATGTCAGTAACTGAACAGTTCAAATCCTGACCAAGTCCAATTCTTTATTTTATACTCTCACTGTCCCATTATATATATATATATATATATATATATATATATATATATATATAATTTATTGTATTAACTTAAAATTATTTGTGTGACCATTTTATTAATATCCATTTCCTCACTAAAACTCTATACTCTATTTGAAGGTAGGGATAATATCTTTGTTTGTTCACCTTTGTTCCCAGTGTTTTGGTATAATGTTTGTCACACATGGTAACTGTCAGTAAATAGTCAATGAATGAACAAATTAATAAACACAACCCTGAAGAACAAATTTTGATTAATCACAGACTTTATAAACCATTTGCACAAGCTCCAGGACAGACTTAATCATATACAAAGAATAGCTTCACAGAAAAGTTTGAGGTAAAACCAATCTCACACTGTCGGAGAACACTGCCATTAATTGTGTCATCTCTGAAAATTAAAATGGGCAATAACACGGCCCACAAATCAACCCTAAATTGGCCAAAATCTAGAATGCTTTTCTATCCCTAAATTATGCAATTTTATCACTGCAATCTATCAATCTCTTCTTTCTTTCTCTCTTTTTTATTTTTGGAAAGCCAAGTCAGATTTCTAGGTTTTCAAATTGTACTTCATAAGCTCCTAGCTAACATACAACAGGTTTGTCTTGAGTTACCAGGCAATGAGATTTGACATCAAGCAACATAGATAACTCCATACCACATCTTAAAAATATCTTTTCATGAGGCATACAAAAGAATAACCTTATGTAGATTTTCCTGGCTGGCTTGAGAGGTGCTTTAACCACTTTCTGTAAGCTAACTGAGCAGAGACTATTTCACAGATAATCTGTGTACAATTTCTATAATGCTCATTACAGCTGTCACAGAACAGAGAGGTCAAAATCATATCTATATTCACAAACTAGAATACTTTACAGATCTCATGTAATATATTAAAAATTTAAGGATATTTTGTTTTACAGTATTTTGATAAAATGATATAGTTCTGATTTCTCATTCTAGTACAACTCATAGGCCTTTTAATGATAGACAAAGAAAAATAATATACTTTTTGGAAGAAAAATTATATCTTAAGCTTTCCTATTCAAGGTATAAATCTGAAGCCTCAAGGGCCTGGAAGAAAGACATTTATAGAAGCTGTAATGTTATGTTAAGTACCTGCTATTAGCAAATTTACTAATTTTTTTCATTTCCATTGTTGTAGGGGGGTAATAAAATATATCAGGTTGCACTTAATGCATTCTCATTTTTATATGCTTATGTAGGACTTTGTTTTTCAAAAGTACAATATATTCTGCATATAACCATCATTTCACCCATAAACATTAAGATGTGTTCCAGGATTTTATGCTAGGTAGGAAAATCTTAATCTCTATTTCAGGAAGCTTCTATAGAATTCTTCACATCTGAGAAGTTAAAATCTATTCTTTTACAGGTCTTTTTCTTTTCAAATAATTCTCTGTAAGGAGCAAGCACTGTCCAGCAGAGTTGTTCCTTAGATGTTCATGACAGAGTTATTCATTTTACACACAAATTAGCGGATATGTCTTCTTCACATCTAGAGAAATTCATTCAAAATGCAAGTCTATTAAATCCAAGGCAGAACATATTTTCACTGGAATATTTTGTGTTTGTTTATTTGTTCATTTATGTATTTTATTAGCTAAAGTCCATACTTTTTCAGATTTCCTTAGTTTTACCTTTTTTTGACCCAGAATGCCATCCAGGATACTACATAACATTTGCTCATCATGTCTCTTTAGCTTCCTCTTGCTTTTTTTGATGACCTTAACATTTTTGAAGAGTGCTTATCAGATATTCTATGGAATATCGCTATATAATTGAGATTTTTTCTAATGTTTTTGTCATGATTAGACAGGGGTTACGGGCTTTGAGGAGACAACAGAGGGTGCCATTCTGTGCTACCTCATAACTCTGAGAAGCAGACATCCTACTGGCATGACTTATCACTGTCGATGCTAACTTTCATCACCTGGTTGAGGCAGTCTGCGTCAGAGAAAGAAGTTGCCTTCTTTCTCCCCTTTCAATACTGTACTCTTTGGAAAGAAGATATATTAGGTGCAGCCCACACTAATGAGTGGGGAGTTGTGCTCTGCCTCATTGGAGGTGGAGCATGTATATAAATTATTTTAAATTCTTCTGCATAATAGACTTGTTCACTGAGATACGAACAAGGAAATCTTAAAGCAATCAATGCTTATCTGATTACTAAAAAGCCATGTAGGCTTAATAAAACCACTTAACCTTGTTGGGCACCATTTATAAAAAAAATGTTTAAAATTTTTTAATACAGTTGTAATTTGTTAAACATATACTGTGTACCAGACTGTGTTATGAGGCAGTTAGTTAATCTTGTCTCATTAATCACTATAACAACCTGATGAGGAAGACATCATTATTCTCATTTCATAGATGCAGAAATTTGAAGCTCAGAGAGATAAAGTAGCCTGTCCTTTCACACTCACAATCTATCACATTCTGAAAGCTAAACTATATACATGTATATGCACGCGCGCGTGTGCGCACACACACACACACACACACACACACACATACACAGACATAGGCATTACATATTATAAAATAGCACCTTTTCATATATAACAAAGGCAGAAAGCATGTCAAAAATTCTGGTTTGTATATTTTAAAGAAAGAGAAGACTTTGCTTATTGGAAATTTCTAAATTTGCCCTATTTATTTTGTATCACAAAGAATATAAACTGCTTCCCCATCTCTACTACCACTAAAACTAGTGATCACCTGGTTTGAGATATCCAGTTCTCGATGGGTTGTTGTCATTTAAGTGAATAAAACTCCATGATATAAAGCCATGAGAATGTAACAGGAGTGTGTGTTTTTAAGATAAGAATTTCCCAGTGAGCATATTTTATTTCTAGGCATAAATATGCATTTGCTTAAATATACACATGTTCCATGTTACAAGACCATTATTCTTGCTCAGCAAACATGGAATTTCCATGTTTTTACCAAGTCAGATTTCTGCTCAAACATTTTATCTGAAATGTGCATGACTACCAGAGCATGCATATTTCTAATATTAACCAGGACTATCTCTGCACTATACAAAGTCATGAAATGCATCATCTGGCATGATCTAGTTGATAAATGCCTAAGAGCCTTTCACATGTCACTGTTATAAGATACACATGTTTACAAATGTAAAATGCCCCAATTCAAAACACAAGGTTGAACTTAGGTCATTTAAAAGGGGTAAATATGCCATGTGAGACATATAGGTCAATAAATATCAATATTATACCATAATCTGTAAGTAAAGAGGGCTCTTGGTACTTAACCAATTCTGCACTGAAATGGATAATGCCTTTATTTTCAAAATGGAACCATGAAGCATTATTTTTTGCAGTGAGATTCACTTAATTTGCAAGAATCAAACAGATTTTAAAAAATCAAATCATTCCTTTATATAAGCTGTCTATATAATACAAATAGAGTAGAGCAGTCTATATCTTGCCTGATAGTGCAAATATGTATTTTTAAGTGGTTGAAGCTTTGATATAAGGCTTATTAACGCCAGACTTAAAAGTAATCTGACTAAATTCCCTAACATGTTCTGTACTACATTCTGTAAATGCATGGGGTATGCAAAGGAATGGAGTTCTCTACTTCTATTTGAACTAAGAAATTTTAAAGCTCTTTTAAAGTCTTAGGATTATACTTTAATTTCAAAAGATGAGAATGGGGTCAAGCTTATCTTATGTAATATTGAAAATTACTCTTAAAGTCATTTGAAGTTAACAGCTCCATATGAGCCAAACACAGAAATATTTCCAGTCGTAATTTTAGATGTTTTCACAGTGTTTATTACCTGAATAAAACACTTGGATAATATCCCTAGCTCTAAAATGTCAGTGTTATCTTTGATGAACACTTCTGTTTCATTTTTATTTACATAAATTCTATTATAATTTTCCCCTTGGAAATTCACTGAGAACCTAATTCTCTAGCTGCTTTTTCTATTATTTTTACCTTATTACCCTATTACTTTAGGCAGTTGTCAGAGCTGTTCAAGCAACTCTCCCTATCATCCCGGCTCTTGTCATTCACCATTTCATAATGAACTGCAGAATCCAAAACTATTTCTCACGATTATTACTGTTTATGACTACGTCCTCTAAAATTTGACAGTAAGTTTCTATTGCCTTGTTAGTCAATTTTTTTTTTATCAAATCCCACTGCCTCAGAGGGAGTTGCAGAACCTGTATCCCACCTACTTATTGATGTACGCCCCCCAATCATCCATCTTTCCATCTATTTATTTAATACTATATGGAGAATGGGGCAGAAGAGATGCAAGGAATTTGCTGCAGCCATAGAATGCACAAACTTAAGAAAGAGAAATAAATTATGATATTATAACAGAACTGCTAGGATTTAGATATAGTTGGAGCATGAATCATGGAGAAAATGTGAGAAATGAAAATGCGAAGATGAGCAAGGGCTCATTTAAGATGTGGAATTTGAACTTGATTCTAAGGGTTCTCTGGGGCCCTTGATGCAGTTTAACAAGAAGAATGACAATATTAGGTTTTGGCTTTTGGAAAAGCTCTGGTTGGCCATTGTGATTTGCACCAGCATAGATATTAAGATCTTGCTAAGTAATTTCATATATATGTGCTATATAATCATAACTTCCTTAATTTCTCTCCCATATGCTTTCTCGCTCTGTTACATAAAATATTAGAGCATTTAATTCTGATTTTGTGACCTACAAACCTAGGTCACCCATTCACCTTCTGTTTTATAACTTATCTTTCTGTAAATCTTAATAAGCAAAATTCTTTAAAGATATTTCTTTGAATAAAAATAATAAAATCAGTTGAAGATTATGGACTACCCCAACCCAATTACTGTCTATAATTCACCATTTTCAGAGCTCTCAACATCAACTTATCCAGAAAAGTAGAGAAAAAGAGAAGTAAAACATAAAAATTGGTATAAAATGAATAAATCACCACTACATGATAAAAGTGGATTTAGAACTGCTCTTTTAAAAAGGTAGCTGCTTAGATGATAAAATATGAAGTTACCAAAGGAAAAACCCTGGTCCAAAATATATCTTCTATGTTTCCTTCACTTACAGATTCTGTTACTGTTTTTATAGGCCTCTCTATATTAGCCTTGCTCCGAGACCAGTTATTTTGAAAAGCGATAGAAATTTTAACATGGTCATGTTTCCATCATCTCCACTTCACTCCTGCTTATTTATATTTGACCTCAGCCTAGATATACCTGTTTTTATTTTTTTTAAAAAAGCTTACATTGCTTTGTTTATAAAAGTAACACATGCACATATTGTACAATAAATATTATAGACATAAAAGAGAAAATGCAAAACATATTCTTCAATTCCACCATTAAAAATGAACGCTGTGAATGTTCTGGGTGTGTTTCCTGTCAATCGTTTTATGCATATACTTAAAATACACATCCACCCCTCCACTACCCACTATTCTCACACAAAGTCAGGGCTGTAATACATGTAGAGCTTTTATAACACGAGGACAATTACAGGACCTATGTACAGATTTGCGAGAATCAGATAAAATAATACTATTAAAGTTTGTCCCAGACTTAGTATACAATAACTGCTCAAAATATTAGCTATTATTTTTTATTGCTATTATTATTCAGGTATATAAATGTGTTCACTCAATAGCTTGTGGGCATTTCTCTTGTCAAAATATAATTTTTTTCACAGCTGCAGCTGTGGTATCACCAAAAATAAGGACTTTCACCAGACAATCCTAGATTGGAGTGCTTGCAGGCTCTGCCCTTTTGTATGGAGGGAGCTTATATGTGGGCTTCTCAAGCAAAGCTGTGGATAATATTGTTTGTCTTTCAGAATATTTTTAAGACTGTATATTATGTGTGCAAACTATCATAGTAAATACCAAATAAATAATATCTACTGTTTCCAATGTTCTTGCTATGATAGCTACAATGAACATGTTCATGTGTATTACTTTTTTCTCCTTTTGAATTATTTCCTTGGGAATAATTTCCAGAAATAGGATTTCTGAGTCAAGAGGTATAAAGAAATAGTTATGTTCTTTGTATTTACTGTTATGTTGTTTTCCAATAAGTTTCAACCAATATATAATGTAATAAGCAAAGTACCTCATATATTTAAATGACGTTCTTATACCTGCTTCATTCGAGTCCAATTCCTATGCTCATCAGTTAAGAAGGGGAGAATCTGGGATGGATTTTATTGCAAGAATTCCAAACTGTTGGAAACTGAACAGATGCTGCTAACTCATTTTACATTTGGGAGACCATCAGTCAGCCATGCTCAGCAACAGCTTTCAGAAACATCTGGATTTAAGCTTACAGTCCAAACATGACAGGTTAAGTAGTATGTAGTTATAAAACAGCTTCATGCCTTGATTCTCAAAAATCTGAGTTCACTGAGATTTCTTTCAATTTTTAAATAATCAAAAAAATTACAAACAATGTAAGCATTAAGACTCACATAAACTACACAGTATGTCATTTTGGTATTATGGACTTCTGGTCAAGTTGGAGTTTAGGAAGGCTCAGAGGATTTATACTAATACTATTTTGAAGGCAGAAAAAATCCTTACTAATAACTATTTTACTCAAAGGAGCACAAAGATATATGCAGTCTTCAAGTTATATTTATTGATTTTTAATTTATGGGAAACTGAAATGGTTAACTTATAAGAGCAGAGATAGGTAATAAAGTTAGTAAAAGTAATGGCTAAAAATCCCAGCACTTACGCCACTCTACCCACGTCATGAGGCTTACTGAAATATGCTAGCTCCTGGAAGGCAGGGCTCACATCTAACATATGGCTCTTCAGAGATTACTGTACCACAGGCAGGCCTGCATCTGTGCATAAGTAAATGGTTACTGTTCCAAACACTGTTGTTGCATTAATATACCACACCCAAATTTTGTAGCTTGTTACAGTCATTCCTTTGCTCTCATTATGCTCACAAACTTTATGAATCAGGATTTCAGATGAGGTACAGTGGGGGTCAGTTGTTTCTACTCCATGATATCTGAGACTTTATTTCTGGATGTAAGGAAACGAGTAAGGGGCTGGAATCATCTGAAGGTTCATTCACTCATATGTTTAGAGCCTGAGCTAGAATGATTCAAGATGGGGACTACTGACCAGACAACCTAGACATGGTCTCTCCATGTGACTTGACTTCCTCAAAACATGGTGGCCTCAAGGTAGATGGACTTGTAATATGGCAGGTCAGGACTATGATCATGAGTATTGTAATGAACAAGATGAAAACTGAATTGCCTTTTATGATCCAGACAGATTCAAAGAGAAGGGAATTTTTTATGGGAAGATGGTATATAAGACATAATACTATTTATGACATATTATACTATTATAACAATTTTTTGAAAATACAAATAACAATTACCCTCTAGTCTTGTTTTCTATTTAACTTATATTCTTTTTATCCTGTTAAATTTTTTTAAATGTATTTTCTTTGCATAGTTTTAGTACCCAAACATGGTAGGGATTTTTTTATACTAAATTTACAAACTATATATAATTTGTAAAGTGCTCTTTTCTTCAAAGATTCTGGACAAGTAAAACTGGTATGCCTTCCTGATAGAAAATCACCTTCTTGCCATTAATTTCTCAATTGCCCAGCAATTCGAGAAGGACCAAGCACATATTAATCTCATTTTCCACAGGGGATATTTTGCATTTGAACAGAAGAGAAATTCTCAAAATATTTGGTTAATTATCTGAAGAAACATAAGCAATTTTAAAATATGCTTATAGAGTTCTTTTGAAATTTTTGGTTGATAATGATATATATTTTGGTCTTGACTTTCAAAATTAGATCCAGTGGAAGATGTTTCAATATAGTAGAATAACACAGAGAGATATTTTATGCTCAGGATAATTCATTTCCATAGTGACCTTTTCCCCTGCAAACTGCACAAGTTTAATTTATGAACTCAAAGTATGTAAGCTTTAGTCCCATATGAAACATAATGGTCACAAAATAAAAGTGACTTACTATGACATGAAGCCACTATATGTACTCAATTCTCAGTTAAGGTCTTTGTTGAGGGTTGAGTGTGGGCTTTCCATTTCGACTGTTAATTTTAATCATTTATTTGAACCAAAGTCTCTTAAGTTCATTACTTTATCTTGACTTAGTAAGAGGTAATGACAATTTCACTTTCACAATTGTTTATTGATTTTTCTATTTTTTTCTAAGCATAAACTTGGGATCAATTATTACTTATATATACTGAGAAACTAAAATGAAATAAAGTAAAAATACATATGACATATGGTCATTTTCTCACAAACACTACAAACAGGACCCTAATTCATTAATGTTGAAATATTAAACAATCTCCTCTACTGACTATTTTTTATCACTATTTGGTCTTTAAAAAATATATAACCTAGCACTATAATGTAAGGTTTATGAGCAAAAATGCACATAAACTAGTTTAAAATATTATCTTTATTTGTGTGCTCTTATCGGGGTAACCTCGACTACGGCAGTTTGTGTAAGCAACTCACTTACTTGAAAAAAAAAAAGAAAAACAACAATTAATTATTTGCCTCTGATGTATTTTAAGTTCAAATAAAATTTATATCCAGTCAGCAATGATGTTAAAAGTAGTTGTCCTAAAAACAGTATCTTTCTTACAGTAATATATATATTACTGTTCTTGGGACAGTATATATATGGAAAATTATTCTAACCCCCTTCCCCACTCTTCATCAACAAAAATGTGTTTTAATTCATGAAAGAAGCATGAAAAATTAAGAGCTTTAGATTTAACCACTCAGAATGCCTGGGTTCAAATTCTATGTATATCTCAGAGTAAATATGTAACCTTTTAAAAATTATTTGATTTTATTGGTCCTCAGTTTTTAATCTATAAAATAGATATGATAATGTCTACTATTTATAAAAATATATGTTAGGATGATGATACTGCTTAAAGAAGGTGGACTTATTAATACCTTATTTGTTACTAAACACCTTTCTTAAAATAGAATGTCATTTACATACTTGCTTTGGTGACAGAACAGCTGATATCCATTTCCATCTTTACAGATAAATTGAATTATACCATATACAAGATGATAGCAATTTCATTGTCAAGAAATATGATTATGTTATATAGATGAGATAAATCACACCTTAATCATGTTTCCACATAAGGTACAAACTAGACAACTAAGCATGGGAGGTTACTTCTTGGTTCTATTCATATGTATTTGCTATTTTGACAGCTATCTCTTGATAGAAAAATGAAAGGTATCAGACACAATAGATAAAAGATGAACAATATGGAGGGGTTGAAGAAAGAAACCCTTAAAACTGAGAAAATTATACTCCTTAACTCCTTAATAGTTCCTTGTAAATTGGGAAAAGGTCTGTTATCCAGCACTAGCAGCAGAATGCTTTAGTCCACTTCACCAACCAAAAAGTTGCCACCAAGTGGTATGTGAGCACCACAGCATGTATATATCCTACCATAATCTATTGGCCACCCACAACACGGACATGCCACACGCTGCTGATCCTCAGCATTCTATGGGGAACTCAGGTCTTTCACCCACTCTTCAATGTGTTAATTTGTCCCACTATGCAAGCTGAATGAAAGCATGTCTGAATTCTATTTTGTCCCCACCCTGTTTTGTCCTCTCTCTTCTTTGGCACTCTATGAAGAAAGGACAGAAGGACATTTGGGTAGGTAGACTGGAGTCTTTCTACCTCATATGGTTGATACTTAGCTATGAAGGCAGCAGCCCTCGAAACTTAGGCATCTGAGTGGTCAGGTATCTGAGATCAGGACAAAAGAGGAAGAAGAGCCATCGCAACCGCCTGCAAGTAGCAGTGTTTTGGCCTTGAATCAAATACCAGAAATATTTTAATTAATGACAAATAAAATAGGAAGTGAGATAAGAGGTCATTGCCGGAGAACACAAGGCTTTTCTTCACATTTTTACAACTTTCTAAATCATCCACAAAAGAAAGTGTATGCAAATAATATTTTAAGTTCCAGGATGTGCTTTTGCTTTCCCAAGAAGGATTGCCCACAGATAAATCCAAGAGGGAGGTCCTTAAATTGAACAGAAGATATTTAGAATAGGCTGCTTCACCTCATGTAAAGCAATTATAAGGCTTTCTTTGTGTTTTTAGAAGTTTTCAAATAAATAGTCAAATTCAATTAAACTCTGTAACTTCAAGAGATGGTGTTTGTAAGAAGATAGGCGCAGAGAGCTGCAGTTGTGGGATTCTTCTATCCGTTAGCAGACCTGTGGGAGGGCGGAGAGAATTGAGCTATTGTGCTTCAATCAGCAGCATAGCCTATGAGTCACAGCCAATTTAACCATGGAGCTTCAGAGTCAGGATTGGGACAAATGGCTGTCTGAAACAGAACAGGCGGAAGGGGAAACTCATTTAGTATCAAAGAATTAAGGGTTTAGATGCAAAGAGTATTACAGAAAAAAGTTTTAAATGAACTTAAGGTTTGAAGATTGACAAGAGGAGACATAGTATAAGTGTCTGTAGTTAATCCCATACTTTGTTAAGAGCACAGATCACAGGGCCAGACTGACAGGAACTGGGTGCTGGCCCTGCCATGTAGCCACTGGGTAATTCTGGACAAGTTATTTCCTCTCTCGGTGCCTCAGCGTCCTCATTTGCCCTGTGGAAAAACATACTACTATCTACCTTGTATTGACTTTTGAAGCTATTTAATAAGTTAATACATGTAAAGTTCTTTCAAAGGGTCTGACAGTTAGTAAAAGTACTCAACATTTAACTATTACTGTAACCCAGAACCATCCCAAGGAATATTTAATATTTAACATTCATTATGTGATAGAATTTATGCAAAGTAATTTATGTGAATTATGCTTACTCTTAACAATCATCCTATGATATAAGTACCATGACTTCATCGATTTTACTGGTAATAAAAATGAAGGACAGAGAAGTTCAGGAAGTTGCCCAAGGTCACACAGCAGGAAAGTGGTACTGTCACGATTCCAGTCCAGGCAGTCTGGCTCTAGGTACAACACACTTTGTCACTGTTTGGCAGTGTCTTTAAACTTCAACTAGGAAATAGTGGACACAAACAATACATTTGCTTTCATGCCTATCTATTTCGGTGGGTTTAGGTTTCTCAAAAGCAGAGGATATAAGTAGATCCATTACTACTTCCCAGCACCTAGCAGACCACCTTGTCTGTAGTACATATTTGATTAAATAACTTACTCACTGTCTGTTCTTTGTTGATGATGGATGTTTAGCTCTGTGATTTGTGCCTGTATTCTAACATCCCATGACAGAACCCACTGCCATCTCCCATGGAACAGTCCTGCCAAAACAACCCCTCACTCTGCCCCTCATGAAGGGATAGTCACTGGTCTTTCTATTCATTTGTCTTCCCTCATATCTATCCTCTTTCTAGCACTTCCACTGTATGGCTATTACAAGGAGGATCACATAGGACTTTACCGAAAATAATGCCAGAGGAGAGAAGAGGAATGAAGAGGAGAGACAGGTCCAAGAATAGAGTCCAATGAGTCCTTTTGTCTTTCCCTCTCTGAGGATTGCCTCAGAAGTCTTCAAATGCAAAATGGGCAAATTGGCATTTGAAAAAAGCAGGCAAATGAGATGCCAGAAACAAATATTAGAGCTTTTATTTTTAGAATAACAAGAACATTAATAAGAAATTCATATAAAGCCTGTCTTTGGAGTCTTCACTCCATCAGTACATCAAATAGTCGTGTGCTACTCACCTCCCAAAGAAAGAGAAATAACCCCTCAGAGCTAATGGAATGGAAGGCTGCCTTCACATGATTGTCCTCACTCAGCATATTGTGATATGTTGCAGCTTAGGTATGCCTGGGAAAGTAAATTCAAGGATGATTTTTTCCAGTCTTAACTAAAGTAACCTCCATAGTCCAGAATAGCATCTTAAAAAATGCTAAGTAATCAGCACATATTAACAAGAAAATGGTAATTCTGAGATTCTTATTTTAGGCAAGTGTCAAACACTAAAAGCAAAAACAAACATTAGTTAAGTAGATCGAACGAGAATTTTTGAAATTTCTGAAAACAAAGTTTTCAGCCAGAAAATATTGCAAATATCAAAATACCTACTTAAAATTCAGATTCCTTTCACTATCCTTAACAATGAATTCTGTTCTAAGTGAATATTATAGTTTCAGATATTAATCAATATAATTCATGTTTCTAAATTTAAAATAGAGAAGCATAAACTATCATGCAATTGGATAATTTAGAATATAGTTGTTATACGATTTGCCACTAATTATCCAAGAGTCTGTGATCTTAACATTTGGGTCATATTAAATATGGATGGGCCTCAGCATAGTTACATGTCTAGAACCATTTGTATTTTTGGTAATTTACACATTAATATTCTTAAACTGCTTTGCATATGGCAGACTTGAACTTTCTGACATCGGCTTGCCAACAAATATTCAAACTCTCAAGTGTTATGTTTCTTCTTGCCTGTCAGTAGGCTGGTTTTACCAGCTTTACTTATCCAGTATTTGATTAGTTGAAAGTTTTATTGCAACCATTTTGAAATTAAATTCCTTTGAACATATAGGGTCCCCGGAGAATGCCTCTGGGAGAGAGACTGAGGAAGACAACCACAGCAGCGCCTCACCCGGTTCTCTGCCAGCCGCTCCACTTAATCTAGATTATGGACTAAGTTTCTGACTAATAATTTGCTTAATAATAGAGTTCCATAGCTAAGAAATATTTTGAATTCATTAGTTCATTTGTTCAAATATATTAAAGCTTCACTGTTTTATTAGCATTTTTAAGTTATAAATATCCAATTATTCAAAAAAGCATTCATTTAGTCAATAAATATTAAAACAACTGTTTACTGTACCTTTGTTCTTGTTATTTAAGAACTGAGTAAAATTAGAAAATTTTTAAAAAGACTAGTAATAAGAATATAATTCTCACTTCTTATATCTATGCAATTTGAGATAACGTGGAGGCAAAGTCTGCTAAAGGAAGCAAACCTTTGGCTACAATAAATACCCACTGGACTTTAGACATCTGTGCATGAAGAATGAAGACAAGAATAGTGTTAAAATGTTTTATAAAATCTTAGGATTACCTTTGAAGGTTTGAAATGAAATGTAATTTGGGATTTTAAAATATTTATTTGTTCTCTTGAAATAGAAATCTTCCAATGATCTTTAGTGTCTAGTATTATTATTCAACTCATTCATCTTTCATAAACAAAATAGAGACTATCTATAAAGTGTATAGCTTCCTAATGAGTTAAACTATACATATCGCTAATCTTTCAAATACCAGGATGTGGTTCCATAGTGTAGTGGTTAGCACATTTGCTTTACATTCAGAAGGTCCTGGGTTTGTGCCCCAGTGGAGCCATAGTCCATGGTCTATAGCTATGCCACCTTGAATGAGCCCAATGTCTGAACTTAGAAGCTAAGCAGGTTAGTACTTGGATAGGAGACCACCTAGAAAGACCAGGTGCTGTAGGCATAAAAAAAAATACACCATCATTCAAAATTATCATCAGTCATTCCACAGTAATATATAGTAAGTTTACCTATTTGATGCCAGTGAGTTTGGTGGCTTACAGGTATATATTACTAATGATTCAAGATACTCATGTTTCACTTGTATTTTATTCATATTTTTGCTACTGATTTGCTTTAGATAGAGATTTAATGCTTGTGCTAATTTTCATGCTCCTACAATAGTTCAACACAAACTTGAAAAATACATGCCAATGTAGATCTATAATAATTGATCCGTACAGTTGTATAGTATATGTGAACAAATAACATTTATCATTTATTTTTATTTTATATTCTCCAATACCTACTGCCCAAAGAAAAGATCTACATATGCCCCAAAATATTATCAGTAAAATTATTGGCTACCAGTGGGGTTGTAGCTGGCTTTATATGATTTATATCACTTTCTCTGTTAAATATTACCTTTTCATTTTTTTGAGAGAAGAAATCATTTAGATAGGCAACTAAGACCAAACAAGCCTGAAAACCTCTCACTTCTAATATTTCTGTGTAAGAATAAAAGTGTTTAGGTACAGAGCCTCTAAATATAAAGAAAAGATAATCCATGGAGTGTTTCATTCTTTAGAAATCTCTTTAATAAGGGAGGGGGCATATCTTTTGTACATTTTGTAAAGAGATTTAAACACTAAGAGGCCTTCTCTCCCTCGGACCAAGGGACAGGACCAAAAGGGGTTTGGAACTTCCCAACTTCACAGCAAATGATAATCTTCTACTGGAACAAAAGGCAAGGCTGACTCAGAATGTAATTAGGATTGTGCATCTAAGCAAATGACATAATGTAACTTGTGGTATTAAAAAAAGAAAAGAAGAACACAGGGCCCAAGAAAAGGCTGTTAATGTTTCCACCCAGTCACAAGGCCATGGCAGAATGAAAACAAAACCTCCTTAATTAGCAAATTATAGCACAGGAGCTGATAATTTTGTAACTGAGTAACTTGTTGCTCCTCCTCTCTCCTCACACAAGTGGGAATACTTATAACGTTTATATCTAAAACAAATGACAGAGGGAGAACAAGGTTTCTAAGTAGACCAAATGTAAGAGACTGAGCTCAAGTCCCATTTCTATGAAAACAGATGTTTTGTCAGCATTCCCTCTGATGCCACAGCCAACAGGATGAGACAGGCACATAAAGCAGAGAACCCTGGAACTCAGCCATGTTTATCCAGAGGCTGCTGATCCGTCCTGTTATCCAGGTGCTTTCCCATTGTAACATGTATCTGCTTTTGGAATTTTTCTGTGTTCACATGATCATGGGCAGAGGAAAGAAAAGACATGAAATTTTCTTTCCGTACTATAAAATGTCACCTCACAGCTTGTCTTGATACCAAGCCAAGAAATGACTTAGTCCGGCTCTCTGCCAACTGGCATGGAACTGAAGATTACTTGGCCTCCTGGAGGGCAATCTTCTTTTCCCACACAACAAACCTCAGAATATACCTTACAATAGTCCCAATACTAATACCGTGTACCTTTTGTGATACAGAACAGGGCTAAATATATATATATATATATATATATATATATATATATATATATATATATATATAAAGGGCAGGATTTTAAATTTTAGTCTCCATGGACCATTTGGTCTCTGTTGCAACTCCTCCACTCTGCCTTTGTAGGAGAAAAACAGTCATAGACTGTATACACACACACACACACACGCGCGCGCGCGCGCGCGCGCGCAAATAGGCATGGCTCTGTTTTAATAAAACTTTATTTATAAATGCATAGATAATATATTAATTTGTTAATGATAATATATTAATGAATGGGTGTGGTCATATTTCAATAAAAATTTATTTACAAACAGATGGCCGGTAGGATTTAGACCAAAGGCCATAGTTTGCTAACCTTTGATATAGAGGATGAAAACTCAGAAGATAAATGAAGGTTTCTCCTATTACACAGTTATCAGGGTAATGTATGGTACATAGTTGAGTTTCATTTTCATACGTATATTTAATTATAGTTCGAATTTGCCAATGGGATTCATTCATTTCTCTATTGACTAAAAAAGCACCCTTTCTAACTATGTTCCAGGCATTGTGCTATAAAAGTGATCTAATATCAAAAATAATAAGTAAGATAATAAAAACTCGTGAACAAGAAAGGCACAGTCTCTACCTCATAGATTGTTGGGTCTAGGAGAATAAATTCTGCAAATATTTATTGAGGTCCTACTGTATGTCATACAGTTTTCAAGGAGCGAGGTATACTGCAGGGAACAAAGTACATGAGGAACTCTTGCGGCATTTACATTCTTAGCAAAGGAAGACAGAATAAATAATATGCAATACAATAAGCAATACAAGGTCACACGCTGGTAAATGCTATGAAGAAATAATACAGTACGATATGATAAAAAGTCACTTATCAGAATGGAGTAAGGTGGCAGGTGATAGTGCTCACATAGACTTTCTGAGAAGACGACTTCTGGGCAAAGACCTGAATGAAGAGAAAGAGCCATCCATGAAGGATCTGGGGGAAGAATTCCCTCAGCTAAATGATCAGCGTGTAAGGTCCCTAAAACAGGAAGGAACTAGTCTGTTGAATTAAAACCAAGAAGGCTAATGCCATTGGAGTGTCTGGGATGAGGGAAAGGTGGTAAATGATGAATCCAGAGAGAGGTGTGAGAGTAGATCATATAGGGCCTCATGGTAAGAACTTTAGATTTTACTCTTACATAATGAAAAACCATAGGGGAATTTTAGGGAAAGAATGACACATTCTTATTCACTTTAAAATACACTAAACCCATAATTACGTATGAGGTAAGTACAACTAAAAGAAGGTTTAATGTGAAATGGCATGGTCAGGGCTAAGAAAGGGCTTCAATCACTCACAGAAAAAAACCTACTTGCCATGGTACTAAAATTGGAGATCCGCCAATGGAGACAGTTCGGGAAGAGGATCACTCCTTATAGAGGAATCCAAAAGGCTGTTACAGTTCCAATTGCCCAACTTCTGGGGCCTGGAAAAGTTTTAATGCCTTCTTAAATCTTTTGATGCTAATTGATAACAAGCAAACAAAAAAACTAACTATTCGCTGATTAGTTAATTCAGGATATTACCTAAAGGGCTCCTACTGGGCTTGAAAATCAGGCGTTTTCTTTAAATGAAGTTAGTTAGGTCCATTTCCATAATTAGATTTTTTAAAATAATTATTCCTAACTTTTCTTGTCAACTGCCTTTATTTGTCTCTACTCATAAATCATACATGTATATTTTCTTCAAGTTTGGTAACATTTTTTTTAACACATACTAATCAACTGTCCGCTCATTTCACACATTCAGGAAGTCTCCCCAAATAAAACACATAGCATCCTCTCTGGCTCAGTATTGCATAGTTAGCAGGCACTAAAATGATGCACAGGTGAGAAGTCAGTCTGAGTTACTTAGATTCACATGTGCACATATTATGTGTAAATATATGTCATTATTGTTTGCAGTAAATGGTTGCCTACTTGTCTGGAAGTACAAAATTCTCTTTCCATCCAAAGCTGGCCTTCATATATAGCATCAGCAATTAACTTTAGTGTCTGAAAGCAGTTACAAGGTCCCTTAACTTGCATTATATTATACCTAGCACCACACACTCGAGCACATAATTTTTTTTTTTTTGGATTATGATGGTAACAGAGATATTGTTCAGACATTTAACAAACATCTTTGGAAACATAAAGATGAATAAAGATATATTTACTACACTTAAAAAACTTTTGTCTTAGTAAAAATATAGGCCTTAAAACAATTACTAAAAATGACAACAACCACACACAGAATGGCAGTGCAGTGCTAACATACCTGCAGAGTACTGTACTATGATAACTGGAGAACTCAGCCGGGGGTAGGGGTGTGGAGTATGGGTACCTTTCCTGGAGAAACTGGCAACAAAGCTGATTCTTGAAGAATAAGTAAGAGGACAAAATTAGGAGTGACTATATAATATTTTGAGATCCTAGAACATTAGGTAAATACAATTTGAGTAATTAATAACCAACTACTCTAAACCAAATTATCACTTTAATATTAGAACAAAAATGATAATAGAACACAGTCTTTGCCTAAATGACAACTTACAACCTATTGAGGGAGGTAAGTGTATGTCCAAAACAAAATGTTAACAGTACACAGAAAACTGTAGACTGTAACACACAGGCAGTGTATTCATTAGTTCATTCAACAAACATTTATTGTCTATCTACTATGGACCATATACTGCTCTAGAACTGGGCAGTAGATAAACACACAAAGTCGCTGGCCTCATGGAAGTGACATTCTAGTGGACACTAGTATGGGTTAATATATAGTTTTAAAAAGATCATCATCAATATGTTTCAAGTAATAGCATGCTCTGAAGCAAAGAATACAATATATAAGTGTAGGGTGTTGTTAAGTCAAAAAACATTGTCAAATAGAAAAATTTAGTAAAACATTCCAGTAAAAGCTTTTCATTTATTAAAATATTCTGGATGGTAATCCATAACTACATTTTCTACAATCATAATTATCAATTCAACAATTTTAGGTAGTGTGAAATACAGTAGATAGACCCTTATTTTCTACTTTTGACTCAATTTACTTATACTTTCAGTCAAAAAAAAAAAAGATATCCTCTGGCAAAGGCAAAACAGACTTTCTAAGCATTTCTAAGTAAAAGATTCAGAGTAGACATTAAACATTAGACATTTTTCTGTCATAGAAAGGTTAAAAGGAATCACAAGGAGATGGCAAAGACACAAAGGCCATCTGTACTTGTTACTCTTCCAAGATCTGATAACTCTCAGGTATTTAATATGGTTTGTTAATAATTCCAAAAAGAGCTATATGATAGAAAAGAGTCAAACCTAGACATACAGCCCAGGTGTTTCACTCAATAAAATTGTGATTTTTTTTTTAGCATATTACTTATAATCTTCCCCTGACAAGTGAGGATAAAGCTATCAACCTACCTCATATTGGTGTTACTGTTACCACAGAAAGTTGATGTCCTTGAATTAAATCCATCACATCAAAAGCCCAGTGTCATAACAGTTTCAGCACTTACGGTGACCAATACATCATTTGCCCCTTGCATACCTTGCTTGTCATCTTGTTCAGTTGCAAGAACAGAAAAGTTGAGGAATGAGATTTGAGAGCATATCATAAGGTGACTTTTAGCGACAGCCAGTGTCTCATGAAGAATATTTAAAAGAATTCAGTCTATCAAATTTCAAGAAAGGTACTAGATTTACATAAATTATCATCTAGCTGCATCTAGCATTAACAACACACATCCTTCATCAGAAGCTTTCCTGATGGTGATTCCATGAGCTGCATAATAATGACCATGCTTTGATTAATTATTTTGTTGAGTAAATGGATGAATTAATTGCACTTACACTGATAGCCTCAGTTTCTGTGGTACATTGCTTCTTATCCTGACACAACTGCTTGGACTCAAAATAGAAGTAATACAGATTCCAGTATTATGAACATCAAATGGTTACAGTAAAAAGATTTCCATTTGAATTATCAAAATAAATACATTACATGAAATTTAGAACTTGAAGTGAAGAAAGCCTCTAATTAGGAAAACTTATGAGAGTCTTTAGCAAGTTCTCTGCTGAATGCAATTATTTGGTTTCTTAATCCTCAGACCAATTGCATTAACAATGACAAAAGATATGCAAATTTAAGCAGACAATAGTCAAGCCAAACTGCTCTGACTCAAACCAACAGGGACATTTTCAGCAATATTCAGCTTGATTCATGCTAGCAAGGGTCAATGTAATACTTATGCTTGGCTATAATCTGAAGACTATACTATAATCACTGACCAAGAATAAAGTAAACAAAAATCAAATTTATTTCACACAATAAATTAACACATAAAATATGTGCAGATTTAAGGCCAGTAGAATCATGTATTTAAGCTATCACTGATGAATAATTGCACAGCAATAGAAAACATGCATTACTGTGTTTGAATCACCATTTCAAGAATATATTTTATGCAAAAAAATTACATTTTTGATAGAATAGCTCATTCAAGACAATTTGGAACTAAATTTCCTTCCCTACCTTCTCAGGAATCCAGACTAATTTAATATGAGTGATGTCTCATTAAAAACTATATGAACAGTACATTGAAAATAGTAATAAGCAATTCAACCAAATTCATTTGCCTACAACGGAAACAAGTTTTGCCAAAGGAAAAAAATATATTTTTTTTATTATAAATCGCTACTGTAATTCACGTCTGAAATTTAAGTTATGATTATCAAAACACTGCAGAATTCTGTTTGCTTTCTATTCTTCTATGTATCTATTGATTTTTTTTTTTCCTGTAGGACACAATAGAAAGATTAACTACAATTCCAGATTTGGAAACTATAAAACTACTGAGTTTCAGTTAACTTGTCAAATAAAATAACAGTGATCTTAGTTCAGTCCCTAGCGGACAAAAGCAGAATAACTATAACACGGCATGATTCAGCTGGCAGTCCTCTGAGTCTGTCTGACCACACAGGAACAAAAAACAAAATTTGTCCTTTCCCTATCTTTTATCTTCTTAAAAGGTTTGCTCTGTTAACCAACTAAGTTAAGGAATACTGGACCGGTTGCATTCCTACCTATATGCACCAAGTGAATTTTCCGAAAAGATCCCCAGGGGGTTAGAGATGGGGGGTGGGGAGAGGCTTTTCACAAATAAGGACATCTGCACCCTTTCTAGTGACAATAATTGAATATGCTTGTTATCTGCTGCTTACCTGTTACAAAATTAAACAGAGAACAGATGGAATGAACTGCAGGAAACATTTCATATTTTTGTAGGCATATTTTCAACAAAAACTATTAAATGGTTTATAGAGAAATAATTGAATAAAATGTTCAGTTTGATTTCTATAAATTGGGACTAAATGTATACCCAATATTAACATTCATCTGGATACGCAGACTCCCACATGGCACTGTCTGTAACTAAACATCCTAAGAAAAGAGACACGAGAGGCACAGAGCCAAGACTACGCGCTGTGTTCAGGCGGAATCTGCAGGTGCACATCAGTGGCTCACTTTCTCCTTTCAGAGGGGGCAAACAACTTCTTCCTGATGAGTTCACATTAAAATGTATCTTCTTGGTTTTCTCAAGGACAGAAGAAAATATGACAGAAATCAGTCCTCTACTCTCCTGCTGCTTGCTAAAATTTTTTTTCCTTCACAAACTTACACAACTTCTCCAAACAAATGTCACACTTTACATTTACTCTTATTTCATGCTAACTTTACTAGAGGTTGAAAAATAAGTATTTGGTGATGATTTTCCATCCTGGCTGCACAAAATTTCCCGATGTAAAATCTATTGGATCTTAAATTCATGTTGACATTATTGTCTCTTTTTTTTTCTTTCTTTCTTTTTTTTTTGGTCTCTCAATTTGCTCAAGAAGTATATGTTTTTTTTTTTTAGTTGAATTTGTACAGTCATAAAACTCAAGCTAAATTTTAAATTAAAAAAAAACAGAAATGTCATAAAATGTGCCATTGCTTGGCACACAAATAGGATGCCACCATACTTTCATAAGCTAGCACAAACCTAAAAGCCTTGGCTTGCCTGTGGTCACAGGGAGAGAGCCCTCTTGCATTTGCAAACACTGCCCCCCTGGAGCAAAAGGTAAACACACAAATGCTCCCCTAAGGATCTCTAAGTTAGCTACAGTGCAGAAACGGAAAAGGCACCATGCAATTAGAAACCGAAAGCAATCACTTACTTTTTGCAGCCACTGAGTATAATTTTCCAGCACATGCTCCAGATGTTGAAGTTTCTGGGAAGAGAAATCCGGTTCCACGTGTGGAGCATCTCTCTGCAGAGCGTTTGTGTTGTACTGGTCTGTCGTACTCTCACGACAGTTCCCGTCGTGTTCTGGAAGAATGAAAGTGTAGGCACATTGCCCATACTGAATCCGGTTATATCTTCTCCCACCGTTTTCTGGACTTCGGCGCTGGTTGCTGCACCCTACGTGAGTCAGAATGGCAGCGAGGAAAGCTAAGGAAAAGAAAACTGTCATTGTACTGCCAGCACTCTCTTTCCGTGCCTCTCAGCAAAACTTGTTCCTTTCTTCTGACCTTTAAACTAGTTCCTATTTCAGGTAAAACTGCTTGTTTCTTTGACTTTTTCCCGTTCAAAGAAAGCTTTTGAAGAAGAATCACAGAAAACTAGCCATTTGTTAGCTTTGTTCTAAAATGTTATTTTTTATTTCACTGTAATGATAGTTTCCTTAGTTAAAACTTGAGATATTTATTGCATAGTAGCTGAGATTTATTGTTTCCTCTCTGTGTAACCGTTCAGCGTGGAGCCTGCCTGAGTCAGCTGCGTGTACATATTCTAGACCCTTTCCTCTGCCCTATCTGCTGCAGATCTGCTATTTTCTCCCAGACCTCAGTGAGTTTTATTAAGGTTGCACATCCAAGCCAAGCTGGAAGCAGGCAGCCTTTCACAAGATGACTTGACAGGAATGAGGGTGCCCCTATGCTAAGGATTGCTGATGGCTTAGAGCAGCAGGATCGTCTTACAAATTGGCTAGATGCGCATGACCTCGATCATGTATGGCCCTCCCGACCCTTACGCAGACAATTGTCTGGAGTCTTTAGAAGATTTATGGCAAATCAATAAATGCGGCAGTCCACCTTAATACACTTTTAGTGTACATGCTGACCTACTAAAATCTAGCAAAGTAGCAGTGTGTTTTTAGTTACTATTTAATTGGGGAACCCTAAGAAGAAAATAGTGTCCAGTGAAATTACTTTTGATAGTGAATGATAAAACTGTATAATTACTAATTAAAAAAATATTCTTGACTCTGGAGAGAAAGATATTAAAAACCAGTGTAGAGATGGTATTCTTTCATTGTATTCATTCAAATGTTTAGAAGGTAAAGAAAATTATCAGAGTGTCAAATTAGCAAAAATACTTCATAACTTGTCACTCAAAGGAATATAGCATGTGTATATTAAGTAGAATAATCTGAGTACCTTCTAAGATATGAATTTTAAATAAAACTTGTTCCTGATCAGAATGCAGCCCTGTGTATTCTGTGTATAGAAATTGAGCAACTTCCTTACAAAAACAGTGTGGTTAAAATTTAAAACAGTGGCCTGAGAATTATTAATTCCTGTGGTATATCCTAATCATACATTTCACAAGGACCTCTTTGGTGTTGCTATGGCTATCTTTACTACTAGCATAAAAGTTCCACATAAATTCTCCTGTGACTGCATAGAAAAACTATCTGAGAAAAACGCATATATCAGGTGTACCAATGTGCCAGGAAAAAGGCACTATGAGAGAAATCTCTGTGGTTCTATTAAGAAACAAAAATTATCACAAGGTGAATTCTCAAACCTAGGGCATAAACATCTGAACAAAGGGATCAGTAAAACATAAAAAACAGGTGATAATTATAGAATTAAGTTTATAGCACTGAGATCTTTACTAAGTGTGTGCAGAAAACATGAATTATGAGCAGGGGCTTTCATCAAGAACTGGGAGGGATTTCAGGGACTGGAGCTTCTCAACTGCACTCATGGTGTGAAAACAGAAGCCACAGATGTTGGCTCTCATGTCCCAGAATGAGGTGGGGTGGGGTTGGGGGTGGGGGAGGGCAGGGCAGTGGGTGAAGGGCAGTGGAGGTTAGAGATTGGCATGTAGGGAGAAGTTAGAGGAGAGGGCAAAACAAACTCCAGAAAGAATGTGATTTAGTTGAGGGAAATAAATTGTGCCACGGTTTATCAATCCTTTCCACACCAAAAAATAAATTTCTTATCTGACAGATGGAAGCAAGTAATACCAAACATAGCAAAAAACCTTTGAACCATCTTGGCAGTCTGAACATTGCATGTCTCCCTGTTGGCTGATATGTCACTCTCATATAATAATAATGACATTTGTTAAGAGCTTACTATTCTCTAGGTCTGTGCAGAGTACTCCTTATACACGATCTCATATAATTATGCAGCAAACTTAAGGCAAGATATTATGTTTAACCCCATTTTATCGATGGGAAAACAGTCACAGAAAAGCTAACTGGAAACAACTCACATAGCTGGTAAGTGGCCGTCTGCTTCCAAGTCTATGCTTGTGACCTGCAAGCCAGTCAGACCTCCCAAACGCTCCAGCTGCACTGATTCACAGTCCTAACTGCAGGTTAACGGATGGTACTTAGAAGAAAAAGAACTGAGTAAAAGCTAATTTATGTTACAAATGTGATTTAATCCTTTCTCCGTACCCAAAAGAATAAACAAACAAACAAAAAGTGACAGGCAACCCATAAGATCTAGTGTTTAAGGACCTGTAGGGATGAAGCGGACTGGTCAAGCACGGATTGTCAAAGAGCATTTTCCAACACTGCTTGCTTTGACAATTATCCTCAGAAAGGAGAAAGTCCAAAACCAACACCTGTGAGTGCTTCGTTAAGAAACTAAATACAACCAAAAATCAGCAGAAGACACACGGGTGAGCAGTGAGGATTCTATTAAAGTGCTCCTGCATTTTTTAACAGCCAAGATTGTTAAAAATCTGTTCATAGGTGTGTGCCTATGTATGCTCACTCATGTAAACTTTTCCAATCTGAACAAATGAAAAGGCATGCAAAATTCCTGAGGGGAAAGCAGATGACTAAGAACGGGAAGCCTGAAATACTAGTAAAAAGTGGGGGAAGGGACATAGAGATAGTGAGAGAAAGAGATAGAAATTTGTTCATTTCTTTTCCAGATAAACAAAAACACAAACAAATAAAAAAAATTACCCATTGCATTGGAAATACTGAAGTCAATCTGGAAAAGAAAGTCTTAAGTTTAATCTTAAGCAACTGGAAAACAGAGGGACGTGCAGAATGAACTCGTGTGTTTGGGAGTTCAGCTGAGGAGACACTGGGTACATTTGAAGATCCTAATGACATGCCAGAAACTATATGTTTTCAAGGACTTGAACCTACCAATAGCAATACTGTTATTATTGTTGGTGATTGTTCAGAAATGGTTTAGTTTAGTAGACTTTAGAATTTAGAAAGTAGTATGAAGTAAAGGCTATACTATATTTTTTTTAAAAATCTTCTATAATACTTCCAAAATAGGTTTAAAAATGTTCTAAAGAACTAAATAATTCTATTTAATTGTATACTTAGTGAGCTAGATCGTGAAAGCTTTGTATCTTTGAATTTTATTTGCATTATCAGAGCTCCAGTATAAGGGTGTGTGTGTGCTTTAGGATTCTAATCGCATATTTATAATAGCCCTACCAAACATTAGGTTCATTCAGAAATTTCCAGTGGAATGGAAAATAGCATTCCTGTGGAAACTTAATGGCCTCAAATCTATCCTAAAACCCAGTCTCTGTCACCAGCTTTGTGAAATTTTCTCCAGGCTCAATAAATGACTCTCTCTGATGTATTTCAATAACCTTTGCATATCTCTGTAATAGTATTGCTTTCTAATTATTTCTTTTTTGGTCTCTTCATTCAACTATGAGTTCATAAAATGATCTCCCCTTTTTAATCATTGATTCCCAGCACTTACTATGCACTTTGGTTGAAGGAATGAAAGAATAAATGAATCAGTGAATGAGCTACTTAGTACCTGACGACTGTACAACTGGCCACAGCTATTGTGATATTGGGGTGAGTCTGCCTAGAATTGGGATGAAGCCAAACTTATTCTAAAGAATGAGTTAGATACAAGAACATGGTACAAAATAATACAAAACACTTTTTTAACCCTAAACAGATAATTTTCTCATTTAATAGAGCACCCCCATAATTATGCGTTAACCCCATTTTGCAGATAATAAAATTGCAGCACACACAAGTTAAGTGCCCAATATCTTAAGTGAAGCAACAGAGTAAGAATTTGATCCTCAATCCATTTAATTCTGGGGCTGACAATGGTAACCTACTGAGCTCTAGTACCTCCAACAATACCTCAGCATTAGGAAACAGAAAGAAAATACTTCTGAAATTCAGAGAACAGAAAAAAACATGACTTCTATAACTAAGACTGCTCTCCTCTTTCTCCTTCTCCCCACAGCATTCATGGATTCCTGTTATAACCTTCTAAAACAGAGCTAATAGTGTGTTAGGATATACCAGTATGGTTGTCCAACCTGCTAATCAATATCCAATGACTATATAGTTATACTTTGGGTTCATTCTGAATGTTTAGTCCTCTGTCATATTACCTGTTATAGATCTTGGTTATCACCTGTGTTCTAAAATAAAATTAGACAATATAAAATAAAATAGAATTTATTTCTCAAATGTACATCAGGTACTCCCCTGGTATTCATATGACACCCTACGAGGGCAAAAGGGGTGGGAAAGCATTCTTCTTCCTTGCATACTGAACATAATGTCATTTAGCACATATTCTATGAACATATTATTAGGGCATCATATTCTATAGCCCTTTCTGGCACTCTTAGGGACCAAGACTATCAGTAGAGCTATGGTCATGGCAGCTATGTATAAAAAGGAGGGCACTTGGCTATAATACCTGAAGATAGAGCCAGGACTCTTTCATTCAACCATGTAGGCAGCAAATGTGTCCGCAACAAATGGAAATACCACAGAGGGCTAACAGAGAAAAACAGGAAGATGGAGGCTATCACCTGGTGACAGCTGACAATTTATGAGTGCAGGTAAAATATTTGTCGGGAACTCCCAAACTCAGTGGGACGACTTTAGCAAAAAGCTGGAGACAGTGCAGTTGGTGTGAGTGAGCAAGATACTTGGGTGCGTGGAGACATATAAGTAATTGAGGAAAATAAAAATCATTTTGTAAACATTGCCCCCACCCCACCTTCCAATGAGAGAAATTCCCGGTGATTGGGGGATGTCTTGTTTGCTAAGTCAAATTTTTATTGTAGTTATGCAAGTTGGAAAGAGCTGAGACAGAATTAACTTTTTCTACCTAATAAAGGAGTAAGGGGACTCAAGGGATGATCCGGACATAGAGGACCAGAGCTAGAAAGGTTTAGAGAAGAGTCAAAAGAAGCAGGAAATGTGTGGCTGTGTGGCTATAAGAAACTTGGGGAAATATATCAAGTATGGAGGTTTGGCGTGAAGTGGTGTTTCCTGTGAGATAAAATCCCTCTTATTTATTTATTTATTTATTTATTTATTTATTTATTTATAGTAAAATAGATGCTTTCAGACAAATGACTTCTTGAGGGTGAATGAGAATTGTTGGTTCTTGCTCCAAACATAGAAACAGCTAACATCTGGGTTAATGGACTGTTAACATGAATGCAATTCTAGTCATTTATTTTACATGGGTCTTTTATACTAGATTAGAGCCTCTTTAGGACGGGGCTCTGTCTGTCTTACTGATCACTCTACTCCTTTTCCTGGCACATAGGAGGCAACTGATAAATATCTGTGGTCCAACTGACTGTCTGACTGACTCATTCACTTTAATTCGTGATGCTGAGATTGAAAGACAGAAGCATCACCCTCCCTTGGACATTTTCATGTGCTGATACTGCCTAGATCCTAAGACTACATTTTAGAGAGTCACATAAGAAACTTGAGAGTTCAGAGATTACAAAGCAAATCCCAGGAGCCACAGTGGTATGATATCTAACACTCCCAGCCACCCAGAGGCACTGCCACGATTATAAAACCAGTCAAAAAACATCTCAAAAATACCTTCCAATGTGAAGTTACTTGTTAATTCTATAATATAGATAACTTCCACAAGTACCCAAGTCAAAAAAGAACAAATAGCTGGAGACTGTACAATGGAGACCCAGTGACATGGCATTTTATTATGGGAAAAAGCACATAAATTACTTTGCATTTACGGAGGGTCTCCTTCTTTCTTCTCTTTTTCCCTACAGAAGTCTTGATTTCCAGATTAAAGAAAAATGCAAAGATCTCTGTCTCAACTTTTCCAACTTCACAAAGAACACGTATTTTTAAAGGAATGATTGGAATCACTATTTGATGAATCATGTACCCAATGGCACTTGGACGGTAGCTAATCATTGTAGCCAAAGCTGATAAATGTCCTTGATTAAGACAGTGACTCAAAGATAGAGGATTTTTTCTGATTTTTTTGTTTGTAATTAGGGAGTTATGACAACTCCTGCTCATCAGAGGGAGGGAAAAAAGATCACTCATAACTATTGCAAGCTTAAGATGACAATATGGAAATAAGGTCCCTGATTTTTTTTAAAATCTATCACTTTTTTTTTGTAGTCTTATTTTCATACTCTCTGTTAATCTAATTTTATTTTTCCTCCTCATTCTTGCCAGATTGGATGAACTGTTTCATAGAAGTTAAGGTCGGAGACAGATAGCTTTATTTTTGTATTTGTTTCTTGTTTATGCTATTAAACAAGATTGGGTTACACTGGACAAAACATTTAATTATTCTAAGCTCAGTTTCCTCATCCATTAAAAAAAAATGAGGGTGAAGATACAGTGCCACTTTTAAAAGAGGGATGTGAATATTAAATACATTAATGTATAGGAAATACTAAGCACAGTGTCTAGAGCATATCAGGTGCTTTAAATATCAGTTCTTGTTTTCAAATGTGAGTTCCCTTTCTTATATACAAAACTGGTTCTGCGTTTATAGTTAAATGTTATGACTATTTACCTAACTCTATTTGTTATCAGTTTTCCTCTTCATTGTATAAAATCCCTTCTGAATCTTTTAAAAATCACAATATTTAAGAAGAACATTTTAATATGGAGGGTGACCATGTTCACAATGATAGTTCACATAAACAGCTCTGGTTTCTTTGAGGACAGAGATTTCAATGTTCTTCCTCATTGCTGCATCCCCAGCACAGAGAACAGGGAGTGTCTGACACATAATAGGTGCTCAATGAATAATACATTAAATTAATAAAACAAATAGTAAACAATTTAATAAGAATATACTACTCCATAGTGACATTTAGTAGGGAAGACAGACATATAAACTAATCACGTTTGGTAGCATGACGAGAATTTTATTCCCTGGAAATCATGGGAGCAAAATGGATGCCATTTATGGCTTGTCACCATGAATTGTTATCTGACTATTTCTGGCCAATTCATCTAGATGACCTTATTTTAAGAGCTTCTTTTTAGACTAGACTTGTGGCACATACCACCCATTCTGTTTCCTGGGATGGGGAGATAGGGTAGCAAGTGTTTGTTTCTGATAAAATGAAAAAGAATTGAAGCACTCTATTAATCTTATAAAAAACATACAGCTTGACATAAATTGTACATAAGCAAAGGAAGCCTTATTTTATCTATTTTTTTTCTCCAAAACTAATTTTGTTTCCCCTAAAGCTCTAATCAAATTAGCAATTTGGCAAATAAACCAGAAAATAAATTTTACCAATATATAAAACATAAAAATATAATAACTTAACTAGGCTTAGTTCATAAATTGACAGGCAAGGACCAGTTCTTTTAATGGTAACCTTAAATGAAATACCCATCAAGTCTGAAAAGTTTACAATGTTTTTCAACAAATATTTATCTTGATTCTTTCCTTTCTCTTTGTCTTATAATTAGTAAGAATCTTTAAAGGGGAGAATTGTGACAAATGAAGAAAGGCTAGGATAGAAGACAACCATAAAAGACTAAAAAAAAAAAAGATTGTCATAGCCATTTAATTCTTTATAGTTAAATGTTCCTTCTACTTGTGATATATACATATGGATCATTTTTAGCTCCAGATATACCTGCATATTTTGCAAACATTTCCCAAATTTGGGTCATATTCACTTTCACTCTATTTACCAAAACTATGTACATGGCCCTTGTACTATCATTTACCTAATAGTTTCTATAACTCAGATTTTAAGCTTTCTACATATTTCAGATTTACCTTACACCAGAGTATCTGGAAAACCAATTACTTGTGCTTTTTCCTAATGTACATCAAAATAAACACAGAATAGTAAGATAAGTATCTTTCCACATACCACCCACCAAATATTTCATGTTCTCAGTGCAATGTGTACCACCACACTTTGGGAAAATTAATGTTATCAACAGCAGAGTCACCCATCTTGCAAAATTAATGAAACAATACTTTCCGTCAACATATCTGTGGAAAGGACTGTTGGAGCTTCAGTCCCTCAAGATCAGTTTGCATCATGTCCAGAGTGTTTAGGGATTGTTTCCACTTGTAGTCAAATCAGAAATACAAAAAAAAAAAAAAATTTGAAATAGAGGCTGCTGTTGCCAGCAAACACCTGAAGGAATTCCCTACATCCCAACCAGGAAGGCAGGGTTCGGGTGGCAGCAGCCCTTCCCATAATGCTTCCACTGACAGAAATGCCCAACTGAAGGTCTGAAATTGAAACTAATAATTGACCAGGAATTTCAAAAGCTCTTCTCTCAAATCTGGCAATGGAAAGAATAGTGAAGTTATTTAGTTTCTGAAGAGTAAATCTTCACTCCTTTTTAGTCCTGCATTTGGAAGAATGTTAGGGAAATAGTAAACAAATTTCTTCTCAAGAGTTGCATTCCCCTTGGAGAATTTACATTCCTTCCTGACATCCCTCAAATAGCCATAAAAACACATCAGTTCAAAAAAAGGGGGGAGGAAAGTTAATATTTAAAGCAAAAGTTAGGAATCAATTACTCTCAGTGTAATCATAGCTAACATTTATTGAGTACCTGTGATATATTCAGGACTGTGTACCGTACCTGCATTATTTGTCCTGTTACAATCACAATAACCTGATATGTAGGAACTTTTATTGTCATTATTTTACAAAGAAAAAAACAAACTTTGAGAAGTTTTAGGCAGGACACAAGCCCGGAGTGTTCTGACCCCAGAGTTGAACCGTTTAATCATTACATATATAGAAAGACTCAGTCCGTCCTTTGAAAGAACATAGTCATTTAGATTCTCAAATTATCTTTCTGATTTTAGC
Organism: Macroglossus sobrinus; assembly: GCA_004027375.1. NCBI lineage: Eukaryota > Metazoa > Chordata > Mammalia > Chiroptera > Pteropodidae > Macroglossus > Macroglossus sobrinus. The sequence continues at coordinate 542,149 of PVKZ01000590.1, forward strand.
ATATATTTCTGTATTTTTAAACCAAAAAGAAATATAGAACTTGATACTCAATTAAACCAAAGGAAATTGTAACAGTTGTAAATGACAGCTATCAAGAAAACTTAACAATTATAGTATATTTATTCTATGTCAATCACTTTACATACATTATTAAATCAAACTCTTAAATCACTTTCAAGCCATTTATATGGAGGACTTTAGCCAGCCATATCTCCATCTTCACTGTGTGAAAGAGGTAGAGGTAAAGATCATGAAGAGCTTTGGTGGCCAATGTAAATGTTGGTTTTTATTCTGAGATGGAAAGTGATTATAAATTTTTGAACAGAGGAATGTGTTCTGTCTTGTACCTTAAAGGGACAGTTGCTTTGTAGATGCACAAGGAAAAAAGCCTACAGTCAAGTGGAGAAGCTTTTTCAATGACCCAGCTGATGGTGACTTTAACGAAGGCAGTGGCTGTGGAGATGAGAAGTGATCAGGTAAATATTTTGAAGGTGAGTCCAAAACTATTTCCTGACAGCTTATCCATCAAGTGGGAGAGATATCTCAAGATTTTGAACTAAGGTAATAGAAAGTTGAATTTTGTTAACTGAGATGGAGATGACTGTGAACAGATAGAAAGAAAAAAAGAAAGAATAGGAGCTTAGTTTCAGACATGTAAAATTTGAGATACTTATTGAAGAGACAGCTAGGAAGCAGTTGGATATATAACTCTAGAGTTAGACATAGTCAAAAATGGAGATATTATTTCGGATGGCATCAGGGAGTGTTTAGATGGTATTGGAAGCCATGAGAGTGGAGCCAATCATGAAGGGAGTAAGGCTACACAGAGAAGAAAAAGGTCTAGGAATTGGATTCTGAGTGTTGAGATTAGGAATATGAAAAGGATTAAGCAAAGGAACCTAAAGAGAAGTAGTAAGTGAGATAGAAAAACAAAACAAAACAAAACAACAACAACAAAAAAAAAAACAGGACGGTGTCCTGGAAACTATGTTGCAGGGAGGAGGGTGATCAACTATGACAAATGTAGCCTTTATATCAAGTAATATGAGGACTGGGCTTCTGGTCAAGATGGTAGAGTAGATAAACACTGTGCTCTTTTCCTTCCATGACCACATCAATATTACAACTGAATTATAAAATGATCACCCTTCAGAGCTGCCTGAACACTAGCTGAACAGAACTCCCATAACTAAGGACATAAAAAAGAAGCCATATTGAGACTGGTAAGAGGGGCAAAAATGCTAAATGGGCTGGTCCTACACCCACAAGTGGTGGTTAAGAATGAGAAGGATCTCAGCTGCAGATGTTCCCACTGAGGGATGAGGGGTCCCAGTCAAACACCGTGGTCCTCAGCCCAAAGCACCAGGTATGATGGGAAGAAGAGTCACCACAACAGCTGGCTATGAAAATCAGCAGGGATTCAGTCCAGATGAGACAAAGAGCTATTGCAGACCCAGGCATCCTCTTAAAGGGCCTGAACACAGGCTCACTTTCTCACAAACACTTGCTCTAAGCTCCAGTGAAGGGAGAATAGCTCAAACAGTCATAGTGACTTAGGAAGAGGAACTGAATTGTCTGGCTTCAAAGAAAGGGCATGAGGAGAAGTTCTCTCTGGACTAAAGTGCAGGTAGGTGCCATCATTCCTTTGTTGAGCCCTCTCCTCTACAGCCTGCAGGCTCAGACAAGCACCAGGTTTGAGAATCCATCAAACTTGCTAACACTGCTCTTTGTCCACCTTGATGACATTTTGAGACTTTGCCACATGCAATTCATATGCCCTGCCCAAACCTCTTTAAGAGGCTAATCCATACAAGTGGTCAGCCTAGGCCCATGCTGTGGACCTTCCTAAAATCTCTCAAAGGTCCACAAACCACAAACAAGCAGTCCCTGGCCCCGATGCTCTCTGTACCTCATGCTAAGCAGCCCTAAGCCTGGCACTAGTGGCAGCTGGCCTTGGTTCACAGCATAACCACTCATAGGTACATCTAAGCCTAGCACAGACAGCTACCAACCACAGGTCACTCTGTAGCTCCTAAGAGGCAGTGTCTGACCTTGGCCAATACAAGAGCCCCTACCAAGACCCAAACCCAACACTCCTGGTGGCCGGCTTCAGACTACACCAGAACAACACCCAGTTAGCCACAAATGACACACTCAAAAGGTGAATTTGGCAGGCACCAGAGCCTTACTAAAGAAAATCCCTCTCTGTGGGGATTGTTCACTGTAGTCATGTTCAGTCCTTGCAGTCAGGTGGCCAAGAGGCTCAACCCCACCTCTGACATGCCAATAGTAATCAAGGCTCAACTACCACAAGAGGGCACACCCAGCCCATACAAGGGACATCCTTGGAGCATCCAGCTCAGGAGAACAAGGAATTTGCACCACAGGGACCCACACAACACCTACTATATAAGGACACTCTGCTAAGGCTGAGCACCATAGCAGCTCTACTTAATACATAGAAACAAACAGAAGGAAGCAGCCATATGAGGAGACAAAGAAACACGTTCCAAATGAAATAACAGTATAAAACCACAGAAGAGAATGGCACAAAATATTAAAAGTGATGGAAAGCAAAGACTTATAACCAAGACTACGCTTCCCAGCAAGGCTATTGTTTAGAGTAGAAGGAGAGATAAAAAGCTTCCCAGACAAGAAAAAGCCGAAGGAGGCATCACCACCAAACCAGTATTATAAGAAATGTTAAAGGGACCTCTTTAAGAAGAAAAAGTAAAAACTTAAAAATATGAATAAGACAGTATCTCAAAGAAAAAAATTCTTACTGACAAAGGCAAACACGTAATAAAAGTAGTTTAGTGAACACTAAATGCAAAGGTTAAAAAGCAAAAGTGGGAAGATCATGTGAAATTACAATAGTAAATTAAGGGATGCACGCAAACACACACACACACACAAAAGAAGTAAAAAATAATAACAAAACATAAACATGAAGAAGGGGAGTAAAAATGGTAGTGATTAGAATGTGCTCGAACTTAAGGGACCATCAACTTAAATTAGACTGCTGTAACATAGTTTAGTATATATAAAGCATGTGGCAACCACAACCAAAAATCTAGAAGAGATACAAGAAACAGAAAGGAATCCAAATATGATACTACAGAAAATTATCAATATACGAGAAGAGAGCAAGAGAACGGAGGAACAGAGAACTATAAAAACAATCAGAAAGCAATTAATTAAATGGCAATAACTACATATCTATTAATAATTACTTTCATATAAATGGATTAAATGTTCCAATTTTAAAGACAAATGAGTAAAAAAAAAAAAAGGTAGTACATATATACAATGAAAATATTAGTCAGCCATTAAAAAGAATTATATCTTACCATTTGTGACAATACGGATGGAACCAGAGAGTATTACGCTAAGTGAACCAAGTCAGACAGAGAAAGACAAATGCCATAGAATCTAAAAACAAAATAAATGAATAAAGAAGAAAGAAACTCATAGATACAGAGAACATTTCAATGGTTGCCAGATAGGAGGGGGTTTAGAAAGCTGGGTGAAAAAGTGAAGGAATTAAGAAGTACAAATTGGCAGTTGTAAAATAGTCATGGCGATGTAAAGTATAGCATAGGGAAGATAGGCAGTTGTATTGTAATAACTATGTATGACATCAGATGGGTACCAGATTTACCAGGGTGATCAATTTATAAGGTATATAAATGTCTAATCACTAAGTTGTACACCTAAAACTAATATAATATGGAATGTCAACTGTAATTGAAAATTTAAAAAAATGTTTTTAAGTAATATGAAGACTGAGAATTGACCAATGGTTTAAGCAATGTGGAGGTGGTAGATGCCTTGAAAAGAACAGTAATAAAATAGTGAGTATATGGGGTGCTGATCCTGACCAGAGTTGGTTTATGAAAGACTGGAAGGTTATAAATTGGCATTAGTAAATGATGATGACCTCCCCAAAGAGATTTGCTGTAAATAGTCTCACAGAAGGAGACATCCATAAAAACATATGAAAAGCTTTTGCACTGCATTTTCTGCTAATGTTATGGGAAAATGAGGACACAAGACTTAAACCCCTAGTCCTGGTGTAAAATATACTAACCTGGAAGTATTGACCTTACAGATATTGGCTTTGGTCTCATTTTTATAACTTGTTATGTCAATAGAGTTATTGAAACACTATCTTTGAACTTGCTAATAAACTACCCTAAAATCTCTTGCATGAATAAGCAAACTTTACTCGAAGAAATACTGGTGCCAGAAAATAAGTCTAATGTAGACATATGACTGCAATATAACCCTTTTATTTGGCTTGATAAGATTTTTGAAGTGAGTTACTTTTCTTTTTTATGGCAAAAACCTTAAAGTTTCCTATTAAAAGGCAGCAGTGACTTGCAGCAAGAGATTTATGTTTCAAGAGGTATGTATGTTCTTTGTTTCATTTTATTTCCCTTTAAGTATTGTGGATTTTTCCTGCTTTGACCACTTGTAGGAGAAGACCTCCTGAGCGGTACGAAATGACTTGGCAACATCTTTAGAAATAAAAGAAAAACCTGTTGTTTGGGGATTTTCTAGCGATAATATCTAGAAAATTATTTTTCTTCTGGGCTTACACATGGCTTTCCCTAAAATTACTTCCTTTATATGAAGACAATCACATCTACTTTCCAATCCTTTCAATCAAATGTAGCATAAAAAGCTATTGATGAGTAAGTCAAAGGTTAATTTATCTGGAGAAGCATGATGAAAGGAAAACATAATCAAACTTGGCATTTTAGAAAATCTGATTTAAAAAAAAATTTCCAAATACCTAGACAAATTTACTATATGGCCAGAGTGACATCTCAAATCAGTGGGCAAAGGAATATTTTTTTTGGGGGATGAGGGGTGGGGAGGAGGAGTGGTTTAAATAAACAATGTAAAAACAATTGAGTGTTCATCTGGTAAATGATAAAGTTTGCTTCACACTTCACACTGTGCACCAAGATAAACTCCATGACAATTTAAGTTTTACATTAAAAAAAATAAATTATTAAAAGAAAACATATACTTAGGTTAAGAAGGCCTTTCTAACTTAAAATCTGGAATTCATTTTAAAAACGTAAACACTTGATCATTTTGGCTACCAAAAAATATAAAATGTCTCAATACCAAATTAAAAAGAAACAATGAACAAAACCAAAAGACAATTCACAAAGAAAAAATTAATTGAATTCACAGCATATAAGAAACATTCAAATTTAATTACATCAAACAATGTCTAAAAATTAGAATGGCAAAAATTCAGAGGTTAGACAATCCTAATTTGTTAGTAAGTTTATGGGGAAACTGATTATCTTATACGTTACAGGTAAAACATAGTACAATTATAAATGTATTTATCTTTTGACCTAGAATTTTGCTTTGGGGAACTATACTACAGAGGATATGCATAAATGACATATATTAAATTATTTACTAAAACCTTTTTTGTAACAGAAAAAAAAAAACAACTAGTGTCATGAAACTCACACTTTTAATACATACTATGGACCTTCCACCCAAGAGAGTACTATACAGCTATAAAAAGCAAGGACTAAGCTAAGCATAAATATGAAAAGAGCTCCAGGATATATTTCTGATTTCTTTTAAGTCATAAAAGAGGATATACAGTATGATATATTTGCTTGTAAAAGGAAGGGGTGACCAGAGCAGACAGTGGTTGAAGAGGGACTTCTTAATGCTATTACAGTTGTATTTTTGGAATCATATGACTGCATAAACTATCCAAACCCAAAAGGAATTTAAAAAATAATAACAAGGAAAAACTGGAGTCAAATCCTGATTTACTTTAAGACTAATCTTGAATAGTAACTTAAACATACTGAGCTTAATTTCTTAGTCTATGAAACTGAAAAACAAAAACAAAAACCTTGTTTATAATAAATGATATAAAACACGCGAAAATGTTTTTGAACTGTGAAGCGGCATGAAAGACATATCTTTTATTTTTAGTTTTCTTAAATGGACTTGCTGGAAAACATACAAAGTAAGGCAGAATCTAATGAGGTAAGTATATGAACAGAGAAATCTCTAATATTCAATTTAAGTTCTTTATTCATTCTTATTTTTTATTAATTCTTTATCCACTCTTTTCATATTCCTTTTTTCTCATAAAAGCTTTTCTCCAAGCCTGATTATAGTTAGAGAGCAGGAAGTAGAAACAAAAGAGCCGAATCATAAAAAGACAGCCCCTCCAAATTCTTCCCACTGGGGTGTCCCTCAGCTGCCACCCCTCTCCTGGCAGCGAGTGGTGTGGGGACACTTCTGGGCTCCTGTCCTGCTGCTACCTAGAGCATCCACTGTTCCCACTGTAGCACCATATTCTTTCTGCCTACTTTTATGCTTTTTTTCTTTTTTATTCTTTTTCCTACTACCTTTGCCACCTCTGTTGTCCCCGCCTCCACCATATCCGCTACTTCCCCGCTCCCACCTCTGAGGCAGGCTGTCAGGTGCAGGCTCCAAGAATGAGGCATGGGGATAGCTCTTCGGATTTGCCCCCGACACACTGCAGCTTCCCATGCTTCTACTGGTCCCCGCTGTGTAGAGCGGGAACTAGTCCGAAGAAGCTAGAAATGGCAGGGCCCAGGTGCCCCTGAGATTATGTCTGAACACTGTAATTTTTTCCATTCAGGTCTCTTGCACTTGTTCCCATAGGGAATCACACTTCCCATAAGAAAGCAACTTGTATCATCCTCCCTCCTTTATCTTGGGTTAGCAGTAAGGAGGGTTGGAAATCAGTCTGATTTCCCAGAAGATGAATCCACTGTTTCTCAGTTCTCTTTCCCCAGGTTTCACCAGCCTGTGGGGTTTTCTCAGACATACCTCTTTATTCTGGCTAGTTTTTCGTCTTAAAAGAATGATTCTGGAGCAGTTACAAACACTGAAGACCTTTCCTGAGATCGTTGGTGAGCATGATTACAATTCCAGAACAGTAATCCCCTGCCTTGGCCGATGACTGACTGATTTCCCAAAGGACACAACCCCAAATTTACCAAAATTTCCTCTAAAAATATTTTTAATTAATTTATTTTAAGTATGACTGTCATATGACACTCTGAGACTGACTATAAGCAAAGTGACAAGTCCCAGAAGATACACTATTATGTAACCTGCCCAGTTATAGGGTCAGTCAGAAGACAGCAAAAATGTTCATACATTTTTTTAAAAATCGAACCAAGAAAATAAAGTTTTTAACATCAAAATTATTTTAGTCAATCGTTAAAATGAAAGATCATAAAAATCATAAGATAAACACATTTTAAACAGAATTTAAAGAAATGTGTACTTTCTTTTTTTTTTTTTTTGGTGAATCCTGTATTGAAGAGAAGAAAAACAGACCTTACCAGATGGTATAGGCTATGGAAGGATAAAGCACACATCTCAAAACACCGAGGAACATGCCGTATAAGGGTGCTGTGCTCAGTAATACTTGAGCATTTGGAAATGCATAGCCATCTGCTGTATTATTTTTTGCTCTTCTTGAGCTCAGTTTGGTAGAAATGTCTGTTTCTCATGCATACCCAAAGTCCCCATTAAAAAATGAGACCAAAGAATTACTGTGGTTTCACTACAAAGTTTCAATGACTTCCAAAGAACTTTTCTAGATTATATTGGAAATTGTTATAAACACTTTCTGATGCCTCTGTCATCTACTGAGCTGAAAAGATTTCTTTTCTTCCATTGTTGAAGTGTTACCTATCTGTCCGTGTACTTCCTGGATGCCATGTCCTGTAACCTTGTCCCGTGACCTCGGCATGACAGCTGTTCCAATGGTTTTGGCTGACGCTGTTGCATTTACTCACCAAAAGAAACATACTGTTTGGCTCCTTGCTTACTGTATGCCTGCTGCTCCTGGCTGCAGACCTCCTGACAGGTTGTTCTGTCAATTTTACTAGGTAAAAGGTCCTGAGGGAGGCTTGTTTTACATAGATGGACTGCATTATGTTACTGACATCTGCTACACAAGAGAACAAATATTGCTGCCCTAACCCTTCAAACTTCATGCATATAACAAGTAAATGGGTCTATTTTCGACAAATAGCCATGGCACTATGAAGAGAATTAAATTCATGCAATCATAGGTGAATTAGAAACCCAAAATACAGGTTAGAGCCTATTGTTCAATTAGTCTGAGATTCAGATAGTTTTTAAATTAAAAATAAAATATTCTAAAATAGTATTTAGAATATTATTTATTGGAGTCATTTTAGAGGCTTAAAAAGCATGCAATTAATTTTAAACAAGAGAAAGTTTAAAATATCATAAAATACTAGCACTGAATGATTTAAATAAACCCTTTAATTTTGCAGATAAGAAAACTATAGCTCATAGATTTGCCCCAGGTTATAATGACTTTCCACTAGAAAAGCCAATAGTGGTTGACACATCCCCACTATATTTTCACCGTACTTTCATAATTTATTTTCTGAAAAACAACCTCCAATGTAGGATTTCAGCATTCAGCATCCAAGCACCAAAAACAAATTTTATTTTTTGCTTTTAATCTTTATTTCTCGTATACTCAAGAGAAACTTTTCTCCCTTCTCTTCCCATTCTTACCTGATTTTCATTAAAAAAAAAAAAAAAAAAAAACCTTCCAATCCCATGGTAGGGTTATTGGATATATGTAAGGGAGCTGGAGAGATTCAGGATAAATTTCTACATGGCAAACCAAATAAAACATGACTATAAATAATTATGGCCATAAAAACCAGCTTACTTGCTCTTGGCCTAAGAGGAATCAGAGCAGTAAAAAGAAATTAGGCAGAAGATCGGTATGGTGCTAGACAAGGGAGAAAGACAACATGACCTGTTATTCTATTTGAGGACCTCTATATCTGGGATGTGTGTGTATGACAGGGGCAGTCTCTGATGGCAGGGATGGTGATTATTTTTGGCCACCAGTACTATGCTTGCAATTTCTCACCTGAATGACTTGATGTCTGTTAAAAGACAAGGAATTCATGGACTCTGCCTGAGGTCCCAGAGACCTGGGTTCAAATCTCTGTTCTGACACTTAGCTCCTATGTGCTTTGGAAAAGGCTCCTAATTGCTTCAAACTTGTGTTTCTTCCTCAGTGACAGGGAAGTAATCATGTCTGCATCCCAGGGATCATGGTGAGGTTGAAATGAGATAGCGCGAGCAGAAAGCTTGATATTCACAGAGGCCCAATTAGTGCAGTTTTCCTTTGTTTTTATAAAATAAGACTATTAATAAATAGGAAGAAAAATGCAAACTGTACAGCAAATCAGATTGTTGTTTTTGTTTTTTTGCAGACTAGTGATGTTTAGAATCTCTTTCAAAGAATACTATGAATTCTTCCAAACTCCAAGTGGAATTCCTCCTAATACCACTTGAAAGTTCACTGGGTTTAAGAAACTCTATCCAGAGATGCCATGTTTGAGACAAAAGCCTGGTGAAATGTTTTTTGGCCTGGTTCACTTTTGACCTTCTGAGATTTATTTTTTCCTGTCCCTCTTCCCTTTTCTGTTTTCTTTCTTCCTGGCACTGCTCCTAATAAGCCCATAAGCAAAACTCCAGTTTTCCTTTTTACCACTGCCTGCCCTCCTGCAACAGGTTTAGTGAGAACTGAAGAGGGTGAGGTGGAAATGGAGGAGAGAATGTAACCCACACACACGTCCACTCCTTCCAGTCACAAAGAGTGCCCTTCCAAACCTCTGTCGTGACTCTCCCTTCCTCTCTGGTTCAGTTTGTTCATCTGTTCAGGGCAAGGGTGAAAGGTCACTGGGCGGAGCCACACTAATTGCACTAGGAAATCTCCCAGTAATGCAGGGACAATGGGGAAAACCAAGAAAGAAAAAAAATAGAAGTACAAAGAAGAAACTGCTGCCAAAAATTGTTATTGAATCCCTTTGGATTTATTTAGAACATATTTCTCTGCATATACATATGAAACCAAATAGATCTCTAAGCCAGCCTGTTTTGACCAATTTGACATTTCACTGGAAACTAAAGTTGTGCCTCTGTGATGCCAAAATATCTGGATGAAAAGTGAAAAACTATGTCAATAAACAAATATTACCCAAGGATAGCCCAGTATTCAGATTGAGAAGATAACAGACGCAAGACAACAGGACCCTCCTCTTCAAGGAGCTTCCAATGTCAGCAGACTCTAATAATAGCATCCTGGCTAAAATATCAGTCCACTACCACACACACTGATCACTCTCCTATTATTTTATTTATCTCCTGTTATTAATTTATCTCCTATTATCTTTCTTTGTAGCCTTTGTCAACTATATCTGGATCTATCTTTCCATTCATCTGGCAGTCTATCCATCGATTTATATCTCTATGTATCTATCATCTATCTTTCTATCTATCTATCTATCTATCTATCTTTCTATCTATCTATCTATCTATCTATCTATCTATCTATCTATCTATCATCTATCTACCTACCTAGATACTTACCTTAAAAAAAGATTATTTTCTTCATCAATTTCTCCTTCTAGAATGTAAGCTCCATGAGAAAGGGAGTGTAGTTTTATTCCCTGCTATAATCCTGGTCCAAGAATTGAACCTGACACAGTTGACACTCAATAAATATTTTTTGAATGAACTAATGATATAGAGCAACAAGATAAATCAGGAAAATCTTCATGGAGAAAGGACATCTTCAGCTGAACCATGATGGACAGACAGAATTTAAATAGATAAAAAGAAGAGAACATTCCAGATATGGATGCAGTATGACCTAAGATGCCAAGGCTGGAACAGCATAGCATACAAAATGTGGGGCAAATAGTCTCACCCTCTCTAAAAGAATGTAGGACACCGATGTCTGGCTGCCTGGATTTAGATAGATAAAATATTAGAATTACAGTATTTCTTAAATTCATAGATACTAATGTCATTTAAATATGGTTTCTAAGTGTTTGTTTTGTCTTTATAGAAGCTTGCATTCAAGGATCTTCATTCCAGGAATGGATCCTCACTGTTTATCAGGATAATTGAAACTCAAACTTTAGGAAGTTTACCAAAGGAATAGCTACTGCTGATACCTAGCTTGTCCTCTGATTTCCTTCCCCTTTGGTCTGTGATCTCTTTTTATTATTATATAGCACCTGGTCTTTCTAGGTGGTCTCCCATCCAAGTACTAACCAAGCCTGACCCTGCTTACCTTCCAAGATCAGACATCGAGCTCATTCAGGGTGGTATGGCCATAGACCATGGACCGTGGCTCCGCTGGAGCATGGACCCAGGACTTTTTGCATGTAAAGCAGACGTGCTAACCTCTACACTATGAAACAATGTCCCTGTGAACTCTTTTAATTTTCTTTCTTTATGACCATTTGCAATGGTATTCGATATACACGCCTTTTTCACTTTTCACTAAAACTATATAATGTTTGTATGTGACAACATCACTGAACCTTGAGGGCACTACTCTTAAGTAAAATAAGCTGGTCATGGAAGAACAATTACTGCATGATTCTACTTAAATAAGGCATCTAAAATAGTCTAACTAATAAAATCAGAGACTAGATCGTTGCCAGAGGCTGGAGGGAGGGAGAAATGGTACATTTCTAAATAACAGGAATAAAGTCTTAATTATGCAAGGTGGATAAGATTTGCTGTACAACATTGTCCCTATAATGAACAATACTGCATTGTACACTTAAAAATTTGTTGCTAAGGTTAAGTCTCATATTAAGTGTTCTTACCACAATAAAATAACCTTAAACAAATTAAATAAACAATCCCTAGGGCTAGAAACCCTATCTTCTGCTTGTTCTACGAGCCACACAGCCTCCCCCCGCACACACGAGACCACACACTCATTCTTCAGTGATGACTCAAGATCCTGGGCACGGGTCTTGGCCCAGCAGAAGCTACATAAGAGAGAGTTGACTCTGAAGATCAACTGCTCATTTCTGAAGAAACCCATAAATTTATTAAAGAGTCCAAAATTAGAATCCAAGAATCATAGTCATTTTTTATTTAAGCAAGAGATCTCAAAAATAAAAAAATGTCGTATTATTTCCATCTTTAAACATGTTGGCTGCTATTAGTTCTGTGTGTATAATGTGTCCAGCTATGTATGGTCATCACTATTATAGGCAGTAAAGTCTACGTTTAGTTGAGCCGTATCAAAAATACATATCGCAATGGGTGACATGGGTAACAGTGGACTGTGGATAGAAATAAAGAAGTTCAGTTAATCCTGACCATAGACCATTTAAGCACATTACAGAATAAACGCATCTCCCCAGATCTCTTGCAACTTAAATAGTTTGGTGTTAATTCTTCTGTAGAGGCAGTCATTTTTGCATAAATAAATCTGTGTCTGGCAATATAAGTTATCATCCTGGTGAAAATATGTTGGCATTCTCTAGATCTTCATTTCTCTTTTACAAGCTTCTCTTTTTTCTGCTTTCTCTTAATTCAGGTTCATCTTTGTTCTGAATTCATCTCATGTTGTACAGTTTTCCTGGTAACTCTAGATCAATTTGCCTATAAACAATTTGTCAGTGTATAATTTAGCCAAAAGGCAATTTCCTAAATGGCTAATTCACTGAAAGCCATTCCTTGAAAGGAATGGCTTTCTGCAAATTGCTCTTTGGTGAAATGGTCCATGTTCCCTCCCAGACCTTATCTACTCATAGGAGCTGAACTACCACAGTATAATCATGTCTCCCACTTCCATATCACTTATATATTTAACTTGTATATTCCCTTGACATGTTAAAAGTTATATGTCTAGAAGTCCCCTTCTCAATTCTCTTAGTTCCAAATTGTTCCTCCAGTATTTCTGATCTCAACAAAAAGCACCACTTGTCACTCACTTTCCCAAGTTATTATAGATTCATTTATCCTCTCCTTGCCCCCCATAGCAGTCAATTGTTCACTCTTGCTGATTTTAACCTCCTAATTAGGTAGGAGAATGAAATCATCATATCTGTGTTTGTCACAGATTCCTAAGTGCTTCTCAATCAATCACTTTCTTTCATCATTGTTGTCTACTAATGAAGGTAGGGTCTGCCCATCTCTCTCTGGGCCACTCCGTAACTATAACAATATCGTATTTAATCTGCCTTGATCTAATTTTCCCCCTCACATTCCTTCTTTAGTTTGCTGCTAGAATGAACTATACTCCCATATTTAAAATTACTTACAATCTCCTTGCTGTCAATAGCAATGATTCCCACAAGTGTGTTCCATGAAACAAATCCTACAAGATGGTCTGTGTTCAAAAATGTTTAGAAAATGCTGCATGCTATGTTCCCTTCTAGTAAAATCACAAAATCCATTTACATAGTAAAGGTCCTAAACAGACTCAAATTAAAGAAATACATATAACTATATCTAACCCAGCATTCTCCACAGGCTTTTGACTCATCTCTATTTTTCCACTAACAGCTATTAATAAGCAGTGGAACACACTTTGAAAATGCTAGCATTGTGATTTGGTAATGCTAAGGAAATGAAGTAAATGGCTTGACTCTTTCTTATTTCATTCCCTCTCCACCTCCCAGTTAACATTTTGGGAATCTTGTATGACCTGCAGCTCTTCATGAGCAGCATGTTCTTTCCCATGTCTTTGGCATATTGCTTCCTTTACCCAAAATGCCCTATTTACCTACTGCCCACTTCCAACTTCTGATTAACTCCTACTCATCTTTTAAAACACATCACCAAGTTTTGTCTCATCTATTAACTTTCACTGACCTTTCTGACCTACCTTTGGTTTCTCTCATAACGTCTTCCATAGCAGTTCCTGTCTTTTAACTAAGTTAGCTTAATTTCCCCATTGGTGCAATATCCTCAAAAACCAAATCATTAATACACAGTAAGTGCTCAAGAAATAGCTGTTGAACTGAAATATAGCAGCCTACTATGAAGACAATAGATGATAATACAGTAAAGTTTTTAAGAATGTATAAAATGCCAGAATCACTCAATATTTCAAGAATATATTCTAAAACCTTTTTTTAAAAGAAAAAGTTTATAGTATGCATCTTATTTCTTTAATTAATATCATTCCATTTATTAATGATGTTAGTGATTTGTAATGAAATTTTCCTTCTTCCACTGGCATATTTTAATCATTTCTATCAGATATTCTTTTTTTTTTTCTTTACCAAGAATGAGGAAGAAAAAGAAACTGCTGAAAATTCTCACCATGGCAACTTTCTACTATAGCAGTTGGCAACACCACTTTGGATCTTGAAATATAAACACTGCCTAACAATCAATGTAAGGACACTGAATCCGTGTCTTTGCTAGATCTTATTTAAACAACAGCTGTTCTTCATTTTATTTCCCTCAAATTTACCAGACCTGTTTGGGCCATGAAGCAGGTCTGAGTCAAGCCTCCCACGTTTAGCTGTACATAAAAGATGACAGCTTTTCTTCTGTATAAAAGTACCTTATGCCACATTCCCCCTAAACAATTCCCTTTGTATTCCAGATCTAGGTTTTCAAGGGTGACCAGCGATCACTGACCATGTCTGACATCTTTATCAACTTATTTATGAACACAGGTTGCGCCCATAGGTGTAATGTATAATAAATGTTTACCTGAACATTCACTGATCCATATTAAAGAGGATATCCCCTTCATTTGCTCATGTATTCACTCACTTGATAAATATATGCTGAGCACCCATGCTGTCACAAGAGCCATAGTGGGATAATAATAGAATGTTATAAATAATAGCTGCATGTATTGCGCACATACAAAGTACAAGGTACCATGCTAAGTTGTGTATGTATATTACCTCACTTGATCTTTATAACAAACTTGTGAGGTTGGTGCATTGCTATCCCTTTTGATATATTAGGATACTGAGACTTAAGAGACATTGGTACAGCACCCGAGATTGCAGTGCTAGCAAACAGCAGAGCCACATTTGAATATAGACAGCCTGTCTCCTAAGAAGCTCCTGTGCTTGGTTACCGGGCAAAACAGCCTGTCAGTGGTCACACAATACCATTCTACCATCAAACTTTCCACAGACATGTTTCTTGCCTGACCACTGTCACAGTGTATCTTAAAAAGCACTGAATAGGAATCATTTCAGGGGCTTTTAAAGTGACAAAGCCTTAGAAAATCAAATTAAAATGTTTATTTTTTACTCTAACAACTTCAGAGCATATGGTGTTGGCAAGTGTTCAATGAATATTAACTGATTATAGTTAATGTTAAACTGTAGTTAATGTGATTGTGCTGTGTGACCTTTGAGGTACCTTTCAACTGGAGATTCTGTGATTAAAGAGGTAGCTCAATCTAGTTGTTTCTAGATTCCATTTCCAGACTGTCTCTTAAAAATCACATTTAATTCAAACTATTTCCAAAGGAATGAACTGGACTAAGCAAGACACTTGTCCTTATTTATTCCGAATTAAAGAGGTCACCTGTGCAGGAGAGGCTGGTGAGGCACCTATTTTGTTTCAACTATATCCTTTGAGAAAATAAAATTCAAGATAAATAACAAACAAACAAAAACAAAACAAAACTAATGTAATGGCAGCATACAAGGACAGTCAGGAAGAAATACCAATTTATCCAAAATGACTTTTCTAGGTAAGTAAGCTATTCTGAATAGTAATAAATGTTCTCTTTAGAGCTAATATATTAGAAGTTGCTTTATAGGAATTTGATCAGTGCAATAAATTATAGTGGATCCCAAACGGACAAAGAATATAATTCCCCACTGTTTATCATGTAAATTTCCTGCCTTACCCCACCCCCTGGCTCACTTAGCCATATAGTCTCCCCACAGGCCACAAAACAAGACTGCTTGAACAGTGTATTTCCTGACTAATTTATTAAGATGGTTTCTTGGGTTATACAATATTCCCAACCCAAAGGCCACTCACTGGCAAAAGAAAACAATCCTCTTTTTAATTAACAAGGAAAAAAAATATCAGACTGAATTCCGAGCTCTTTGACCACTTTGACCTGGTCTTAGACCTTATTCATATTTCCATGAGCTCAGAAGTGAACTCCAAATCCCACTTTGGGTTTAAGTTTTATTTAAAGTACTGTTCAATGGAAAACAGTCATTTTTCTAGCTGTCCTGGAATTTGAATGTTAGTAAGGTGACAACTAGGTGCCAAGGTGGGAGGCTGCTACAACAACATGACCCAAAGTCCATTTATGCACAGAATTTCTGGGGTTTGTGGCAAGAACTAAAATGTTTTGCACCAATTCTTATGTCCTAAATGTAACTTTTCCCCATAAGAAGTGATATTTTCACAGGAATTTTGGAATTTCAGTGACTTGAAATTACATTTATGTCAAGGGTCCCTAAGTTCCTTAAGGAGGCATTTACAGCAAACCAAACAAAATATCTTACATAAGCCAGTAAAACTTGTAGCAACAGTATGACCATGATATAATAATTTCCGTTTAATAAAATAAAGTTTGTGTGACTAGAACAAGAGAGTACACCAACAATGTCTCCTGATGGAGACATTCCAACACAGATCTTGCTCCAAATTCTACTTCCCTTACTCACTGGGTGACCTTGGGTATGTAACAAAAGTCTGTTGCCACAATTGTGCCTCATAGAATAGAATTATTATAAATGTGATAATGTAGTTAGAAGTTCTCATTATATATACTGTCTGACACAGAGAAAGCACTCAACAAGTATTGGCTTCCAGGTTTTACTCATTGAACTAACAATTATGGAAAGTATAATTATCAGGAACTAAACTATGGAAAACACAAAAAAATCTAAAAGCAGAATGAAAAATGGTTACAACATTGTTTTTAAATTTTGTTTTGTGTTTTAAATATTTGTGTTCTTGGGTATTTTTCCACTGCCCTATTTCTTCCAATGGCTTGTAAGCAACTCTGAAACTGCATGTCATCGCTGCAATTTCTTTTGAATGTCTTCTAGTATACAATGATTACTTTGTGGTTGGCTAATTTTTCTCAGCCACAGGCCAATTCTGAAAGTTTATGAGGTATATACTAAACCAATTGCATAGTTAAAACTCACTTGGACTTTTTGATGTGAATCCTATCATTGCTGAAATCATATCATGACATCTGAAGAGACTGATAGGATTAGAGGGCCTTTATAAAAGCAGGATAGCGAAAAACTAACCCATCTTCCCATTGAGATGCCTTCACCCCAATTGAAACTTGACTTTTTCATTACTGCTCAAGATATCAGGGGTCAGGATCTCATCAGGCTTTAGCCACTGGTCTGTCCTCACTTACTAACTTTGCTGCTGTGACTCTTAAAGTAGATGACAAAAGTGTCATGGACTGCTTTAAAAACTGTGGGAGCATATGCATGTGTGTGTGTGTGTGTGTGTGTGTGTGTGTGTGTGTGTGTGTGTGTGTTTTGAAAGGAATCTGCAAAAACAGTCTATCTTCAAATGGCAGAAAGGAGTCACACACACACACACACACACACAAACTGTATGCAGAGAATTATATTAATTAAAATGTACAACATAACATACATAGCCAAAATTAATGGTTTAGTATAGTAAACCGATCACAATCACACTGTCTTCTGAACTTGATATTTTAATACTCAGAATATGGTTCCACTTGCTGTGCTACCTAAACAATAGCTCTGAAAATTTTGTCTTTGACTCATTAGTATGATCTCAAAAGAATTTTGAAACCAGTTTTATTTTATTAAATTTTGAGATGTGAATCACTTTTCTTTTTTAACTTTGGATGAAACTATGTTGTTATTGACTAATGGTAAGAAACCCATCAAATCACATTTTCTCTGGGTCTCAGTGTTCGCACTAATAAAATAAGAATCAGACTAAAAGAGTACTGCGACCCATTCCAGTTTTTTTAAACTCTATCACTCTTTGTTTCAATTAATAGTTAAATGTTTAGATTGTCTGACAGCTGGAAAACAAACCATGATTTAACTAAAAGTTAATATAAGCATATATACATGTCAAAAAACTTAACTGTGAATGACTATTTGAATTGAGGGTTAGAAAGAATCCTTAAAAAACACTTCTTACTGTGAGCTCATCCAAATATCTACTTAAAAAACTGTTTTTTCTTATTTTTGAGGAACTGCTTGGAAGAAATAATTGTATAAGTAGAGGCAGGATGACAATGAATATTTTAAAAAACAAAGATTTAGATTCAAATCCTGGGTTCATTGCATCATCCTGGGTAAATTATATAATCTTTTGGGCCTCTACTTCTTCATCTGTAAAATGGGAATAATATGTATCTTCTAGGGCTGCTATGAGATTAAATAAGACATTTAAGGTAACTAGCATGGTGACTAATTCATGGTAAAATTCAAATATTATCCATTTTTTCTTTTCCTTTTTAGAAGTTTTTGCACTAAGGTCAAGAGATTTTAGATTCAGTAGAAGAAAGAGTGAAATCGGACTGTGGCTCCTGTAGTCTAGGGAGGCAGTATTTCATAGTTATTACCTGCGTGCACTTGAGGATCTTACAGACTTGCATTCAAATTTAAGATCTGTCACATAATAACTTTGGGACAATAGGCAATTTATTGCAGTTCTCTGAGATACAGGTTTTTATTTGTAAATTGATTTATAATAAGACTTAGAAGAGAGAATGTAGCAGAGTATCTATATTGCATCACAAGAACCCAATAAATGGTAGCACTGTTATTATGCTTATATTCTCCACACTTGAAACAGTGACTGAAATAGAGATAAAAATCAATGAATATTTCTGAAGGAATGATTGAGTAAATGATTGTTCCCTATTTGATGAACAACACTCAGGATCTCTGTGTGCCCTCTGGGAGCAAGGCAGGCCCTGGAATCCCACAGCTTCCTATGGAAGACATGTCATTTTCAAAGACATCTTCCTTGACATGAAAAGAATGCCCTGTGAACCACTTGTGTTCTTTTTACAGAACCAGCTAGGGATTCCTCATTATTTTGTCCTCAGTTAAAAAATTGTTTCATGACATTTTTCATGGGTGTGACCTGGTTGTCTTCAGCCAGAGGTTTTGTTTGTTTTTTTTGGTGGGGGTGGGGTGGGGAGGGAGGGTGGGATGGGGTGGTAGAAGAGTGGATATGGCTAAAAGCTTTGGGAAATCTGAAATAAAAGTTAGATCAGCCCCATTGGGAATTCTTGAATTGGTTGTACAAATAGATCTAAAAACTATTTACTTACACAAACATAAGTTAAGAAATACTGGCACTTTATTAGATATAAACAATAACAACATATAATTAAAGTGTTTATACTTTGTTGAATATCTCTAGGGTCCAAAAAAATAAAAATTCTTTCAGTAGAGTATTTAAAATAAAATTATATCTTTTTAAACTGACGTTTTTTAAAAGACAACAATAATGTATGGGCTCCCTCTGCTGGATCTTCAGACTGTGAATGTCAGAAAGAGGTTTCATACTTCGAAGTTACCTAATCAATTGGATTAGCCATAGTAATGAAATTAACACACACAAAAAGTCTGCTTGCAATGATCCATTTCAAAATACACAGTAAAACAATTTGCCAAATAAAAAAAGCTAAAATTGGTTAGAAATATTTTTTTCTGTTAGTGTTGAAAAGCAGGGATTTTATTTTGTTTTAAGTAGGAGGCAGCAGATTTTTTATTTGTTTTATTTTATGTTTTAAAAAGGAAGCAAAGACTTTCTCTGGAGAGAGGTCACATTTGGTCCATGGTGCCTGTTGCCAAGGTAACCATATCCTCTGTCTGTACATGTTAAGGCCAGTTGCTTCATTTGGAGACAATCAGACTATCAAGTCAAAGAAATAGAAAATGCAAATTATGATGCTCATACTACTTCAGGAAAACTACAATGTGATTATCCTACAACACAAATCAAAGAAGTTTTCACTTTAATGATGAATTTCTTTTAATATTACTAATGTTACTGTTCCCTTAAAATAATTAGACTGGTGAATACATAAACACTTCATGTCTTTGCATTGGGAGCTTTCTCTGTTTATTAAACTCATAAGGAGATGTGAGGACAAAATGTTCTTTAATGAAATTAAAACTTTTCCAAGACTCACAAAACAGTTATTCAAAACTTTATAAAAATATTACCCTTTTAGCTTATGTAGCATTTTTTAAATAAGGTTCTCCTTTTTTGTTTGTTTGTTGATGCCCAATTATCCCAAATTTAGATGTTGTGTTTAAAACTTGTTTGTGGAAGGAAAACTATAATTAGTTTAAGAAATACTGAGTTCTACTTTAAGAATGGCAAGTTATTAGTTATTTTTGTTTGTTTACATGAAGAACAGAAATATAACTTTTTGCACAACACTGGCGTTTTATCTATTATTTAGTTTGGTATAGATATTTATAATCAGATGCATAAAATTTAAATGTACAAATGACTGCTCATGTATTTGTGAAAAAGCATAATTTTTTGTTGAGTTTCACAGACTTAACACTTATTTACTTTTCATTATAAAATTTTCAAATCTATAAAAAGTTTTGAGATACCTTACTTCATAGGTATTGATAGTGATTCCCATATGAAACATAGTCACAAATTCATCAATATATCTAAAGTTACTTCTCTCATAATATTTCTGGAAAGATAACCAAAACAATTTCTTATGTTGAAAAGTCAAAGTTAGTAGCTTCAAGAATGATAAAGTCCATTATTTTGCTTAAAAAGATTAAATATATATTTCCTCCAAGTTTTCATTTTTAATTTTCTCTCTTATAGTATACTTTGTTACTAAAGATTTTGAAAGATCTTCATCCAAAAGAAGAGCACAGCTATTACTTCCTTTTATGCAGGGTTTTTCATTGGACCTGTCTCCCAAGGGTATTGGGGAAACTAAGAAAATATATATCGAGAAAGATATGAACACACAATGAACTATAGCTAGAGTGTCTTCTAGATAGAGTGATCATATGTTCCAGTTTACTGGGGACAATTTTAGTTGATGCCTGTTTTTCTGGCTTAATTATAAACAGTGCCATTTCATTCTCAAAAATATCTGTTTGCGATGATAAATTACATAACCTTCCAATTTACAGTCTAAGCTCTTCTGACTACATTATCAGTTGTTTTCTAGAACATCATTTCCAAATGTGCTTTTACCTGAACTCTGATTCCTCCATATAGCAGGAGTTCCACAGTTAACAAAGTTTGAGAAACACTGCATATAATATGCAGTACTCTTCTTGTAAAGTCTAAGATGCACTCACATATTTAAGGCTGCTTGACTTTGCTTATCCCAAAAACACCACAATTTTTGGACTGCCAGCCCCCCTTTTTTGCATAATACTTAATATAACATGGAGCTGTATCTATTCATAGTTACAAGAGTATTCAATTCCAATTAGCACAGGATCATATCCTATTCCTACACTTACCTCACTGCACTCATTTGAAGAACTAAAATTTGGGGAAGACAGAAGTACCCATTAGAATGCCAACTCCAAAAACTCTGCTAGAGAATACCAAGGGAGCTCTAATTTAAAATAAAAAGTGTTCATAAAGTTCATGTTTAAATTGTTTAGAGTGATATCAGATATCATTTTCTCCACACATGCTCATTGAATTTGGTTGTTCTTTATTTATGCTTATTATGTTCAAAGTACTAGTTATGTACTATTTGAGGATACAGAAGAGAAACTGTTACATCCAGAGGCTTACAGTGGGGTAACAGACTCCTTCTCTCCATTCTTGATCTCATTTACTCTGTTCTACTTTTTTCCCCACAGCACTTATATAGACTTCTATCATATTATATAATTTTCTAATTGATATCTACTCTATTGTATGCCTTCCCAAAATAAAAGGTCATTCCTCAAGAGCAAATGTTTATTGGTTTAGAATATATATATCTCAAGCATCTAGAAAGTAGTTAGCACAAAGTTTATGCTTAATCAACTTTTCTTGAATGAACAAATGAATGAATAAATAAACTCCGTAAGGAAAGTTTTAATCATGGGGCCTAGCTCACAGCCGGCTTATTTTTGAAGAATAAAGGAATGAAGGCATAGATGCATGAGACTACAGGTATATGGCTAAACTCAGAGTAAAACATAAAACTAGACAAGTATGTTAGAATTAGACATGGAGAACCTTAAATGTCATGTTAACGGCTAGTTATCATTTAGGATATAATTACTGAGTGAGGAACAACATCTTTCCCTATAACAAACCCAAAAGTTAAGTATTATTTCACCCATGAGAAAATAGAATCTTATGAAGGTCAAGTAACTTGTCCCAAATCACATGGAATTTAGCAATAAAGCTGAAATTGAAACCTAATTTTCTGTGACTCTAAGATTTATGCTCATAATGCCATCTTTTATTAAGTAGTGGAGAGCCATAAAGATATGTGGGCAATGAAGTACTATATTTGTCTTGTGTTTATATAAATAATTGCCACCACTATGAGTGAAGATTATACAAGTAAGAGGTTGAATGTGAGATTCTAGTAAGTGTTGGAATTCTAGCTCTGGAACTCAGAATTCAGAATGGATTCACAGATTCCAGAGTTGTGATGTTCAAGACAATGGTTACTCGATTAAGTGCTTGAAATAAGACTATTCCAATGATTTGTGCTGTTAAGTATAATGTACACACTGGATATTGAAGACATAGTACAAAAAAAAGTAAAATATTTCATTAAGGGGAAAAAGTGAGGAGAGGGCAAAGTAGGTAAAAGGGGCCAAATATGTAGTAATGGAAGGAAATCAGACTTCAAGTGGGGAGCATGCAATAAAGTATGCAGATGATGAATTATAATCTGATACCTGAAAATCATATGTTATTAACCAATGTTATCCCTATAAAGTTAATTTAAAAATTTCATTAATAATTTTAATTGATTACATGTTAAAATGGTAATATTATAGATATAGTGAGTTAAAGTATATAAAATTTATTTGTTTTACTTTTTGTAAGGTGGCTACTAGGAAAATTAAAATTACATATGTGGCTTACATTATATCTCTGTTGGACAGGGATATTCTAGTTTCTCATAAAGGAGTTCTCTGAATTCTTAAGGGGCTACAGAAGGAACAGCTTAGAGTAAATGGACCAAGGAAGGAATCTTGAGAGAAGTTGACATTTAGAAGCTGGGTAAGAAGAAGGAGATAGCAAAGAAGACTGAGGAATAACCTAAAAATGACAGTGTTAGGAAGTAAACTTGGCCACGTGTTGCAGAAAGGCCAGGGAGGATGACGCCAGAAAAGAGGCTGCTAGATTTGCTAATTAAGAGCTTATTTGTTTTCAGGACTTTTCACAGAATGGTTGTGGTAGAAGCTGTTTTGAAAAAGGCAGTAGGGACAGGACTCAAGATACAGACATTTTTAAGAATATGGATGATGTGAACATGTTTGAAAGTTTAGTGGAGAGGAATGATTAAAGATTCAAAAAGAAGAAAAGATGTAGCAAGGTCCTATGACCAGTTCTAGAAAAAAACCCACCTTGGAAAAGATTCAGAGATACTTTTTCTATGAAGCCACATAGAAGAAAAAGAAATTCAGAGATTTCACATGATTTTATTTCTTATATTCTTTGAGGTAGAAAAGATAACGTTTGATCTGAGAGAAGGTTGAGGTTGAACTTGAGAGCTTGAGAAGTTTGAGAAAAACTTGGGAAATACACAGTAGAATGTCATCACTATGGAATAATAAAAGATTGGGAAGTGAGCAAGGAAGAGCCAGTGGAGTTTAGATAGCATAATTATTCAGGAGCATCTGTTAACACTGTTATATTGCTTTCTCCAGCAGAGCTAAGCTTTCCAAGGCTTAACCAAGATTAGAATTTGACAAAGTAAGTGTGATTAAAGGGCAAGGGGCTTATTCTGTTGCTTATGAAGATTAACAAAATTGTAGAACACTATGTCCAGATTGGATAAAAAGGCTTTCAAAGCCAAGAAGGGAGATTTTGAAGGATGGAACAGAGGTAGTCACCATTTTGTAGCATATGCACTTTGCTGGTCTACTGACTAACCTCACTGACATGAAGCAACAGCTGGGTCAGATGAGTGTGTTGGCTCTGTGAGCAAGTGCCTCAGCTTCTGCAGGTTACCTGCATCACCAAATCAGAGGTGGCAAGGACAAATGCATATTTCAGACCATCCTCATGAGGTTTCAGTGAATCCTGGTGGGGTTCCAGCCTGGGGGGTGATCTTCTCTTCCTGCCTGCCTTGAAAACTTCAGGCCAGCACCAGACACAGACAGGACTATTTATCCAGACCCGATAAGTCAATTCCCTATAATTAATCCTTTAATACATATGTATATGTATAGTTAATCCTATATATGTATATGTATAGTTAGTTAATCCTATAATCCTATAATTATACCTGTATGCACATATATTCCTATTGTTTCTACTTCTCTAGTTGAATCCTGACTGATAGAGTTAAAAACCTAGGGAAAAGATGGCAAACCCTGGAGTCAGGAAGAAGAGATTTCATTTATTTATTCATTTATTCTAGATGCCAAAATCATACATCATACAAAATATGGATTTTGACAAATTTTCAATAAAACAAACAAGAGAAATAAAACTGTCTCAATGAAGTAGAGAGGGGTTCAAGACAGAGATGGTCATTCTGCTTGGCTCCAATTTCAAAGGAATGCTGAATTGAGATTGTGGTCTATTGTCTGGAAGATATATTAGAGAACAAGAAGAAAACCAATCTCTTCTTTGGGTCCCAAGATATTGAAAAAGTAAAAGGAGAGACTGACGTTTGGAAGAGATTTTCAGAAAATGATGTAGGCTCCTTAGTTATAAAACTGTAATTCCACTTCAAATATCACTTATTCATTACCCATCACTCCAAATCAGCTCATTCTTTTATATTCCATGGCAATAATTTCCCAAGCTCTTCAAATACAGATTTCTGCAGTATCCTCTACTTTTTTTCCCCCCATTTCATCCAGCACCATTGCCCAATCTGCCCTCTGCTACCTCTTCCCTATTGGTTATTAAATCCTGTTACTTCTACTTTGGCACTGTCTCTTACCTGAAAATTTTACTTTGCAACCCTGCTGCCACTGCATGAATAATATCATCATTGTCCCTCACTTGGACATTTTCACAAGCTTTCTTAGTTGAATATTTCTGCCCCTAGGGTTCCTATGAAACAAGTCAGATCCAGTCACACTCCTACATAAATATCACTGAATTTCTCTAGAAACATTTCAAACTCTTTATCATAGCACCTTATCAGTTAAGACTCTGACAACCATTTTCTACATCTCCCACCACTTTTCATCATCTATCTCCAATGGACAACTTCTGCTCATTTCTAAATAACACCATGCCTTTCAGAACTTTGTGTCTTTGTATGTGCTATTCCTGTGGCTTAAAAGCTGTCTATATCCTTTCACTTGTGATACATTCCTCCTAGTTCTTCAAGTTCTCCATCAGGCAAACTCCCTCCTTGATATCCTAGAGCACTGCATGTTAACTTCCCTTTTGACACAAATTCCACTTTGAATAATAATCATTTTACATAGATGCTTCTCATTTTGCCATTGTCATCTCCTGAGGGCTATGGCCGCAGTACATTGGCAATGTTCTGGCTGGCACATGAGAATGGCTTCCAAAACGTTTATTATGCAAATTAATTAGTTAATGAGTATAACAGAGAATGATGTTTCAGATGTAGGTTTACAATTATTGCTCAGGCCACCTGACTAGCCAACAGAAATCTTTTTCTTCTATAAGGTAGCTAGAATCCAGTAGCAGAACTATATTTGCCAAATACTGCATTCTAGAACTTTTATTGCAAA
Organism: Macroglossus sobrinus; assembly: GCA_004027375.1. NCBI lineage: Eukaryota > Metazoa > Chordata > Mammalia > Chiroptera > Pteropodidae > Macroglossus > Macroglossus sobrinus. The sequence continues at coordinate 567,876 of PVKZ01000590.1, forward strand.
AAAGACAATACTTCAACAATTAGACCTATACTGTGGGCTGGTCAGAAAGTCAATCAAAATTTATACTTCTATTTCTATAGGTAAGTACTCTCCACAACTTACAGGGAGAAGGGAATACAATCACTGCAGAAATGAGAGTTCTTCAGCTACAGCTGTGCTATCTGTTTGGTAAATGGGAAGAAAAAAAAGGAGGAAAAATGCCAGAAACCATTTATATTTTTGCTTCACAAGGCATGGCTGTTGGGTCCTGGCATACGATGAGAAATTATATGAGGTGATATGAGGTACATGACTTCCCTCACCATTGCCCAGAACATTTTCAGTCCGTGTCAGAGAAGTAGGAAGCATGGGGTTCACAGAATGGCTCCTGTTCTCTGGGCTATGCCTTTCTGCCCACACATTCAATGTTCTCCGTGCTGTTCTCTATTGGTATGGATATTTGTAAATCTGGTTACTGATATTTTAAGAAATATTAAGTTAACAGATAAATCCCCTTTTTAACTGAATAAAATCCTCCTGAATTATCTCAATAATAGCAAGCATTTTTTGTCTAAGCAGTCATTTGCTAAACGTTGTTAGAATTCCTACCATGTACTAGCCCATGTTCTAAGCTTCATAGTCTAAAAAATAAATTGTCAGTCAATAAAAATTTACTATATATGAAGTAGAATTACAGAAGTAACAAAGATAGACTATTTCTGCCTTCATAAAGTTTATATGCCAACAGGAAAAAATGTGCATATTTATAATAGGATTGGTGTATTCAATAATTGGGTGAGGCAAAGTATTTTAGAAGCACAGAGAAGCACTTTCTAATCCAGATTTGAGAGCAACACAGGTGGGAAAGGCAGATGTGGTAAACAGATTTAAAAATGGCCCTTGATTATTCTTGCCTTTTGGTATTCATTTTTGTGTGATCCTCTCCTTTTGAGTGTGAGTGGGACCTGTGAGTTGCTTCTCATCAATAGAATATGGCAAAAGCAATGGGATGTCACTTTCATTACTTTATTTATATAAGATCATGGCTTCTGTCTTCCTAGTAGGCTCTCTGTATTGCATTCTTAGCTTGCACACTTTGACAAAGTAAGCAGTCATGTTAGAGAACCCCATGTAAGGGCTGCCTCTTACCAAAAACAATCTAGGAACTGGAGGTAGACTCCAGCCAACAACCAAAAAATAAAGGGGTCCTCTGCCCAACAGGCCTCAAGGAACTGAATCCTGCCAACAATCACACAAGTCAAAAAGTACTTCCCAAGTCGAGTATTCAGATGGGACCTCAGCCCTGATTGGCACCTTGGTTGCAGCCTTGTGAGAAACACTAAAGGAAGATTTGACTCTGCAATACCTGGATTCTGGACCCACAGAAACCACAAACAATAATAATAATAACAAATATAAATGCATGTTTTTAAGCCACTAAGTTTGTGATAATATTGTTTCACAGCAATAGATAACTAGTACAGCAAGTAAGATTTACTGAGAAAGGATACTGATGCCTGAGCTAAATACTAAAGAATAAGACAGATGGCATAAGGCAGTGGAAAGTATTCTGGACAAATGGAACAGGGTAACTAAAAGTACAAAGTCAGGATGCAATGAGGTTTGATGACTTCACTATAGGCATGTCTGTATTACTGAGCCACAGTGCAGGGCACTGAGGGTGGGAAATAAAGAGGTAAAGGTGTTTGAGAAGGGGTTGCATTGTGAAGAATCTTTTAGACTTGTGTATCATACTAATGATTTGGACTTTATCGTATAGGCAATGGGAGGCGACTGAAACATTTAAGAAGGGCGAGAATACTCTGGAAACTATATGAATAGATAACTTTGAGGATAACAAGGACCAAAGTTGCCCTCCAGATGCCAAACTGTTCCCAAGGTAGGTCAAGGTAATAGAGGATAAAGACTAGAAGCATGTAATGGATGGAAAGATGGTGACTGATTTGAGAAATATTTAGAAAATAAAATCAGCAGGACTTGAGTATTGGTTGAGAGTCAGGCATGATGGGAAGGAAGAAGTCAAATACAACCTCTTGATTTCCAATTTAGATAACTGTTAGTGATGGCTCCATAAACTGAGACCAAGAATGCAGGAGAAGAAAAAGCAGTTCCAGGAGAAAACGATGATTGAGGTTTTTAATGGGAAGTTCAAGGCTGAGTTCTGCGTTGAGATGTAGATCTGTCTTGAGAGTAGCAATAGTGGCTAAAATCAAAAGAGTTGATGAGGTTGACTAGAACAGGGGAAAGAAAATCAGTGAGCTGAAAACAGAACTTCAGGGACAACAACAACTAGGGAGTGAACAGCAGAAGAGACAGCAGCAATGATTATGCAGGAAGGGTGAAAAGAGAATGAGGAAAAGAGCATTAAAAATTTATTCGAAATTTCATCTCATATTTAAGAAATTCCCTTCTTTCTATAATTTGCATTGACTGATCTGGACTTAAGCAGACTTGAGTGAGTTTATGTGAAACTCCTTTCCTTCATCTCCCTCTTCTTTTCCATCTACCTAACAGACCCTTTCCTTAACTGAATGACTTTCTATACTTTCTTGATTAAAATGGTACCGACTCTTAACAGAGGTCAATTCTGGAAGAGATTCTGATACATTGGAGTATATCCTGGGAACAATAACAAGAATTTGCCATTAAGGATTGCTATGGCTACTTGAACTCGTAGAAAGACTAAGGACAGAGAACCACTGAGAAATCATTTTCAGAAAGCAGTTCAATGTTATATTTTTGAGGAGAGTTTATTTCAAGGAGAAACAAACTTGTATAATAGAAGGAACATTGGAGTGAAAGTTATGATTCTTTATTAGGGTTACAAGAGTTTTAAAAGGTCAAAATGGGGAGTGAGGTGATATGAATGGAAAAGAAAAGAGAAATACTTTGTTTGAAAACATGGCGGAATTTTGTAACACAATTTGGGGGTGAAGAGGAGATACAAGGGGGCTACTTGAACATTTGAGAATCTGTATGCTGTGATAATGCTGATGTGATTACTGAGTAGGGACAGAGCTGCAGGAAAAAAAAAAGCCAGTTTTCTAAAAATTTACAAGATAGTTTTATAAATGTCTTCTTTGAGCTAATAGTGAGATCTATAACAGAAATTTATTGTATACACCAGAGACTCTGGACAAGCAGTGAGATGAGAAGATGGAATAAATGATAGATGTCTGAGGCATACCTGGAAAGAGGCACGGTTGGAGATGGTGATGAAAACACGTTCAGAGTTAGAAAAGCAAAGACCATTTTGGAAGCTAGAAGGAAGAAATGAAAGAAAGAGAAAAACAGTGCTTGTAGAAGCAGGAGGAGAGCTGGGATTATACAGCTGGAAAGAGATGTTTGTTCATCCTTCTGTGCCCCTTTATCTATTTTCTAACAAAAAAAGACATGATTTAGGATACATGTCTCATTGCTTGTTTCACACGGAACACTGAAGTTATTTCAGTTCACCAGAGGACACGGAGCACAAATGTAACACCAATAAGAGAAGTGATGATAGATTTGAACATGATTTCCCACATGTTACAAGTAATTTCCTTTTGAGTCCAAATCATGGTGTCTGGTTACGGGAGAATATTTACTGGCAGCAGTGTAAACTCCTGGAAGGTTACTGTCTTACTCAGCTATTAGCAATGAAGGCATGGACTGTATTCTTAGTTAGACATGCTAGATTTTAAAACCACAAAAACTAATCCCCAAAGTTTCTCAAACTAAGCAAGATAAGAAATTTACTGTGTGACTAATATCAAAAGAGAGTAGTCTCGGCTAATTAAGCTCAAGTCATTTTACTTATAAAATTAACACTTGTGATTATAATGAAGTAAGTTTTATTGAGGAAGTAAGTTTTTAGAATATTACACCATAACTTGGTCAGAAATAAATATATTGTCTACATGTTTTTCTTTGGCATTTTTCAAAAAATATAATTACCAATTGATATCACTTGATTATATCAGTAAAACAAATTTAGATTTCAGGGTTCCAATAGTCTCTAAACTTCTGGAACATTCTCATTCTCTAAGTCCCTACACTCTGCTGGACTAAGCTATCTTGGCAACACACTTCTACTCATGAAAATATGCCATTTCACCACGATGATTTCTATAATGATCTGAAAGCTCCCTCATCTTATGTCTAGTACTCGTCACAAAAGTATCATGTCTAAAAAGAAAAGAAGTACTTGCAATTCAGGTTAAGAGATCAACTCAAGGCATATTAATTTCTACTAAAACTAAGACTTAGATGAAGTTAGGAAATTTTTATTGTCCAAACATACCATCGTAGAGTCAAAATAAAGGTTCCTCAACTATTGAGATGGATGACATGGTTGACTCAGGATAATAATTGAATGGTTAGAATTCCAAAAATCCTACACGATCTTGATTAATCTGACAAATATAATGTTAATGTTCAAATACGTCTGGCCTTTATAAGCACCATTTACAAATTGTCAATTAGGCAGTCATATCAAAATGAATGTCTCTTTATCACCCTTTTAGTACATTATGATATTCTATGAGTCTTAGTAAATACAGACACTGGCAAGGGCTTCAATTCAGTCTTCTTTTTTTAAATCTATCTATTATTGGAGTGTTAATGATCCTATAATGCTTAGGATGGTTACTTGCATATAGTAGTAAATATTCATGAAATCGTGTTTAAAGTATCAATTAATTAGTGAATTTATATTCATTTAGCAGTATCCTGTATGCTGAACACTGTTACTGTGCATTTTAGGCACTTAGTAAATACAGCAGATTGGATTTTGAACAAATAGGCACGATACTGTTAATTAATTCAAGAAATACACACTGCAATTCCAGCTTAGTCTTAACAATGACCATGTCATCTGTGATATGATAGCTTTGAGATTTTTTCTCTATTGTTCTCTTTAACACCTTGTTAGATATGCTAACAATGCAATACACATAGGAACAAGTGCGTTTTGAGTTGTGCCAAAATTAAATATATTTTTTTACAACTTTAAACATTTCAAAAAGAAAATGTCTTTTCATGAGAGCGAAAATTTTAAATTTTAAACATTTAGAAATGTGTTAAAGCAAACAGTTTTGAGAAGTTATTCTTCATTATGAAAAAATCATTGACATACAGGTAATTCTTTTTAAGCTCTGATGATGTATTTTTAATAGATTACATTTAGTACAAGCAAACTATCTACAGTCACTCTTCACAGAGGGCTCTCTTTAAAGACAATTAAATTTGTCCAAGGAAAATTTGTGGCAAACTCTCAGTGCAATTTAATTAGTCCAACATTTGGTACATATATGTACGTAGTTTGAGATTTATAAATAATTAGAAGAATCACTGAATTGCATCTCAAAAAATCAACCAAATTATTTTTTAATTTTTTTTCACTCTTTAAGCAGTCCTGAATTTTCCCCTTTCAAAAGAAATCATTAATGAGAAAGAAAGGAAGACATTAGCACAATTAAACATGCTTTTACAAAGATATTTTAACTATACTTGCCCATATACCAAAAAAAATACTTTAATTCATGTAAGCTTATTTCAAAGTAAAGATATAATTCAATTTGATGAGCCATGGTAAAGAGTGAATTATAATTCTCAAGTCTTTATAATAGACTCGTAATATAATTCCATTTACAATGTTATAATGTAACATAAAAACTATGTTAAAATTACATTAAATTTTAAATGGCAGTTTGTATTTAAACAATTTTAGCATGTGTGCTTAACAAGTAAAAATTTGCCCTGACTAAAAAAAGGACAGAATAGATTTTCCAGTCTAAATTCTAAAATATAAAATGTTACAAAGAAAGTTGAGAGATATATACAATCTAAAAGGCAGTAAAAATTTGCATTCCATCTTCATTTTCTATAATTAAGATTAAAAAAACAAACACATTTGCAATATTTTGGTGTGACTCAAGAGTCATCAAAACTAAATTCAATTTAAAATATAAGCAATCTAAGGCAAATCAGGAAAATCATATTTAACTTTTACATTTGAGTTGTTCACATAAAGATGGTTTAGAATTTTGTTATTTTTGAAATTTTGTTATCCAAACAAGCTGAAGCATCAGACAAAAAAAAACACAATTACACATATAAAACTAATACACAAAAAAATAGCAGCCAGATAATTACTGTTGAATTCTCACAATCACTTTGAAGTAGAATTTATCATGAAACTAAGTGCTATCTTCTGCTTAGATGGAATGAAAATAATCTCACCATAAATTTTAAAATGTATGAAAAACAATGAATATTTTTGAATTTTTAAAAATGTTTATAATAAGACTACTTTTAGGCTTGCTTATGTAAAATGACCATCATACGTATGCATGATATTCACTATAAAGCCACAAATAGTCAAATTTGCAGTAATTACCTTTTTCAAGAATGATCTAACAGAAAAAGCAGAAAGAGAGAGAGAGAGAGAGGAAGGAACTCTAAAAAAAGATTTAAGTAGGAAAGAAGGGAAGATGAGATGGAGGAAGGAAGGATAAAGGGAAGGAAGAAGAGACTTTTATCAAAGCCCTAAATATTAACCAAAAGAGATCATCAAAGGGGAACATTAGTCCTAATTTTTAAAAAAATCAATGTTTCAAAACCTAAATTATCAATTTTAATAGATATGCCACCTCTTGAATTTAACTGGCTTGTAGATACATAACCAGTCAAATCAAAATATATGTGTACGAGTTGTTGCTGTTATCTACTGTTAACTCCTCAAAACTTAGTGGCTTAACTACAACTGTTTTATAACATCTTACATTTATGGGTAATGATTCAGTTAGGGCTCAGCTGATGAATTCTCTTTTCCATGTGTTTTTGACAGATGAGACTACTCTGAAGAGTCCTAGACAGGTCCACTCTCAAGTCTACTGCCTCAGGAGAGATAGCTAGAAGGTTAAGGTCAGCTGGGGCTGGCGCACCTACAAATGGCCTCTCCAGCAAGAATCTAAAGATAGCCAGATATGTATATATGGAAGCTCAGGAGACCCAAAGCCAGTGTTCCAAAGAAGCCCAGATAGGATCTGCAAGGCTTCTAATGCCTTGACTTTGGGTGTCTGAGAATGTTACTTGTGATATCTTCCGTCAGTCAAGCCTGACATGAAGTCCAGACCAGAGACAAGAGGAGGGGACTTTGACATCACGTTTCAGCAGAAGTAGCAAGGAATTTGTGGCCCTTTTAAATAGTCCCATAAATTCACAGTGCAAGATATATCAGGGAAAAAAAAAAAAGATACATTAAAAAAAATCTGTGAGAAAGATCCACAGCTCAATGATACATATTTTGTTAATGCTTTACCAATATTACTTTTGGAAAAAAATAATTATTATTTCTAGTTATATATTTTTTTAATTATTTAGGTTTAAATTATTATTTGGTTGTTTTATTCTGGTTTGGAGGTTTTGGCGGGGGGTTGGGAGGGTGGTTGTTTGTTTGTTTTTTTAAAGAGAGAATTCTTTTCCTATTCCAAGGAGCCTACTTTAGCCAAATATCAGACAGATGTGAGATGACTTTCTATTCAGGCACGTTGCCCTGGGAGACCATTCAAATTTTTAAGGAGATTATGAATCGTCCCAAGTGTCAAGAATATGACTGACAACAACTGGTAGCATAAAATATCCATATTCTGGATACTTCTTAGAGAATATAACTTTTACCTCGCAGTGGCTCACAACTTAGCAAGGATCAGCTGAAACAAAGGTAGTGATAGTGAATTCCTGAGACAACACAGGCAGTACTCGCAGTCCTCCAAGCCTTATTTGCCCTTTGACTCATCCAAGCCATCAGAGTTTAAAGCTTCGTTGTTTTAATGCCCTATTTATCTTTTACTAAACTGAACTTCGACATTACACCACCACTTCACATTGACGGCCTTTATAAGACACTGCTTTTTATTGTAAGTTGATTATTGTATCTACTATCATGTGACTGTAGTTGTGGCTCATGACACTACTCTCCTTTAGGAGAATCCAGAGGTAAAATTTCTCCTGGCTCAGGACCAGAAATAGTTGAATTTCTCCAGAGCAACCATTTTGTTTTGATTTTGAGACCCTGAATCATATTATGGTTTCAGATTATGAAATCAGAACTTGGTTTACTCTTTGCCACATCTACTAAATGTTAAACTTGTTGCCTAACCTTGGCAACTAAGAGAACATAAACTTGAGTGCTGACCCCATGCTCAAGTTCAACTCATTTTTAATAATCCTGCTTTCCCTTTTTTTGAATAAATTATTTCTTTATCAGCTTATAGTATGTGTTTTTTGAAACCTACCTTCAATTTTTTTTTTAAAAAAAAAGGTAAGCAGTAAGCGATTAAAAAAAATATCCAACAGCTGTTCATTGAGTATTCAATATGTGTTATAAAGAACTTACAAGTGGGATGCTATCTTCTTTTGCCTTCTGATGCATGTTTTCCAGCTATGGAAAATAGGAATGTCTATTTAATGCTTGATCTCAGCTGAGTCTAATCAGATATTGGGTGTGTGAGACTTGATCTAGAGATCTTTGAGGGAATAAAAGAATAATTCAGAGTGTTAATACTCAGGATTTAGAAATTTCGTGGTAACATGATTAGTGAGAATAGAATAATATTCCCAGGAGATAATTTCATTCTGAAGACAGACTTTGGCATTTGCTAATATTTTAAATGGTCAATCTAAAATAACCCTAAATAGTAAGTTATATGTTTTTTAGTTCCCTAGACATATGTATCGTAATGTCATTTTAGAGGGACATTAGTCCCTAATATCTTGCAACTCATAAAATATAAGGCTCAGCTCAAACTGTTACGAGGATTTTTGTTATCATTTTTTATGTGTTTTATTTAAGAATAAACATATTAACCCTGGCTCTAAAATATTTTGAAGTTAAAGAAGTGGTTCTAAACCAAGAGTGATGCCAAATACACTTTTGCCTGTCTCAAGTAGGCTGGAGGTAGTACTGGGGTCTAATTCAGAGGTTAGGAATGAGGCCAAACACCCCACAATGCACAGGACAGCCCCCACGACAAGGAATTCTCTAGTCCAAAATGTCATCAGTTCCAAGGCTGAGAATGCTACGTTATAAAACTCTCAGTTCTTAACCAATTAACTAGTGTAAGAGGTTAAAACAATGTAAAACTTTTGGGGAAAAATAACTGTTGGCTTTCAATAACATTGGCGGCCTTTTGCAATTATGTCGTATTTATTTCTGTACATCAACTTCTTGCAAGAGGCCTGGCCTATAAAGGCTTGTTGAAAGGAGTAAATGGATAATTTACAGACATTATGAAAGGACACTGTTAATTTCCATACTGAAGGGAGTTGGCCTTTTTAATTTGCAGGAGGTAATAGTCTGGCTATTCAACTTCCCCCAGAAAAGGTCACTTTGGCCTCTCTCTTACTTAGTTCTCATGGTAGTCAGTAACATAGAATATCTGTAATTAAGATATTTATGAGATGATTTGCTTGTAAATTTAATGAAATTCAGCATCTGTGAAATTCTAAGGCACCTAATATCTCAGAGAGACAATCTAATGGATGTTATTTGCTATCTTATCATCTAAGTTGTCCCAGTTCTATCCTTGTGATATGTAAGCTCAAGAAGCAAAGTGTCTGGATAAGATGTCCTCTGCTTGTTTGAAGAGTCAATATAAGGACTGTTTGGTTAAACAGTATTTCTGCATCTCCTGTGATATTTGAGTTAAAACCACTGTCCAGTGTGTCACATAATACATTTTATGCAAACCACTTGCTAATAATTCAGACTTGAGATTTGTTCCAGGAAAAAAAAAATGCCTCAATATATTATTTCTTTTGTCAAAAACACAAGACTATATATATAACTGACTATTTTTCTTGTTCACCTTAGTTACAAGAAAAATAAGCTGTCTGAAATCATTTGCTCTTTCTGAGGCTGTATCATGAGTGGTTAAAATGATACACCCTGGAGCCAGGCTGCCTGGATTCAAATCCCAGAGCCACCATTTACTAGCTGGAAACTTCACTTCACTGTGACTCAGTTTCCTCACAGGCAAAATAATTACACTGACTTTAGGTTATTGTTAGGACTGAAATTGTTAAGTGTTAAGGACTTAAAAGTTTCTAGTACATAGGAACCCTTTGGTAAGTATTACCTTATTATTATTTCTGCTTTCTCCAGACAATTCCAAGTTCACTGTATTTTCTAGTAACCCTTTGACTTAAACACTTTCTAAGGCCAAAGCCTTAGTACATTGCTCACCAATGAATTCTCTAGCAGAATATCTAACATATAGAATGGGGAATATGTCCAGAGAACAAAGGTAAACGTTGTATGTGACTGAAAAAGTCTAGACTACAAATGCCAATGAAAGAATACAGTACTTAGCACAATTTAATGTTACTTTCAGTTTAGAGTTAGATCAGAGGGGATTAATTGAGAAGATTTCCCTTGACACTGACATTTGATTTCAAAAGTTACATAAGAAATATTTTCACTGCAGGTGGTATGGACTCTGATCTTAGAACAAAAATTTTTGCACTCTACATAATAGATGCAAAGGAAAGTGGGTCAGGAACCCTTTCCTCCAGGAGTTTGTCATCCAGTTTCTATGAAGAATGCAGAGTCTAGTTACTGGAGAATTTTCAGGTGCTTTTTAATAATTATGTGCCAGACACATGATGTTGGACATGTTCTTTTTTCTCTAAGAACTTACTGGTTTTGGTTTAGAAGCATTTTTATTTGAAACTAAGACAGCATATATACTGTTTGAATTTTGTCTTTTTGATATAACCGTATCAGTGAGCACCACAGTAAACTGATGGGATTTCTGGGGTGCAAAGGAAAGCTCACAGCCTCAAACAGCACATTGTCTTAAAGATGTGACATGAGAATTAAACTGTTCAGAAAAAAAAAATCTAATTTTTCAAAAGTCATTTTTCTATAATTATCCAGACACTACATAAATTACATTTTGCCAAATATTAGAAATAAAGTTTATAATCCTGTCATAAATATGTATAAGAAACCATACAGTATTGAATTGACTGAGAAACAAATCTCACTTGTTGCCTACAACTTAATCGACCTATACAGGAGAAATGTGCCTTTTTGCAGGCTCATTGGCAGAGGTGAATTCCTACCCAGTGAAAATGGGATAGTGTGTAAGGTATTGACGGCAGAGCCATCTGAAGGGATCGTGCTCCTAAGGTTAGCTCTCCAAACAATCCTGAGTTTGAAGGATGCCAACAGGATGATACTTGTAGTTCTGTGGTAAGAGGCACTGCAGAAATCTAAATGACTCCAGTAAAGTCTTTCTAATGTTCTATAACATTTTTAACTTGATTACTCTCTGTGTATTATATATTAATGTCATATATTAATTTAATTTCTCTCCATCTCTCTGTCTTGATCATTCCACAAAATTACAGGGCTGGAAGAGAAGCTGATTTTCTACTATTTAACTTGACTGTTAGCATTCTCAGTTATGATGTGATTTTGAGACTCATTCCAAAGTGATACACCCATAATCTGACAGCTTTAGATATCTAAAGTTTACAAAATGTACAATGTTTGTAATTTTTTAACATGTAATGAGAATAATTAATAGTCCTTTGTGAATTGTTTTTTGAGCTTCCTTTTCCTGTTCCCTCAGATAGTTAAGAGCAAAGTTTTTCTCCCTCCCTGTTTTTTTCTCTTTTTTTTTGTGGGGGGGGGGAGCTTTATTTGTTCTTCTTCGAAGAATCTAAAGATTTCTTTAATACAACTTTAGACTTAAAAAATAGAAGTAATGGGGGGACATAGATAATAACCAGATTCAGTTGAATGTCAGGGACTGTGCTAGGGTTTTTTGTAATATATTATGCCACCGAATTTCCACAACAATCTTCTGTGGTTTGTATTGTTATCTCCATTTTATAGATAAAGAAATGGGGGGAGGGTGGTCAAACATATTAGGTAACTTATTCAAAGTCATGCAGCTAGCAAGTGGCAGAAGCAGGCTTCCCCTTCCAACTCTATGTCTAGGGCTTCACCCACTACATCAGATACGTGCAAAGAGGACACCTGGAGACCCTCGTCCTGACCTACATTCTGCTAGTTTAGCACTTACCCTCAAGGAAATGATCAGGACTTCTCTCACTCTACTATGGTCATCGTGTACACCTCATGCTTATGGTGACCTAGAGAGCATTCCAGGTTCAACCGACTAAAAGCAGTTCATATAGGAAAACTGTTCCCAGAAAATGAAAGTCATATAGAAAATAATCATGTAGGAAAATTCTCTGATTGAAATGTACAATTAAAAAGGAATTGTAATAACACCTTTTAACTAAATGTAGAACCCAGAATTCAGTATCTTGCTACACATCTCATTGCCAGGTTCAACTTAATCTATATGCAGAGTGAACAAACTTTATTTAACTTAATCCTTCTGAAAGATATAGGAAATAGGTATGATGATTCTCTGAATGTTTAAGATTATCTCAAGAAACCAATATTGAAAATAATTAAGTGCCTTGTCAAAGGTCATATAGCTAAACTTCTATACCATAACATCAAAATCTTTGTGTTCAAGTTCTAGGCCATTTCCTGGAGCATTCGTTTTTTCCATCAACTCATTTCACAGTGGCCCTCCGCTGGGTCCTTCACCACACTTTGCTACATGGCAGCAGACCTCCTTCTCAATTCTACTTACTTAAATTCTCCCGCCCACTCTGAGGTTTTCATTCAGTCTGCTCAGTGATACCACAGAATGTTTCCTGTAGTAGCTCTGTCTAATTAAAGAGCTCCTCAAATTCTTCTCTTCCATAAACATTTTTCATGCGCTTGAAATAAAGAGATACCATATTTATTTAAAGTGATATTTTGATTCATAGACATTCTTATACTAATAGCCACACAGAATGACAGTTATGTCTTCATATATTAATTTAATGAGTCTTTTAAATATTTGAACACTTCAGTCACTTCATTATTTTTGAAGTCAGTTTCTAGAGGGCAATAATTATGTCTGGTAAGGCAATTGGTACAAAGTCCATCTTGAGGCCCCTCATATGAAGATATAAATAAATATGCCAACTGGAAAACTAGAGCACTTTTATCTAATAGGTGAAATCCCAATGACATCAATCTATTCATTAAACATTTACCTATTATGCGTAAGATCCTGTGCTAACTGTTCATGTGCTCGAAAGTTAACATTAAATAAATACCACCTAACTTATTTGGTTTGGTTCTTCCTTAAATTGAGTGTGACTGCAGGTATGTCAGGTGACCCTTCTGCCTCTTAGTTTTTTTTTTTTTTTTTTTTTATAATGAGGGGATTAATTGATTCCCAAAGTCTCTTCTAGTTGTATAGGTCTATGATTCAACGTGGCTGTGTTACTCCTTAAATTGAGAAGTCATATCTTTTAACTTTCCAAATTAGATATGGTTTAATCTTCATAGTTATATAGCTTAACAAAAACTTCTTTAAAAATGATACATAAATGACAGGAACTATCTTGAATTACTGTAGACTTATCTTAGCAGTATTTTGATTTAAGTATAAGTAAATCATAAGCATGAAGATTATATTTCTCCTAAAATAAACATGACTAAAATCTCAGATGATATTTTCTTGGCAAAATGCACTTAGGATTTTATTAAACCCAAGACATTTGAAAATCAGACGATATACTGAGAATAGGATACTCACACAGGATCTATATCTACGAAATGGAGTAAATTGAAGCAATTTGTTGGGTATTACAGGCTAAGAAGCTCTGTTGCTTTTACTCTCCTGAGATTAAGGTAAAGGTAAATTTGAGACTTAATAGTCTATTTCCAGGCCCAAACCACAGATATCTTATTACTCTCCACATACATTGTATGAGTTTCTTTGCCCAATAGGTAAAACTGATTCCCCTATATCATTTGGCTCTCTACTGATCATTTCTCTCAGATTGGCTTAACTGGACACTAACTCTTTTTATAAGTTCCCCTTGTCCTCTCAAGTGTAAAGCTATTTCTCCCACACACCACATATTTCAAAGTTTTCAAACAACTCTCAGTTCACGACTCCCCCATCTTTATATAAATAAACAAATAATACATACATATATATGTTCCCTTGAAGCTCTTGACAATTGACTATACATTCTTTACTTATTTTCTAATATTATATTCTATTATTTTCTTGGTCACTTCTCTTGATTCAATACAAACTTTGACACCTGTTCAAATAATTGATTTTCCTGCTCTTGTGAGTAATGTCATTAACTTCTGGGTGACTCGTCCAAATGTGAACATAATAATCTTTGAACTTGTTATCTCTTCCTTTACTCCACCTGTTATCTGTCTCATGGATCCACCAGAAATACTCCACTTCTGAAATTAGAAATGCCTTCTCTCTACTTTGAGACCACAGTTTTCTCTTTCCCACAAATCTCTTCAATTTCATTAGATTTTAGTTCATATGTCTTTCTTCTTTCTCCCTATTTAGCAACATCTTTCTTTCTCCTCTATATTTATGATCCATTGCTTCAAAACCACTCCTACTTGACACTATTCTTGCAAACATCTCAATTTTGAATGAAGTCAACTAGGTTGAGAATGCTGTTTAGTAAATTACACAACAGGGCATTGAACAAATAGCTCTGTTCTCTTTCTCCTTCCCTAACAGCTAAAAAGAAGAAAAGCAATTCAGTCACATGGCAATATAAACCATTCCTTTTGAAGCTATTCCTTCCTTAAATTTCAACTTCTAATCTATTTTCACAACAGAGAAACTATAATCCATCAGAGAAGGAGTCCCTCAAATTTTAGAGAAAAGATAGAGAGAAATTACATAGGAAGACCAGATGATCTTTTTATACTTTACATCTTTAGAGTGGAGCTGACGTCCCTGTTCTCTACAGAGTCTAGGAGTGGCATCTATTATTTCCCATCAATTTCCTTGGGAGCCAAGCCCTAAGAGGTGAAGGGCAAGACACTTTTGTTCTCATTTGTAAACTCAGGACCCAGTACAGTAGGGGCTCAAACAATATTCAATGAATGTATAAATAAATGACTGGGTAATGATCAGGGAATTTCTAACAAATGCATTTGTAACATCAGACCTCCAGTTAATAGCTTCGTTTGCACACTTACACGAGGCAATTTGGCTTTTGTTTCACCAAACTATCTCAAACCATTTTCATGTGTCTTTGGCTTTAATATAACTCAAAATACACTCTGCCAACTATATTTTTCCATAGATTTTAAACACAAGATTCTTTAAGGGGAAATTTAATCCTAATGTTTATGATTCATTTACAGTTAAATCATCAAACCATCACTTGAGGGTCCCACTTGACTATCTAATTTTGTTATCCCTTAACTGCATAATTGTTTGTATATTTAAGACAAAATTATTATTTACACTTAAATATTTAGATAATTATCTCAATTATACATTTGTGTCATTTGTAAAAAGCCATAATAAAACTAAAATACACTCTGATTTAAGGATACATCAGTCCTTATATTTAGAGATAAAGTTTTTGTATAAAAGAATTAAGTACTTTTCTCTGCCACTCTTACCTTGTGCCTTTCCTTTCTCTCTCTCCTTCACTCTCTTCTAACCATGCTGGTCTTGACAATTCAAACTCATTTATTTTTCAGGACCTATGCTTATTCTATTTTAGCTCCTGGAGGCTCTTTGTCATAGTGCTCATTTCAGTTAAATTTCTATTCCAAAGTCACCTCTTAACAGAGGCCTTTCCTAATCACTCTAGACAAAGTAATCATTTCTTCCCACTTGGCCATCCTCTTCTCACCCTGTCTTATTCTTACCACAGTACTTATTACTAATGTCACTACCTGGATTTATAAAATATAATTAATTTAATTATCTATGTCAAATTTCTCTCAAAAGGTAGGGAAGCAAGAACTTTTTTTTTTTGACTCAATGAACAAATCTTCAGTATTAGTATTTAAAGAATTTTTGTTGTTTTTATTTGTTTGTTGAGTTTTTGTTTGTTCGTTTGTTTTTGCCATTTCACCTTATTGAAATCTGTAATATGTTAAAGGTTGCAAACATTGCTGATGAAAAAAGAAGGGCAATGCTCTCTGTAGCATTTACTCTTGTTTAAAGGTGAAGCTTTAAGCAATTCCGCTTCATGTATGGTTTCAAAATATTTAAAGACTTAAAATTAGACAATAAAATTCTTTTCTGTTGTTTTGAGAGAAAAACAATGAAAGGTCAATATTTGGACTCACAGCTCTATAGAAATGGAATGCTCTCATCTGGATATACATTAAATATAAAT
This sequence comes from Macroglossus sobrinus, assembly GCA_004027375.1. NCBI lineage: Eukaryota > Metazoa > Chordata > Mammalia > Chiroptera > Pteropodidae > Macroglossus > Macroglossus sobrinus. Next base: position 584,133 of record PVKZ01000590.1, read on the forward strand.
GAAAACCAACCTCTTGCTAATTATGTTCGACAATATAGATTGTGGCTTTACCAAAACACTATTTTCACATTTTAGAGTACAAAAAATATATACATTACTTACTTCTAAAAACACCATCTTATTTTTCTAAATACTATGAAGATGATGATAGAAACTAATTAGAGATAGGAATGGAAGGGTATAGAGGTTAGTTTAATCATTTTTCTTACAATTTTACCCAATCCTTATTCAGTTTTTATTTACATCTAAATAATGAGACAATAATAATACATATGTTCTTGAACATATGCTAGGTTTCATGGATTTTGTGTGCTAAGAGTTTTATGTATATTTCCTACTTAATTCGCCCATCAAACAAGAAAATTAAGAGTCAGAAAGTTTAACTTGCTCAAGATTACCCTGATTTGTTCTAAGAGAGTGTGGCTTCCTGACCATTCTGAAGAATGAATAATTTATCCAGCACGAGTTCTCCCTTAGGCATCACTGCTCCATCTCAACACATAAAGCATGGCACTAATACCCTCAGATGATGTGGCTCAGTCTCTCAGCTCTTCCAGAATGTGCTAAAGCACTTGGTACACAAAGTCCATTTTGTTCTTAAATAAAAGATGCACATTTTATTAATATCTGTAAGTAATTTAGGAAACTTTAAGATTATGTTTCTAACCAGAGAACAGAGGGTTGTTATAACCAGAAAGATAAATAGATTTTAAAACTAAATCCCTTTTCCTCACACAGACAAGATAGAGCAGGAAACACAGGTTCTAGGCTGGGGCATTACTGGAGCTAGCTGTACAGAGTAAGGTCTTCGACGTCATGGTCAGACCACAGTCTCTATTTTCACTATGGCTGTGGTGGTTTTTATAAAGATTCATAAGCCACTTATAATGATAATTACACACATATCACATATACACCAAGGCTTGGCATTTGTTACTCTGAATATGTAGATGGGTACATCTAGCCTGTGCTTTAGTTCAGTAAGTGGCCTTGGTTTCCAGGGACATGACCCTGATTTCCAGCTTAAGAGATAATGATCCGGTATCTCAGCAGGCAATAAAGAGCTATGGTATATTTTTCTCCGATATCTCCTGTTCCTTGGATAATTCCTATAATCTGAACCTCAGAGATCAAATTGCAGAATTTCCCATGCTACCTTGTTATAAAAACTAAGGTTGAACAGAAACAACAAATCTAAGACTTTGCCTGATAACTGACATTAAGCCAATAGGTAAACTCCCTATCCCCTCCATGACTGCTAAGAAAACAAGCAGTTGGATGTCCATACTAACAAAAAGATAAGTGACCAGGGGTCACTTTGAATAATAGCAAGACTGATTCTGTCAAAACTATAAAAATGATCCACACAAATAAGAAAAGACACTGGTGTCAAGACTATAAAACTATATATCATTGGCCTCTGATGGTTTTTTCACTATGCAACAGAGACACAGATAATCCCAAAAAGCTGAGAACTTAGCTTATTTTACTATTTTCTCTGTTATAACTATCCTTTGTTTAGAAGTCATGCACTTCATATGTAATTAATTAAGAGGCAGCTGGTAATACTGCTTTTTTTTTTTTACTTTTATATCTTTAATTTCTTGCCATGTCTCAGTTATTTATTTTATTTTATTTTTTATTAGTTTCAAGTATACAGTACATTGGGTAGACATTTAGTTTATAAAATGATTTCAGAATATGTATAAGTAAGAAAAGCCCAGTCCATATGCAGAGAGGAGGAAAGGATTAGTTTAAATATTAAGGCCATTTCCTTAACACAAGGCAGTATTCAGAAGAGACCCGTGTTTGTAATCCACCATTTTTTACCTGCTTGGGTGCATACAATCATGTTGCAGGAAATCTCAGACTCACAAAGTGGCTTAAATTCTCAGGTTGAAAAAGTTAGTTTTTTGGGCACATTTTTCTTCAAAAAAAAAAATTTGTATGTGTAGTTGCACAGAAAACTAAGCTTCTCTTTTCTTCAAAGTTAGATCAGTTTATTTTGTACAATGCCACACACCGAAGCAAAAAGCTCTGTTCTCAGTGACCATTTCTACATTTCATTATTAGTAAAGGGTGACTGAACTTGGAGCTTTATAGACCTTTGCTGGGTATAATTTCATAATTCATCTTTTGCCTTCATTGCTTTTCATTGAAACATCATAATTTTCTCCCAATATAATTAGTATCAAAGGAGTTATTGGTCTCTGGAAATTATATTATTACATGAGTATTTCTATTTTAGCAATCCAGTAATTTCACAATTTGTTTCAAATTTTTTTCTCTTAATGAGAAAATATATCTTGTTTAATTGTTTTAGAACTCATTTAATATTTCCAGATCTTTTGATTCAGATTTATATTCGGTTAGCTAACATGCTCACCTAAATTCTAAACCGTTATTTTATTTGATATGTATACTAATAATGATTATCTGCATGAGTCTGTACAGAACCTGGATATGTATAAAAATTTTATATATTGACTAGATTTCCAACTTAACCAAGCTGCTACTATCTCTCACCACAAAAATAACAATTTCCCAGGTCTTAAGTTATTTAAGATTGTCCCTTCTTTCCTCTGCTGCTAGATGCCCATTATCTATCAGAATGGAGACCAAAGAAGATTCCACTATTGATAAGACAAGGAATAAACAAATGTTCTATCAGGTGAAGCTTTAGGGTAAAAAAGGAGCTGAAAACTTATGTGTAAATTGTGTTGCTGCTTTTAATACCTAATTCTCTCAACACTACAGTTCTCTACTATGGGAAGGCCAAGTACGGAAGAAGCAGGAAGGCTTCTGGCTCTCCTCCAATCAAATGAGGGCAGCTCCTTTTTGTCTGTAGAGTCGATTCCAATTCAGATGAACAGTAACTTCTGAAATACCATCCTGAACCCCAGCAGACACAGAAATGTTTTCTCTCCTCTGCATCTTTAGTTCCCAGTATTAGTTTTCTTCCTTTATCTTGCCAAAATAATATACATCAAAAGGCAATTTATAAAACATCCATAGCATTAAAAAAACATACTGGCCTTAGAAGAACTTGAAAATTTCCTTTCGGGTTCTGCTTGCTGGTTGAAGGGTTTAGGACAGGGCAGTAGGTGCATGTGTTGTAGAAATCTCTTCTTAATCAAAAATAATTCTGAAGTGAACTCTGTCTTCTTTTCATCAGGTCTACATTTCCACTATGTCCCTTCAAATACAACAAAACAGCCAACCCATCTTCCACCGTCCTCTTCACTCCCTTAGCAGTTCCTATTTCCCCAGGTGAAGCAGACCAGGGCTGAAAAGCAGGAAAGGAAGAATCTGTAACCAGGGCTCTGGCAATAGCAACAGTAATTAACATGTCTCATAGGGAACACGTGGAATTGGACAAGTCATTTAAATGCTGATGCCTCCCTACCTCATCTATCTAATCAACATAACAAAACAAAAAACACAAATCTTCTAATATTTCACATCCTTTTTCCAAAAGATTTTTAGGAAAATCAAAATATTCTACATGAGTCTTTAAAAATTATTTAAATCGAAATATAATTTACATACAACAGAATGCACAGTTATTATGTATCGAATGAATTTTGAGAAATGCATATACCTGTTGGGAGCCATTCTTGATGAATGCCCTGCAGATGGAGCTGGAGTTGCCTGCAAGCTAGAAGTTTGCAGAACAGGTGGGCTCCTTAGTGAAGAAGGACGTTTGGCTTAATGTTGAATGTTTCTTGCCCCAGGGAATAAGAGTCAAAACAGGAACAAAGATGTTTTGGGAGAACTTAGGTAAAGGTCAGCGATCATTGGTATATGTGTGGGTGTTGCTTCTCGTGCTCTTCCAAGGGTATATATATATGCTGTGCTAAATAAACTTGGGGTGCAGTATTCACTGTTAGCCCTCCTGACTCACTCTCTCTGTCACTCTCTCTCTGTCTCTCTCTCTCTCTCTCAATCCTCACTCCCCCTCTCAGGAACTGTTCCATCTTAGCCGGCTGGCTCCGGCATATACCCATGTAACTCATACTTATATCAAATACAGATCATTTCCATTTTGTTCCCTTATGCCTCTTTGCAGTCAGTCCTGCCACATCATGACCACCCCCAAAACCAACAAGCCCAGAGGTTACTATCATCCTAATTTCCTTCACACACAAAAAATTGGTACATCTTGATCTAGAACTACATATAAATAGGTTCACATGTCTGGCTGCTTTTGCTCAGAATATTTTTGAGATTCAAACCTGTTAGTGCATGTATCAGCAGTTTGTTCCTTTTTTATTGCTTCCTACTATTCCATTCATAGTTTTTAAATTTCTATCCCTTATTTCTTTCCCATTGTTTCTTAATATTCCATCATATGAAATATCACAATTCATTTACTTATTTTTCTAGTGGTTTATAGTTTTTGTGACTTCCAAATAAGCAACTATACACATTCTTATACAAGTGTTTTTGAGGAAATAAATTTTATCTTAAGAATTTTAGAAATGCATTTGCTGGATCAGAGGTTCATGATATGTTTGACTTAGAAATTCACGGTTTCTTTAAGTAATTGTGTAATTTTCACTTTCAATAATATATGAAAGCTCTGGCTTCTCCTCTCTTGTGCTCATTTGGTGCTAATCTTGTTGATTTGAACAATTCTAATGGGTATAAACTGATATCTCATTATATTAATTTTTATTTTTCTAATAACTAATGAGATTGAGCACTTCTTAATGGGATGGGTGGCTGATTATGCATCTTCCTATGTGAAGTGTCTGTTGAAGTTTTTTTCATATTTTTTTACTAGGTTGTTACTTCTACTTTTGTATTATAGTTCTTTATATATTCTTAATATGTCATATGTTTAGAATATAAATATGACATGTTTTATAAATATTTTTCTCAATCTGTGGCATATATATCTTATCTAATAGTGTCTTTTAATAAGCAGAAGTTTGAGATATTAATTAAATCTAGCTTAATATTCTTTTATATCTAGTATGTTCTTGTTCTGAAGAAATCTTTGTCTGTCCCAAGGTTGTAATGATATTCTTCGTTGTTTTCTTCTAGAAGTTATAGTTTTAGCTTTCATGTTCAAATCTATGATCCATCTCAAATTCTGTTTTTTTCCTACAAAATTAGCTGTATTAGCTCATTTCGTGAAGAAAAAAAAAAAACATTCTTTCCCCATTAAATCACTGTGGGATATTGTCAAATTATCAATAAACAGTATGTCTATTTCTGTACCCCTGATCTATTTTTCTATCATTAGGCTGTCTTGATTACTGTAATTTCATAATAAATTTTGAAATCAAGGTAGTCCTCTCATTTTGTTTTCTTCTTTGATTTTATTTTGACTATTCTGGATCATTTGCATTTCATATAAATTTAGAATCAGTTTATCATGTTTTTTACAAGTATAGTCTGGTTTTTCATTGGGATTATATTGACTCTATACACTAATTTGGGTATAAATATTTTTGAAAAGTATTAAGAAAAATACTAAATAAGACATTTCAGTTGATGTTATTTCAAGATGTAAAAGAATATACTGGCATTTGAATTTTTAGTGTAAATTTGCAGAACTTGTTCTAAGCAAAAAGTATATAAATACAATAAAGACATATGCCCCAAGTGCTATGCAATATTCTAAGCTAGTAGCAGATAAGATTCATTAATTCATCTGGGACTCTTATGAGTACTTATATCATAATGGTCTAGGATTTCTGAATATATGTGAGACAGTGCCTGCTTCACACATAGAAAAAACTCAATAACTTTGTTGAATAAGTGGATGATAGAAACATATCCTCAGAGAGTTTGTGGCCTAACAAAGGAGACACACGTGCAAACAAATGATTAAAAGGCAATGAGAAAAGACCTATGGAAAGACATGAAAGAAAGCTGCTAAATCTGAGAGGTCTTCTGACTGCTGTAAAATGCAGCATAAAAATTGATTTAGTATAAATGGAATGTACGATCCCAAAATATTTTAATTAAATCCTAATAGTCACTTAGAGAAAAACCAGTTATGTGTTCTTTCTCTTTTTACTCATCCCTTCTCTGACATTTAAAGAGAAAATAAATTTTGAAAATGCCACAGCTTTACAAATCAAATTTAGGATTAGTAAAGATTATTTATACCACAATTATCTAAAAATAAATATATTACTTTAATTTTCTGTGAAAATTGTGGTAGATTAAAAACAATAAATTATTCTGTTTTTCTGTTTAAAGATCTTAATTTAATTAAAAAAAGAGCATTGATTATTATGTTTTTTTGTTGATTCTGGTTCATTTAAACATTGGTTTCTCTGGCTTTGTATGAAAGCATCCTCCTACGTACTTTCATACTCATTTATTCAACTGTCAACGAATATTTATTTATTGTTCATTGTGTGCTATGAAAAAAACATTATGGAATCTATAATTTCACATATAAAGTAAAATAAAGATATTCTCTGGCAAGTTTAACATACATGGATATTGTTCAAAATAATTCTTGGAGGATTTATTGCATCAATAAGAAAGATTAATCCAGAAAAAAGATATTTGGGAAATAAGGTGAATACAAAATTAAATAAGGCCTTTTTTAAAATGAAATGATATTTAAAAATTTATATCTTTAATAAACATGCACTAAAATTTCAAAGGATACCATGGATACCAACATGGGAGGTAGTTTTGAGGTTACTGTGAATTCAAGGCAGGAGACACTAAAAGTTAAACATGTGCTGCAGTACATGTTTGGGGGAATAAATAGAATACATTGAATTTGATTTATTCCAGACAAAAAAAGTAAAATAACCTAATAGAAGATTTGATAAACTCCTACAAAATATAAAATAGAAAAAAAATTACATCCAATTTAAAATAATAAGGAAGATAAAAAGAAAATTAAGTATGGAAAAGAGAAAACAAAAATATTAAATAAATAAAAATAAGTCCTATCTAACACAAGTAATAATAATAGAAAATGAGATAAGTTTATTGATCAAAACATAGATATTCAGATCAAATTAAAAACAATCCAGAAATGTGACAAAAAGTATTATTATCTCTTGAAATTCCCCCTTCACCCATTGATGCAAAACAAAGACTCCATTTTTAGTGTTTGATTCCTAATAGCTTTCAAGCCTCCTTTACTCCTTTGCCCCATATCTGAGCAAGGAGATCCTGAACCCCTATCCTGGCTCCATGTACTAACCACAAAACAAAACAAACAAACAAAAACCAGAGACACCAGTGCCCCTCCTTGTTTCATTTCCAACAGAATCCTGCTTACTACATGAGCTTCCTATTCCATTGGTGCCTATGTGTCATTCCTCCCATTTTATCCATGAATACTTAAGAGGTGGGTGTATGAATGAAAGTGCCCAGCATCCAGCAGAGGATTCTAAGTATCCAAACAAAACGGAGTCTTCCAATGACACTATCTAAAATTTCAACTGACTTTTAGCATTCTTATTTCTTCTTCACTGCTTTATTTTTCAGTAACACTTATCACCATCTGGCATACAATGTTTTTACTTCTAGTTTTTCTCAATCTGAAATTACATATTTTTCCTACTAAACTGTAAGCTCCTGACATGCAAAATTATTATCTATCTGTTTGTTCTTTTTATATCTAAGGCCTAGAACAGTGCCTCAAAGTGACATTCAGTATTTGTTAAATGCAATAATAAAAGATATGCCAGGTCAACATAAACCAAAAAAAAAGTCTTGGAAGCAATTTTAACATTAGAGGAAATACATATTTAAAGCAAAAAATAATAATAATGAGACAAAGTAGGAGGTTATAAACTAGTAGAATGAATAAGAGTTTAAGAAGACATAGCAATCATGATGCCATTATGCATCATGAAATACATGATCTTGAAATGTATCAGTCAATAACTATAAATTGCTAAAGTGAATGAGTAGACAATAATTTTAGTTGAGAAGATAATGTCTCTCCTTAAAACTTATCAATTGAGTAGATTAAAAAACTCCATGATATTGAAGTTTTGAATAATATAATCACTGATCTGTATTGGCGGCAGGGGAAGGCATATTCAAACTCAAAATATACAGAACACAAAAATTTTTAAGCTGACTTGTAGGATTTATAAAGAAAAATTGATCATAAATTAAGCATAAAGAAAGCTTAATAGATTCTATACAGCATCTCACAGACTATGTTTCTGGTCCATGTTGCAAATTTGAAATCAATTACAAAATGATAGAAAAATAAAATTCCATATGCCTTGAAAACACTAAAATAAACTACAAAACATTCCATGAGTTAGTGGGAAAATTGTAACTGAATACTTATAGCTTAATTAAGATAATACATGTTAAAAACATAGGATATAGTATAGTAGTATTTACAGGTAAATAATTTTTCATTTTATTTAAAAAAGGACCAAATATTCAAATCAATAATTTAGGAAAAAACTGAGTAAACCCAAAGACTTTAGAAGAAAATGATACTACTAATAATAACAACAACAATAATAATAAGGAAATAAATGAAATAGCTGAGAAAAACAACAATAACTTACAGATAATCAATTAAAACAGAGTAGTTATTTGAAAGCTTTGATAAGTTAGACAAACGATTGCTATTATTGTTGAAAATAAACAGGAAGTCACAATAAAATATACAATGTAAAAGAGAAAAAAATTGGAAAATACAAAATTTGAAAGGTAATTCAATACTATTGTGAAAATTATATAACAACTTGAAAATGTGGAATAATTAAATACGTTTTGGGGAAATATTGGCACAAGAAGAAACAGAAAACTTGAATAGACCAATAATCACTAAGGAATTGAAAATGGTAAACAAAAGCCCATCCTTTTTCCCACTTTCAAACACAAGGACCACTAAAATGATTTTAATGGTGAATTCACCATACTCTTAAAATGTTTTTTTAGCTCATATGTTTCAAAAAAATAAGAACAAAAAGGGAAGGTTTCTAGGATTTTGTTATCAGAATTGTTTAATCTTGTGTTGAAATCAGTTGAAGGCAAAAGAAAAATAAAAATTATGCTCTAATAACACTAATTTGTGCAACTAAAAGTTTTCAAAATAACATATGAGTTAATTGAATCTTTCTACATCAGGCTCAGGTGGAGTTTAAACCACAAATGTCAGAGTTCTTCAAAGCAGCATATTTATTAGTGAAGTCATTTATTTCATTAATAAACTATGAAAATAACAGTAACAAATTTAAGAATTAATAATAAAGAGAAAATTGAACATTCAATTATGTTAACACTCTAGGAAAAAAAATTAAAAGACAATTTTCTTAAACTAATAAATAAAAGACAGTTGCCAAATCTTATAGCAAACATTGTATTTAACAGAAATTTCAGAAGCATTCTTTTTTAACTTTGGAAAAAGTCAAGGATGATTATTCTAATCACTACTAAGCAATATAACCCTAAGAGTCATGGGTGAAGTAAATCAAGCAAGAAAAAAAAGAGTTTAAGAAAAGATAATATTGATATTAGCATATGCTATCATTTACACTAGAGAATCAATAAACAAACTATTGAAAATATTAAAAGAGGTCAGTTAATTGGCTGATATAAGATCGACATATAAATATCAATAATATTTCTCTACTTCCACAATAAGTAAAAATGTAATAAAAAATTCAAGTGCAGTTTGTAATAGCCAAAAATAGACTCTCAGAAATAACCAGTTCTATTTAAGAACAAGAAAGAATGCCTGATTAAATGGAAAAATATACCATGTTCATGGATAGTCCGTCCTATCATTACAAAGCTGTCAATTCTCTCCAAATAAATCTATGTATTTAAATGTAATTCCAACTGACATCCAAGCAGAATTTTTAGAGCAAATTTGGTGATTGATTCTAAAAATTTATTAAAGAATAAATGCAAAAATATCTAGGACAATTTGTGAAAAATTAAGACCTTATACTGCTCTATCACTTTCATTAACTCTATTTATTATGGTACTGGTTTTTACATTTGGACCTAGGTTTCATTTCAATTGCTACATTGCTTAAAAATCTACCAGCTGCCCAAATTCTTTCTTCACATTTTCAGCATTAGGTGCAAAAGAGGCAACAGGCAGTCTATGTCACTCTAAGACATTCTTCTTTATAAAGTATGAATTTAAAGATAGATATTTATAAAGTATTTTTAAAGATAGATATATACACTAAGTGGGTCTAACCAATAAGATCCTTGCTGCCAATGATTTTATCTGAACAAAACTTCCTTTTACCTGAAGTCCTAAGAGCATGGCACACAGTGTTCTACTCTTATAGCCTGAGTGTCACAAGGTAAAAAAAAAAAAAAAAAAAAACCTTGGTTTAGCAAACAAAGCTCCCTATCACAGGATGCCTGCCTACTCTCTCAACTCATCTTTTAACTCCCTGAATTCCACTTTATCTCACAGACATAAATATAATATTGTTGACAGTTCCTGAATCTCGTCTGTTAAATGAAAAGGTTTATTAGTTATTTCAGTTTTAAGCTTCTATAATTCTATATCAAATGGAGAACATATGAAAATCATGAGACTGAGATTTATATTTGATCTTTATTTATGGTTAGCTATATATATATATGTTAATAAAAAATTATAAATAAATATTATTTTATTATAATTATAAATTTATATCTATCAGCTCTTTCTGTCTTCATGTTTTGTCTTCCATCCAAACTAATTCCAAGGGTCTTTTGCAATGCCTTTGTTATAGAACCAGAAAATCAAAGTAACACACAAATTAGTGAATAGCAAAGTATTTTAGCATAGCATTAATCTAGAAATACACTCAGCATGTATTACATATTGCAGCAGCTTCAGTATAGTTTGTAAACCTTCAATCAAGATTTTTATAAAAGACTTCTATTCTCCTGTAATACCCTGATTTTCTTTATTAAGATTGTTATCAGATCTTACTGTTCTTTCTAGTTTTCTTAAAGTAAATTTAAAGACTTAGTCTTCGAAGACAGTTACAGTTAGTTGGACTGTGAATACTATTTATATTCAGTTGTATTTTAAAAACTTTTTGTATTTAAATTTTGGAAGAAGTAGTTTTTAATAAACACTATTTATAACTGAATAAGATATTTTAAAAGAGAGAGAGAAATAAATATAACCTTTCTTGTGGTTATAATACCAATACCCAAGTATGTATGTATGTATGTATATATGATGTATATATATTTTTTATTTAACATTTAAAATTATTAAAAGGAAAATTCAGACCCTCCATTGTACTTTGAAAGATAATTTTTGATCACCACAGAAGAAAAAAATGCAGTCTTTTTAAATAATCTTAATAAGATAAACAAACACTAAATTTACAATAAAAAATCAGTGAAATAAGCAAAAGAAACGTGGACTAATGTTTAAATTGTTACTTCTTTAGTTTGTATTGACAATAAAGTTTTGAAAGGGCATATAATCTTTAATTACTAATTACTATTAACTTAGGTTTCCTTGATTCTGTGCTGATTTATTATTATATCGCACTCAAAGCTTAAGATAACTTAGATATTAAGAATTTTGTAATTATTTTTCTATTGCCATGTGCTTTGAATTAGAGAAGATGCGTTTTGTACCCTTAAAGTAATCATTGCTTCAATAGTCCCATCAAATTCTCAAATACAATCTGAGTAATTTATTTATTAGTAGGTTTTCCACTTTATTCTATGGCTTCATAAAACATGACATTACTTCTCTTCCGTTCTTCCTAATAATCATTCTTTTCTTGGAGAAAAAGAGAAATTAAATACTGAATAATTAGCTTTTAAAAAAGCAACTCATTGTTAATAAAAATTTTAAATGTGAAAGATGAAAAACTAAAAATTATCTATTTTTTTCCACTTATTTTGTTAACTTTGTATATCTTAATTTCCTTTAATGTATCAGAATAGCATTAAAAATTTTCTTTCTGCTGATTCCCAAAACATTTCTAAAGAGCAAAATGAAAATTTAAAATCAACATTGTCTTATATCCTTAAGCATAAGAAAATGAAAATTCTATGTCTATTTCATAATATTTTATTTCTTTCTTTTCCTTCCCAAGACTTGATCTACTTTTACAACTAATTTTTAGCTAGCCATTTTTGTAATTTTGAAATGTTTTTATGTTCCTCTGTATTTTCATTTTGATGCATATTTACAGATAGGAGCAATAATAATATAAAAAATTAATGACAAATTATTGATATCTATTTGGGAAAAATGTATAAAATTATTTTTCTGTAATACACATATTAATATACAAAAATATAACTAAATTTTTGTTTCATTATAAAGTATATGAAAATCTTAAATACAATTTTTGAAATATAATAAATATAATGTCATGAGTTGAGAAGGAAAAATACTCTTTGATAAAGAAAGCATATTGGTACAATGTAAATAAATCCTATTTTTTAAAAATTAGTATTCACACCAATAAATAGAATCCTATGTGCCAATCATCTTTTCCTGTTCATATACTTTACCTTATTATTTTAAATATTTTGACAATATATCATGGTATAACTCTTGATGATGTAATTCTTTTCTAATCTAGAGCAAATAACAAAGATATTAAGAAGTTTTCTATATTTCTTGGGACAAAATCTGTTTTAAGGTGATTGAAAGTATAGCTTTCAAAATTTTTAGTCTTTATGCCATATATAATGAATAAAACATTTCATGAAGTTAGAACGAGAACCTAGGATTGCACTCTACCTGACTGAGGTAACCTTAACAGTGAGTTAACATTCTCCAAACAGAAACTAAAATAGAACCCATTTACTCAATTGGTAAATGTCTACATAATATTTAACATTCATAATGTTTACAATATATATATTTAAAAGTTTGCAGTAATATCATATATGAAAACTAAAGTCAACATCTTATTTCATTTACTCCTTTGTGTCATAACCATGCATGAATGTAAAAATATATATGTATGTAAATATGTGTGTATGTGTGAAAGGATAATAAATTAAAAGGCTTAAATATATATTAAATATGTTGTTTTATAGTAATATTTATAGTTTGCTTTTTTGGGTTTTCTTTGTTTTTGCCTCAAAAATTATACATTGTAATAATAAAATCTTAAACTCAGGATTTGAATAGAAAAAGTTTCAGAAAGAATAGCATTTGATACTTTATCATTTTCCACTGAAATTATAGTAATATAACAATGTAAAAAAGTTTCTTGAAAAAATATTAATAAGAAAACTTTATATAAACTATCAATTTGGATAGAATCATTTAAATACTATAAGTAATTTAATCAATATCTTTAATAATTTAAAAACTTAGTTTAAATTTTAAAATAGATTTAACATATACTTTCTGCAATGATGAGGTATTCTGGAATTAGAAACAAATAAAAGTAAATAAATTTTGATAATAATTTAAGTAAGTAGCACATCTAACGAAAGGATTCTGACAGGACAATAGTGCAATGATAATTCTTAATGTATATGAATGAAGATATTCCACACAAAATTAAGACTTTAATAAAATTATATTAAAAATAAATAAATAGTTGCACAATTTGACACAAAAAAAAATGTGAACGGAGAAAGAATATACACTAATTTAATGGAGTTCAATTTTAAACAAGATTTAACTTACTGGTCTTCAAGTTCACTTACTCTTAGAAAAACAAAGTTTTCCCTTTTAAGAGAAAAAGGCTTATTTTAAAGAGCAAATACTCTTACACTACAACATGTTAATTATTTTAGTATAAATGAATCAGAAATATATGGATTGAGTTTCCTTTCAAAAGCACATGGCTTGTAAGTTAAAGAAAAACCCCTTCAGGCTACAAATTTTATCAAACCTAAAGCAAGCTGACACAGTATTAAGATATAAAAAGTACTCAAACTGTGGCCAAAAGTACCCATTCCTGAATTAAACAAAACACCATGATCATAAAATTCAATCTATGCTATTCAGAAGAGAATACCATGAGAAATTCCAACAATTACGAGAAGGTAAAATACACTTCTTCAGGAAATTCCTAAGTTACCTATATTATTTTCCAAAAATATAGTGTTATTATAAACATTTTTTTAAAAACTTCATTAAAATTTCAAAGAATTATGTACACAATAAGGAATCACTCTGCAATGTGATATTCCAATATGATAGATAGTGATAACTTGGCCTCTGCTTCACTAAGATGCCTTTTTTTTTCATTAACACCTAATTTCTATTCTCTGTATTTTAGATTCACACCATCATTTCCTTCTCACACACACACACACACACACACACACACACACACACACATACACACACACACACAGAGTACACTTTTAGCTTCTTTAAAATATGTGAAATCATTTCAATGATTTTGATGCCGTGGTGATTTTGTAATGTGTCAACCTAGCTAAGTTGATCTATGTCTTAGAATTTTTTCCATGTATGTTTCATTAGAGGTTCCACAAGAGAGATTCTTGGGAGATATTTTGAAGGTGGGTATAACGTAGAAGTCATTTTGTTGCTCATCCACATTGTTGCGTATCTTCTGGCTCACCTCATAGACTTCAAGCAGTAGCTGGCCCTGAAACTCCCATATCATCCTGTATATTATCCTTCAGCATTTCCAACTCCTGGGACAGTAGTCCATGTTTAGATCTATAATAAAGAGCCTTGGCTGTGTAAGAGACCTACATCATCAGGACGGAGGCAATAAGAACTGACAAATATTTCAGTCCCAAAGTGCGGGCTTGTTCTTGTTCTCTCCCACATTGTATTCTGGGTTTTCAGCTTGTTCCTATTCTATAGTACTTTATAACCACCTTTCCTTCTCAATTACCTTTCCTCATGACTCAAGTTCCATCATCATTAGATGTAAAAATAACAGCTTCACAGAGCCTGTTTAAACAGCTCCCACAATCCTGTTAGGTCAAATCCCTGAAACAAAATGGTTGTTCTCCTTCTCTGATTGAACCTTGACTGATAAATACACTCAAAACTTAATGTCCACTAGAGGCAGATGAGTAGTATATTTTGGAATCAAAAAGACTCTTAAAGTGTCCTACCATTTAAACAGGTATATGCACTACTGATTTTCAAGTTCAGCACTGAAAATGTATTTGCAACAAGTATTTCTACAGATCAGATGTTTATTGAAGTGTTCTTGAAAATTCTAGTCAGTATTCTCTTGGTTGCAAGTGAAACTAACTTAACTTACACTATCTTAGGTCAATGAAATTACTGGGTTGTGCAAGCAAGTTGTAGGAAAGGTAGAAAAACTGGAAACAGAAACCAAGATACCATCTGAATTTTCTTCCATCTGTTAATTGTCCTTCTTTCTGGTTCAGCTTCTGTTTCTCAAATTAACCTTTCCAGAAAATGATGAAAAAAAGATATTGATACTTCCAGGGTCTCTTTGCCTAAAAATAACCCCAGGAAAGGGCTCTTTCCATCAGTTCCTGTTAAAATAAATAAATAAATAAAATAATTGGTGGAGGCCTCTAATCAGCCTTAATAACTAAGACTCACACAGAGAAGAGGAAAGAAGCTAAACACTAGCTAGCAGATCTCAGTAGAATTATAGGATTCAGGAAAGAGGTGTATTACAAATAAGACAAGGTATGGCTACCAGGAGAAGGAGAAAAGAGGCACAGAACTAAAAAATAAAACTACAGATATCCATGATACCGGGTTGGTCCAGATCATAATGCACACATTTCCTTCAAGACTCTATTTTTTTCTCAAATATAAGTATTTATCATGAAACGTGCCTTATCCAGAATGTCAGGATTATCCATAATTTAAAAAAAAATTTAAAAACAGGTCATGGCTAATGAATTACTCTCAGTTTGGTGGAAGTTCTATGCTCATTGAGCTCTGGTGATAGATCCATCTTGTTCAATATATTTATCAATCATTTTAACCAGGTCAAAGATATGTGCTTGTTAAATTTACAATTAACAAGAATCTGAGGGAGAGAGAAAATGTGTTTGATGATACAATACAGAATTAACCAGTTAGAAATAAAAATGATATATAGGAAGACATTAATTTATATCAAAGCCAACCAACCTGCCAACAAATAATAGCACATGTTTAAAATAAAGGCAGCACTACAATAAATTTTTAGAGAGTTTATTTTTATGTGTCTTTCCCTTTTTCCATCTATAATCTATTCTTTTATTTACTTGAAGAATAAGTTTTTATTGAGTTTTAGATAAAATATGATCTACAATCAAACCTAGATGGCGGTAATTAGAAATAAGAGTGTCAAAATCAGAGTTAGGATTCTTCTCAACCCTGTTGTTTTGTAATTCTTGTATGTTATAAATTAAGAAATAATTTTTATAATTTAGTTTCCATAAATAATTAAAGAAATTGATAGGAGACAGTAATGAGTTCATTGTTAAATGTATTTTCCCTTTATCTATATTGGTTTTATATGATTTTAATACACTTTAGCTAATATATATTATGTATGTAAAAATGTACATTCATACATATATATTTGTACAGTTGCATATCAAACTTAATTTCTAGTACTATACTTAATCCACTAGCTCAATGATAACAATGATTATAATTTGAGAACTGAGCTGCATCAAAAAATTCATTTATGACTTTCTTAATAACCCTTCTAGAATAAATGTTTATTACTCGACCTGGAAAACACACGCATGCATATAAGAAGGGTGATTAGAATCCTCCAACTATGTTGTAAAATGGAACTTAAAACATTGAAATTCTGTGATTCAAAGATGAGAAACAAACCCTAGAAGGAGAAATCATTTGTCCTCCTGACATATGCTCTAGTTTATAGTGATTCTAACACCCCAGAGCATTACCTCATTACCATCTGCTCCCAACTTTCAACTCTCACCTCTGACATTTTTCAGTGAGGCAATGGGAACAGGCCTGGACTGCCCAGATCCTGTGAAATTATTATAGAATTGAATCTTGTCTGCAGACATATATTCCAGAGCTCAAATCTCATTGGGAAAAGACATCAATTCAGAGTAGATCTTTGGCAGAGTTTAAAGAAAAGTCTGGGTGAATAGAAGGTCAAAGAGATAGCTACATATGTTAAGTAATATGAATATGAAATTAAATATAACAATAAAACCTGAGAGACATAGTCAAGGAATGATAATAAATAGAATAATTTGAAAAAGTAAAATATAGACAGTGTAATAAGGATTAAGAGTTAATGAAGGAATGAGATTTGAGTGCCAGTAAGACCGGGCCTTGTTATTAATTGATAAGAGTTGAGGAGAAAGACAACAATAGATTATGGAAAGACAGAATATGCTTCTGAAGTTTCCTGCTGTGTTCTTTATTAAATCTGAATGTGATTCACTCATTGCTTATTGATTCATTTATGCATAAGAAGCATTTAATATATATCTACTAGGTACATGGAATTATGCCAGAAACTTAGTAGGAAGCAAAAGAAATACAAGACATAGTCCACATATTCTACAATATCCTACAATCTGGCATATGGATAAAATAAATAATAGTGCAAGATACCATTAGTATTAATATCAAAAAGAGAAAAACAGACAATAGATACTTTAGGAGTTCAAAGAAAAGGCATTTTATGAACTTCAGTAGTTGAGAAAGGCATTTCAAAAAATTAAGATGTGAATTTGCTCTTAAAAAAATGAGTAAAATTTGAATTTGTAGTGGAATGGGGGATCAAACCTGCCACAGAAAGGCTCCCCCCAAAAAATAAGTACTGTTTTTTGTTGAAGGAGGATATTCCCTGACTTCTTCTTCATGACCCCACATCTAGTCAATCACACAAAGTCCTGTTGAGTTCATACTATAAACACATTTATACCCACTTGCCTCCATGCCATCATCTTCTCGTGTCTGAATTATTGAACCAGTTCCTTAAATGTTCATTCTTCCAGTTAAAACTGAGTTAACTATGGAATATCCAAGTGAGTATGTCTTCTGGTCAAAAGGAATATAGAATCAGAGGTACAGATTTAAAATATCACAATAAAAGTGACAATCTATAGCAGGGGTCAGCAAATTAAGGACAATTAGGCCCATCACTGTCTTTTTCATAAATAAAGTTTCATTGGAACACAACCATGCCCATCCATTTGTACATTGTCTATAGCTGCGTTCACGCTACAGCAGAGGTGAGTAGTTCCTGGGAAGCAAACCTAAACTATTTACTATCTGGTCCTTTACAGTAAGTTTTCCTGATCTATAATAATGGATCAACTGTGAAAATGATAGCAATATGTATTTATACATATTTTTAGATATATGTACCTCCCAAAAATGACCATTTGTTAATTCCCAAATATGTTACCTTACGTGGCAAAAGGGATTTATAGATCTTGAGATAGAGAAAGCATCCTGGCTTGTCACAGTGAGCCCAATGTAATCACAATGTTTCTTATAAAACAAGCAGGAGGATTAGAGTAGGAGAAAAAGATTTAATGACAGAAGCAGAGGTGGGAGTGATATGGCCAGGAACCAAAGAATGTGGGCAGACTCTAGAAGATGGAAAACTCAAGGAACAGATTTTCCCCTAGAGCCTCCAGAGTCACAGCTCTACTGACACTTGATCTTTGCACTGTCAAACCTATTTTAGACTTCTGACCACCAGAATTGTTAGATAATAAATTTGTATTGATTAAGCCACTAAGTTTGTGGTAATTTTTTACAACACAATAATAAACTAATAGCAGCAGGCTAAAAGAATATGTAAAATCTTTTCACTGAACTAATGTTGTTGAGTATGTTCATTCCACTATACTATATGTTCTTTTTATTGTTGCTCAAGAGAAATATTTTTTAGGTGTCAGTACACAAATAACTGTTTTCTGAACTACTGAAATCTGTGGATTATGTCTCTGATTATTCTTTCTAATGCCGTCTTCACTACTGGGAAACTTCAGTGCAATCCCTTACTATGAACACTAACTTTATCCTTAATTTAGCTTTATTTTGTTTTGTTTCTCTTTATCCTTTTTCTCATTGATCTATTTTATATATTCTTGACATATATATTAAACTCTTCAAAACAGTATATGAAGATAAGCATAAATAAATCAGTTATTAAATAAATTCTTATAAACATTTTATTTAAAAATGTCTTCATGCTAATTGAAGTTCTCCCCATTTTAAATTAATCTCATTGACAATTTGGCCTGCAAAGAGAAGAAACCTAGAAGAGAGCCATTTTGAAAAAAAAAAAAGAGTTCAAAGTTTTCTCGTTCTCAATTTAGACAAATGTCATTCTCACTTTGTAACTTTTTAAAGGTCCATTGATGTAAAATCCATTATATACCCTCCATATTTTATAAGCAGAGTCATTGATTATATTTCTCAAATAATGTGACAAATGATTGTATTTATACATTTATAACCTTTATAACTTTTCTTTATATGTGATGACAGACAGATACTGGCCACGTCTGAATAGAGATTTGATTAAGATTGATAGTTGTATTTTTTTTTCAACTGTCCTTTGGCTTCTTTTTTTTGGTCCTTTTGACAACAGCTATTCACTCTTTGGTTAAAGCTTTACAGTCTGTGACATTGGCCTCCCATGTTTGAAGGACTCTTGTGTAAGAATGAAGAGCTGTCTTTCTCTGCCTTTCACCCACTGACTCATGACATTGAAACAATCTGACTTTGTATGCATCATGACAGAAAAGTTCTCTTTTAATAGTTGTCACAGACCACAGCTCATTTGATGAGCTCCACTTGGCTGTAACTCTGCAAATACATTTCCTATAGTTGGCGCTGATATTGGGGAATTAACCTTTCATGCCTCTTTCCATTTGATCTTACCTGTTGACATTTGTATGCCAAAAAAAGAAAATGTCAGTGGCAAAAGGAGAAAGAGTAGATATGAAGTTCCAAAGTGCCTGTCTGCCAAGTGGACAGGTTTAACTGAGGAAGGTGACTGGGAAAAGTGTGAAGATCATGCCAGACATTTGGGATATATGTTTAGAAACAGGAAAGACAAAAAAAAAACTGCCTAGCAGGAAAAGCTGGTGGGAACAAAATCTCTGGGAAGTAAGCAGATGATGGCAGGTGACAAAGTGGACCACAAAGAGGTGAATAGAAGAGGATAATTTGCAGAGATGCATGAAGCACTCAACATGGAAATTGGGCAGCCAGTCAAAGATACATCAGCCTTGACTGGTCAAAAGCACATTTTGATTTGACTGTTCACATGTTGTTGTTGAGTGAGAATTTCCTTGATCATGTGGGAAAGTAGGGAAGGTCAATGTGCAAAACATTCATGAAGGGTTATGAAGAGAATGAAAGTGACAGAAAATGTGGTAGATTATAATTATAACACCATGGGGTAACATAAAATGCTTGCTCTAGGTAATGAATATTTATATTTTTTATAAAGAAACAGAGGAAAATGCTTCTAAATCTACCTGTATATGATGATAGGTGCTTGTATTTATCTTGCTCATTTATTTCTAGCCTTCTGTAATTATATTTCCTTTGCGTTTTATGGCTGTTTTCTTCAATAGGTTGTAAGTTCCAAGAGGGCAGAAATCACATCTTTTTTGTTCACTATCCGTTATTTAGCAGCAAGCTCAATGTCTGTCACATAGAAGGTATTGTATATTTACTAATAAAATAAATTATATTAATGACAAAACTCAATTTACAAGGATATTTACTGGTGTATGGTTGATTTGTAAAACTATGACTACCCAAAACTAGATTGTTTCTATGTCAATAAAATATCAGTATATTTGAAACATTTAAATGAACATTTCTAGGACATGTTTAACTAAATATTTATCAGTTTCTAGGAATTTTATTAAAGAAATAAGACTTAGCAATACTTTTAGTCTTTTCTGGCTCTGGATGAGTGAGAACAACCATAAAAAGAACTAGAGCCCTGTCTCGGTTTGGGGTTTTTGTTTTTTAATTTCTGGAATGCATGGAAACCACTAAAAACACTAAATATTTAAAAGATGAAGAATCTAGATTAGTTTTGAGATTAAACAATTGGTTCGGTCTTTCTCCATTTAGTTGCCAATCTCTGTACTCATAGTGAGAAGATGTCTGAATTCATTTGTCACTCCATCTGTTTACATTTAGATTTGAAGACTAGATAATACTTGGGTAATACTTGGGTGACTCAATTTAGACGTTGCCATATTTTAAGGAGACAGTGATACACACACACACACACATTTCCCAGAGTTGGAGCAACCTCAGTATGTCTAATCTCTAAAGTCTTTTCTCAGAGGAAAATCTGCACAAAACCTGACAATCCATATGGTCCCTATTGCTAGATTTGTGAAAGAATATCCATCCTCACATTTAGAAGTAATAAAATATAAATGGCATGAATAAACATAATTATATCCCCGAGAGGTGCATTTAATAGAGAAAAGGGGTAACCATCTAGGCACTAGCAACTCTACAGTGTCTTTCTGGCAGTCTTATGCTGAAACTCTCACTGTACTTGACTTTGAAGATGATGAAACTAGCCCTCAACTCATTAAAGTCTGCATGAGGATCTTATTTTTAGAAATCTTCCATTGATTACAATCGATACATCTTAAAGAGTCTTGCCAAAGTCAAGATTCCTTTCTCTGCATAGATTATTACCTTGTGTGGTAGGAACAAATGGAGAAGCGCTTGCAGAAAAACATGTTCTTTTCTAAAGAAGAATGTCCTCGAGGACAATAACCAATTTAGGACTCAGAGCTTATAATTTAGAAGGCATCTATTTTATAGATAAAAGTGCCTACTGGAAACTGATCTCCATTTATTTTTGTTTTTGCTCCTTTCTTTTAAAGGTTATACCTATAAACAGTAAAAAGATTTAAATATGTAGACTGGAGAAGCAGCAACATAGGGAAAAAAAGATGTGTAGACTGATGTAGTGCTGTTACATTATTTGTAAATGCTCTGGAAATACATAAATGTGAAATTAAACCTCAGCCAAATAAGACTTAATGTTGTTTTGTTCTACTGCCTGGAATATAGAGAAAGTTTAAACCAAAGGTAAAGATATACTTTACTACCTTCTCATTCTCCACAGCTCTTGGCTCTGTGTTGGAAGAAAGGTTTTGTTGTTAGGGGCCAAGGCAGAGGCACAGAGTCCCAGAAAACTTCTTACGTGGCTTGCTGAAAGCAGAATGATACTTAGGATGCTCACCTCCTGTCAGGCTATCAGAATTTGAGTTTCAGACCCACCAATTAATAGCTACTGATGTGAGTAAGCTATTTAGCTTTTCTATATTTTATCTTAAAATGAAGATCTACTTGGTACGTAAATATTTAATATGACTGACATGTGGCTAATCACCAAAATGTTAGCTATTATTATGATAAATGTTATTGATTTCCTATGAATGTATGTGTGTGTGTTTTAAAATTCAATAGCAGAGAGTAAATGAAGAGGTATATAAATGTTTTTTTTTAAAATATGTTTTATTTTTAGAGCAGTTTTAGGTTCATAGTGAAATCAAGGAGAAGGTACAGAGAATTACCATATACTCCCTGCCCCTCACAAGTACAGCCTCCCCCATCATCAACACCCCCACCAAGATGGTATGGTACCATTGTTATAACTGACATATCTTTACCACCTAAAGTACATAGGTTACACTAGGGTTTGTGTTTGATGTTGTATATACAACATAATTTTTTTATTTCTAAAAATGCCCAAGAATAGTCCATTACCAATACATTTAATAATTTGGTGACTATTAAGGAAACAAATCTTATTTCATTAAAACTGTTGTTGACTGGGATTTAACAACAGAACATGAAAAGACCTATCTTTGCAAGGATTTTTTGATTTTAATGAAATAATAAGTGACACTGTAATATAAAATTCTTAACAAAGTGCTTTTTTTAGGATGATTACTATATGAGAGGAGACAAAGAGATAAAAATAATTTAGATGTTTATTCTGCTCAATAAGCTTTTTATTCTACTAAGCTTTAAGTTTAGTAAACTAAATAAATAAGACATACATATAAATAATTACAATTAAAAGATGTAAGTGACAAAATGATGTGATCAAGAATTCTTAGAATATAAAGAATTTTTGAAACTCACAGAGGAGAGAGATTTATTCTGGTTAATTTGATATTACTTAATGAGAGAGTTGGTGTAATTAACAGGTTCAGAACAAAGGCTGAACCTTTATTGTGGGGAAGAAAAGAGATAAGCAGTTACAGATCAAGGAAATGTGAAAAAGGGCTATTTATTCGTTTTTCAATTCAGCATATATTTAGCCAGCACTTACCAGAAGCCAGCTACTGTTGGTGCTGGAGATATAACAATAAACAAAACACAAAATCCTATCCTTGAGAAACTTACTCTTTATTGTAGGGAAGCAAAGGAAACCAATGCATACATGCATGCATACATATATGCATACATACATTTATACATACACACACATACGTACATATATACATACAAAGTTGGGGAGGAGAGGCAGAAAATGTTTGAAGGTAAGTCATTAAAGTTTTTTTAAACAGCAAAATATGCTAATCAGATCTGTCCTTCAGGAAAATCAATTAGGTAGCTAATTGGTAAGATAAATCCTAGAACAGAGATGAGAAGGGGTAGACATCATGGCAGTTCTGCAAAGAAATAACAGACAAGTAGGTCAAGGAAAAGACAAGTCAGGTGCTGGAAGAGGATGTATGAGGAGGAGTATCTAGATGTGAAGTTTAAGCTCAAAGGACACAAAATAACTGTGTCTTCCAAATAAGGCAAGGCAGTGCCTAGCCAGTGTTTCTTGATGTAGTTCTTTCTTCACAGGAGAGATTAAATTTGCAATGTCCACCTTTCTCTCTGCCAGATTAATTATCTTCGAAGTGGTCAATTAACTTAATCTTTACCCCTTTACAAGTGTTTCTTTCTTTTGCTGAAAGCAATGACTATTGAGGTAGAAAAGCAGGCACTCTAGATAAAAGGAAGGGACCTCCCATCATTAAATGTTCCTGTTCTGAAAGGAACACTACGGAATTGGGAGAAAATAACTTTTTTGTTCCAGTTTAGTTATATTGTCTTCTTTGTTACTCATCTGTTTAGCAAATGAAGAGAAAAATTAAGGACAGTGATGAATGCAAAGCACAAGGAAATTGTGTAGACATTGTAAAGTTAGCCAATTCACAATGGTCTCCAAAATAAGCTTGATGCTTATTTCCCCAGACTTTGGACCACTCTCCCACCCCCCCGACCCCTGCCATCCCTGCCTTTACTCTTGGTTTGTCTTTATTTTTCCATTTATTCTCAAAAGAACCAATGTGTAAAACGAGTCAATGGTCACCTTGCAACAAGAGGGATAAGAGCTGTCTATTACATTCCCGGCTCCAGTCTGCAGGAACTGAGACTTTTCAAATATTACCAAGGGGATAGATTACAAGAGTGACAGAAATATAAGTATCTCAAATTACCAGAATAAAACACAAAAGATTATTAGTACTCAACATTTTTGAGCACACAAGTAGAAAATGCATATACACATAATATACACATACACAAACACACACATACTCACACATAAATATACACAATATATTCCACAGAGGAACATTAAGAAATAAAAGATTTAATTGGTGCCTAAGTATTTTCTAGATGATCCACCCACACCCTCCCACCCACACGCACTTTTTCTCTCTTTTGATAGTCTTGTCTTCTAAGAAGAAAAAAATGGGATCTCAACTCATGCAATCCTGGGAGCAGATTTCATCACTTATGTTCTATTTCTTTAGGTATTTTATTTCAACTATCTGAACTCAATTTTTCTCATCTGTAAACAGGACTCTTACCTATAGTCACTCCTATCTATAGATTCTAGTGTGCATTCAATGAGATCATAGAGATAAATGCTTACAGCGACAAATAATTAATAAGCAATCAGATATTACTTATCATTTGTTATTTTGTTGTCATTGTCATTATTATTAAACCTCTTGGTTGAAGGAAACTACGTAATCAAAGGCACAATTCTTTGGAGATATAATGCAACTGAAACCCCAATGTGTGCCAGCAGGTCTTGAAAGTGCAAACTCACTTAAAACCCAGGCGTCCTGGGGCAACTACTATCACCTCCAAGAAGAGTGAGATACATACAACTCCAAAACTTAAAATAGCTCTGAAGTGTTGGCAAAGATATCCTTGTTGTGAAGGTACAATAAGTGCTCTTTGTGAATTTCACTCCCTGAGTGTTAACTGACATACAGCATGCAACACTTGACAGTCTCGTTCAAAAGCAGTTTAAAAGAAAGTGCCTGAAATACGGAGAATTTGGCTGCTCATTATAGACACCACTTTGGCAAACATCATGTTGAGGCATCAAAGCTTTTCAAACACTGGAGGACCTAACTCAGACTAAGATAAGCAAGCTGATAAACAAATTGTCCCTGATTCCAGGGAATATCTGTTTAATATAATTGTTCTTAACAGCTGAAACTGCAGGCTCAGTATAATTTAGATTGTCCAAACAGAAAATTAATTTAAAAATTGCTAATTAAAATTGCTCCTGATTTTTCCGGAGTTTTGCCATGAGGATGGCAAGTCTTCACCTGCAGATCTGAATTTTTCCCTCATTGATTCCAGCTTTCTTAAGGGTCATTGAACCTCCCAGCCCATTTAAGAAGTCCTCTCTAGTACTGTGATGAGATGAGGGCTCTTACTCCTCTATCCATGCTCTGTCTATAGTACTAAAACTAAAACGAATTTTTAAAAGAAATTTAGAACTACATGCAAGAAATGCCCTACAGTCACTTATACATACTGCAAATATTAGATAAATAAGTTGTGATGCATCATTATTTCAGATATAAAGAGCTATGGAAGTGGATTATTTTGAGTTGGTATGTTGTACCTTTGCCTTTATAAGAGCTTTAATAGTATTTCTATCAAAAACACAAATGTGTTAGAACAGAGATAGTTGTACAGGTTATTCATTTACTTATGGCTGCTTGTTTCAAGACTAGTTTCAAAAAACATTTTATGAGCATTGGTTATGTACCAGCAGCATGCTGGGCACTGGGACAAAACTATCATGAAAGTACAAATAGATTGTTTCATGAAGTATGACAGATGCTATTATAAAGATCAATTGGGGTAGAGGTGAAATTAAGGGAGTAAGAAGTATCCCGATCCCAAATACAATTCATGACAGGGAGGGGTTTCCCTCCCACCGCCAAGCAATTCTTTGGACACTTTAGACACCTACTTAAATGTCCTATTTTTCAGCTCAGTTCTGATGCTCTTTACCCAGAGATTGCATCAGATTCCACAAGTTAGGCATTCATTCCTACAAGACTGCTCTCTCAACTTCAGACACCAATTGCAAGCCAAGGTTGTTACTTGCACTTCTGAACAATTGACTACAAAGTGAAAGTTCCCAAGACCCACCTCTTTGGCTTTGATTAATTTGCTAGAGAAGCTCACAGAACTCAGGAACCCATTTACTTCCTAGATCGCCAGTTTATTATAAAAAAATGTAACTCAGGAACAGCCAGATGGAAGAAATGCATAGGGCAGGGCATGAGGAAAGGATGAGGAGCTCCCATGCTCTCTCTGAGCATGCCTAGAAGCTCTCCAAATCCTGTCTTTCAGGGGTTTTAATGGAGGATTGGTTCTCCTTCTTTAAGTTACCTTTCCAAAAGTCACCTTGTGAACATAACAAGATATATTCATTGCCTTTATTACTGAAATTTAAGGGTTTAGGAGCTATGGGCCAGGAACACTGACAAAGACCAAATATAAATAAGAAGATATTTTGGTCATTTTAATGACCAAATATATATATCTTATAAATCACAGTATCACAGGAAGCATAGAAGAGAGTGTTTACTTAGGAATAGAAAAGTATTGAGAAGGCTTCCTGTAGGAATAAAACCTGGGCTGAGTATGAGTAATGATTAGCCTGGCTGTGGTATGAGTGGATTTAGGGTTGAGGTAAGATAAGATATTAGAGAGAATGGGTAAGAAGGTACAGCCTGAGGCAGAGATATGCAAGGATTTACACAAGCCAACTCTGGGCAGTTTAGTGTTGGTGGAGAGCACAGTATGAAGCATGGAGTTCAGACTTCAGCGAGAGAGTTGAGCAATATCTAGTATTGAGCAGGCAAGGCTGAGGAGCTGGGGTTTCATTCCAGTTGTAGTAGGAAGCTGTATTTGTCTCCTATTGCTGCTATAACAAATTACCTTGAACTTGGTAGCTTAAAAAAACACAAATTTATTATTTTATAGTTCTTGAGTTTAGAAGTTCAAAATAAGTTATCAGCGTGCTGTTCCTTCTGGAGGCTCTAAGTAAGAATCTCTTTTTCTTTTCCAGCTTCCAAAGGTTGACCACATTCACATGTCTTAGTGCATGGGCCTCTTACAGAAATTCCACCCCTTCAACATCAGATTTCCATCATTCTGACTCTTATGGATGAAAAAGGAGCCAAATACTAAACCTGACAAGCTCAGGGGAGGGCAGCATGGCAAGCCCTACAAACTCAGAGACCAAAAATAACCACATAGGATGATCTGAACATAAAAATTTGTAACTAAAAGTGGGCCATGGCACATATTCATGTCCTAGGCTTGTAACTTCCTTAACAAAAGTCAGTCTTTACCTTAGGTGAGCCTGTCTATCGTCTTTTGGCATCTAAGATAGCATACCTTTGAAATGTCAGAGTAATCTTCTTTTCAGAACCCCCTAAGGGCACAACTATGGAACAGGAGACTACAGAACTACTCCTTACTGTTATCTTGTTGCCTGCATACTACCTCTATGTGCTGTAAATGTACATTATAAACTATCTTGTAGCCATCAATGTAAAAAAGGTTTGTGTTACTTTATTTTGTATTTTTATACAATCCTAGAGATGTCCCTACTTTGCTTTCTCCCACCGGCTTAATCTACCACCAATAGATATCATATAACCCTCCTTATATCTCCTCCTTTTATTCTAATGTATAAAATAAGCTGTAAAACTGCTATTCTCCAGAGCATTTTATCAATCCATTGAGATTTTGCTTCCTGGCAATTGTCATCAGTTTGGCTCAAATAAATTCAGAAAAATTCTTTACAGGTTTAGATGTTTCTTATATTGACACTGTTCCATGTCTCTCTTTCACTTTTAAAAAGTGATTACACTGGGCTCACCCAGATAATTTCCCCATCTTGAGATCCTCACTTTAATCACATCTCTAAAGTCCCTTTTGCCATATAAGGTAATGTAGTCGCAGGATCCTGGGTTTAGAAGGTGGACATCATTGGTGAGCCATTATGCTGCCTACCACAGAAGCTATTTCAGGTTTTAAGCCAGGAGCCAAAAAAACTGAGTTAAATAAAGTTAACTGAGAATCAAGGACATTTTATGATTCATGAGTTTCTGTATTTTTTGCATCATCAGGTAATTATGTTTAAAAAATCACTTTATTAGGTATTTTACTATTTTATATTCAGTATTTCTCCTCTCTTCTCTATTCCCCAGTCAGAAAGGTGTGTGTGTGTGTGTGTGTGTGTGTGTGTGTGTGTGTGTGTGTGTGTAATTTAAAGTGTCAATAACAAGCATACAGAGAATATGTAGGGATGAGGGCTTCTGTATCTAAACATTTATTTATGTTTAATTTTAAACAGTAGAGTTCTTAGCCTGAATTCATAACCACATGGCAATCAACACTTTATGACCATTAGCAGTCAAGGGCAGCCCATGCAAAGATAGGCAGATCTAGATATATCCCTGACTTTGGAACTTGGCAGAGGTGTGCTCCTTGGACTAGCTGCCTGAGCTTTTTGAGACCCATGTTTCCCATCTATTAAAGGGGTACAAATATCTGCCCAGCAGTTTTTTTTTTGTAAGAATTAAAAAATATAATACTGGCAGTAATGTTTTCACATTCATGGCATTAGGTTCTTTTAATGGGGAAGGAACCACATATCTATGCATATGTCCTTACAGCAACTTATTCCTCAAATACAGCGATCAGACATGAATCACAAGACAGCTTTTGCAAGGTATAAATAAATACTAGATAGAATCTCTCAAATTTAGGCTAATCTAACAGAACAGAGTTTAAAAAACGGAAGTCAATATAACTACTATTATAATTATTCATCTATTCAAACACAAAAAAGAATTGTGAAATATGTTCATTGTGAATATTTTAAAAAGTTGTCTCCAAATCAACATCTTTGTAGGAACCACAGCTGGCTGGAGCTCCCCAGCGCATTTCCTCGGGCTGAGCTGGCAGTCGTATTCTTTTTCTTTATTATCATTACTCACAGATGCTGAAGAACGGAAACTGGTAACATTCGTGCTCCCAGGGATCCAAAGTAGTTTCCAATCTTTTTTCTTTCTCCAAATATAGTCACCCCCAGGGTGTGAGTACACAAGATATTGAGAAATCTGAAAAAGACTTCAAATCACATTTCCTTTGAAATACTGAACTGGCCCTCAGGCTGTTTGAGCATTCAGTCCATCAGAGGATATGTATATATACTAATGCTAGGACAAGCAAAGGAAGGTTCAAACTGATATGTGTTTGTGGATGCTCATCTCAGCCAATATGAGGACACATATATAAATGAAGTGGCCTTCAGATGACAAACATTGACAATGGAAAACATGCTGGGCCTGAAGTCAGAAAGCCTTCATTTTAATCCTTCAGCTGGAAGGGCATGTACAAATAACAATCAAACTTTCTCATGTTCTTGATTCATTCACTCGGAAAATATTTATCTAAGCCCTACCATAAGCCAGGCACTGTTCTAGGCACCAGGGATAAAATAAGCAAAAGAGACTGTAAGCATGAAGCTAAGAACATACAGAAAGTGCAGGCCCTATTGAGAAATTTGTAATGTAAATAAATTTTTTTCTTCTTTTTTATTAGAATCTTTCATACCAAGGTTTGTAAAAAATGAATTTAAAAGAAAAGTAAAACATTTGTACAAATGAATAATTATTAAATAAATATTATTTGAGTGCTTCTCTTTTGCTACTGTGATTAAAAAGTCCTTGGTGATCCTGAGTTCAATTACATATTCATATATAACTTTTCCTTTTAACATTTAATTTTTGACCTTAACTTTTTAATCCATTTAAATCAATTCTGCTCTGTGAGGGGGAAAAAACAATATTGCACTACTCAATGAATACTCTATAATTTAATAGGTGATTTTCAATTCTCTTTTAAAAATCACTAGTCTGTTTTAACCTTTCCTATTATTGTACTATGTCTGCTGAGACTAGCACCATAACGCTGTTATAAATATCTCAAATTTTAGACAAATTTTCACTTGGTAAGATAAAATCTGTCTTTTTGCTCTATTTTCCTGTGTTGTAGTAGCATTTAGAAGATCTGTTTGCCTTCCTAAGAGATTTTCAGGGAGTAATTTTGATTACATGGAATTTTTATTTTAAATGCTGATCTTGGAATCAAATGGCCAATGCTTCTTATAACTGGTTGTTTCTCACTTTATAAGAGCTATTGAGCAGGATTTCTGAAAAAACAACTGACATCAGACCAACACAGGGTAGTAACAAGATGAGCCTGGAACATCTTGTAATGTCAGAAAGTAAAAAAACAAAACAAAACAAAAAAACAAAAAAAAAACCAGTGGTTTAATAATAAAGGAAATAAAAAAGAAAACTGTCACACAAAAAAAACAGATAAAAGGGGTTCCCATTGGCCAAATATTAGACAATGTGAGCTCCAAAATAATTAAGTTCAGCAATGAATTATAAACCATTAGGAAAAGGGTAATTTATGAATCCAGTAATAATCATGTAAATAAACAAATGGAGAAGAAAAAGGGGCACTGCTTATAAAAGAATAGTAAATGCTAACTGAAGAGTATGGAGGAAGTAGTAGAGGCAGAAAAATTATCGTACTGCAACTAATAAAGACTGAACCAGGGGTAAAGATTGAACAAGGAAAGAAAGGTAAATGGATGGTAAACCCAGGGAAATACTTTGCTGAGGAGAAAGATATTTGCACAGTCTTAAAATGTCTTCTTACAGACTGCTTATTAGTTATAAGAGAGGAAATAGTAATTACAAAGTAGAGAAATCATCTCCACACGTGATCAAAATTAGCATCACCAAAGAGGAGCAGGTGCACACAGGAGGCCTGCAGATGCAATAGCCTATAAAGGACACAATGTCACCTACGTTCTGACCGAGAACATATAATCTGAATCTAATTATGAGGAAACATCAGACAAACTCAAAATATGGAATGTACTATTAAAAAGGGGGATAGGTGGGACTCCAAAATGTCCATATCATAAAAGACAAGGAAAAGCTGTGGAAATGCTCTAGGTTAAAAAAAGCTGAAGAGCCAAGACAACTAAAGGCAATATCTGAGCCTAGACAGGTCTCCTACTGGAAAATGAAGGGAAAATGCTTGCATGGGACAGTATTAAGTCAACTGACAAAAAAAGAAGAGAAATGCTAGTTTATATCAAACTGTTTCATCAATCTAAATTGCATTTCAAATTGGTAATTCTATTGTGGTTATGTAAGAGACTATTCTTCTCAGGAAACACACACTAAATTATTTAGAGTTAAGCCAATGATGGATGTACGCTTAAATAACTCAGAAAAACAAAATATGTAACTAGATGGATGGATAAATGGATGGATGGATAGATGGATAGATAGATAGACTTAGAGAAAAAATGATAAAAAGAATGGTATAAAATATTAGCAGTATGCAAATCTGAAACAGTGTATACAGGTGTTCTCTGTACTTATTTTTTCATTTTTATAAATTTGAAGGTTTTCTAAATAAACATTTTAAATAATAAAAAATAAATATAATATAGGGAAACAGTGAAGGGGTGGAGTAAAAAATTTTCCACGGATTTTCCCATTATTTTATTTTGCTTCACTCTGCTAATTTTTTTATAATAGTCAAATGATTTGAATTATTTATTTGTTCAGTATTTGTTAATTGTCTCCCCATGAAACAATCCCTTAGCACAGGAATAATGCTTGTTATTGTTTAGGACCAGCCTAGCATCTAGCTTAGTGGGTAGCATAATGTATGCACTGAATAAATATCTGTTGATTAAATGGAAAAAAAAACTATTGAGTTTTATATATTTATCTTAATATCTAGATAGTTTCAATTTAATCTTTTGTTTCTAGTTTTTTATAATGGGATATGTGATACTTTCACATGTGGGATTGAGGTGGAGAGTGCTTGTGTTAAATTTACTTATATAAGGTACTATGAAGAGTATTAACAGAGTATTATTATTATTAAAAGAATGTGATATCTATATTTAAAGGGCTTAATGTTTAGTCAAAAGTAGAGAAAATTAAAAAAAATTTATTATGATCTCTAGAATTCAAAACTTTGGCCTAAAGATTATATAATATTTATTAAAGTCAATGAATGAAAATACTGAAGTGAAATAAAACTTCTACAAATACTTCTGGCTTATTATCTGTATCCATGTATGTAGATTTTAGAGCAGTCATATAATGAATCAATTATGCAGATAAAAACTTGAAAATTCTCATTTTTAGAATATTGAAGTTATGACAGCTTTTTAAACATATAAGTGAAATAGCAAATTTAAAACTCTGAAAAGAGAAAGTATTGAAAAATACCACACCATCCAAATTACAATAATAATGGCCTTACCTAATTAATACTGACCTTAGCACATGATAACTTTTGGTTTTTCATAAGTTTACTTATGTCTTTCAAACATTACAAAATATTTATGAATATATGTAAGAATAAAATATTTTGTAGTGGTTTTATTTAGTGAAAATAATAAAATGCATAACCATCTAGTTCTGATATAAAGTTCTAAGCCAAAAAAAAAAGTGTAAGAAAGAGTTGCAAAGTATAAAATAGCCAATCTTTTAAATACTGAAATTAATTTAGAGTTAGAAATAATATAAGTTGCTTTCAACTTTCAGTCTGACAGAAAACCAACTATATAGTTGGGCAAAACTGTCATAAACAATTATTTAGCTTTGCTGAATCTGTCAGAATGGATTTCTTTGATATGAAGTGTTGACGGTTAAAGTGGTGACCTTGGTGGCAAGCAAAGAGTAATGAACAGCACCTCTGCTAGTCTGAGGTTTTAGTCCTGTTTGGGCAAACAGTGGACCTGTGAACTAGCCAGAGACTTAATAGAGAATTTAAGGATGCAAAACAGTCATATGGAGCTTGAATAACCAATATTAACATCACCAATAAACAATATGAAATTAAAAAAAATAATTACATATACAACAGCAGCAAAAAAGAATAAAATAGAAACAAATTTAACAAAAATTCAAGACTTGTAAATTGAGAATTATAAAAATGGTTGAGAGAAATTTAAAAAATTGAAAATATTAGAAATTCAATATTTATGGATGGGAAGACTCAATATTGTTAATATTTTAAATCTCCTTAAATTGATCTATAGATTCATCATAATCTTTAACAAAATCCCAGAAATCTTTTCTGTAAAAATTGACAAGCTGATTTTAAAACTGATATGGAAATGCAAAGAACCTACTATAGCCAAAATAATTTTTAAAAAGAAGAATAAATTTGGAGAATATACATGATTTCAAACCTTAATATAAAGCCATAATAATTAAGATAGTGTGATATTGGTGTAATGAGAGGCATAAAGAGTAGATCAATGGAAAAATATTGATCGTTCAGAAATAAATCCCTTAAATTTATGATCAATTAATTTTTTTACAAAGATAGTCTTGAAAAAATGGTACTTGGACATTTGGAAATAAATTACAAATAATAAAATTAAAATAAATTAAAATAAAATTTAGACCCTATGTCATACCACACATAAAAATTAAATCAAAATGGATCATGACTGAAATATAAGAACTAAAACTATAAAACTTTTAGAAAAATATATATGAGATAATCTTTGATCTTTATGACCTTGGATTAGGCAAAGTATTCTTAGACATGACAACAGATACACAAACCATTAAAAAAACACTAACAAATTGGACTTCATTAAGATTTAAAAAATGTTGTTCTTTCAAAGACGCTATTTAAAATTTGAAAAGACAAGCCATGAATTGGGAGAAAGTATTTGAAAACTTTATATCTGATAAAAGACTTATATCCAGAAAATATTTAAAAATTCATGTAACTCAATAATTAAAAAAAAATTAAAGATGAGCAAAAGACTTGAGTAGTTAGTTCACCAAAGAATATGTTACTGGCTAATAAGTGCTTGGAAGATGTTCAACATGATTAATTATTAGGAAAATATAAATTAAAACCACAATGACATATAGCAACACATGTCAAACTGATTATAATTAAAAAACATACAATACTAAATGTTAACGAAAATGTGAAGTAACTTGAACCTTATACATGGTCGTGGAACTGTAAAATAGCACTGCCTCTTCGGAGAAGTTTAATACTTTCTGAAAAAGTTAACCATAAACTTATATGAACAGCAAATCCATTCCTAGAAATTTACCCTCCAGAAATGAAAACTTACATCCACACAAAGACTCTGTGAGAATATTCATAGAAGTGTTATAGATCATAACCAAAAGCTGGAAATTCAAATGTCTATCAACAGGTCAATGAATAAACAAAATGTGGTATTCCATAAAAATACTATTCAACAGTAAAATGGGATGAAGTTCTGATCTTACCAGACTGACTTGCAATAGGCTTTTGAGAATTTATGAACAGTAATAGAAATGTTCTAAAATTGGATGATGGCTATGATGATACAACTCTATAAACTTACTACAAATTGTTCAATTGTACTCTTACAATGGGTGAATTTTATGTATGTAAATTATATTTCAATAAAGTTGTTTATAAAAAAATAATTTGTTATGAGTTAACAAAGTAAAAAAGATATCCTAAAATAATTTTTAAATAAAATCTAATGTGTCCCCAGTATGCATGCATCACCCACATACCCACATACTTCCATTTTATATCAAGACCCTTCCTCATTAAATTATGTCATGAGGCAGCCATTTTGTCAGGACAGAGTTATCACAATAAAAGTTTTAATACAAAGAATTAAGTTCTTCTCCTCTAAACTTCAAAATATAGTTCTAAAACACCTGAAAGGGGGATTAGCTTTGAGAATGTTCTCTCAAAAGGGACTTAGCCTCTGCATATTCCACCCCACATCCTGCTCTTAGGCTCAACCATGGGGTGGAGAAGTGGTAACATAAAGAAACCAGTAAAGTTTGTTTGTTTGTTTTTAAGAAACCAGTAAAATTTTGAGGAATCTAAATGCATGGGAATCCTTGGCTCCTGTATTTGGATAAGGCCCTACACTTGGACTAAATCTCTGAATTCCACATGTTCGAAAAAGTGAACAGAGCAAAACAATCTGAAGGGTGGGTCAAGGCACAAGGCTTCAGAGAGCTCTTCTGAGTTTTTCGCAGCTCTGGAGTAGCAAATCAGCAGCCAGCATTGACCTGAGCATTAGAGAGGTGCAAATGCATCTGAGAAGACCAACTCCACAGAGAATTTGGAATACGAAGGGAAGTCAGTGGCCCCGAACCTTGTAATTCTGTAAGCTCCCAGCACAGGGATATGATTCTGGGAATGAAGGGCGGGAGGGCAATGAAACTTTGAATTTCTCAGATTACACTTATTCCTCTTGGTAGAATGGGAGCATGAAATAAAAAAGACAAGTTTGCTTACATAGGACAAGAAACAAGAAATTACATTTTTCCACACTAAATCTGTAGACTTAGAATTATACCTGCTATACAAAAAAACATTATAAAGTGTTTCTCAGACTTTTTTTTGTATAATTACCCCCTAAATAGCCTTCTTAGACTTTCTTTTCCCAAATTACCATCCTCATAAAATTTTAATATCACAGATATACTATAAATATTATGTGCTATAGCTATATGTGTGTTTTATATATAAAGAGTAAGATTTTTTTCACCTCCTCCAGAACCAATTTTTGCCCCCTTGGGAGCAATATCACCCTTATTAAGAAAGCATATTATAAAATTTCACTAATGAGACACAGAAATGTTAGATAATCAGTAATATTAACTATGGCTAACACTTCACTAAATACTTCCTTATTCAACACTTCATTTAGCCCCATCTACAAAATCATAAAATACTGTTATCATTCATTATCATTCTCATTTTTACAGATCATTAAATGACTACTGCTAATAAATAGTTGAGCTGGAACTGGGACCCAAAAGTTCTAACTCAAATTCTATGTTCTCTCTCCATGATACCTTGCAACAGAAAACATCTTTTGGAAATGATAGCAGCATTCTCCTTTAAATCATTTATCTGTAATAAGATGAATCAGTAGAAAATATACTATAGGGAATCAGTCTAAATGAGACGAAAACTGACCAAATGACTATTGATTTGTTCATCCCTAATTACTAGGATTTGGGTAGAATGACTGAAGAGACATTAGATATTCAAATTTAATATAAAAAGTAATATGCAGAACACTAGGAATTTGCAATGGCATTGTTTATTTTACTGTTGACGTTGTCATATAAAACTAGGTAAGTTTATTGGAATTTTAAATAGTGAGACTGACATAAAAACATATGTAAAAAGCTAACTCAAAAATTATTACTCAAAGAATATTAAATATCTATTTATAAAAGAAAAATGAAATTAACATATACTCAATTCCATATATTAACATACATTCAAAGTCAAGGCTTTGTCTTTTATTGTTGTTAATGAGCTATATAGCCTGCTCTCAAACAAAGTGATTCCAAAACTAAATCCTTATTTATTTATTAACTATAAAGTTATGGAGTAAAATTTGTAAATACTATTTTATTACAACTATATTTACAATTCATGTTCAGACTCTAGGCATATACATATACCAAGTATCTCATCATAAAAATTATTTAAATATCCCATGTCAAATACTTATGTCAATATTTATCAAGGAATCACTGACTTACTCTAATCTTAGTATGATTACATAAGAATGCTACTCCATAGGCTGGAATATATGATGTAAGTTTATGATTGGTGGTTTTGGGGAGCTTTTCCTGACAGGGACCATGTGAAAAGGCAACTCTTTTCTTTCAGTCTGTTCCCACTGAATACATTAGCCTCATCTTCTGGAAGAGTATTTAATATGCTGCTCATTTTAGAAAACAAGGCTGAGGAACAAACAAACAGCAGACAACCTGGAAAAAGTATCTACGTGAAACTAATCTAGATGTTTGTGCCACAAAGTGAAGATGGTATATTAATGGTTCCTACGTTAGCACTCTATAACGAGATATGGATTGGGGTAAATTTAATCTTAGTAATCATGGATGTCTTGGACTGATCCTTCATTTCTGGTGCAAAATAAGAGAATTAGCAGAACAAATTGCTGGT
Source organism: Macroglossus sobrinus (assembly GCA_004027375.1). Classification (NCBI taxonomy): domain Eukaryota; kingdom Metazoa; phylum Chordata; class Mammalia; order Chiroptera; family Pteropodidae; genus Macroglossus; species Macroglossus sobrinus. The sequence continues at coordinate 621,427 of PVKZ01000590.1, forward strand.
GAAAAATCATTCCAAGAGAGGAGCTGCAAAGGCCCCCATGGAAGGAGAGAGTTTGGCATGTTTGAGTCACTGAGAGAATTCTAATACGGTATTTAGTCGGCTTTGGGTTTAGCAAGCATGTTATTCATGAAATTATTTGAAATGTTTTAGCATGTTTTAAGTGTTATGTTATTCCTATTTCTATTTGGCATAATAAATTTCATAAAACAATAATATAATCAATATATAAACGACAGAGACTAGAATAATTCAAGTTAGTAATAAGTAATAAGAAAAAGCATATAGGTTGTGCTAGGCAAGTTTTAAAAGTGTTTAAATGATCATGTATACGAAGTTATCACACCAAAATACCTCTAGATTCTAATTCCTTCTATACTGAAAAAGGGCATAATCCATCATGGCCCTTCAAATTCAGGAAATTCAGATATAAGTGTGGTTTTAATAGAAGTACTTAAAACTCACTTGATTTTTTAAAATAATATTTTTCTTTAATATCCTGAGAAAATATTAGGTTAGATGGCTACAGCTCAACTCTTTCCAAAAACATAGAGAAATGCACTGAATTTAAGGTGATGGTGTTGAAATATAATAATAAGTCAACTTGAGGACAATCCAACATTGTTATATATACTATATTGTTTCTGGATGAAGGAGGACATCTATCTTTCTATCTACAACTATTCTTATATATACATGTGTAAATATTGATAATATTGAATAAATTGAAAAGTCAATTTAAGTCAAATGGCATGACAATCCATTTAAATAAACAAACTTTTTGAAAAATGTAAAGTTGTTTATTAAATACAACTGTCAGAAAGTCTTTAAAAATACCTAAATCAAATGTAGAAAATCAGTTTGATGATTTTAATGTAGTCTTTCCACACTATTTTACCTTGCCAGAATGACTACAAATTGAGTAGAAGAGCTGCCTAGATCAGTATAGCAAGGAGAGGTTAAAAAGCTAATTAACATATTAGAAGAATCACAGAAAAATTACTGCTCACTAGATGAAATGTCTCAAAATATTAAAGAATAAATTATATCAATATCAAAAATAATAAAAATGACAACATAATAAATCAAAATATAAAATAATAAAAAATAAAATACAAAAATGCCATACTCAAGTGATATTATAAGCGAGTGTTTAGTGAGTTCTGTTAAGGCAGAAGCCCACATTTTATAAAGGGCCTGATAGTAAATACTTTAAATTGTATAAGTCAGAAAGGGTCCCTATCACATAGTTTTATCTTCTTTTTTTTTTTAACAACTTTTAAAAATGTGAAAATCATTCTTGGCTCAAGGCAAGGAGCAGGTCTTATTTTTATATCCCTACATAGTTAATGGCTTACTAAATATAGACAGATGGATGGAGAGATGAGCTTATTTTCCATGAGTTATGAAACTGTCAAATTCAAGAATAACTTTGCAAAAGATTAAAAAAAGGAACATAGTGTCTAGAATTGTCTTTCAAATATGCACAATTGAGTGAGTTGATTTCTCAATTCTATATTTTTGTCAGAATGGTATTTCATCAAACACAAATCTTCATTTTATTCATCTGACCATTATGCAGAGTGTTAATACACTTTGAAAAGGGGGCTAATAAAACCGCAAAATTAGACTGGTCTCTTGTAACTGCTTGTAACTGAGTAGTAGATATGGCTTCGATTTGAGTCATATATTGACCACATCCTTGTACTTCCTTCTATGCCTTCTATGGGCCACCAATAAATAAGGATGGCTTAAACTGCCTGGCTTGAAAGCAGCTCAACAGGCATATGATTTGGAAAAAATACGCAAATCTAAAAGGCTGGTATCTTTCTCTAGCTGTAAAAGTAGATAAACAGAGAAGAGAATTGCTAGAGCAACTGGAATTGCTGTAGCTGTTCCCTGGGTGATTACTGGGGGAAAGAGATGGTACCACAAAAAAACTGCCCTCCCAGGAAACTGGGGGAAGGACTCAGAATCTAGAAGACAAGCAACCACTTCCTGACTGGAGTTGCTTATCAGCAGAACTGGCAGATTCTTCTGGGATAACTCATAAATGATGGAGGAAAGGCATGTCTAGACTAAATGAGGCAAGGACTAACCACGGTTTCCTTTGAAGTTATATTTGATATAAAAGAGGATACTAAAATTTCTATGAGTTTATAAGAGGCTACAAAAATTACTCAAACCACCAGGCCCTAAGAGGGACCTTAGCATAAATTATGTGGAAAAGTTTCTGAGGTGAAGCTCAAAAGACCACCCATACCATGAAATTTCATGGTGGCCCAGCTGGGCACCCTAACTGCCCAGTGTGACATACTATGGTGCTAGCACTGTGGTCAGTGTGGTGTGAGGGCATTAACAACTAACTGATCACCAAACCCACTGAGATCACTAACAATTGGAGCCAGCACGAGCTCCCTTGGACTCTCTGGGTTACCTCCCAGTACTGACAAGTGGACATTAATATACATAGATTCCCTATTGCCCTGCCACCAACACCTTACAGATATCCAGCATCTTAAGAAATTAGAACCAAGAAGAAGAGTGGCAAAATCTTTGGAAGGAACAGAAACTTGATATGTAGTTTTCAGTTGCATGATAATACCAAAATTTGTTTGCAGAAACTGCAATGTCAGTCTACAAGTCTAGCATAAGTTGTCTGAGCTAGATGAGGCATGAGGTTTCTCTTTTAAAACAGTTTTTACAGTTATAAAATGAGAGTTTCATTTTTGCTTCACTGACTTTTGTGAATTATGTCAACCATGAAGTATCCCATCATTAGATATGCCAAAATAATAGTCTTTTTCTCAAATTGCAGAGTTATAATATAGAAAGCTTCAAAATTTCATAAGAGATCATAGACATTTAGAAATGCAAGAAACAAAAGATAATTAAGAAATATTCAGAGGAAATGGAAAAAATAATTAACTGTTTAAAAATGGCTGTGAAAAACCCTAAGTCTGATGTTGCCTCTGAAACTCTTATAGAACAAATTCTGGTTTATTTTGAAAAATAAACATATAAGGTTCCCATGGAGACAAAACCAATTTTCTCCTTAGATACAAACTGCAGAAACTTAAGTTTTTAAGTACTGAGATGTAGGAAAGGAAAGTTTCAAAAATACTTCCAACTGACAGATGAAGGATTAATAAGCCGAAACAACAAATAGCAAATATTGGGCTATACTTACAGACAAATATACAATATATGGTTGACAACAAATTTAAATATGTTTCAACTGTCTGATGAGAATGACTTAAAGCAAATGCAAAATAATAATACAATTAAGAATATATCTTAATTAATATGTCTTAATTAATTAAGAATATATCTATAATTAAGAATATATATCTAGAAGTGCATTGAGTGCTTCTAGAAACACCAATCAGTACTGTGATGGCACAATAAATATATGTGTAACAGTTGAAAGAGTCTTCGGTCTGGGAAAGTTAAGAGTACTAGTAGTGGGCATGACATTTGACATTCATCTTTTGTAACAAAAGGGCTGTTGCATGGGCACACAGAAGAGAAATCAGGCTTATCCTATGTGACTTCATAAGGATCTGAGAATTCGCTATAGCTAGTGGTAGGTACCAGTGACAGATTTTTATTTAAAATGATAAAGAAAGTTATAATAACAAAGACTGCTCAAATAAGCAATCTTCTGTGGTAAGGACCTCAGCACATTTCAAGTACTACTTACAAATAGGCAGGACTCAAATGTAACTACTGAGAGAATTCACACAATGGATATAGAGAGTAAGATTAGATGTCTCTAGACTGCTTTCAATTCTACAAATAGTTGATTCCATCATACATGATAGCTTTCTATTGCTTAAAGAAATGCCTATTTGAAATTTGGAATGCTTGAAATTATTTTTCAAGTCATTTTCTTTTGTCTTAAATTTTAAGACTTGGCTTTCAACTTTCTGAATTTTATGACCAAATTTACTCCTCTAATACAGAAGCTGACCAAGGAAAAAATGAGAGGGAAGACAACGATCTGAACAATTCATTAAGAAAGAGGTCTCAAACTCAAAAGCCTGTAGGGGTCAGGTAGGTACTATAAATTACTGACATGGGCAGATAATTCTCTCTTCCACTTTTGAAACATATCACCCTCTTATATATTCTTCCCCCACCCCCAAGTTTTGGTAAGAGACATGATAACTTACCCAAGTTAATGCTAGCTGCTATAAAATAAATCCAAATCAGTGGGTACCTTTCTTCCACATGGAACTCAGTCACCCAGGCTCCTTCCATTCTGTGGTTCAGCAGATCCAGGATATTCTAATTCACCCTTCAAAAGAAGGAAAAGAAAGTAAAAAGACTCTGCTTTTGTTAAAAATCCTCTTTAAAATGAAACCCATTACTTCTGCTTGCATTCCATGGGTGAGAACTTTTCATATGAACTGGATTAAAAAAATAAGCTATAAAATATAATATCTAGTTAATAAGACACTTTTCAATGACAACTCTACAGTATGAAAGAGAGAGTACAAATAATTATTGGACAGCTAGCTGTCTCTGCCATATATTGATACAAAATTTTTTCTGTAATGAGAAAGTCGACTGTGCAAGAGTGATAATAAAAAGCTATTGAGAGCAGGCCTCAGAGAAGTGGCTTCGACTGTGGCACACTGGAGAACATATACAGCCACCAAGCCACCCCTCAAAGGGACTGACTGGCTTCGGGGTTCCAGGTGACTGCCTTTAGTGCCTGGCACATAGCAGGCAACTCAGGAGATATTTGTTGACTATATAAACAAACGCAGGATGAAAGCATTCTGAATTAACAGGACTTCCAAATTTTTCAAGAGAAAAAAAATTTTAATTTTTATGTAAAATCAACTAAATTTTAATTTTTTGACCAATTTAAAAAAATGAAAAACAACCTTGCTTGCTAGATACACAAAACACTTTTATGCTGAATTTGTACTGTGGGCAACTAATCTACATTTGTAAACTCTGGATAACAGTTACCACTGAGAGCTTGTCAAGTGTTCCAGACATATTAAAATTATTTGCTTCGTTCAAGAGGTAATATTTTATAAAAAAAAAAATGCTAATAATAATATTGGTTCATTTAAAACATTTTTCCTAAGAATGTACAATCCTCCTTATGGTTAGAAAAGTTCAGAACACTGCCTTCTAGACTTGCTTAGGTATAATTTTAGATTCTGATGAGGACAAAAAATAGAATATAAAACCAGAAAATATTGCTTCCAGTTTAATTTTATGCTTGATTAAAGATGATGGGGCTATTGGAAAGATAGAGAAAACTAAATGAAATGGAAATGAACAAGAGTCTGCAAAGTGTCTGCGGGCAATGTGACTTTGGCAGGGCTTCTTGGGGCCAGCTCACCAGCTCTCGCTTGTTTGTTTTACCAACGGGGAAGATTGCTGCTTTATCTCTGAACATTTTTTACAAGTTAAATGTGACATTTTCATTCTCCTCTAACATTGTGTCATCATATTTTTTCTAAACCAGTGATATCCTTAAGGCTTTTTTTTCCAAAAATGGAAGCTGTGAAACCAATTATCTTCACATAAATTTCATAAGTTCCTTCTTACTTTTTCACCAAGATGGCTGGCCCTGTGCAGTACATCGAGTTTAGCACCAAATTGATCCTTGCCGAACATTTAGTTTGGCCAAACTGGTCCAAACATACATTTTAGCTACTCTAGAAAGCTTAACCAGGGTCTTGTCTTCTACAGAAAAAAAAGGTCAGGTTGAAACTTTTTGATCAAGTTAAAAAAACAGCAACAAAAATCAGTTTCTTAGAGCAGAAAAAAAATACATGATATCATCCTGTTTTGGAAAATTCAAGCTACTTCTGCTAAAATATCTAACTACCTTTTCATTTTCCTAAATGCTTAAGTTTACCTAAACATCCTAGCAATGTTTTAGTAGGTTCTGATAAGAGATTGATTACCTATCGACATTCATTCAAATAGTGCTAATGACAGTCTATGGATATGCTTAGCACTATTCTTCGTGAGGGGGCAAAACTCTATATCCAACAGACACAATTCTTGCACAATGGAGTTTATGTGTCTCATGGAGATGACAGATACTCACAGATATACCACAGCCTGATAACTATAATGAGAATTCGACAGCCCCTGAGAGCACGCAGAAGTACCACAGCCAAATGCCTCTCCTTCTGATGGGAGGCCACATAACCCTCTGCATGAGGAGCACATGGGCAGGGACCATGGCAACTGCAACAAGCTTCTAAATTTACTACATAAGACTTCAAACTACTAATGGAAACATCCCTAATCTAGTCTAAGCCGCTCATTTTAGAGAGAAGAAAAACAAGGACACTGTAATGTTGACTAATATGCCTACTATTTTTCATCACTGTCTACATCTTTCTTCAGTCCCTTGAAATCCTCAGCTAGAAATAGTGATCCCCTTCTTTTGATTCCCATGGAATTTTGTTGGTACCTCTTCGGTGAAATTTACCTTATTTTATCAAATCTAAGATGTAATCTATTAAAACACTTCTCATTTCAGAGATATTAAACTCGAGGTGAGGAGGGGATATGCAATTTAGAATAGGTGAAATGTGGTATTACTTTCTGACTTGTGTTTGAGCTATATATAAACTTGTCTTATCTCCACCAATAAATTTCAAGTCCTCAAGAGCAGACTATGTCTAATCATTTTGTGTAGTCTAATGTAAAAGATCAACATCTTGCAATTTGCAGAAACCCAAAGTATATTCGAAATAAAAAAAAGAAAAAAGTTTATCAGGTATACCTGACAGAAGCTAAGTTTCCCAATTTTCAGTCTAGTATTCTTTCTACCAAATGATAACATCATAGATCCTTATTAAGAGGAGGTCAATAGGAAATTTAATATAAAATGGTAATATAAAAATGCTCATAAAGCACTACTGATATGCCAGATATTATTTAAGTGCTATAATTATCTTTTAATGCTCACAACAGCCTGATGTCCTAGCTATTTTTTATGCTCCTTGTTTTTATTTCCTCAACCCACATTCTTGTTCTGGCCATCTGATGTTGGTAGAGCCCCCTGGATCTTGCTAAGCCACACTACCTGTCTCTTACTTTTAACCAAACTGCTATCTATGCCTTTACTGGGTGGGGTGCCCGGGACATCTCCCCCAGTCACACTGGTGTCTACATAAACTTGAAAGTGTCTATGGCCATGCCACCCTGAATAAACCCAGTTCCTTCTGATCTCGGAAGCTAAGCAGGGTCTGGGCTGGTTACTACTTGGATGGGAGACCATCTAGGAAGACCAGGTGCTGTAGGCAAAAAAAATAAATAAATAAAGGATTGTAAACTGACAAGGTCAATTGCAATCTACAAAGTCAACTAAGGGTTGACAGAAAGAAAGAAAGAAAGAGAGAGAGAGAGAGAGAGAGAGACAGATGACCTAATGAATCCCTAGAAATACCTTCCAAAGTAAACCACCTACATATAATCTTTCTTCTCAGATTCAGTATTTTGAGGGAAATACTAAGATCCCTGTAAAGTAGTTGCACTATTAATAGCCTAGTTTTCAGAGGGAGAAAGTGAAGCCCAGAGAGCTTAAATCAAATACCCAAGGGCCTATAGGCAGTAAGTGGCCACGCTGGGATTTGAACCCGGAAAGTCTGATGCCAGAGTTAATATCTTTAATTACTTTACCCTTTCTCCTTACAGAAAATGAAGCTTGATTTTTAAATAAGCAAATCAAATATTTTTCTGCCTAATTAGTCATGGTTTGTTCTATCAATACAGCAGTATGTATTTGGTCCACTGTCAAATACTGTAGAAAATTAATGTTTATTAAGCCCCTACTCCATGCCAGGTATGGTAGTACATATTATTTTATTAATTCTCATACTTTTGAATGGTTATTATTTTTAAAATTTATTTTGCATATGAGAAAAAGGGACTTTAGAATTTAAGTAACTTTCCAAAGTTACAGAGCTGGTAAGGGCTGGAGCTAAGATTATAACCCATTCATTTATTTATTTAACAAATATTTATTGAGTAACTGAGGTGTGCCGGGCATGGTCCTGAAAGCAGGAATGCGGTCCAGGCCTCTGCCTTCACAGAGCTTATAGTCTGATAGAGGAGCTGCACAGTAATTCAAACAAATAAACAAGAACCACTGGATAGTGATTATTTGCTTAAAGACAATAACCCAGGGAGGTGACAGAGTGACTAGATCTGTGAGAGGAACGCCCATGCTAAGCGAACACCTAGAAGATTCTTAACTTCGGCACTATTGACACTTTAGGACTGATAATTCTTTGTTATGGGGTATAATCTTATGCATTGTGGGATGTTTAGTAGTATCACTGGCTTCTACCCACTGGATACAAGTAGCGTTCCTCAAATCCTGGTAGCCAAAAAGTCTCCAGACATCACTAAATATCTTCTGGGGGACAAAGCGACCTATTTGAGAACCAGTGATGTACAGCAAAGTTGTTCTGGTGGAACCAGAGTTGGTATGTGTGAAAAGCAAAATAAGTTTACATTGAGTAAGGAAGAGCGGAGCAAGAGCTGAGGTAATAAAGGCAGGCAAAGGCCCCACAGGCAAAGACTTCTAGGCCAGGGGGGAATGACTTCTGATTTTATCTCAGGCTTCCCTAGCCTAGGATGACTTGGAAATGAGATGGTTGTTGTTGAACAGTCACTGATTCTTTCCCTTCTTATTTTTCAAGAGCTCTTAATCCCCAAATCTGGCCATCCTCCACTCTGAGACTCACATTATGCGTGTTTTCTGAGCCACTCATAGCTATTCTGTGCTTTCTCTTACATGTTCCTGGAGGCTGGCACTTTGGTTGGTTGCACATGTGCTTTTTCCCTCCTTGGTGCCTTTTCCCTGTGGTTCTTTGCCTGGAACACAATGTCCTGCCCTTCCTGCTTGTGAAATCCCTAGGCATGCTTCAAGGGCCAGTTCAAGAATCTGCTTCTCTAGGGTGTTTTCCCCAACTTCTTCCTGCAGGCAAACACTGCAACATATATGCTAGTCTGAATCAAGTTCCTCACCCTCCCTGCAACTTCCCCAAGGCTGGGAGCTAAGTCCTGGTCATCTTTGATTCTCCAGTAACTACCCAGTGACTGACATGCATATAGAAGCTTTGTTCCTTGGCCAAAATCTATGTAACTATTTTGAGCCTTCTTCCAAACATAAAAATACTACCTAAGAAAAATTTGTTCTGTGCTCCTATCACTTTTGACAGATGCATTCTTTAACTTTTTCTTTAGTAAATACTGATTGGTTCCCTTTTTTCTAAGAAAACACATAGATCTCGGCAGTTTATACATGCATACACATACACACTCATATTTACTTAGAAAATATACCTTTAGAATTATTGCTGTTGTGGGCCATTCACTTTTAACTTTATGCCAGGTGAATTTTCATCAAAGGACAAAAGTAATTAATGTGAGGACCACAGTCACTGAGAGGAAGCAGTGTATCTCAGTTGTGATTGATAAGTTTAAAACTGTTCTCATCTCATCCTGGAACCATTAGGGCCTTTCCCACCCTGCAAGGATTAGGATGCAATCATCTGGAGTAATGGTTCAAGGAGTTTATAAGCCACAGGTCTCATAAAATTTCCTCTCACAAATGCATTGTTTTAATAAATGTCCTCAAAGCTAATGGTGCTGATTTTATGATGTGTATGCAGACTATGAAAAGGCTGAAAAAAAGAGAAAGCAGCAGTAAAAACCCAGTACTTGATGAGTCAAATTGTAAGCAATGCGCTGCTTTGTAAACTCATCTGAGTGAAAGTGAAATACTGGACTAACAAAATGGATGGTCACCAGATCAACTTTTACATCCAAATTTGATCCAAGTCAGAACAAGGTTCTAATTTCATTCAGCATTGTATTTTGCACATAGTAGGTATTTAATAAACATCTGCTAAGTGCATGAATATAATTTGCCACCCACCTGTTTTCTTAATATTAAAATTTACAATAAATTTAATTATATTCTTTCTCATGATCCATACAGTTTGAACTTTGGCAAAAACAACAAATCTAGGCAGCAATTTGAGTCATTCTAGGGGAAAAAAAATGCAGTGTTATAAACTTAGCCTTTCAATGAAACCATTAAAAAGATTTCTCAATCCAGCTGTTTTAAAGATACCATGTAAACCAAAAACTCACAGGCAGAAGGCAGAGCTGGGTGTGAACCCCTCTTTTGGAGTGTTTGCCAATGGAGATGAAGAGCCAAAAGGAACCCAGGACACTGTTGTATGTTCTCTTAGCTACCACTCACCACAGTCACCATAATCACATTATATTTATGCAACAGGAAGTTCATTTTTTAAAATGATTCTGCTATTTCTTTTTCTAACACCTGACAAAAAGGTGATTCACTGGGCCCATTATGTGTTATCAGAAATGGAAGTATACAATTCAAGATGGATTAAAATTAAGTCAAGAAACTCTCAGCATAATCTCTTAAAATAATAACAGTGAGTTAGAAGAACTAGTTTCCTATTTAAAAATAAACAAACAAACAAAATATGTGAGCTTTTCCTTTTAAAAGTAAAGATATCCAAATTTCAGTAACCGGTTTTAAATTGTGTTTTGTTTTACCCTTTTACTAACCTTACCAGTTGTTTGAGTTAACGGGTACATTCAGTTAAGTAATAAATAAATGTATAAAAACAGACTGCTATCAAATGTCTACAAAAGCTTTTAAGAAACTTTCATCACCCTTCCAAAAAGATGGTCCATGTCCAATCTAGGTGCTAGAAAAGGCAAATGGAACGATTACTCTCTCTGTTTTAGGAACACATATTACAATATTTCCCCATATCGCTAGCTAATATTAGTTTAATTTGGGGTAATAATACGAATACATATATTTTTTAAGTAGTTTTTGCTTAAGTGATTTTTGTCCTTCCTTCTTTACTTTTATTGTCCCCTTCCAATTAGTCCTCAAGATTGGGGTCGACTGTCCTTTCCTAAAACTGCCATCACGGTATCTCCTATCCCGCGTTTTTTTCTAAAACCTCGCCCCTCCCTCTATCAAAGTAAGGAGGCCGTGGTCCCTCCTTAGACTCTCAGTGGGCTTCGTGACTGCCTCACCCCTGTGGCATAAGTGATGCCAAGTGACAGGGCAATTCACCCTGTTCTCTCGGAATGCCTGTGCTGGAACTCAGCCGCTGGACTGCGCGGAGGCCCGTTTGAAGAGGAATCAACGCCCTGGGCCACCATGGGGTGTCTGAAGTAAGCAGGAGCCGCGCCACCATGAGTACCAAAGATGCAGACAGAGGAAGAAACCCTGCAGGAGGCCAGTGAGCCACCCCGGCTGGTGACGGCAAAGAGAGATGGAAGAGGATGAGCACCCCAACCGCTCGGCCACCGCACGGGACCCATGGAGAAGCCAGCCGGCACCTCACCTGGGAGGTCCCTGCTGTCCCTGCGTGTCTCCTCTCACGCGGTGTCGCCCGCGCACGTGGCTGCCAAGAGGAAACACCCTCCCCGGACTCAGGTCTCCAAAAAGAAGCCTACGAGTGTCACTCATACCAAAACCCAGTACCATCGGCTGACAGGCAATTCCCAACACAGGTGGAGGTGAGCCCCAAGAACTGAGCCAGACCCCAGCCTAGGCTGCAGGTCTCTGTCGAGTCCCCACTTGGTGTCGCCGTAATGCAGCCAGCACCTAGGTGATGACTCTATGGCCCAGAGTTTGAATGCCAGCACCTCTCGGGTCTGGAGACCTAGAAGGAGCAGGCAGCTGAGAGCTGGTTTCCTCTTGGCAGAAACCTCCAGAGCCAAGCTGGGGCATCTTCTCAAATCTGTGCCCCACTTGGCCCTCATTAGATTTGTGAAACTGAAAAAAGAAAGAAGAGCTCTCAGCCTCAGCCCTTGCTAACCTTCAAAGTGATAGCCAACTCCAACTTGACAGACATGTGAGTAACCTACCTTAAAAGTAAATTCTTCAGACCCTTTTGAGCTATCCCACTAGCACCACATAGAGCACACAGGCCATTTCACTGAGACCTAGCCAAATTGCAAATTTCTGAGCAAAATAAATCTTTGTTGCTTTTTTAAGCACTAAATTTTGGGGTGGTTTGTTATGCAACAATAGATAACTGATACATCCTCCCTACTGCCTGTGTAATCTGTTATCCTCACACTCCCATCACCAGTGTCCTAAATTCAAGTTCCCATCACTTGCTTAGAGTATTGTAATAGCTGACTCTTTTCCTTCTCTCAATCTCTCCCTGGTTGACTTTAATTCCTACAGTTCATCCTCCATCTTTTAAACTTACATCTTGTTTATATTACTTTCCAGAATAGAGAAAAAGTTCGAACTGTAATATGAGTACTTTTCAATATCTATCAGTTTTCAATTCTGGCTGCCCATTAGAATTAGCCAGGGAATTTTTTTAAGCTAATGCCTAAACCTCAGCTCAGAGATTCTTATTCAATTGGTGTAAGGTGGAACTAATCATTGGTTCCCACTGGTTGTTTTAAAAGTTGTCTACATAGTCTGTAGGGCAGTCAAAGTGAGACCTCTGAAGCCAATGAGAGCAGAAAGGAACTTACAAGGATGGGTATAATGAGAACAGGGCTAACACCAATATTCAAGGTATGAGTAAAGGATGAAGATAAAGAAGTGATATAGAGTTTTCATAGTAGGAGGAAACACAGAGAGAGAATTAAAATATCAAGAAAAGGAAATGCCTGGGAAGTAAAAATAAAATTCAGAAGATATTGATGATAGTTCAGAATGTTCATAAATTTCTCATTTTTAAAATTTTATTATAATAAAATGATTAATACAGTCCTGATAGGCAGAGTTAACTCTAGAGTTGAAAGAAAACATATGACTCCATTAAGATATGATTTCATGTCTTAGCATATTCTCCAACTTATCACAATTCATTTATTGGTTCAACAAATGTGTACTGAACACCTACTATTTGCCACATGTTATGCTGGGGATATAGAAGTAAACAACACAAAAATCCTTGGGTTAAGGAGCTTACTTTCAAGTTGAATGTGATAAACAATTAAAAAATAAACAAGAATATAATATGTCAGAGGTTGGTAAATAATATAAAGAAAAAAATTTTAAAGGGGAGAGGAACAGAAATACTAGGGCAGGAGTAGGGGATGGCATGTGGGGTATTTTTTTAAAAGGGTCATAAAAGGCTTCACTTGAAAGGTTTCCTTTGTGCACAGACCTGAAAAAAGTAAAGGAGTCAGCCATGTGAATGGTTACATGTGGGAGACACACAGGCAGAACAAAGCAGGTGAGAGTATGCTCGAGGTTTATAAGTTACAGCAAGGAGGCCAGCGTGGCTAGGGTGAAGCAAAAATAGTGGAGGATACTAGGGGTTTCATGAATGGGGAGGAGAAATTGTGACAGTTAGTAGTTCTCTATCTTAGAGTACATTAGAATCACCTACGAGGATTCTCAAAATGCCCATGCCCAGTCTGCACCCTCAGAGATTCTGTATGAATTTATCTGGGATGGAGCCCCGAAACAGCAGTTTTTAAATGCTCCATTTATTGAAAACCATTGCTATAATAATTTATATGGCTTATATGTCACTATAATTCTATGGATTTTTCTCTGAGAGAAAAAAATCTCTTGAAAGGTTCTAATGAGAGAAGAGGCAGAATTAATATTTTAACTTGTTCACTTTAGCCTCTCTGTGAATACATGGTATGGAGAAAGGACCAATTCAGATCACTTATCTGTTTTTAACGTATTTCATAATGAACAAGTGTAGCTTTTTTATTAATAATATGTCTCTCATTAAAAAACATTTTAAAATAGAAATGTCTATTAATGAGAAACAAAGAATTATATTCTCTATGTATTTTTCCAGATGTGTTTCGTAAGGAAAGGGTTTCATGATGGGCAATGGATTGTATATTATTTTGGTAGTTATTTTAACAAAATATCACAAACTTTGGGTGGCTTGAAACAGCAAAAGTGTATTGTCTCATGATTGTAGAGGCTGTTAAGTGCCAAACCTAGGTGTCAGCAGGGCTGTGCTACCTCGGAGACTCTGGGTAGACTCCTTCCTTGCCTCCTCCTAGCTTCTGGTAGTGGGCAGCAGTCCTTGGCATTCCTTGGCTTGCATCTTCTTCCCTCTCTCTGTGTCTTTGTCCAAATTTCTCTTTTATAAGGACACCAGGTGAATTGAATTATAGCCTGCCATAATCAATCTATCAAGACCCTACTTCCAAATAACATCACATTCCGAGGTACTGAAGGTTAGGACTTCAATGTATCTTCTTTGAGGAGTGGAGGGACACAATTCAACTCATACAGATTGGTTCTTATGAAATCTTTAATAATAAATAATAGAATTGGTATCATGTACCACCTATTCTAACAAGGCAAAAATATACAAAGAAAAAATAGTAATTCTCAAAAAGTTAATATAATTCTTGACTAAAAGATGATTGCCCTGAAAATGAGAATCTATTATATGTTTTTTGATTGTCTTATTTTTCCAGTCTGGCAGACATTTTTCAGAGAATGACTGAAAACTCTGTGAAAATACTTGGTTATTTTTGGTGACTTTCATTCATGGAACATGAATTTTCAAAGCTTTGGTGGGTTGACATGTAGGCCTTATGTCAGTATAATTCCTAACACAGGTTTACTGAAATTAGAGTCATCCCCACCTTTGAAAATGGTTTCAGTTCCAGGGAAATGAAAATTAGGATATTAATGTTTAAAATTAGAATAACATGTTTAAAACATGTCTAACTTTCCGAACAACTTAATTTTACCTAATAAAGGTTTTTGTTTTCAGCATCAGAATGAAAGCTGTTAGTCTAACAGATGACCTCTGTAGGAGACAAACTTTGCTGAATGCTAGCTTTGAATGTTGAATGTCGACCAGTAGACCAGTAGTAAGCTCCATAAAGAAAAATCTGCGCATAATGCTTAGCCTCAAGATATCCCCCCAGGCAAAGCAAACCTTATAAAGAACACACTGGTGGCCCAAGTAACAGAGTCAAGCTGAAATTAATGGGTTGGCACACATGCTGCCCTAGGAAAGTGAGCATTCTGTCACAGGACAGAAAGCAAAAGAAGATGAAGAACAAACACCTACTTCTCGATATATTATCAAACATCATGTTTGCAATTACACTAAAAGTACACACAGTGAAGTATAAACTGTGTTTGACCCATCTATTATCTGGAAGTTAAATATCTCCAAATTCATTTATTTCCACTAATCAGCTGCTACACATTTTTCTCCAGCTTCTGCCATCTGCTTTTAATTACCAAAACAATCCACCATCCAAAGTGAAATGATAGTTAATCATCACCACTTTCAGCTTACAGGTATAGTAAAAAAAAAAAAAAGAAAGAAAGAAAGAAATAAAGAAAGAAAAAAAATAAGCACATTTTCAGAGAGTGGAACTTAGAAGAATCCAGAACATTGCCAAAAATTACCTTATTTCTTTGACATTTTGAGAGTTCACAAATGAAATCCACTTTAAGTAAACAGCTTTTAAAAATTTGGATTAACAAGATTAACAAATACTGTTATTTTGGGCAAAACGATTGAAGTGAAGTGAAAAAGACTCAAACAGATTTCAGAGAGAAAGTATAAAGAAATACAGCACACCCTCCAACAGTAACAACTAAAGCTAACATCTAAAGTTAGATGGCATAAATGTTTAACAACTAATAAGTTCACCTTAATATCTTATTCAATTTTTTGGAAAAGAAAACCAAATGCCTACTTTTCCCTTTCAAACAAAAGACATCAAGGTATAAAAAAGAAGTGAAATTAACGTTGCTGTCTGCTATGTATTTGTATGTCACAAATTCAGTCCTGTAAACAGTCCTAGAGAGATTACTTCTCCCACTTTAAAGATAAGAAAACTGAGCCTGGTAGATAAGTCAAGTTGAGAGTCAAACATAGGTCAGTATATGATTGATGCCTGATTGATACATGATGAATAATGAATAACAAAAAACTTGATAAGAGAAAGTTTTACTCTATTTTTTTTTAAAGGATAGTGCTAGCTTAACAACTATTGGTGTTCCAAAAAATAAGCAGTTTGTCCTTCATGACTTCATATCTCATCAAGGCTAAAGCTCAAATGATTTTATGAATATGTATATGTACATGTACATGTACATGTATATGTCTATATATGTATGTATATGCATATACATATGTATGTGTTCTGAAATATTCAAAACAATAATAACATTTTTTAACATTCTGGTGTTTTTCAATTTTAATAATGGGTTGAGCTCCGAGAGATTAAAGGTGGTGTTTTGAGATTCCCAAAGAGAAGCAAAAATTATATGAACATGCAAGAATTAATATTCTAGGCTGCAGTAAGAGGTTTTTAAGTTTATAATTCTTATTGGAATTCATCCATCCTACTTAAGAAAGAGCTGATGCTTTTATATTTTTACATCTGCTGAGACCCAGCATTTCTGAGGTTTGATGCTAGGGGCACTCTATTGAAATAGTCCTGAGTGTTTAGAAATTCAGATTCCCAGGCTTGACCCCAGGAATCCATATTTATAGTTATCTCAAGGTGCTATAGTAGCTTCAACACACTTTTTCTTTGTATTAAATTTGCAAGTATCAAATGCCGACCCCCAAAATGTCAACACAACAGCCTGTTGATAAGACAAAGCTGAGTTGATTGCCTGCTATGTAACTTACTTCACTGAGCCTTTGTAGTCCTCAAAGGCCAAAATTGGACTGTTAATTGAAATTTTGAAGTTGGTTTAAGGTGGATCTGAATGCAAGGGCTTAGTTAGGATTGGGTAAGGATCATGAGATAATAGTGTAGAACTGGTAGGCATAGCAAGATAAAGATCTTGAGGCAAGAGGATCAAACAGTCTGGTAGTATAAACTATCTACTGATGGTTTCTGTTGAAAAGTTGATGGGTTCTTCAGGAAGTTCCTGAAATGACCAATAAAGTTATTTACATCTTTCTTCCAGCTGATTTCTATCTTTGAATTTGGAGTATAAAAGGATGAAATAGTAAAGACTTACAGTTACCTGAAAGAACTGTAAAGAATCTAGGGTATTCCAGTGTTGGAGAAGGCTATAATTTGTGAATGGTCAGCACAACGTTTCATGGTTAGTTTCCTCTCTAAGAAAGCCAAAGAGGGGTACTGGAGTTTTACTGGGCCCTTGTCAGTTCCATAATATGAGATAGGAGCAGTCTCACACAGGTTCTAAAAGTAAGATTAAAAAATAGATGGTTTTTAAAGTGACAAAAAAAACTATGTATTTATAGCTTTATACAATTCTTACTGCTCAGCCCTCTAAGAAAAGTGGGTCCTTCATGTTACTAAGCTATGTAACTGTGGAAGGCACATTTTAGAGAAGACAAAAGAAGAATAAATATAATTGAAAAGAAAAGGATAGATGGACCTAAAGAAAAAAGAAAGGAGAGAAGGCTAAAGTGGGTTGTCTAAGGGGAGGTTAGAAAGAGAAGATGTAAGAAATGGAAAAAAAGACAAGGAAAGAAATGAGAAATGTGACAGATGCTATCTAGGCAAAAGACTTTGGAGAAAGATCAAGAATGCTTAAAAATATTTTAGGAAGATTTTTACGTGATGTCAAATAAAACCCTTTCCATGGTCTTCCTATGACATCATTAGTAAAAGTCTTTACTTATAAATGTGCAACTACAGCCTGCCTCTTCCAGTATCCAAATGCCAGAAGTTTCTCCCTCTCCAGAACCAACCAGAGATTATTCGGCCAAGCATAACATCCCAAAGTGACAGCAGCAGTTGCTGCTAAGCATTTCACCTTAGCCATCATTCAGAGAAGCTCCTGTGAGACAGCTATGGTTCTCAGTAGGGGAGGCCTCAGGTGGAACCCAGAGACCAAACCACACTGGAGGTGACAGATCACTAACACTGCCTTATACAACTGTAGTGTAAGAAGGTTTGCCGATTTGAGGAAGAATGTCTATGTAGCCAAGTAGCATGCACTGTTTTCTACTTTTCTTTGTCATACACATACTTGAAAGGTATTTGTAGAATGAACCAGAGGAGAACAAAATAAACTTTCCTCATTCTCACTCTACTTTTTCTGCTTGGCACATGCCTATTATAGCAATTTATAAGAAACTAGGACACTAGGATACAGGAGAAGAGAGGGAGAAACAAGCATCCATTAACTGGTATCATTCTTGTTCACAGAACCTGGCCCTGTACCCTCCAGGATGAATTAAATGTCCCTTGGTTGGACACATGTGGAGGCACCCAATTAACTAGTATGGTAGGACTTTTGACATTTACTATGTCATCCAGCAGCTTGTGTGGGGCTTTGGAATTCTCTGAACTTGTCAGGAACTTAGGGTCTCATATGTCCTTTACCCCGGATTATGTAATTTCAAAGTTAATCTTAGGTATTAAGTTCAGGGAGGAACAAAACAGAAGCAGGCTGAACCAGCTGGCATGTAACAGAGAGTTTGGTGATATAAGAGTAAAGTGATGAAATTTTCCTTGTTTAATAAATAAAAAGGGAAGTGGCTGCTTCTCCAGCCTCCTGTTCTTATGGTGACTCCTTAAAAACAATCGTAGTCCCAAGAATCCTGACATTTAGATTTTATGACATAAAGTCACAAGCCTTCTGACCTTTGGAACCATAAACACGAATGCTGAAAATGAACACAAGCATCTGTCAAGAGGTAGCAATCACAGGTAAATCGCCTGTCTCTTGAGGCAATAAAAGAAATGCATGTTCTTTCTTCTTCTTTACTGAGTAAATTTGTGTGAAGTTCTGTTCAGACTTTGTAGTCCCTTTCATACTACATAAATGTAAATAAATCTATTAATAGTTCCCGGTAATAAATTGTGTTCTCCTCTCTCCTATATCAGCTCAGAGGGGAATCTTGTCAGAATTCTTTTATTTCCCTAACAGTGACTACTAGAAAACAGTTATACAAACACCTACAAGGAAAAAAAGATACATAACTTTGTGCAGTGAAGCTTGGACAGTAAATGATGTCATTTACTGCGAATGTCATGAAAGAAGGAGCAGTCCCTTCACAGAGAGCGGAACTGCAGTTAAATTGGAGAATTTAACTCCCGAACCTTGATCTCATACTTTTTATTTCTTCTAACATATCCTGGGTTTCTTCTACATCCAGTCAATCAGAAAACCTGGTGTTTAATCCACCCAAAATATTTTTGAAATCCATCTGCTCTTCTCCATTGACAGAACTTCCGAAAGCTCTGGCCAACATCTCTCCCCTAAGTTCTATCACCCTCAATTTTGCTGCCTCTCAAATCATTTCTCCACATGCTAAGAGTCATGTTTCTAAAACACGAGGTATCTTTTTTAAAAACATTGTGTATAAGGATCTCTTCCTTTTGCTCCTGTTTATTCCACCAGCTTGATTTCTCATAACTCTAAAACTCCTTCCCTGCTTCTTTAATTTATGGTCCTGCCATACTGAATTGCTCAGTGTTACTTAAACATCGTTATTCTGGTCTCTAGCATTTTTCACAGGCTATTTCCTCAGTCAGGACCATTTGCAGCCATACCTTCTTCTATTCACCTTCCTCCTCCCAAAAGATCTCCACTTTTCATTTTTTATTTTGGACTTAACTGGAACGGATCACCTCCTTCTGTATTTTTTGTCTGACCCTTCCAACGTGTCCCTAATTCCCCCTGGAGCACCTTGCTTTGACCTAATATTTATCACACTGTACTACATTTGCCGATTCATACTATCTTTTATACTCTAAGAACTTTGAAAGAATTTTTAACGTGTTTTGCAATTAAGTCAAACGTTATTGTCCAAGGACAGGTCTGGCTTGCACACCAACTTGATCCAGGGCTTTAAATTCAGTCACCAGGACACAGCTACTTTCTAGTCCTCAGCTCTGCTCTCTTGCATGATGGTTTTACTTTCAAACTGCTCCCGGTGGCAAGCATGGCTGCCAACAGCTCGAGGTCTGCATTCTCTCAAGCTCAGTGGAAAACAGTGCCTTTCTCTCCGTGAAGTCCCATCCCAGGAAAATCTCCATTAAATGCCATCAGCTCTGATTGGGCCACATGCCCATTCTTGAAGTAATCACTCGGGCCAAGAGTGATTACTAAGATGCTCTGACTAACTGGGCTTGAAAAACATGTACGTTTCTGGAGCCAGAGATTGAGTTCACACTGAGAGAGCCACATGGAGTATAGAGAATTCATCAGAAAGTAATAAAGCTACTGGTACAAAAGAAGAATGAATGCAAGCTGGGAAGCGAAAACAAAGCAAAACAAAGACAGCTGTCCATTTCGGTAAATAAATCACATGCTGTGTAAATCAAAAATATTCTGTGGCAGGTTAAGAAATTACAGCTTTCCTGTTTAATCCAGTAACAGACGCTTAAAACCTCATTTAAATGATGAGTTAGCTAATCTTTTTCTGTAAATTAGGTTTCTTTGGGGGCTAAACTGAAATTCATTCAGGTTTTTAAGATTTTGCAGAATAAATGGGAACTTATTTTCAAGCTGTGTACTATATTCCAAAGAGGATTTATGATTATATAGACTTTGGCTTCAATTTTAATCTGAATATATTTTAAAGTTGATGATTGAATTTCCTCAATATGTTGGAACCATAGAAAAGATTTTGGGATAAATGGTTAATTCTGGATAATAAAGAAAAAAAATAGCACTTTTTATATCATTGTAATTCTAAATTAATAATATTGATTTAAAACATATAAAATAATTTGTGTATCATGTGCAAGTCAATCAAAATATTCAGTTTATAGTAAAAAGTTAGGTTAACATGATAAACCAGGGCAAGAGAGGTGGAAAGAGCCAATTTATGTTCAGCAAAAAGGTTCCAGTTACTTAACACCTGAGAAAAGCTTTAAATACATTTTTCCCCCTCTGGGAATTTCAGTACAACTTGGCTGCTCAGAGGAAAATCTCCTTCTTGTAACACCTTTTTTTGTGACGAGAGCTGCCAAGACAGCTCCCACCAGATAGAAGAAGTCTGAAGAATCTCCATCTTGAGTCAGGTGTCGTAATTATTTTTGACACCACTTTCACAGTAAAACTCCTTAATCCTCCTGAAATTTTATGGAGGGATAAATTAAGCACTTGTATCATTACTTACTTTATTCCAGTGGTCTCTTTTATCTCATACTTTGAAATAGAAATATTTTAGTTACGGACCTGTAGAATGCCCTAGAAGCATCAGGTAGGTTCTTTTCATGTTTAAATAAATACTTTCCCGAGTAAAAAAAAAAACTGTGTTCACAGTTTGCACAGCTATATGATATAAGAGATTCTGTTCCCAAAGGCAGTATGATAAATCAGAAAAGGCACTCAATTTGGAAGACAGATACTTTTAGCTGAAGTCCCAAGGCTTTGCCTTAAAACTTCTGTGACCTTTAAGAGTTTCCTCATTTCCATAGGGGAGAAAAAATATCTTATATCATAAAGTTATTGCATGGATCAGAAGGAAGTCAATAACATATGAAAAGAGCTCTGTGAACTGCACAGTCACATAGACTCAGCCTTGATACTTCTCTACAATGAACTTTTTGAAAATTGTAGAAACCAAATTTATTATGATGAAGTTAAGACATATTTCTTAGTTCATCAGAAAGTCTTAGTGCTTTCTGAATATATATACATATATATATATATATATATATATATATATATATATATGCATACACACATCAAATTACACTGCTATAATAATAGCCAATGTTAACTAAGCGCTAATTATATGCAAAGTACTTTGTAAGGCTTCTACTGTCAGGCCTGGAAACAATCCAATGAGGTGGTTAATATTCCTATTTTATATATAGGAAAACCAAGGCTAATAAGAATTAAATAACTTCCCCAAATTCACACAACCAGAAAGTGTGGATCTTGGACTTACCACAGGCCACTTCACTCACAGCCAATATTCTTAGCTCTACACAGCTTCTCCATCCTTACAGGTCCATCTAACGGAAGACATGGTCCTATGATACTCCCTTGTATAAATATGAAATTTATTCATTATAAAGAAGCATCATCAACTAATGGGGAAGTAATTAATCATTGAAAAAATAATTCAGGAAAATTGACCTCTTTTTTTGTTTGTTTTATCATAGCTTCTTAGAACACTTAAAAAGTGAAAAAAGTGTCACTTTTTAAAACTTTTTAAATATCCCTTTTAAAGCTTTTTAAGTTGTAAGACTTTTAAGGCTGAATAATATTTCATCATATGCATATATCACATTTTATCTATCCATTCATCTGTTGAGGGATGCTTGGGTCATTTCCACCTCTTGATTATGATGAATAATGCTGCTGTGAACATTGGTGCACAACTACCTGTTCAAATTCCTGGTTTCTATTCTTTTGGGTAGATACCAGAAGTGGAATTGCTGTATAACATATTAATTCTATTTTTAATTTTTTGAGGAAACTTCATACTGTTTTCCATACAGGCTGTACTATTTTATATTCCCACCAACAGTGCACAAGAGTTCCAGTTTTTCCACATCCTCATCAATACTTATTACTTTCTGTTTTTTTTAATAACTTCCTTAAATTTTATGATTTCAATACACATGTATTATTTTCAAATTCCAGGAGGACAGACCTTCAAAAATTATGAAAGAAAATCAAGAATAATAGTGAGATTTGTTGAAAGTGAAAATGTTGAGAATTTCATATCCTTAGTTGTCATGGATTTAGGGTCTCTGTCTTGAGACTTTCTTGTAATGAAATTTTTGAAAACTGTTTGAAAGCCTTTCTTCTTTCTATATTCTTCATCTCAATTGATATTCCCCTCCAAAATGATAATTCAAAGAGGCAAATATAATTGTATCATTACTTTGCCTCTTGCCCCACCAATATCTTCAGCTGAACTTCTCAAACACAGGGTATTTTGTCACAGACGAAGCATGCAAATTATTCTAAAACACTGATTTTCTTGAGTGAGAAATCATTTAAAACATTTTTTGTATTAATTTGCATATTAAAATAATCATGATTTTATTATATAATTGAAAGGAAACTTGCATATATTTTAAACAAAACCATTAGCTTCAAAAAAATTTTTCCACATGAGTACCTTGGACTATGTGGGCTATGGTGCCACAACCTCAGAGTTTACTTTTCTCTTTGTCTTTAAGGGTACGTTGAAGGGTAACCTTGAAAAATACTAATTTATAGAATAAAATATAGTCTCTTTACCATGTCATATGAAGTCCCCTATGAACTGGCACTTGCCTATATCTCTAGACTTACTTTCTGCCACCTTCCCCTACATCAATACCTTATGTTTCAGAAATGCTACATTATTTGTGGTTTCCATAATGTCACACTATTTCATGTCTCCGTGTATTTTATATGCTGTTCTCTCACTGATTTTTTTTTCATTCTGTCCCCCTGCCTAAGCTGTTCTATGTGGTGAACTTTATTTCTACCTTTCTATCTCTCAAATATCATTTCTTCTTTGAAGCCTCCCCAACTCTCTCCTCTACCCTCCACCCTTTCAGTATTTATATCTCAATTATACTTTAGTTATAGTTCATATATTAAAGGTGCTATTAGTTTACACATCTGCCTCCCATCCAAAAGTATCAATATTTCAAAAGAGCATATGACTAAAGCATAGTTTCTAAAAGTAGTCTAAATGAGTTTGAATCCCAGTGCTACCATTTTCTACATGTGTGAACTTAAGCAGTTAACTGACTTCTCTATACCCCAATGTCCTCTGTAAAATAGGGTCTGCACTAGAGCATACCTCACAGGACTGCTGTTGGCTTCTATGGGATAATATTTGTGCAGGACTTAGAAGACCTCCTGGCAAACCATCAGCATTCACAAACGTCACCTACCATTGTCTTATTTATTGATAATCCTCAGAACCTGCCACAGAGTAGGCACTTGGGAAATTTTTTTTGAAACAAATTAAATTTCCTTCTTGCTATCTACACGTTTTGGCCTTCAATTGCCTCTCTTTGGCCAAAAGAAAAAAATATATTTAAAAAAAAAAAAAGAAAGAAAAGCAATCTTGGTGACTGAGAAACCTCAAATGTACTCCTCACATCCCTGGTGTTTCAAATTACTTTGTGTGCCCTCTCCTAGAGCTGGCAGTACTGGTGTCATGTCACAACAATCAAATTGAAAGAAGAAGGAATTAAAACGCCACTGGTTTGAAAGGGACATAATTTCTATTCTTTTGTCAGGAAGTGATCCAAACCTCCATATAGGGCATGAAAAGAGGACCTTTACTTGGAGACCCCATCCTTTAGAGTTACGAAAACCCATTACATATTTGTTGAAAGGAAAACATTAGTGTATTTGGACAATAACTCCTCAAAGAGAGAGAAGCCTGCCAGAACGCGTGTATAATCGCTTGGACTGCTAGGGTTTTGTTCAGGGTCTCGAGACTAGTGATAGATGAGCCTAAAAAGACTGCTTTAAATAAACCAAACGTCTTGGATTAGTGTTGCTGAACTCAGAGCCCCTTGGGAAAGGCCTGTCTCCAGTGATTTCCAGTATACTCCACTTCCAATGAGCTAGAAATACCACAAGAAAACTGCTGTTCTCACGGTATTTTTGCCTTTTCCATTTCTGCTTTTAGCTAAGAAAAAAAAAATGGTATGTGCAGATCAAAAATGGCATACGGACATGACAGAAGAATCAGAGCATCCAAATGTTTGATCTTTAAATTAAATAGAATTCACTGTTAATTTTAAATAAATTCAAATAAAATAACTTTGGGCACATTCTCATAAGTTTCACCAAAGCAGATGTATGCCTACAAGTGAGCCAGAATTATTAAACATTATCATCCTGAAATTGTACTGTGTATGCACTGATTAAAGGCAATGTGGCAGAATAACTAAAATTGATTAATTGATTAATGTCTCTAAATTGTGTTTACTCAAACTGCTTCCAAAATATGCTATAAATAAGTAAGCATATTTAAATAAATATTTAGGTGTTTTTCAAAAACAGGTTGACTTCTGTACATTTACACATTTGCCAGAAGGATTTAATTCCCTGTTTAGATTATGGATCAGTAAAATGCAACCAATATTTGTGGATCACTAACTGTGTGCCAGGCAGAGTGCTAAAAGCCAGGGACATACATACTTAAGGGCTTTGTTTGACATATGCTAATTATTTTTAAATATGTGCAATTAAGAATATTTGGATAAGGTAACCAAAGAAATGTGAAAGAAGAGGAGAAAAGGAAAAGATACAATGCAAATCTTCAAAGAACAATTTAAGTGTGTGATTTTTCTTCAATGGTGTACTTAATGTTTTATCTATTAGTAGTAGAAAAAAAATGACTGAAAGCTGAGTGAAAAATAATAGCTTTTTTATCCTACAAAACCTTGTGTGGGGGGTGTACAGTTACTTTTTACATTTACCTATAAAAAGAAAAGGTAATTGCTATTTAAATTTTCTGAGTAGCAAGTATAGCACCTTTTCATAAACTCATAAAGCAGATCCTGGAATCAAGGTGAGAAGAGATGTTGTTATTAATATATGTACATATTAATAGATACATTTAAATTAACTGAATCTATTAATTTTTATGTACATTACATGTGTGTTAAAATGTAGGTACCATTTAATAGTTAAGAGCTCAGAATATTGGCTTGGTCAAATATATTTGGGTCTAAAGTTTTGTTTTACTACTTCATAGCTGTGTGACCAAAATGGCTTAACTTCTTTGAGTTGCAGAGTCCACATCTATAAAATAAGAATTATAATGATAAGTATCTGATAAAGTTATTGAGAGAATGAAGTGGTGATGCACATAAAGTGTTTAGCTGAGTGCATAGTGAGAATGCAATAAATGTTTCCTTTAATTATATAATTATTTGTAGTAGTACTAACAAGGTTAATGCTAAATTGAGTTAAACTATAAACTGAAGAAAATTAAGATTGGGGGAAATTCATGATGTTAAAATAAACAAATTTAATAAGACCAGAAATTTTAACAACTATGAGTAATGAAACCATCTGAATATTTCATAATCGTAAGTCAAACATAACATGTGATAATGTCTGACTTTAATCATTTTAACACTGAATCCAGAGTACGTTCAAATCCAGGAGTTTGAATTATCCACCTCCAAAGAATATTTCTTTGCAATTCAGTGAATATTCCTAAGAATAACTAACACATAAGCACAATTCAACTACCATCTCTCTGCTTCTCTGCTGTGATTTCTGCGAGCTGTGAATGGCATGGTGATATTTGAGCTGCTACTGGGATTTCTGCTGAAAGTGTGGGACAGCATTCCCAACCTTCCAACAAGTCCCACTGTTGGTGTAGAGGTACAGTCTTTCCGTTACTCAAGAACAGTAGGAAAATATGACTAAGGAATCAGCGACATGTCTGTTAGAGAATTTGTCTTCTCCTAGATGGAGTAAATACTTTTCCTGCCTCAAAGAGATTTAGACATATCAAAACAATAGCCTGAACCCTAGGGATGTGGTCAGATCAAGGGGTAAGAAAAATTAGCAGTTTTTAGGGTGCTCCTGGGGCCCATCACAAGTAAGAAGGCAAGTGGACTGCTTGTCAGTGCTGCTCAGTTGGGGCCCATCTGAACCTCGCAAGTTAACTTCTCCAGGGACTTCCTCTATATGCTGCAGGGAACAGGCAACTGCACCTGCCCAGGTGAAATGAAAGATGAAGAGGATGTTTCGGCTCCAATCTTGGGCAAAGAGGCAGTACTGTAGTAAAGAACCTTATTCTATTGCAGTGATCATTTTGTAATTTATACTTATATTGAATTATTATGATGTATACCTGAAACTAATGTAATATTATATGTCAATTATATACCAATTTTTAAAAAGATGGGTTATGAATGAGAAAAAGAAAAGATAGGGTCCGAAGTACAGCCTAGGACACTAATACTCTTGAAATATAAAAGAGTATTGTTCACCATAGAAAATAATTCGATTCGCCATGATAAGGCTCTCATGGACTGAGCCTAAGGTTTAGATAGTGGAAACAATGTTATAAAGGGTTCATAGTTGAGGGACAAACGAGTTTACTGAAGTATACGTTAATGGAGTGAAACTGAGGATCAACCCTTTGCCATTAATGCCGTCATAACATCAGGAAAAGCTTCTCCTCTCATAAACTAATATTCACCATTTGTTAAGTTAGCACTTTTAGGTACTAGTTATAGAAGCTTAAAAGTAAAGTGGAATATTGTTTCCTGTTTGTTCACATAACTATTTTTGATAAATACTGGCCTGGATCCAGGATTAGTGACCAAATAAAGTATCTCCACCTTGTCAGAGATGTAGTAATTCCAAAGCTTCATGAAAATATTGTGTTCCCATCCTATCTCTGCCTCTATTGGGACAGCAAATAGCAACCAATCATGATACCTTCACATGAGCTGGAACATGCTTATTAACAAGTGACTCATCTCCCTTCATTTAGTCTAGTTGTCAGACCTTAAATTTTATATCTAACTCCAAATAAAACTCTAAGAGATCTAATATGTCTTTGCTCAGAAGTGTATTATGTACCTTTTCATGGGGTAAAGACAAAAAAGAGGCCTCTCGTCAGGCAAGAGCAAGAATGCCACTGGTAGAAAGGAAGAAGAAGAAACCCCTCAGCTTTGCAGGGAAATCTCCAACCGTCAAGCTAGTTAGGAGGAGGCTGCTGGGATTGTAGCACGTGGTCTCCAGGCACGAGTGAGGGACCAAGATTAATTAGGATCATCTGGTAGCTAAAAGCAACTAAGACCCTAGAGAAGATGGGGCACCACTACAGAAAATTAGACTTTGATTACTTTGTATCCCAACTAAATTCTCAGGCTTAATTGACGTGGGGAAGTCCCCATGACATGAGTGACTCTGAAGTTTCAAAATCAATGTTTTCTTGTAGTTAAAACAATTAGTGAGTACAAGAAAACATTAAAACAGATCATATTTCTCTTTCTGGGGAAAAACCTGAGATTTGTTTGCTTTTGAATCTTGAAAAAGATCAGAATACTTTTCTTCTACTCCTAGTAAGTCATTAATGCCTGTCATCTGAAAAGTCGCTTTTGCCAAAGACTGTTTATAAATGAGCAATTAGAACTTACTGAAACATTTTAGATGAAGCTTATTTAACTGATGAGTAAACTAACACTTGATATATATATAAATATAAACTAACACTTGATATATATATAAATATAAACTAACACTTGATATATATATAGCAAGTTGTGATTTTTTCTTCCTTAGCAAAAACATAATATGACATTAGGAGAGGTAGTACAGAGTTTATTTGTATTTGCATGAAAGTCAAGTGCCAGGGTTGAGACTATTTGCTATGGAAACAAAATGGAGAATACTTTAGTAGATGTAAATAAAATAATAGCCATTTATTCATGGCAACATTTACCTATATTTTTGTTACTGTGTGTGCGTGGGTTCATGTGTATGACAGAGGGAGAGAGGGAGAAAGAGAGAGAGGAGAGAGAAAGAGCACACATGTGCATGAAGCAGGATAATGGATGGCATTTATTTGGGGAAAAAGTAGCACTATTTTGATTCCTAAAGGTGGTTATCATAAATGTGAAAATCACATTTATTTATTAAATAAGATTTAGAAAATTAATAGTGGTAAAATGATTTATCTCTGTATTTCAATCATTATGCAAAAAAATGGAAAGTAAAAACTTTTCAAATCAAAATGAGCATGTTTGTTCTCTGCCTAGATAACATATGCTATAGATTGTAATGTAATGCAAGAATTAGAATTTAGCTTCTCCTCCACACTTCTATTCTTCAATGTATTATTTTTCTCACTTGATACATATATTTATACATAGTTGCATGATATCTACTACCAAAATGTCCAAACTTAAAGATCAAAGCTTCACAAAGGAAAATTCCAAGCAACCCTCAATCAAAACACTGGTTCTTTTCCTATTTCTTATTAAAGCACTTTTAGGATTAAAAACATCCGTATAGACTATCAGCTGGAACACGATTAAGATAAAACTTAAGTCAGAGGCTTAACACAGAAACAATCCTAACAGACAAGCATCTTTCTCTGGAATAGAGCTGACTTGCAATCCATTGATAACAACTTCTTCAGCGGAGCAAACTGCATGAAGGCTTCAAACATTGAAATTGGCAGGTTTTAAATGCTTATATCCTCTTATCTCCTTTTTTTAAGATTTGTGTGAAACGGAAATGCTATCTTCACGTGCAGAGGGAAAAGAAACATACTCTTTCTTGGATGTTTTCAATGAATCTAAAAGTGAGAGGTCCCCTCCAATGCCAGGGGAAAGCCTTGAAAGCAAGGAATGTTTTCTTACGATTAGCCCTTTTCCTCCTGGCAGGACAACTAAGGACACATTTCTTTATCTCTTTTCTCTGCCATATCCTCTTTATACAGGAATACAGTCACTTTTAGTCACTTGCGCTCGGTGGCATTGAGTACTCTACGTAGAGCTGAGGGAAAAGGAGAAGGAACCTGGACTCTGACTCCGAGGGACGCAGTACAGAGGGACACGGATTCATGCAACCATCCAATATGACACAAATGTGTCGTCCCCTGATTCTGAAAGGTGGTGTACTCCACCAACTGTATAAAACTCTTATTGGGGAGGAAAGAAGGACATTTGTTCTATGCTCGCATTTCTACATGGAAGGGTTCCACCTAGCCTAACATTGTCTTTTCCCTACCTGCAACTCCTCTTCCAAGGGGAAGGAGAAATAAAATAGCTGAATATAAAGTTTCAAAAATAAACCTTCATCTCAGCATGCTCTACGGGACTGTTTCTCCTGAGATCTGTGAGGCAGCTGAGAATTTTCTGTATTGCATGATCTGTGCTGCTTGGAAGTCTATGATTGTGGGGAAACTTGTGATTGTCAAGCTTGCCAGTGCAGAGGGTAGGAGGTAAATTTAATTATAGAATAAAGGATTAACAGACCCATTACCCTGCGGACTTAAAGGCTTATTCTATAATCAGCTTTGTCAATATGTTAAATTACATGCATCTGACTCCTGCACTTAGCTTTAAATATGTTCCACACTTGATTTGGAGAGGAGATTTATTTATTGACGCCCTAAAATTCTAATAGCTTTCAGCTGTGCTAATAAATTAATGCTCATCAATGAATAGCTAGCTTTCAAAAACATTTTTTTCTTTTTACCAGCTAAGTTCTTTATTAAGCAACTGAAAACAAACAAAAAAGATTAATGTAAATGAAGGGGAATGTGGTGTCAATGAAAATTGAAAAGGATCATGTGACTGTATGTACAGCCTTAGAAGATACCTAGGTAGCTTGGGATCCACGCATGAGTATAAGGGCCTCCCTGTAAATCTATCCAACCCAAGGGCATTTTTGGCATGGAAAAGTAGAAGGAAATTCCAGTGAAAGTGCACTGAAGGCCCTGATGAGTTTGTACTGCTTCATAGACAGGATGATGGACTCTTTATTTTTGGGGTGAGAAGGGGTTTGTGGAATGTAAGAAGATATATTAACATCCCACCTATATTATTTCATTAACCCTCACAGTGACTGAGTAAAAGACATACTATTCTTTTCTTCATTTACAGATGAAAAAATGAGGCTCAGACACATAAAGCTGCTTGCCCAAGGTCTCAAAGACTGGAAATGACTGAGCCAGGGTTCAATCCCAGATCTGTGCAAATCAAAACTCTTGCTTTTACCATGCTGTTATTCTGCCTTATTCGTTTTAGTACTGCCAATGTCAATCACCTTGAAACCAGTTGGTAATGCTTGTTGAGAGGAATTAAGAGTAGAGTTAAAAACAAGCATTAAAACCTGCCCTCCTCACTCAATTTTCATGTTTATGGACATTGTAATTGACAGGTCACCTAGAACTAGAATAGGCTAAATGTCAGAGAATCAGAAAAACCATGTGATTAAAAATCTGAAAAAAATCTAGAATCCTGAATATGAAGTTTGTTTAACAAAGTGGTTACTAAAGCCATCATGATGGCTAACAGATACTTGTCAAATACAAAAAATTAATGGTGAAAAAGTGAATTTAATTAAATGCAGCAGTTTGAGGAAATGGAATTTAGGTCTAATTTAATGAAAAGCATTTTCATTATGGGAACTCAAATATCACAGAATAATCTCAAGGGATAAAGAAGATCTTCTACTTTCACATTTAAAAATAGATTGTATTTAGCCAAGAAAAAAGGGAGAAAAAATGTCCATACAAAGACTTGCATATAAATGTTTTTGGGAGCTGTATTGTAATTGCTCAAAACCAAATACAATCAAATGTTCATCAACTAAATGAATAAACAAATTGTGGTGTATCTATACAATGAAATACTATTCATCAATAAAAAATATGTGAGCTATTAATAAATACAATAATATAAATGAGTCCTACTCACCATTTCTTCCCTTTTTCTCCCCAAAACTAAGTAAAATCCTGAAACTGGTATATGTCATTATCATATCTGTATTTATGCTCTATTTTATATATACATACACGTCTGTATTTTATATGTAATACATATAACAAATACAATATTTTGTGCTTTTAAAAGTTCTATAAATTGCATCATGAGCATCATTTTGCATCTAGCTTTTTCATCCACTATGTTTTTGAGGTTTGTCTATGTTGATGCACGTCAATTCAATACATTTATTTAGACTATATCTTAATTGTATGAATAAATCAGTTTAACATTCCTGTTTTGCTTAATGGTATATCATGATTATTCTCCAAGCCCTTGTGGTTATTTATCTCTTTCTAGAAGGCTCTTTCACCAGCTCTTTCTGGCTGGCTCTTTCTCCTCCCTCAGATCACTACTCAGAGAAGGCTCCCAGACTACCCTATCTGAAGTATTGTCGCGCCAACCCAACAAATGGTTATTCTTTTTTTCATGTTACTCTGTTGACTTTTTTTAAAATACCATTTACTTTTCATTTTCTTCATTTGTTTATTGCATGTTTCTTCCCAGAGAAAGTAGTCTTGTGAGGTCAGGGACCTTGTCTTTTTGTTCACCTTTGTATTTTAAAGAGGCATGTCACATTAGCAAAATGTATGTCACATTAAAAGAGCTCACCTAATATTTAGAGAAAGAATGAATAAATGAATAGATGGATGGATGACGGGCGGTAGGAGTGATAGCTAGTTGGATGTTGACTATAAGGTCATTTTTGGTTCTTATTCTGTGAGATTCCATTATAAAAGGCCTCATACCTTATCCCTCAGACACATATGGGACAATCTACTCTGGATGGCCAAGTAGCTAAGTCTACGATAAAAATATAAGCTTTCTAAATATTCTGATTGCAGAGTTTGAAACTACAGTTCAGTCCCTTGAACTTCTCTTTTCAAATGATCAACTCACACAGAACATAGATTACCAGAACATATCCTTTATTTTATTATCCTGAGAAGTATTCAGTAAGATCATAAATAATTCATGGTTAGTTTTATAAATTATTTATGATTTACACAGCACATGGATGATTATTTTCATATCTAAATAGAAATTTTCTAAAGTTTTAGAAATTTAAAAAGGTTTGTGTACCAATTGTTTAATTTTACAGTTGGCTTTGTAATATAATGACAAATTAGAAATTTTACAACATAGTTTTAACTTTATATAATACTTAATATTAAGAAAAGCACATATATAGAAGTATACATGCTTCTGAAATAGTATAAACATCATTATAAAGATTTGCAAAATTGGCTAAGAAGATTTTTAAAACACATATAATTTTCCTGAATGAAAGTGGTTATTTTTATTTCTTAGCTATCACCTAGATTAAACATATTCTTTGCTTTTGAGATGCTTAACAGTGGTAAATATTTTGCATATGTAATAATATCTCTTAGTAAAATATATGACAATACTAGTTAGCATTTAATGTGCACTTATTATATACAAGGCACAGTACTAAGCACTTTTGTATATATCTCATTAAGACATCACAACAATCCTATAAGGTAAATATTACTTTCTCCATTTTATATTCATGAAAAAGAGGATTAAAGAGGTTGTTTAACTCATCCAAGTTAGTGACAGAATTAACATATAATTCTAAGCCCATATTTTAACCACTATGCAATAATGACAATGAAGTGTAGTATAAATGAGAAAATAAAAACAACCTTCATTAGAATATTGTTAAAATTCTAGATTATTTTTCTTCAGTTTTTAGAAGCTGAGGTTGCATTATATACATCCTGTATTCATCTTTCACTTACATAATTAATATTTCTCATGTTGTTATATATTTTTATAATATTTCTTGTTATGCGGTACAACACTTTAACAATTCTTGCCAGAATTGTTTGTGTTTTCCACAATTTCTAATCCCTCACAACCCACTAATTAACCCAAGTGTGCTTCTTGTAAATCATTTCATTTTCTAAATCATCTATTTTAATTAATAAAATAAAATATTCAAAAGTGCCAAGAGCATCCAGAACATTTTCGCTGCTGCTAGGGGGAAAATATTAAAATTAATTAAATGATTTTCAACAGAATGTGGTAAATACATTGGTTACAATTTTAAAGATTCTCCTCGAGAGAATAAACCTTGGTACATATCTCATAAAGGTGAGGCTAGTAAATACCAAAGAAATGTTTCGTGCTGATGATTTTTATGCTGACCTAAAAGCATTCACAGCATAGTATAAAAGGCAATAAAGCAATGAAAGATATGCCTTAAAAGCACTGGTTGGCCTTGTGCACCACAGGTCATCACCTTGATGGATCCGGCTATCTGCATGTCCTAAGATGGTCTGTACCCAGACTCCAAGTCAGCGTTAATTTGATACAAGCTAAAGCTTCTCCCAAACTAGACTTACACAGCCTTTCAGCAAAAAGTTATTGGTGTGATCATTTTAAGAAAGGGAACTGATAAACATGCTAATGAAACATTTTACTGATGTATTAAATGACACTACTTAAATGAGATATTTTAGATTGGCATCACTCAAAAGCCTTTCAATTCAAATAAAAATGTCCACCTATTTTGTCTTTGAAGATTTTGAAAAGCTATCAATATAAGAGATGCAAGTTGAATTTCCTCAGAAAAATTCATTAGCAGCAATTAGTAGGCAGCACATTGTATCAGCAAGTTTATAGAAACTGAACAGTTACTTGAACATTTCCTCTAACATCAGAAAACTTATGCTGTGTTCATAATAAAGAAGATTTTTTAAAAATTCCTCACCAAGACAGTTTTATAAAGTGATTATGTGTTGTGAGGAAAATAGGAGAGATTAGTTTGGAAACATTTATATCCTATTTTTAAGTTATTTATGTTCAAGACAAATGTTCATGACTTTAAAAAGACTGTTTAGATTAAATTATTGTCTGACCTTACAGATAAGGTCTTCATAGATGGCTAAAAGTACAGAGCTTTTAGCTTATTTTCTTAACTTTTTTATTAAAATAAAATTTTATTATTTAATATATGAAATGACCCTTACAGCCATTTTTGTGCTGGTATAAGAGAGCTTTAAAAAATAAAAATCAACAGAGAAATAAATATAAATCTGTTTAATATTATCTTCTTGTTATAACTATTTTTGAAACCGACTATAATTATATAAATATCTTTTGCTCTGGAATCTAATCTCTGTTATAAGTGAAGCCTGAAAGATCTAGTTAACGTATTCAGTAGAATTATAACGGCTTTTGCAGAAATACGAAATTCAGTCAAAAAGCTAACTTTCTTGTAGTTGCTGATCCATTATTGTGCATGTTTTAAATTGGTGGTATTCCTACATTACTAATAGAGAAAATACTCTCATCCTGACTATACACATTAGATTTGGCTTTTAAAATGTAATTTATAGGCATACAACTCAATCTTTAGAATGAGGAATCAATGTATTATCAAGATTTTATAATTACTGAAATAAATACCTCTTGTTTTACCCAAAATGTCACCCAACTCCTCACTTAACCTCTATTTACCTTAGATTCAAAGTATTCTTATTTAATCTAGAACATGCTTAATGTTCTTGCTTAACCTTCAAATATGAAAAATCATATGGCCTTCTGATTCCCCTTGATTTTAAGAGTAAATTTTTGCTCAGCACAGAGTAAAATTTTCTAGTTCATTTAGCTGGCCAGTGATAGGTTTTATTTGGTTAAATCAGCCTAATTTTGTTAGTCAAAGATATTGTGTAATGAATAGGGAGGGAGAAAGCTTTACTCCATGAAAATGTTACCTTACCAAGTATCCAAAATTGTTAGGAAAGCTTTCCTGCCTTAAACTGATCCAGGGCAATGTAAAAGACATCTCACCCTCATCATAGGAGATTGCTGGTTTCTGTGTGGACAAGGTCATTTCAATGACAAAATTTGAATCAGTGAAGGGAAACTATGACCAAAGATAAGCATCTTTGTAATTGTTTACAGAGAACTCACTCAGAGTAATTTACTTTAGGAAAAAGGGCTGGCAGTACAACCGTTGGAAATGGCTATGACTAATCATTTCTATGCCAGAAATTTTATTTCTCACTCCTTAAAAAAAAAGAAAAAAAAACACTCTTCGGTAAGTGTTGAGTTTAGATGGTTGGATTTAGCATTCAGAGAGAAGTTTTCTCATCATCATATTTGTCTTTTTGCTCCTCTTGAATCAATTGTACAGATGTGCCCTGGGACTCTTAAGTAACTCATCTGGTAATGCCCCAAATTCTATAATAAGTGGGGCATAAGTTGAATAATTTTTATGCTTAATAACGAGACACAATATCAAAAATGTATTTTGAAAATTCTTCCTTTAATGCACAGGTTGAAAATGCACACTCATTACACAGCTCAGTGCTTGCTTTACTACTGACCTCGTCCAGATGCTCCCTGACAAAGGAAATACAGCTTCTTCCCAAACTCAGTTTATCCTTGTCAATTAAATAAAACAAATGAAGTGTAATGGACTCTGAAGAAAGAAGTATTAACTAGGACACAATTTGTTGTCTTTGGTTCAGTGTAAGGGTCATTTAAATTGCACAACTAAAATATGCTAAGAAAACCATAGCGGGCAGAAGGTAGTTTGTGTCCTACAGTTGATTAATCTAATGAATCTCATTTGTTTCAGGTAACCATGTTTCTATTCATAGCCACTAAAAGGCCTAAAATTATATGCTTTAATTCTATTTCTTTTTGTTCTTATTGAAGTGAAATTTGCTTAATGGTGTAAACATTT
Organism: Macroglossus sobrinus; assembly: GCA_004027375.1. NCBI lineage: Eukaryota > Metazoa > Chordata > Mammalia > Chiroptera > Pteropodidae > Macroglossus > Macroglossus sobrinus. Next base: position 657,557 of record PVKZ01000590.1, read on the forward strand.
GTTCTCAAAGTACATCCTTGGGAAATTAAATACCTGGAATTGACTTTCAAGACAAAAGAATCAGTTTCAGCCACTCCAGAAAGGTGTGACAAATGACACTACAGTGTCTGAAGGTCAAAGCAGAACCACTGGAGTCTGAACCATTGCCCTTGACCCATTCTCTCTGAGGATGACAGAGATAGCTAAGAACCTGGGGAAGTTTCTTCATGCTATGTTGCCTAACTGTAAAAATTCAAAAATGGCAAGTTGATTGATGCCTCTTTATATCAGGGAATTACATTCCATGAGTTTTTGTCTGCTTTATTTATAGTATCCTCTGGGCCTAGAATAGTGCCTACTACTTAGAAGGTGTCTAATATATATTTCTCAAATTAATTTTTCTAAAACCTGATGCTCCAGTACAAAAGCTAACTCCTTATGTGCAAAAGCAGATCAGATCCCCTATTTATTGATAGTATACTATCAATCTTTTCATATCTATTATCTCATTTAATCTTTTTAAAAGCTGTGATGGGGGAGAATTACATTATCCTAATTAAAAAACAGCAATAGCAATGAGTTTTTTAAAAGGAGAACACTAGTGTTATGGACTAAATGTTTGTATCCCTCCAAAATTCGTATATTAAAACTATACTCCCCAAAGTGACAGTATTAGGAGGTGGGACCTTTAGGAAGTAATGAGGTTTAGATGAGGTCATGAGGGTGGAGCACTCGTGAATGCGATTAGTGCCTTGGTAAGAATTACAAGAGAGCTTACTTCCTCTCTCTGCTCTCAGCCACATGAAGATACTAGGAGAAGTCAGCAGTTTGCAGTCCAACCCAAGAGAGAGGCTTCACCAGAACTCATTTATTCTGGCACCCTGGTCTCAGACTTCCAACTTCCAGAACTGTGAGATATAAATTTTTGTCATTTATAAATCACCCAGTCTATGATGTTTTTATAGCAGCTAGAACTGAATAAGACAGCTAGAGAACTTGCCCAGGTTTCATGGACTAAGTATCAGAGTCAAAATGGTAAGTGGTAAAGAGACTGTAGGAAAGACTGTGCCCTGCTGTCAGCTCAGTCATATCTCCCTACTTCTCATGTGTAATTGAGGGCAATACCTCGGGGTCTGGAATGGAGCATATCCAAAGTCACCTGAACCAGTCAAGATCTGCACAAACACAGGGTTAATCCCTGATCAATGTTGATCAGCAAAATATTTAGAAAAAACTTTTTTTATTCTAGGTGTACAAAAAATTGATATTTTTAAAAAACACATTTGAAATTTAATTTTTGAATATATAATTCAATCACTTGATTTAAAGTTCACAAAGTATAAAATAATGCACTAGTGTCTCTTAGCCACCCTGAGTAAAACTCAGAAAGCATGAGTTTTTAGCTGCATTCAATAGACCTAATACATAGTATTTTTTTTATTATCATTCTTTTATATGTATTCTGCAACTTTTGTTAAGGTAGTCTCTTGACTATCCCAAGAACTTTAAGATAAAGTTTTTGTATTTTCTTTTCTTACTTGCTTGCTTTCCCCCTCCTTTTTAAAAAGATTTTCTCAGTTTGTTATAAGTTTTTTGTTGTATTACATTGGGGTTACAGAATATTGTTTGCTATTTACACTTTTTAGGATTTATTTAGGTTTTTTGTATGGCCTGGTATATGGTTTTGTTTGTTTGTTTATTTGTTTGTTTTTTACTATTACAGGCCCTTAGAAATAGAGAATATTCTGTAGAGTTGTGTGTGTATCCATGTATGTAATTTGTAAGTGTTCCTTTTTTTATATCCAGTCAACTGTCATGAATTATGAAATAGTAATCAAAATCTCTCACTGCAAACCTTTTATATTTCTTATGCTATTTTTGACTGTATAAATGTTGATAGTATATTATTTGATGTACAGATATTCATAACTATTATGAATTGTACATTTTAGCATTAAAATGTACCCTTCTTTATTTAATGCTTTGAGGTCTGAGTTCAATCTGCCAGATAGTAAAATTATAACCCCTACCTCTTTTTGTTTTCACTGGCCTGGTATATGTTTATCAGTTCTTTTCTTTTCAGCCTTTATGAGTCATTTGTTTTAGGTGTGGCTTTTATATACAACATAAAATTGGGTTTTAATATGTGATCTGATCTGAAAGACTTTTTCTTTTAATAAGTGTATTTAGGCCTTGCTGATATGACAATATGTTTAATTGTACTATGTCATTATTTATTCATTTACTTACCTCATTTCTATTAATTTTTTACTGTATTCAATTCCCTTTCTTCTTCCCTTCTCTCTCCCCCACCATCTGATATTAATAAATTATATTGTCTTCTTAGTATTTAAATTTTTCTTCTTAAATATATTTGGTACTTATTAATTGTTCTGTCACTTTGGCACTCCACCACAGTATGTAAAATGAGGGGAACTAATTTACTCAAACTTCTTTCCTCTTTCCACTCCTAGTTTTTGTTGTAATTTTTTCTATACTGTCAGGGTATATAACAGTTAACTCTGTTCTATCATCCTAATTTCCATTCTTATTTCAGTGTTTTTGGTATATCTATTTAAACATTAAGTGCTCATCAACAGTGCTTTTATATTTATTCTTCACTTCCCATTTATCTATTTTAAGCTTTTTTCTGTATGAGAATCCTCAAGAAGTCTCATGGGAACAACATTCCCTAAGAATCTGATTTTTAATGTGTCAAAGTGTTGCCTCATACTGAACACCAGTTTGAGGGAGTATAAAACCCTTGGTCGTGCTTTTGTTCTTTGACTTTTTTGCCAAAGTCCCTTTACTTTCTCTTAGCATTGACCTTGCTATGGAGAAATCTCAAGACAGCCTGATGTTTTCATCCCTTAGAGGTATGTACTTTGCTTCACTCCTCAAAGGTTTCTTTCTTTATTTTTGCAGATCAGCATGTTTACTTGATTATAACTCTATGTTGTCTTTCCTGGCTCAATTTCCCCTAGGACATGATGTGTTCTTATGTAGATTCAAACTTCTTTTATTTCAGGAAAGTGAATTATGAATACTTGCTCTGATCTATTATTTTGTTTTTCTCCACTGGGAATTGCAAAGTCTCTCTTTGCCTGTCCTCCATATCTATCCTTTTCTCTCTGGTCTTTCTTTATATTTTTCTTCATCCCATTTTATATTTTACACTTTACTGTGTTTTCAACAAAGTTCCCTTACAAACAGTAAAAAGATATAAAAAGAAATACAAACATAGGAAAAAGAAAGAAATACAAATTAAATACAAATACAAATAGTGGCATGTTTGTTTTTTATAGTCTCTCTTGTCTACTCTCCCTTGTTTCTCTTCTATTGTCTGTTTCTTCTATTTGTTTTTTCTCATAGTTCCTGCGCTTTGCCATCCCATGTTTCATTTCTTTCTATTATCTCATCATCTCCTCCCAGAGCTCTTGCATTTCTGCCCAGTGTTCTTGTTTCATGGAAGCAATTTCTTCATGTGTTTTTAATTCACTTTGCATTTTGTGTGTGTATGAGAGAGATGTAAATCTGCTATTTGCTTTTCCTGTCTTCTTCCTCCTCTTTGTCCTCCTCTTCATCTTCTTTCTGTCTTTCCCTTCTTCTCCCATATCCCCTTTTATATATTTTTGCTGTTATTTTTTTGATAAGGGGAATAAAATTGAATTGGTTAACATACTTTAATTACTAACCCATAAATGAACATATTTTATTTTATTTTTTTCACATTAATAATAGAATAAACACCTACAAAACCACCACTCAATAACAGAACTGGAATATTGCATACATCAGCAACTTTGCACCTCAATCACTCTGTTTCCCAGCCACATCAAAACTAATCACTATCCTGAAAGTTAGCTTTAACATACTCCTGCCTTTCAAAATTAAAATTCTATCACATAAATGTTATATGTGATATAAGTATATATGGTTACATATATGTTTTATAAAAATATATATACACAAACATCTTTCTAAAACATATGTTGTCTGACTTGTTTTCAACTTTATAAAAGCCATTAAAACATATGACACATGATATACAAAGAGATTTTTAAATTTATTATCGGCCAGGAAAATAAAGATCAAGTAATGTTTTATAACCATTCTATTGACATGGGCAAAAATTAAGTTTAATATTAATATCTGAGATCTGTTTTCTATAAACATTTCTGTTTATTCCCCTGTTTTTCTCTGTTACAGCAATTTTTGTAAATTTGTAAGCTGCTATTCTCTTTTTGTCACTCACTTTTGAGGGAGGTGGGTTTTAAACCCTGAGATCAATTATTTACAAAAAAAATTTATGTAGAGTGTGGGGATAGTTTCTAAATATCTGAATTTTTTTTCTATAATCCAGGATTTTGGCATTAAATTAGGTCTTAACTTTTTCCAACAAATGAGTTTTGATTTAGATCAATTATACAAGAAAAAATGCATACGGATTGGGAAGGAAGAACAAAATTGCCTTTGTCGATAGAAGATATGATAATCCATGTATAAAAATACAAGAAATCTATAAAAAAATTATTAGAATTAATAAACGAGTTAGCAAAATTGTAGGATATAAAGTCATGTACAAAATTCCATTGAATCTATATATGAGCAACAAGGAATCAATTTAATTTTTTTTAATTTACAGTATGAAACAGAGATAAATTTGATGAAATATGTGCAAGACTTATACATTAAAAAGTACACAATGCTTCTGAGAAAAATTAAAGGCCTAAATAAGTAAAGGAATATAGCATGTTCATGTATTTTTTTTTTTTGTAGTTCATGTCTTTTATTAATCCATATATAATTATTTGTCTATTGAAGAAACAGGTTAGTCGACATTTGCCACAACAATGTCTGTCGAAGTGGCTGGTGGTAAAATCTCCAGCACCACGTTCATCTGAAGGGCACTCCCAACGAAGTCGACACATTTTGCCATTCTCATCCACCTTACAGTATTTCAGAACGGCCAGCTTAAGCTTCTGTCTCTTAGGCTTATTCTTCTTGGGAGTGGTATAAGACTTCCTCTTCTTAGCACCACCACGAAGTCTCAACACAAGATGAAGCATAGACTCCTTTTGAATGTTGTAGTCAGACAGAGTACGTCCATCTTCCAGTTGCTTGCCAGCAAAGGTCAGTCTTCGCTGATCAGGAAGAATTTCTTCCTTATTCTGGATCTTGGCCTTTACATTTTCTATTGTATCCGAGGGTTCAATCTCCAGAGCGACTGTCTTCCCGTAAGGGTTTTGATGAAAATTTGCATCTTGGAGGTGACTCCACCACAGATGGCAGATCGGAAAAAGAAAAAGAAAGTGCATGTTCATGGACTTGACAACTTTGTTATTAACATGTTAATTTTCCCCAAATTACTTTTTAATGCAATCCTGATCAAAATATAAGTAAGCTTTTCTGTAAAAATTGGTAAACTGATTCTAAAATTTAAATAGAAATGCAGAGAACCTTGATAACTAAAATAACTGAAAAAGGAAAAGTTGGAAAACTTACATAATGTGGTATTTCATGGAAAATAAATTTAAAAATCTGGACCCTAACTTTAACCATATACAAAAATTAACTCAAAATTAATCAGGAGCCTACATGTAAGAGCTAATAATATAAAATTTCTTGGAAAAAAAAATGAGAGAACATCTTAATTCCCTTGAATCTGGCCAAGATTTCTTTAACACAAAGAACAAAGTATAAAAGCAAAAAAATAAAAAAATTGAAATTTATCAAAATTAAAAAATTTTGCACTCTAAAAGACAAACCATAAGGGAGAAAGGAAAACTTTAGACTTGTAGAAATATTAACAAGATATATATCTCACAAGTGACTAATATTTAGGGCATATAAAGAACTCTTATATCCCACTCATAATAGACAATCCAATAAAAATCAGGCAGAATATTTGAACACACAGGTTATCATATGCAGATGTCAAATAAAGACAGAGATACTGTCTCTAGTCAAGGAAACTCAACTTTTAACACAACATTATTTTAATATATACTCAATAGAATGTCTAAAATTAAAATGACTGACTGTATCAAGTGTTATCAGGGGTTATCAGGGATATGAAGCAACTGAAACTCATATATTAGTATATATGGTTACATATACCTATATATATTTTTTTATAAAACATTTATATTGGAATATAAAATAAAATCACTTTAGAAAACAATTTGGCAGCATCTTAAGATGTTAAATGTACATTGACCATACTACCCAGCCCTTCTACTTCAAGGTATTTTCCCAAGGGAAATGAAAGTATATGTACATTCAAAGAGTTGTATGAGTATTCAGAGCAAATTTATTTTTAAAACCCCAAAACTGAGACAAAACCTTAAATTTCCAGCAATAGGTGAATGAATTTTTAAAAAAATACTATGGGTATGCAAACTTTTTCTGTAAAGAGACAAATAATACATATTTTCAGCCTTCGACTCTACTATTGTAGCATGAAAGCAACCATAAACAATATACAAGCAGGTGGGGTGGTCAGATTTGGCCCAAAACAAGCAAGATTTAGCCTGCTAGATTTGCCAAAGCCTAATCTATACATAAGGAGCTACTACTCAGCAATAAAAAGAAATACATAATAACATGGACAAATCTTTAAAATAACTATGTGATTAAAAAATATATATACTATATGATTCTATTTCTAAAATTTTAGAATTTACCAACCAATTGATAGTGACAGAGGTTTATCAATGGTATCTTCATCATGTTTAAATAATCACTTAGACATTGTTTCCTTAGTTCCTTGAACATGTTTATAATATTCTACTTAAAGTTTTTGTCTAGTAAATCCAACATCTGAGCTTCCCCAAGGACAGTTTCTAATGACTGTTTTTTTCCCCCATGTGTGGGAAAACTTTTCTGTTTATTTTTATGACTTGTAAATTGTTTTTGTTGAAAATCAGATATTTTAAATAATATAATATGGCAACTCTGGAAATTAGATTTCCTCTTCCCAGAGTTGTTGTTTTCTGAAGTTTTGTTGCTATTTCTTTGTTTAATAAATTGCCTGGAATAATTCTTTATGGCCTGCATTCTCTGCAATGTGTATCCTTCAAAGTCTCTGTTTGGTTAGCTTAGTGGTCACTTAATGATTGTACAAAATTCCCTTAAATTTCAATTTGAAGGATGATTTTGGTTCACACAATTAGAGTTCTATGTCTATAGCCTGGAGAGCAGAGGCCTTTATTTTTAGCTCTCAATAGAACCACAAAGGGAGAGGGGCACTTTCTCAAAATAGGAGGAAGAAAGCAAAATGTAGGTGTCCAATTTTGAAAACCCTAGACCAGGCCTAAATAACTTATCTTGATCTAAATTAGTCTGACTTTTCGGTTTGGCCATCCAATCTTTATTCAGTTCTCTTTCATCAGAATTAGTTACATGGATTCTCATACTTATGTAAAAACTTTAATTCACTTCAATTGAAAATTAGGGAAAAGTTTGAAGGCTGAATACCGACTCAGAAAGAAGATAAAGATACCGTTTGTTGATTTATTTCCATACGGAAAGCAAAAATTATTGAACTCATCCAATATGCTCAATTAAAAGGGAAACGTGGCGAATAATAGAACTGTTGTAAGTTAGCAGGTTTGTGTCTTTGGTGATAATGCCTGCACAATAAAATGGCGGGAACAGATTTGAGTTAAAAATGTTGAAAGGGTCGTTCAATTGGACCTAATTTCTATTAATCAATGTTCAGAAGTTATACTGATGCATACCAATGAACTAAATTATCAGTGAAACCCTCTTGTGACATAAAGACAATGAGCTTTTCTGTGGTACATTTTCTATATTTACAACTATTTAATGAGCAAAAGTCCCTAGATGTGAAAAAAAAACCTAATTTCCAAAAGATTCTGGGAAGCATTCCAAAGAGAGCCAGATTCTTAAAAAAAAAGAAAGAAAAGAAAAGAAAAATGAAAAAAGACAAAAGGTGTCATAGTGTATCATATTTTATGACATTGAGACAGTTAAACTTTAAGACATTAAACAACACTAGTTGAAACAACACAATTTTCTAAATAATAGCAGGTTAATCATGGTGAAAAAGTTTATCCAAACATATTCACCCTGAAGGAATTTTAGTAAATGTCTTTTATTGTAAATTAAATCGTAAGTGGCTAAGATAGTCTTTTAACTTGTACTATTTTAGTGACATCTATTTCCATCAGTTGCATTAAATCTACATTAAACAAAACTAATTACACACATGTATTTGGCTGGAAGCACAGCAGTTTCTTACATAGACTTGTCTTAATTGGTTGAGATACTAAAGTGTATCAGTTTTATACATATAAATTTTAAAGAAAGATACAACCCAACACTATAATATACAAGTTAAAAAACTTCTTTGATCCTAGACGTTGGTCAGAGATACTTTGTTTTTGTTAAGAACTCTGAATAATCTTCCTAGAAACTAGTATTTAACTCATCATATACTCTGGCATTTAATAGTAAGCAGAATTCAAGGAATTTAAAACCATTGTTATAAAGGTTTAGAACCATTCTACTGTTTCCTAAATAGTTATACACAGTCACTATGTCAAGATACTACATCAGTTTAAAAATAAACATATTTTTCCTATACCACTTTTATGACAATAACTTGGCAATAAAAATAAAAAATATATATATTTGTAATACAATATGTATACAAATTACAATATGTATGTATAAATGTATTAAGTGCTTACAACTGTGGTGTTTTTTTTTTGAAATTTCAGTTTTTTATGTTGCTTATAGCATTTTTTAATTTAAAAAAGTCTCAAAAAAAGGACTTTGAGAAATAAGAACTCTTTCAAATATGTCATTCAGAACTAATCCTGCTTCCTTCCAGCCATGAAGGGAATGATTCTCATGCTCCACACCCAGGGTAAGCTATAACCACAGTCCTGAAGAATAAGTCATTAAATAACTTGTTAGTTATCCATAACCACCTTCAAAAAAAGCTAGAGCCCATCCAGATTTATAAGTCAGAATTCAGGTCACAGTACTTATAGCTGCAGAAAATTGTTCAAACCTATATCTCCCCACCTCATCATTTGAAAATGAATATACAGCAGATCTTTTCATGCTCTAGCCAAAAAAAGTTTGCATGCTTCATGTCTGTGCTGGTTCAAATCCAGTCATTCCAAGTACTTGATGTCTCCTTGCATTCCCCTAAGTAAATCTACTCGTACCAAGCACATCTGAGAGACAGGCAGATTTTCATAAAGATTTTGTAGAGGAGAAAAAAAAAAAGATTTGAAGATTTCACATCAGCCTCTGCCACATACCCTGCAGCTATAATTGTATAAATACCCATCCAACTTGCATCTCCTATCTAGTCCCTTGGGCAGTTCTCCTGTAAGCTGCCAATTCAGAAAAGAAAGTTTTCTTTTCCTCTCTCTTACCACCAAAAACCTGGGTTTTGTAACCACAATGCAGGAAATTATTCAAAACTTTATTTTAACCAAATTAGCTTTTCTTGCAAAAAAAAATCTCTTACTATCTCCAAAGAAGTTGAAAATATTTATATGCTTATGTTTTCATTATATGCTTGTTGCACTTAGCAATGGTCCTTTGCAAAATCTGTAGTAATTCACGAGGGTTATTGAGTTCTATTCACCTATGACTCAAATAGCTCCTCATAGAAAATATTATAAGCACCCTATTGATAGTTGGGAATACAAAACTCCTCAAAAATTAAAATAACATTCATTTACATGGCTTTCATACTGAAGCAACCAACATGAGGTATATAATCTTCCCAATGTATTAGCAAAGATAGATGGGCAATAAGAGGACAACATAGTGTCACCCAACTATACTCTGGTAAATTTGGCAATCCCTGCACCAGAACTATGCATCATGATTTTCCTCAAAAGGGGCATACCAGAGAAAGGTTTCTTGTTTCCAGAGTATGCACAAGCATCTCGAATTCTGTTTACTACGTTCTTTAAGTAAAGAATCGTCTAGAGCAAATTCAGCCTCAGAGACACTTGGTGATTTGGAAAGTTCCCCAAACCCTCCAAGGGCCAAACCACACCTTCCGACTCATGTTTAAAGCGACCTAAATGCTTAGTCAGGTCACGTATTGACAGAGTATTCCCCTCCATTTAATTTATTTTGTAAATTCTTATGCAATGCTTAATGATATTCCAGGTGTAATACTAAATGCTGCACCACAAAAAAGATTTCCACCTGTCCTGATTATTCTCTGTTTACACATCAAACTCCATCTCTGCCCCTCTTCAGCCTGCCTTGAGCCCCAACGGACTGACCTGTAGTTAACAGAGCTTCATCTGCTCTCAGGTTTCCTGTCTGTTTTGCCCATCGGGAGGTCCTACCAGGAGTGAGAGGAGACTTCGGGATATCTATTCTCTCTGAGCCATATGTCAAACCATGCTGGTAGCTGATTTTCTTGCCCTTTCATGTCTTGGGTAATAACTGCTGCCCTCTGTTGGTATTCTCCAAGTGTTTCACCATCTTTTCTTAGTTTTCATAATCTTGTCTTCACCTTTGTAAATAGTTCTCTCCTTAAATTCTCTTCTAATACCCCTTTTGTATGCCAGCCTTTTCTGGCTAATGCCCTGACCTATACACTGCCCTCAAAAATAGTCTCACAGAGAGCCAGACATAGGTGCAAACAATCTTTTATATATAGTATTATAATCAAGATAAAAGTACAACGGATACCCCTGAACATGTCGGATCAATGCCGTGTTCAGTTAAAAATACTCAATCTTCCAGGTTCTCTGGCTGCTATGTAGGCCAAGAGGGATGTAGACAGAAGTTTCCCAGGTGGAGCTTCAGGAAAAGAGATGTATTTCTGATAAAAATGGGCTGACTCAGCTAGTACACAGATTGTCCTTTTATTTTTTATTTCTTCCTGCGTGTAATAAAGATTCATTGTTTGGAAGAATACTGGTCACCCTGAGCCAGGTGAAGTAAAGCCCTTTCACAAGTAATGGAGTAGGAAGCTTTCTGGAAAGAGCTCTGATCTTTGGTAATTTCCAAAACTGATATTCTGGCCCTCAACTGCCTACATCTAACTCAACGTCTTATTACGTGGCGAAAACAACCCCATGTGCTTAACTTACTATGGTCCCTTCTTGACACATGTAGGAAATATAAATGAGTCAAAAATGACTTTGACTCTGTAGAGACATGACTCAGGATTATGTACAAGAAAACATTTTAAGTATCTGGACCTAAACCTAGTATGTATGGTTCAGGAAAAGAAGAGAGTTAGGGAAGAAGTGAGGTTGCAATATAGATAGCCAGATCATAAGCATCTTATCTACTGTGTCAAAGGAGTTCACATTTCATTCTGCCAATAAAGAGTGCATTAATTTCAGTGCTTGCAGCCTTAAGTAATGGAATATCTAATAAATGTGACTTAAGCCATACAGTCATTACTTGTACATATTTAATGAGAGACCCATATGTAGGGGTTTACAGGGTAGATTCAGAGGCTGAATGATGTCCTATGCTCAGAATCTTGCATGGTTGGTTTCTCTGTGATTCCCTTAGATTCTCCATTACCAGGAGCACTTTGACAGTCATGCTCAAGGTGTCACATCCATCCAATAGACAGTAAAAAGGGGGCATATCTCCTCTCTTTCATTTTTATTTTTTATCAAAGAGGAAGATCTTTTCTTGAAGCTCACATAAGACTTCTCTACAAGACTTACTGGCAACATTCGGTTATATATTCCTAAACTCATCTTTGACAGAGGAGAATGAAGTTACTGAAGGTTTTCAGAGGCTGCCACCCCTAAATATGCCACACTGGCATGAGGATTATGTTGAGTTGAAGGCAATTGAAAAAAATCAGACACTCAATGAGCTTTCTGACCTCTCCCAATCTGCCTGAAAGCAGAACATAAATTCCTCTCATGAAGGTGTGTCCCTGCCTTCCTATACCAGGAAGGTGATAATGACCCTATCACTAGAAGTAACAATGAGATGCCACCAAGCTGGATGTGCACAAACAAATCTCACCAAGTAACCCTTATATTCCATTAGTTTCCCCAATATATTACTTTCCCACAGTTTGCTGTCCCTGAAAGCCTAACCCCCTTTTCCTTTGTCTTGCATCACTTCTCTACAAATGTATTGTTTTTTGTTCAAATGCTATATAAGCCCCAAGTTCTAACCACCCCTTTGAGTTACTCATCCCTGAATATACTGTGTAGTAGAGAATGTTAGCTTTTCCTTAATAAATTTTCTTGCCTTTCTGCTCATCTTCCAAGAGACCTTCAACTTTTGGCTGTGTATATAATGACCTAGAATAAAGAGTATGTTTCCTGTCTAGTGCCATGCCACCCTGAATGTGCCTGATGCCATCTGATCTCGGAAGCTAAGCAGGGTCAGACCTGGTTAGTACTTGGAAGGAAGACCACTTATGAAGACTGGGTATTGTAGGCATAAAATATATTTAAAACAGAGAGAGAGAGAGAGAGAGGAGAGAGAGAGAGAGAGAGATTATAAGCTGATGAGTTCCTTGCAGTCTATGAAGTCAACCAAGGGTTGTCTCACCTAAAAAAAAAAAAAAAAAAAAAAAAAAGAAGTATGTTTCTCAGCCTCCCTTTGAAACAAATTTAGATCCTGTGACTACATCTAGCCACTGCTAGCCACTGGTTTGTAAACCAATATATTATGTGTAAACTTCTGGAAACCTTCTTAAAAGACAGTGGGGATGCTTCCTTTGCCCCTTTCTTCTTTATCTCTTTCTTCTTCCTGCTGGCTGGAAGGCAGGTGTGAAAACTGCAGCTCAAGCAGATATTTGGGGCCATGAAATGATTTAGAAGTGGAATCTTCCCAGGGTAGGGTTTTAAGAAAGGACCTGAATCTCTGTGAACTTTGTAAAATAAAAAATAAAAAAAGAACATTCTATTATATTCAAATTACTATTATTTTCGTCCTCTGTTATTTGTGGCCAAATCTAATACTATACTAATGACTTAAACTGTTTATGGTTTATTCCTTCTGGTCAAGGAGTGGAACCCATTTCTCCTAAGTACATTGCTGACTTACATTTATTTCAACAAAAGAATGGCTCTTTAAGCAAGAATGGAATAAGTGACTGTGGACTATGCCACCAATAGTGTTTGCTAAAGAAAATCTTCCAGTACCCATATGGAAAGATGGAACATCACTACTATACTTGTATGCCTAACAGGTCATTCTGCAATGTGTATAGGACAAATGAGAACTGGGAGGAATAGATTTAGAAGGTTGAGACCAGCATCATGAGAATAGCCTTAGACAGTGTCAATAGGATTGGAGAAGCAGGGACAGCTGTGAGGTATTGACTGGATGGCAGGGAGGATGGAAAGGTAGAGGTAGGAGATAAGAAGACACTGAGATTACAATCACAGAAAAGTAAAGAAGACTTAGAAAACACAACATTCTGAACTCTTGTGCTTTCTTGTTGAAAAAAAAAATGGATATTCAATTAATCAATAAATAAACATTTGCTAAACACTTACTACATGCCAACAGAGGTCTTTAACCATATATTACAGTTGAGTTAGCTTTAAAACTAAAGGAATTTGTTTACAAACAGGAGTTACAGTACTTTTCAGAATTCTACCAGGCCCTAAGTGGAGGGCAGAGGTAACTTCAGAATGACCCCTGCCTTCAAGGAGCATGCTATCCAGTAACATTGAGGGGATATATACACCTGTCACAGAGTAGATATTCTATATTGTTCTTGAGGATAAATGACATGTTCATGTGGAGTCATAAAATGGGACAGTAATGTGTGGTTTGAGGTTCAATATTTGAGGGCACAAACAAAATAAAATGATAATTCTATCTAGGCAAACAATGAAGGCTTTTTGGAGGTGACAGTTGACCTTTTTGTAACTTAGTTCATTTCTTGCTTTTATTATTGTTTTCTTATTCTGTTCCACTTCCTTAATCATTCCAAGCAGTCTCAAAATAGATTATCTTTTTAAAATTTAGATCTGAACTGCCAGTAAACTACATGTGATGCTAAACTTGTCATATTAAAGTATTTTGCTTAATATAGATTTATTCAATCAGCTAGAATTTATTATGCTCCCATTATATGCCAGAATTCAAAGGTAGATTTTTTGTACCTAATATTTTATGTTTTATTTTAACATTCCTAATAAACTATAAGGCAAGTAAGCATATTACCAAGATTGGGTTCAAAGGTGAATAACAGAGTTCAGTAAGATAGAAATCTATTTCCCTATTACAAGTCTGAAAACTGATATATTGACTCTGTTTATAAAGTCCTCAAGGAACGAGTCTCCTAGCTCATTGTTCTGCTGTCTTTAAGATGTTGACCCTGTCTTCTTTGCCCAAGAGAGTAGCTGGAGTACCAGCCATCTTTCTTTATTTCAGACAGTAGGATGGGGAAAGACCTGAAGAATAAAGACGGCAAAGGGCTCACATCAGTCATCTTTTATGGAAGGTTCCTTAAAGCTACCACATGACACTTCTAATTATCATTAGAATTTAATCATATGGCCACACCTAGGTACAAGGCATAATAGAAAATGCTACATTATTTGGGACAAAATTTTTCCAGCTAAAAATTGTCACTTTTATTCTCATGGAAGAAAGAAAGAGTGGATATTGAATAATGGCAGTCTCTATAGTAGTTATAATTCTCATTTTTATAGATGAGGAAATGAACACTCAGAGAGTAATTTGTCCCTGATGACACATCTGGTTCATGTCAGAGCCAGGATATGAATTTCTTTCTTCTTGATCCAAATTTGGCACCGATTTCACTATACAACAACAGCCCCATCATTTTAAATATGAAATGGCTTATTTTTCACAATGATTTTTTTCCTTAGAACTGACACAGTATCACAGATATAAGCGAAAAATTGGGGGACAAATCAATGCAGTGAATATGTCATCAACCATTATTCTAGTCTTTGATTTATTTTGTTTTCATCTTTCTGTAATGTATTAAAATCTCGATATTAATTCCTAGACTAGTCCCATTTACTTCATTTTTTTTGGTCTTGCCTCTTTTTCCTGAACAAATACCAAGGTACTTTTCTTTTGTTTCCTTTTTTTTTTTTGTTGTTGTTGTTGTTGTTCCTTAATTTTCTTTACCCTCTGTAATTGTGCCTGGTGGTTCTATTGTAAAATTATGCCATCTTCCTGAAATATCTCTTAATGTTTTCCTCCTATGTCATATCTTGTAGATGAAACTATCTACCATGTCAGTTTTACATGACCCATGTTTACTCTTTTTTGTCAGCCTCTGATGAACTTTCTGATAGAATTTCTTGTTCTACTTCAACAATATTTTTCAGAGACTCTCAAAATTTAAATACTCAGTACTTCCAAATGCTTATGAAAAATACTACTTATTCCCTCAGATATATGAAGAATTGGTTTCCCAAAAACCCAAAGATCCATTTTAAATACCTCCACTTTTTAAAAAATATTCTCTACATTACTGTCTCATTTACTACATCAAAGCAATAATATTTTTTCACTTTCTCAGAGTATCTAATGTCCGAACCCCTTCTAATGCCATCCCATACTCTTGCCACTCTTGTCACAGTCATCATCACTGTGTCTCTTAACATCTAGAACTATCTTCTGTAACTCCTGAACATTCCATCAATCTTCCAGTCTCATAATAGTAATCTTAAAATTTTGCTTTTTAAATAACTGCATTTTCTCTCCTTTCATATTTAAAATGTTATCTTTTCTATCAAAAATAATATGTAATGCAAAACTTCTAATTTTTTAATGATTTAGTTTGTCTACTAGCAAGTACTTAGATCTGAATTTAGGCATTTCTCAATGAATTGTTATTGTAATTTTGGGGGGATTGGTCCATATGGGCCTATTTTTGAATGATTCCTGATAACACAGCTGTGTAAACTGATATCTACATATCTTTATTATTAAAGAGAGAGAATGAATACATCACAAGTTCGGCATTGACTACACTTAACATAGAGAATAATGGAGCATATCCCAGCAAACAGGAAATTGTAATATACAAGAGGTGTTCTGCTGAAAATATAAAATATAAGATCACAGATCAAGTTATTTATGAACATCAGCAGGTCTCAAGAGAATGTTTTCCCCTACAGACATACATTAGTGGTTTACTGACAGCGCTTCTGACATTTTAAACCATATAAATGACTTTATATGATTCACCTCCCTGGAAAAATATTTTCTGAGAATAAGATTAGATGAAGACATCTGCTTAATAGGAAAAGAACAAAATAATACAGTCTTTTATAATTTTTTATTAAAATTGTCGGAATAAAATTTATTTTATATTGACAAAATCATTACAGATATTTCAATGAAAAATGATTGAAAAGAAGTTGTTTCTTGTAAACATTTTTATCTAAGATATTTTCTTTATGTTGTGCGGAAATATCAAGGTTCAGATTGGAGTATCTTCTCTAAAGGATTTAAAAAGCCTGTGGAAGTTGCCTCACAAAGACATAGTTGTAATTAAGGTGACCTGGAAATTAGCTCTGTAAGTCTTGGCATGGTGAGTTTGTTGTTGACTTTGAATACTTTTCTTATCATATCCAACAATTTAATTTTCTTCTAACTTTATCCTTTTATAGAATTCTTTAAATTACTGTGTACTCCTATGAGAAATGTAAAGCTATTCTATCACATTTCCTGTCTAAAAGTTTAAATATTTTATGATATCCTTGTTTTGTCTTTTGACTCACATAAAACACAGTCATTTTTTCTTTTAAATCCATTTTTCTCTAATTTAATTATCTAAATTAGTTAAAACATTTCTTTAAACTTGAATAATATTGCCAAAATGATATCCCTAAGCATCTTTTTATTTTAAGTATACAGAATATATAACAATCTGGGCATATAAACTATTATTTCTACAATTAATTAGATCTCTAGTTTTTCTAGTTTCATTTGTAATGTTTAAATTTGAAGACATTCAATGTTCCTATTTTTTGTAACACAAAGGAAAATGCATATGTTTAAAATGAAAACTTACCTGTTATTTTCTTTAAGCCATGATGTAATTCACAGTATTTGAAAATTTACATTAGAAATAATCTTAACTAGATCTTAAAATGATTTTAGATAAACAATTAGTAGTACTGTTCACCAAATATTTTTACATTTCTGCCTTCTGGCTTATAGCAGGATTGCACTTTCTTTTCCACTTGTTTTGGGGCCATGTGACGAGTTCTGACATTGAGCTTTGAGTGGAAGTAACCTATGTCTCTTCCAAGGTGGGTATTTAATTGCTGGTGAGATACTCTCCTGAGCAACTGAGCTCTTCTATTTCAATAAGGTGATCTATAAAATTTGATATGAAGGCCCTTGAGGTGTTGTAATATGTAGAGACCCTTGCTGACTCAAAATGGACGTGTGACGTGAGCCAGAAATAAACTTTATTGTTTTAAGCCATAAAGTTCTGACGGTAGATTTTATTTTTATTTTACTATAACAATCTATCATGACTAAAACGAAATATTTAAGGTCTTTGATTTAGGGTCTCTTTTTTTTTCAGACTCTACACACATTTACTTTAAATAAGTAAATTTCATCTACTTTTAAAAATGTTAGTAAAGATATAAGAAAAATATGAAGATGCAGGAAAAATATTTTCAAAAAATACAGGAAAAAGCTCGGGAAAATATTTTTTTAAATATAGCAATGTAAGAAAACACAGAAATAAGTAATTTCAATTTTTCTTTTCTTAGTTACTTCTCAACCAATAATTTTTTTAAATATGAAAGAGGAACTGCACATTAAAGAAGTAAAATTATATAGAAAAATATAAAAAGAAAGCAAAACAATCACTCCCCAGGTATAAACACATAATCCTATTAACAATCCTATTAACAATTTTTTCCTGTTCATGTTCAGTACATGCATACATTTGAAAATGTAATAATGCACCATGTGAATTAAAACATTAAAGTAGTAAAACATAAGAACTAGAAGAAAATGCATTCAAATATTTAAAATGAGTTTATTTTCTTAGCATAAATAAAAAGTGAAAACCACAGTCAAAGCTAATGACATTAAACTCATGAATATCAAAAACATCCTAAAAAGGATATGATACAATGTGTAGCCTAAAGTTGAAACTTGTGTTCATAAAAAAGCATTAAAAAAATAATGCATGAAAAAATAGATACTTTTAATTTTTAAAATGATTTAAGGTTTTATATTTTGTTATACTCAGAATGTATACTCAAAGGTATATCATCTAGAATTCATAATCTAATTGTCAAAACAAATTTAATTTACATAAAAAATTCACAAGAAGAGTATAAGAGATCAAGTGAAGATTAAAAAACTTTAAAAAGTCAAAGAAAGAAAATATTTAGAGAAATAAGGACAGCTTAGCTTTGATTTTCCATAATAAAGTAAGAAGGATTCTTTATCTTTATATGGATCACATATATGACCTCTGTCTTGAAGTTTGTTGTAATGGAGCACACTGTTAGAGCAAGAGCGAGTGCATAGGGCAGAACAGATACAATGGGTCTATCTAGCTGTAGGGCTAGTAGCCTTGCAGGGTGGGCTCAAGGTCTAATTCACAATGTTTTTCTGGTCTGTAGATGGCCATCCTCTCTTGTTATATTCTCACATGGTGGAGAAAAAGAGATCTAGCTCTCTTCCTCATCTTATTAAGACACTAATCCCACCATGGAGCTCCACTCCTTGACCTCCTTACCTCCCAAAGACTCCACCTCCAAATACCATCACATTAGGGCTTCAATGGATGAATTTAGGGTTGAAAGCAGGCAGGAGAAGGTTACAGTCATTCTTTCCATAGCAGTAAGTGCCATAAAAATGCAGAAACATACCTTGGGGTTGTCATAATCTTGGGGATAGTATCTTTGTTTTGAAAACAAAACAAGAAATAAAGCTGACGTCAAGCAATAAGGATTGGGCCATCGTTGCAGGGAACTCTAAAAAGATGATGGTGCCCAAGGAGTTTATCTCAAAACCACTAGCTAGAGAGCTTCAGTCAGCAAAGCTAACTTCAGATTCTACCTGCTGATATAGAAAGGATTTCTGAACTCAGGCTCCAGATTAAGGAGGGTAGAGCTGAGCATGTAGATTAAAGGGTTTTGTTACCTGCAGCTGAACAGAGTTTTGAAAGCCAGAAGTTGACCTTCCCAATTTTGTAAATGTTTCCATATGCATTATCTTATTTGACCCTCCCAAAGTCTGTAGACCTTTGAAGTAGGAAAAACAGGTAACTTTTCACACATTTTAGAGGAGAGGCATAACATTCTCAGGTCCTGAGGTCAGGAAGTGTTCTGTCTCCTACTCAGTGTTCTTCCCTATGAAATGTGAGAAATCATAGTGTTTTTATAATAGGATAATGACACAGAGAAAAGAGAAATTGTGATCACAATAAAAATAAAGGTTTAGATTTAGCGATATGACTAAAAGAATTTTAAGTTATATTGGAGAAATAAGGTTGTAAAATCATGTGAAGCTTCTAAGTGATGGATGTTATACTAGTTTACTAGCACTGCCCTGACAAAATACCTTGGACTAGGTGCATTAAACAACAGACATGTCTCTCACAGCTCTGGAGATCGCAAATCTCAGGTGATGGTGTGGGCAGGGTTGGTTTTTTCAAAAGTCTCCCTTCTTGGTTCGTAGAAAGCTGTTTTCTCTCTTTGTCTTCACATGGCCTCTCCTGTGTTCATGCCTCTGTCCAAATTTCCTCTTCTTATAAGGACAGCAATCATACTGGATTAAAGCCTACCCTAATGACCTCATTTTAAGTTAAGTATCTCTTTAAAGATTTTATCTACAAATACAGTCACATTCTGAGGTACTGGGAGTTAGGAAATAAACATGAAAAATGTTTTATTTGAGGGGGAGAATATAATTCAACCCATACCAAACAGTTTTAAAATCACAGTATTGGATAAAGGTATGAGATAATGGGAAATAAGAAGCCATTAAAAACTTTTGAAATGAGTGGCATAACAAAAGCAATGTTTAAGAAAGATTAGTTTGGCAGTGGATTTTAAAATGGATATGGGAAAAGATTAGACACAAGGAGACCAAAGAGAAGGCTGTCGAAATAGCTAGATTGGCTACCATGAGATTATAGTGATGTTTCCAAATATATGCAATTTTTAAAGTGTGATGGAACTCTCTCCTTTTTTAAAAAATCTGAGTAAGTATGTTATATAATATATTTCTTTAAATGGTGCTGCAAGCCTTCTGGTAAATGCTACAATAAGGGGCGGGGGGGGGAAGTACATAAAAGGAGTTAAAAAGTGATAATAAAAATGTGTTCTAGATGCTACATTAATGTTATGTAATATGATGATTATAATACGCTACTATTATGCCAATTTTTGACCATTCATCATGCATTTATTCAGCAAGCATGTATTGAGCAGGAACTATGTGCTTTGTATAGAAAGTAAAAGACATAATCTGCCCCTAGAGGAGCCTGCTATTCTTTATGCTCCCTAAAAGTGGGTGTGTTAAATTTTTTTCAAATAACTTAAACTTTTTTTTATTGTCTTTGCCAAAAAAATATCCTCCTCTAGGGCTTAAACTCCGTGAGCAATCATGAATTTACCCACCCATAAATCACTGAGAAGTCATCAAGCTTCTTTTCCATGGAGAAGCATGGCATTTTCCTCACAGGGAGAGAGTCCTGCTATAAACATGCCAGAGAACACATTCTGGTTCCCGCAGCCTCCCCTAAGTGCCTTCAATCACCCTAATTCCTATCGACTTCAAAGGGAGCTCAGAAAAGATATGGCGGAAAAACAAGAAGTTGGCAGGAGTTGTACCCAACACATCCTCAGACCACAGCGTGTTAAAAACATGAACCTTTCATGAAGCTAAGTGCCAACAAATGATACTTAGCATTTTCAAAGAGCTTCCCAATGGCCTAATTAAATGTTATGAGGTCAATCAGTATTATTAGCCTCATTGTGTAGATAAGAAAATGGAAACACAGAAAGGTTAAGTGATGTGCCCAGGCTTTCACAATTCAGCAGTGTTCACATTAGGGGTTGAACTCAGAGGTCCTGACAACCAAGGAATGCTTTCACCCATCTTTCAGTCCCCCTCAAAAATATTCTAGTTCACTATCATTCATTGATCACCTTTTATAACATCCTTAGTCATTATTAGATATTCGATTTAGTTTCCAAAGGTGAGGGTGCCAGTTCCACATCAAAAATAACCAAAATTTCTCACCAAATAGCTTGAAATTCAGCAAAGTGTATTAGAGACAGAAAAGATTCTACTGAATGTGGAATTCTCTTATATATGTCCTTATACATATTTTGTATATCTTAGTGATAAATGTGAGGTGATAAATTTTACATTGTGATTCGTTCAATAAAAATTTTTAAAGTTCCCATAAATTCTCATGAAGTTTCTAGTACCCTGTCACACAAGAGGTGATTCAGAATGCTTTTAAATCAGAGTCTGACACATTAAAATGATGCAACTGAAGTTGTAGTCTCAGAATGAATTGTTAAATAATTCCCACCACATTGAATGTTAATTATTGGCTTAACATCATCCTCTTGATAGAGAAGGTTGATATAATAAGGTACAATTTAGGCTATTTCTTTTCCTACTATAAAAAACAAATTCATTTCAAGTTCATATAAGAACCGTTGTTGTGGATTACAACTAATGCCTATATATACGGAACTTTAAATCTCTGGCATATGCTTTTTCAAATAGGCTTTTTAAATTAATAATTTTTTTAAAAATCTAGTTGTTTCTTTCATCCCTGCTTAAGTCAAAATCCACATTTGTTTCCCCACCCCAATACTGCATAATACATTGTTTCATGTTTTTAATAGTTCAAAAGCAATGTATTGCTTAATGTGTTACTAATAAATATGAATAAAATCAATCCTCCCGTACCAACTTTATGTTTCAATAATAATAAGTTTTATTGTTTTTCATTTATCCACATATTTCTAGAAAATTTGATCTTGAAATATGAAAAGATTAAAATTAGAGGTCTGCAGCCTACCCCTCTTCATTATCACAGGAAGAGTTGTACAGTATTAATTAACATAATAGATAGACTTTCTGGATAGAATGCAAAAATCACTTTCCTTTTCTAAAGCAAATTATTTCCATCAATTTTTCTTTCTAGATCTTAGGACTTTTTCTTTGACAGTCTATCCAAGTTATCATTAAAATAGACATTGGAGTGGTGTAGAGTGGTGGTTAAGTTCTGGAGTTCACTCTCCTTAGCTTTAAATTCTGACCTCGCCACTGTCCAAATGTATAATCTTGGGCAAGCTGTTTGATCTCTCTAAGCTTCAATTTCCTCATATGTAAAATTGGACTAAAGAACAATATATTTCATAGGCTTGTTGTGTGAATTAAAGGAAATAAAACAGATAAAGCACTTAGTATAGTACCTGGAATAAAACAAGTGCTTATTATTAGAATGTAAACAATAGAACTTGCAGACTGGCCAATTTATCATTACTAATTTATATTTAAATATCTACTCACCAAGCATATTTGAATGTCTACTCAGTGTCTGAGCTAGGTAATTCCATGTAAAATTCTAGTTAGCGTACTGGATGAAGAAAAGAGAAAGGAAGATTTTGTTCATTATTGAGGCATTAAAAATCTATACTATTCCAACTATATGAAATTCTAGAAAATAAAAAACTATGGAGACAATAGAAAGATCAACAGTTGCCATGGGATGGGGTGGGGAGAAGGAATGAATAGGTGGAGCACAGAGGATTTTTAGGGTAGTGAAAATTCTCTGCATATTATAATGATGGGCATGTGCCCTTACAAATTTGTCCAAAACCACAGAATGTATATATACATCAAAAGACAACAATAATGTCAACTATGGACTTAATGCCAAGAGAGTAGTATTCTCAGAGGAGGGTATTGTGTTGAATAATTGTTGTGTTAGTGGACAATCAGCATTTTTTGAGGATCTGTCTTATAAAGAGACTAAACTCACTTTCCCATACTCCCTTGCACATTGAAAAGGTCATATGGCCTTGGCAAGGGTGTAGCAGAAGCACTTATTTTGGAAAGGCAACAGTGATGGGGATGCTGGTGTCCAGAACCCGTCCCAGTAGAGGTGATGGTGTGGTTCTCCATTTGGGCAGTCTCTGACTGTGGTTTGGGTGTTGGTCCTGTTTTCAGAGATTGCTAACTTAACTCTGGCCTTTCCAGGGTATACATGAGCTACCTAATGTCAACCAATAAAATGTTGGGTTATTTAAATCACGTAGACTTTGCTTCGTTGTCAGAATCTTAAGCACAATGCCCTAAGTGACCTATATCTTAAGACAAACATGCAAGAGACAGAAAAAGCTTTAGGCATGGAGGTAGATATTGTTATCATTCACTGATATTCTCTTTCTCTCTTCAACAGGCACACAGTAGTAAGGTCGTATTTGCCTGCCCCCTTGAACTGAGGCACAACTTTTGACTGGCTTTGGCCAATGAGTAAGCAGATGTGATGTAGTCCTTTCCAGGTGAAGTAATTTACTTTCCATTTCTCTACTTTCTGCCTCTCTCTTCCCTTGCTGAGGCTGTCGTGGAGGGAACAATATCAAGCCCCACAGGGAGTGCCACTGGCCACAGACTGGCCAAGATGCACAGAGGATCTTTGTGATGAGGAAGCAAACTGTTGCTTACACCACTGAAATTTGAGGCTGTCCATTACTACAGGATAACTTATGCTTTCCTGACTAGGATGGGCACATTAGGGTTTGTAGAAGAATTATATGTGCTCACACTATTTTTAAATAAATTAAAATGATGACTTAAGCCAACAGTTAGAGATTTCATACAGTCTAAACTGATTCTATAGCAATATATCTGAAAATACTTAAATCTCTTGAAATTTATTTCTTCTACTTATTATTATTACTATTATTATATTTTAAATTTACACTTATGAACGCTGTGGCTTGAGGTCAATCAGATTGTTTGAGTGTTTCGGTGGCATGGCCTAGAGTAGAATTAACTCCAAATAGGTTGTGTAGAAATATAGAACTGTTTCATTGATAACCTACATATTTCTTACTCACGTTGTAGTTTTTTGGAGTAATTTATGATGATAAAGTTGAAGTACTTGAAAAATGAAATTGGCAAAGGCAGAAAATATAAATCCACTATCAATAATTACTAATCAGCAGATAAAATAAGTTTTATCTAATATGCACATGAGTATTGATTAATATTAACTGCTTGAAGGCTGTGTAGAGTCTAAAGCTAAATTCAGATTTATTCAGAGAGTGAGCCATGTGACATGTATGTTTAGTTCTTTCCATGCCCACTGCAGATATGTAAGTCAACCATGGCTCACTCTCTGAATGAATCTGAATCTGACTTACATATCTGCAGTGGGCATGGAAGGAACTAAACATACATGACACAATGTCTGCCTCCCCTTCCTACAATATAGTGCTTGTTTATATGTGTGAAGTAAATTTGTCCAGTGTTTAAAACACTAAACACTTCCATTTGATCTCTAAACAAATGGGATAGAGAGCCCTAAAAGGAAATGTGTTATTTTAGATAGTTTGTTGCACAACACCCTCCATCTTGCCAAAAATAACTCCATTATAAGATTAAAATTTCTGGTTACTCCTACTTCAACTAAGACATTTGATGAGATTACTACTGGGTCATGTC
Organism: Macroglossus sobrinus; assembly: GCA_004027375.1. Lineage (NCBI taxonomy): Eukaryota > Metazoa > Chordata > Mammalia > Chiroptera > Pteropodidae > Macroglossus > Macroglossus sobrinus. The sequence goes on from PVKZ01000590.1 coordinate 682,208, forward strand.
TCAAACACATTTCACTAGCATACTACTTGTGAAATTATATCGTAATTGGTTGGATTGGAGACCCTTCTCACCCTCCTTCCTCTACAAGATTGTGAAGTGTCTGAAATTAGGGTCCATAGCTTATTCATTTTTATGTCACCAGGAGCAGTTCAGACTCTGATATATATCTTTGGTGAATGATTGTCAAATATAAGCACTGCAGATGGAATTAACAGCATGAGAAAGTCTTTGTTGTTTATATGGCAGAGCTGTAGGATCTCTCTCAATGCAGCAATTTTTTATATGTATTAGCTGGCCACAGGGTTGAATATCTTCTTGGAGCATATGGTAAAGTTCTCAAGATCAAACTGGGAATTTCTAATAAACCCAGAAGTGGTCCCAGCTGGTAAAAAAAAAAAAAAATGTCCAGAGATGTGAGAACAAAATTAGGTAATTAAACGGGCTGTTCCAATTGATGAAACCACAACCATCGGAATAAGGCTTCATCAACAGTGGCTGCATATCATCAGCATTAGTCTCAGGTTTAACCCTAGACATTTCCATTCTTATTCCTCCTTTCATCCTGGCCCGTTGCTTACTCTACCCACATTCTGGCCTGATGGTTGAGACGCTGTGTTAGTCAGTGGGAGATGAGTGGTATATTTGATGGAGAGACTCACCCGGTCTGTTTGTACTCCTGTCATTTCACACGCCTCAGTGTCTCAGCGAGGCTGGTTCAGAGTAGCTTTTAAAGCAACAAAGGACTAGTTCATTGAATAGTCTCCTTGCCTGTATTGTCTCCTGCCATTTTGCTGCTACTCAACTCAATAATTTACTGAAAAGGAATGCTGCATACTAACAGTTTTCTCACATAAAATACTCATTGGGTCTGAGGTCTTATATACCAGCCTCTCTGGAAATGTGAGGGAAAATGTATTACTCTAGCTGAAATAGACTGTTTATGTTCCACAAAGACTTAGTCTCTAAGCAGATTTTCATAGCAGTCACCAATATATTTAGGAAAAACTAACTTGCCAGAAAATATCCTCTCTTCTTTTAAACAGGCTTGAAGCCTGAGAAACCTTAGCATAAAACACTAATTCAATTTTATTTATAATCTTAAACATCATCCAGAAGAGCATTTCAAAAATTATATGCTAGGAAAGATAAGACTCTACCCCATAATTTTAGAAACAACTGTACGTCAGGCTGCCAGATAAATATTTACAACACATTCAAATTTAGCTGAACTTATATGACTTCAATCAGTGAAACCAGTTCCAGACCCCAAGGTCACAAAAGCTGTTATCAGGTTTCCCGAGCCTGCTGCCACATCGTGTCGGAAACCAAACGCCACACACTCCGGGCTTCCTCAAGTTCTGAAAAGCTGATGTGATGATAATCTTCTCCCTCCTTCCTGTCCTTGGAAAACACCTTTTGCCCCAGTAACCAATGTTTCTTTGTTTAAACAGGACAAGGAGTTGGTCACCCCTCTGAAGCCAACACATCTTTCTGCTCTGGCATGTGAGTTACAAAACGTTTAGGATGGAATTTCAAGGGTAGGAACTGAGATGATGATTGGGGGTGGATGTAAAGACATCCCATAGCAGCAGGCTCCCAGCCAAATTTACATTGTCCAGCTATCTGCCTAAAAAATGTTACAAGGGCCATGGAGGTGCCCAGAGTGGGAGGCTGCCAATTAGGAGGAGTGTGAATGAGACTTACGGGGCTGGCCAGGGTGACAGGGCCGCAGTCATCATTTGGCAGGAGGCAATTAAAGATAGGTGTCTGACAGTGTGGCCAGGGTTCTCAGAAGCTTATGTTCGGCTCTTGGAACTGCGCTGTCTATTGTAAATTATTGTACTCAGATTAAAAGTGCCTACTGCTCACTCCAGTGTCTGAATTGTATATAGTAAACACTTTTATTTCCTTAAGTAACCAGCACTTGCAAAGTTTAGTCAATAGTTTAGAGAGCTGTGGGATAGAGAAGTGAGAGGAAAAAAAGCATATTTCCAGGTTTTTTACCTACTTAATGAGAGGAAAAACTAATGATAATTCAGAGAAAAATCCAAAATCAGAACAAAATAAGAATCAAAATCAACATTATACTTAGCTAATGATAAGATTATTGACATTATAAATTATACTTCACTAACCTAAGGATTTGCAAAGTAACATACAATCTTTTCAAATCATTTTAACAAGATTAGACTTTTTTTTCAGAAAAGAATGGTGTGATTGGTAGAAAAGGGTGAGAAACAAAATAAGAGAAATCAGTCTCTATCTTAGGCAGTGCTCTTTGTGTATCATTGTGAAATAGACACATAGTGTTGAATTAGTCACCCCCACGTGATGAATCTGCCTGGTGTGTTTTGACCACATGTAATAGTTAGGTTTTTAATGGTCACAGGTTTGAGATAAAACTATGAAATTATGCTATTTTCAGGTCTCTGAGTATAGGCATTTTTTTAAGGGAACATTGGCAAGAATTGACAAGGATAGCTAGAGGAAATTTTACAAACCACAAGTCATGGACAAGGTATTCCAAAATCAGCATTAATATGATCCTCATCTTTCGGTTTTCTCAACTGTAAAATAACACATTTAACTAAAAATAAGAGCTAACAGTTTCATGCCCACACTGTGCTAGTTTCAGTATGGTCTAAGTGCTCTCATTAACTCCTCAAAACCAACCCTGTGAGGTGGGTACTATTTCTATCCCCATTTTGCAGATGAGAAAAATGGCAGCAACAGAAATTAGAAAATTGTCCCAAGATTATATATTCAGTTTAAGTGTCAAGCAGGATTCAAATCAAGTAGCCCAGCTCCAAAGCTTGTTCTAAAGACATCTCCAGCTATAACATTATAAGATCAACATTATGATTGGTCATACACATGTGCAAAATTTAGATTTCTTCTGGTTGAAGTAAGTCAGAGGGATTGAAGAGAGTGAGGAAATGTGGAAATAACTTTGAGCACCTCTCTTCCATATTACCTGCAGGAATTGAATTCAGAAGCCAACTCCAATCAGGCTATATTTATGTCAGAAATATTTTCCACCATTGGAAAAGATATATAAGTGCTTTAATTATTTACTATTCAGATATTTTAATAATTTAGATTTTTAAAGATGTGTTTACTGTTGCAAAACCAATGCTGCAATAACATCTTAATGTGGCAAATTATGTTTGTTTGTATTTTTTTCTTTTTTAGTTCCCAGAAAGATAACTGATAAAATAGATCTATCCTTATTTCAGGAGAGTTCTCCACAGACAAGAAATGATTGGAAGGTCTTACTCCTGGGTGGCCTAAGCAATCTAGAGTGGTGTTAACATTATGATAGCAGCTTCTCTAATAAAACAAAGATAATTGTCATTCCTGGATCATTAGATGTATTTTTAACACACAGGACGAATATCTTGAGTTCATCCTTCCCGTCTAGGTAACTGATTAGTTTTACTAAGATACTTGCTTCTCGTATATCTTTCCAGCTTACAGCTACTTAAGAGAGTTCCCAAGAGCAAAGTTTCTCTTGCTCATTGCATACTTTTCTCCCTTTCCCCTTCAGATCTGCAGCGATAGCTGGCAACACTGTAGACACAGCTGTAATTCTATTAATTCTCAGTGAAATCTGGTGCTCTGATTAGAACCTGTGGTCCTTGTTACACAAGCTACAAATGATAGTTCACCTTAAGAATTAAGCAGAAGCTTACTGGGAGGAGAACTTGATGGAAATGAGAACTGGAAAATATAGGTGTTCTCCTATATATGTCCTCATACTTTAAGCGTTTCTTTCCTTTGATCACTCAAAATATCACCTGATTCTCTACATCTCCACTTTAAATATTTGGAAATGAACCACTATTCTCCTTTTCCTGACAATCATAAAGTCTTTAATTTCAGGATAGTCTCAATATATGTATGCCTGCCTTTCCTCCAGACCCCCTGAAGACCACCCTGGGTTTCTCCCTTTTGTGCCTTAGACTGATGCCAGGAAGCTACTCTGAACTGCAAAAGGAGATTGAAACTAAGCATAAAACATTAATGAAGAATCTACTGCTTCATTATCCCTCTGGATCCTAGGCTATTCCAAATGTCAGGGCACATGAGAAATGTAAAGTTCAAAGATGATATATTAGTTCTGATTCTGTACTTAGCAAAACTGGCAGCTCTGAAGCAGGGAGAACTGCACACCATCTGCTTTGGCAAATTTCTCTCTCTCTCTCTCTTTCCCCCTCCCCCACACTTGGGAGGAGGAGAGTTGGGACAGCTATGGGAATTTGGCTTTCTCCCTTGCTGTAGAGAAAAAGAGAAGTAAATAACTAATCATGACTAGCTTTGGCTTTGGATGTCCAACAATTATTAAATGCACTCAGGTTTTCAATAAATTTAAAGAGTTGATGACCCACAGGCTATGTAAACCATTTATGATACAGAAATGCTTGAGAATTAAGCTTGATTTTTGTAGCAAGTTTTATGCATATGATGAGAGCATATGTAAGAAGAGGGACATGATTCAGAACATGCACTTACTGGAGCCTGTGATTCTGACTCATGGAAACTCTAGACCTATGAAAAATGCTGACTAAATATAACACTCGGTAAAGAACAAGACCTACAGATTCTCCTCTGAAGGTAGCAAGCAGAATTTAGCCACGGAGAGACTTGTCTGTTCTAGGCATTTTCTAGCACCATCTTTTCCCTGGGCTTAGAAATCCCCCAACCAGAGCAGCTACTGAGCTTATTAAGTCCACTGTTTCTCCAAAAGGCCCAGTTCAAATGTGTGTAATGTTATCATTAGGAGGTTTCTGCACCTGAGAGAGGATTTTGTCTGATGGGCTACACCTGTTAAACTAGAGTGAAACAAAAACTCCTGAACCCCTGTATATTGCAAAATAATAAAATTTTTTACATATATGCCTGAAACTTTGGAGCAGATAATTGGCACCTGTTTGGATCAAAGTTATTTCTTCGCTCAGTCGCCAGTATTTAGTTCATTCATTGTCTTATTTCATTTCTTCCAATGGAAATAAGAGACCTATACATTGCAATCCTCAAAAATCTAAGTCATTTTCAGCAAGTCAAGATTTGCTAGTGAGAGGGAACAGAGACTGTTAGCCACTTCTCTGTACAGTGGGCTTCAAAATGACTCTTCCAGAACCTTGGGCGGACCCCTCTTCATGATGCAAATGCAAGGTAAGTAGTTCTATCTTGATATCTCAAGACCTTTGGGGAGATTTCCCTCAACACCCTGGGGATAGGTAGAAAAATTTTTCTAAGGACCCAGGGGCTCTAAGGTAATTTGAGAACAAGAACCAAGTACATGAGGGCACGTCTTCTGCTGCCCGTGCTGACACACAACCAGCAAGCTCTACAGGACAACGGAGGGTGAGAACAGAGACTGAGGCAACCCTCATTGTTTCAGCTGCTGGCATTGGCAGGTCTTCTCTCGGGCCCTGCCTTAACATGATTCAGTATCTACTATCTGGTCTCTGTGTCTTGCTCAATTGGAATCCTTGAAAGAGAAAAAATTTTTTTCGGTAGAACCAGGGCAGGTGTTCACATCTAGGACACTCAGCTATTACCAGGGAGCTGAGCCAGCTTCTAGAAGGCGGCGAGGATTAAGGCAGGCAGCTCTTTATAGAAGCTGGAGAAACACCTCAATATGAGTCCTCTACCCAACTCAGCACTTCTTAACTGGATACTGTGTATCCAGATTCCAAGGGATCTTGTTAAAATGCAGATTAAGATCCAGTGAGTCTGGGGTGGGACCAGATGTTTTGCATCTCTAACAGGCTGTCAGGTGATGTCAATGTTGCTGTTCCATGGACCACACATTCATTAAATAGCAAGCACTACACTACTGTATGTTACAAACGTGTGTTTATAGCAACTCTCACAAAACATTTAACATGCACTAGGCAATACTTGAAGTGCATCATGGGTTTACTTCATTTAGGCCTTATAACAATATTATACACTAATTCCCACTGTACTCATGAGGAAGCTGAGACACAGAAACATTATATAACCTGTCCAAGAATTGAGCATTTTATGCAAATTCCATGCTAATATCACTTGCTACTCTGACCTAATGATTGGAGCAGCCTCTGTGCTTTCTTTCTGAACTCCAAGGATCTGTTTAGTATCTGGATATGGACCACTGTGGAAGAGTTATGTTTGGCCAAATAATATCAAAACTTTTCCACATGGAATCAGCTTAGTAACTATACTTCAGAATTATACTACTTAAATAAGTCAAGCTCAACAATATATTACAAAATCCAAAATATATTTTGTAATATATTACAAAATGCTAAAATAACAGGCTCACTTCTTTTAATATTCTATTCTGATGCACCTAAGTATTGTTCTATCTTTTTCTACGGGAACACTCTCTCATCATGAAATAAATACACAAGATTTCCCTTCAATAGTTGGTCTACGTCCAGAACATTTTATCTTGTCAGCACCTTACAGATGTTATAGTGAGCAAAAGAATATAAAATACTCATGAAGTTTTCCTCCTGGGTCATAAGCTATATAAGGTAGCAGTTCCAACTGGTTAGGGCCTAACTCTATTAAATGAATTGTCCTTTGCTTTTAAAACTGCTACAAACGCCCCATGGAGAAAAGTCCAGACATAACTTTCACATTCTTAATTTAGTTGGATGAATAATTTTATTCATTGAGTTTGGTCTGAGTTTCTTTATTATTGAGTGTGTCTATAATTTATTCTTCCTAAAAGTTTGGTTGTTAGGGTAAATAGCTGAAAATTTCTAGAGTTAGAATACAAGTTAGCAATCCAAAATTTATATTACAATAATATAGCAAGTAACATTAGAGATCAATTTTTTGATGGTTCCATGTGACTCAACTCAGTTTTTTTTTTCCCTTCCATCTCATAATCATTGACTAATAGAAACTGGTTGTACCTATGTAGAAAAATGCCATAGCCATACTCTTTTTCAGAATGGCTATACCATTTTATATTACCATAGCAATGTAGGATGACCTAGTTTTGCCACATCCTCACCTGCATTTGGTGTTATCACCTTTTTTAAAATTTTAGCCATTCCAATAAGTGTGTTTTGATATACATTGTAGTTTCAATTTGCTTTTCTCTAATGGATAATGCTGCTGATCATCTTCTCATGCATTATTGTCTTTATACAGACAAACTCCTAAGAATGTCCCTTTAAGAGAAACTTAAATCATGGCCAGTGCCTTTCAAGTTCACATTTTCATTGCCTTAAAAAATGTTGTTAGATGTGATCAATAAATTCTAACCTGTTCCGTTATTGCTAAAATAGGATTTGGGATGCTTGCCAATCATTGTGTATAAAATGTGACTATGGGAAAGTCTGAGTCCCAAATAACTGTCTTGCGAATAATACTTGAGAGGAAAAAAAACCTTTAATTTTATTTATTAACTTTTTTTCTGCTATCCCTTAATCATTCCTCAAAAAATTTCAGGCAGTTCAGTTTGTTCACATATTAGGAATTGCCTATATAATATGTTTTTTGCTAATTTCTAAGAAGTTGTATTTATTTATTCAGTCTTTCAGTGAGTAGGTAAGTCTTTCGCCGAGCAAGGTATACAGTGAGTACCAGCTAATGTGCTGAGCCCAACGCTAGGCCCTAGAGATAAAATGCAAGTAAGGCAAACGAAATTTTACTCTCAGAGTTTACAGTCAGCAAAGTTTTTAAAACAGACAAAAGTAATCATTTCATATTATGTTTCTAAGCGATATTCACCTGCTCAGTTTCAAGTTTAACTTTAGGTTATTATTCATGTTAAGTTTGTGAGTAGCTAAAAAAAAAAATCAAATTGAGTGTCCACAGATTTCATGACACTTTTGCAATTTTCTTCCTTTCTCTTCCCTTTTGCAGTAGACCAAGGAAAAGAAAAAGGTAAGGCCACAGGGCTTCTCTCTTCTGCCTGCAGATTTGCGTCCCCTTCCCACTTTTGGCCAGCTACCAGAACAAAAATAAGCAAGAGAGGGGTCTTTCTTGTCTGCTTCAAAACTCTTCACATAGGACTTGATCAAAGACTAGACCTCCAAAAACTTTTGAAATTAACAGAAGAGTTGCTACTCCTGAAACATAAAATTAAAAAAAAAAACAACTAGAAATAGCCAGTTTGTTTTATAAATTGAGCCATTAGAAAATGTACTTTTCATCATAAAAAAAGATGTTGCTTTCTATATTGTACAATGTGAAGCAAGCTATAGAATAGATTTACTTCTCTTTTGATCCATTTAATGAAATTTGTTGTATATGTGTGCTCTTATTATGTCATGCAGACTGTTCATGGCTCTGGAGAGGTGAGGTGAATCATACACTATCCCATTCCTCCAAGAGCTCACCTTCTTGTGGGAAACAGAAATGTAAACTGAGAATTTGAGTAAAACATCCTAAGTACTTCGAATTGTGATAGATACAAAAATAGAAGAAAATAAATGTAGCTGGCTGCAGAGAGAGAAATTGGTGAGAAGGGACTATGACATTTTACAAGCTATAAATATTTAGAATATGGGTCAAACTTAAAGAATAGGTATTTTGTGATGGCCCCCCCATTTATAGGTATTTTTGATGTGTTTTTGTTTGCTTTGTGTTTTAGTAAGTTCCCTGAAATTTACCTCCATGTGCCTTCACTTCCAAATTCTTCTCTTATTTACTAAGTTATTTTACAAAAGTTTTTGTATGGGTTATTATACCCCATAAGAGTCATATGAGACACATGTTTACATACAGGCTTTGCCCATTATCTCTAACGTTTATTCATGTCTTTTAGCCAGTTGTACATTTAAAGCAGATATTTCCTTAAATAGAATGGCAACCTGATTTTGTTTTGTTTTCATCAATCTTTGGTGTGGAACCTTGTCAAAACCCTTGTAAAAGTCTAAATAAGTTAGGAACACAGATTTCTCTAGTCCAAATGCGTACTTACCCCCTCAAAGAACTTTGGTTGGGAAATATTGGCAAGAGTTATGTTTCACTGCATAGTATATTCCACCACTGGCCTGTCTCCTTTCTATTCTTAGATTGGAGGGAAAAAAGAGTCCCAAGGCTTTTCTTGGTTTATTTGTATCTTTCTTACTGGTACATTATTTTAATGAGATAAAATCAAAAGCATAAGTATTTTTAACATCTCAATTTCTTACAGTGAAGCATGTAATAGAATTTTGATAATAGTCTGAAGTTACTATCTTCCTTCCAAAAATTTGTTAATCCAACTATACAAAATGCAAATCTGAGAGCATAATTATGCATGTATTTGAGCGTGCTTTTGCATTTATAAATCAACATTCAGATTATCCGAAAGCATGCTTAAGTATTTAATTTAACATAATGTTAAACCCTAAATTTTAATCCAGACTCATAGACATGGATAAGTCATTTAAAATATATAATTTTAAATTTTAAAATAAAAACTTAGATATGAAGTTAATTTATCATCCTTATGTCAATGATAGCTCTTTTTATATAAGATTGCCTGAGAAACATATATACAAACAGAGAATCCATTGTTTTTTTTTATTTTTTAAAAAAACACATTTATGTTTCTGAGCGATTATTTTGTTGTGCTATTTTGAATGCTGAATTTTTATTAAGATATGAAAAGGGCATGCCTTGGTGTTTATTTTTATTTTTTTGAGCAATATGCTTGTTATTACTCATGAAGTTTTATGTCTTGCTCATTGGCTGTGCTCTGCTTTCTGAACATAAGTAAATTTATAAAAATGTTACATTCAACCCATTTTGTATTTCCTATAATGAAACATTCTTTCCTATCTATGTTCTTCAATGTTTATCTGAAGTCACATCCCATTATGTAAAAGACGAAAGTATTTGGCTTATTTTCACATAATCGTTTGACACTTAAAGGATTAAAGAAAATTTGATTTATGATCTGTAACATGAACTCAAAGAACAGAATGAACAATTTTCTGAGATCTAAATTCAACTTCTGATATAAGAATTCAGTTGATTTCCTTTGGTGACATGAAATTCCTCTTCATCAAAAACAATCTAAAACTATTTTTATTTGTGTGATTTATGGACTATGACATTGATACTTAAAAGGTAAATAATATATAATATCTTATGACAAATATGTTTCAAATGCCTATTATGTCCCATTTCCATGACGTTTTAATTATTAGCTTCATGTTTTGCTTATGAAAAACAAAGAGTAGTATTTCCATCATAATTTTTCTAAAGAAATTAATAGAGATCCAAAGACTTTCAATTGCATTTTTGAAGGAAAAAAAATGGATAGATGAAATATACTAAATACTTTCTTTAAAATAAACATAGAAATGTCTGGTGCCAAAAAAAGAAAAAATTGATAGCAAAGATTATATATGTTCCTAATTAATATGTTTATGACAATGACATAATGATATTTGGAAATAATTTCAAGAGTAGAATATAAAATACTAGTAGATAGAAGATACAAATTATAGCATTATTTGGCTCCATAAGAATAAGTTTTCTTATCTTCACCAAATCATGTGTAAGCATGCAGTGGAGCTTACAGTTTGCTCATTTGCCCTAGACAATAGGTTAATATGATTCTGTTAAAAAGAGGGCTAAGGGAAAGTCAGTGTAACATTAAGATGACAAGATAGTGTATGTGATGCGTCCAATCCCGATATATAACCTCAGACATCCTTTCCAGTTTTTTGTATTTTCAAGACAGACAACTAAAGAGTATTCTCTTCTGTTGCCTTTTGGTGATAATATAGTTACACCATTCAGAAAAAAAGAAATAGAACACATTTCTTTCTCTTAAAAATGTATTCATTTTTTTCATCAATAAAGAGATTAGTACAAATAATGAGGTAGCTAGTACTTATTGTTTTAAAGAGGTGAATTAACATCTCAAGATGAAATGTTTTACTGAAATGAAACTTAAGCAGAGTCCAGGGACAATATTTCTAATTCCTTTATATTCACTAGAGAAGTAAAGATTAACAGATTACTAAAATGCTGTTTTTTCCTTGAGGGGTTCTCAGGGAAGTGAGGAAGACAGACAGAAAAGCAAATAATGCAGCAGCCTCATAAATGGCAGAACAGAGGTAGTATAAGGCTCCAAGGGATACAGAAAAAAAACATCTGCATCCCGGGAAGGTAACATCTGAACAAAATCAGATGGATGGGAGTTCACCAATTCATCATGATTTGGAAAGAAAAAACTAGAGAAGAGAAGGTCACTCTAGGAAGAGATGGAAAAAAATAGTCAGAGCTAAAAAGAAGAAAAATGAACAACATATTCAGAGAACATATTCTGGCTGCAGTAAATGCTATGTTTAGGGGTGAGAATCAAGAGGACTTCAAAGAGGCAGACAGAGGCCCTGTGAGCCTTCTTTATAAGGCTCAGCTTTGGCAGTTGAAGCCACTGAATGAGTTAAACAAAAGAATGAAATGGACAGACTTACATTTTAGGAGGACATTTCTGACAGCCACGTGTAGAGGATGAGTGGGTTGGAAATTGTAGGAAGGTTATTGTAGCAACAAAAGCAAGATAGAATGAGTCCTAACCAAAGCAAGGAAATTATAATGGGCAGGAGAAGAGATGTGAAAGAGATTATGGAGGCAGAATCAACCAAATTTATGAAAAAAAAAGAGATGATGAAGAAAAAAAATCAGTAAGATAGGTTCCAAGCTTCAGTGAATACATAGAGAGTGCCATCGATAACAAAGACAGAAAACAAAGAAGGAAGTACAAGTTTTGGGGAGCCGTTCATGATTCCAGGTGAGGACATGCTGAGCTGGAAGTGTCTGTGGAATATCATAGTGTCAGTAAAAAAATGGATTTTCAGGAATATGGCTTTAAGGAAATTTGACATCCTAGTTTATCCCAATAAGAAAAGATATGTCAACAGTCAATTTATAAAGAGGAAATAATTTGTAAGCAGGAAATCAAACAAATTTGTACATTAAATCTGTACATTGTTATGGGCTGAATTGTGTCTACCTTAAATTTAAATGTTGATACCTTAAGCCTCAGTACCGCAGACCATAACTACATTTGGAGATAGGACCTCTAAAGAGGTTATTAAATTAGAGTGAGGCCATTAGGGTGGACCCTAATCCAACTTGACTTGTGTCCTTGTAAAGAAGAGGAAATTTGGACACAAAGAGAAACATCACTGAAGCACGTGCACAGAGAGAAGACCGTGTGAGGACATAGCAAAAAGCAACCATCTGTTTATGAATGTCATAGAAGTCTAACCAATGTGCTTACTATATACTTGAAACTAATTTAAATAAATAAATTTATTAAAAAAAAAAAAAACAAGCAAATAAAAAACAGCCACCTACAAGCCAAGGAGAAAGGCCTGAGGAGAAATCTAACTTCTGACACCTTGATCTTGGACTTCCAGGCTCCAAAACATTGAGAAACTAATTTGTTGTTTAAGCCATTCAGTTTGTGGTATTTTGCAATGGCAGCCCTAGCAAACACTACGGACAGTATCCTGACCTTGTGTACCACCTCTGTGATGGGGATATGGTTGCCAGGAGAACTGTCTCTTTTCCCTGGAGCATGCTGGAAGTACATGTCAACATCTTGTTCTTCGGGTTTCATTTTCTCGGCTCCATTCTGTCTACCCTATAATTTCTACAGAGAACATCAGCTAAAAATTAGCTTTCTTTGTCACGTACACATTCTAGATTTCTTCTATCGTAGGCTGCACCCACGATATTTTTACTGGATTTGAGTGGTCATAAATGGCTGAGACTCCTGTGTTCTCTGAGCATGTATTAGTCCCACACCTGACCCATCCATTGCTATTTCTTAACTTCCCTGTCAAATGGTAACCTCATCTTAACACATTCCATAAAACTGCTCACATCATCACCCACAGTTATATCTGTATTTCTATAACGAGCTGGAACACTGATTTTCCACTCAGAAAAAGCCCACAGTTGTTCATGTCATTTGGTGAGAACAATTTTAGAGGTGTTATTTAAAGAATTAAAATAAATGTATCTAAAATTATTTTAATTTCTATAGATTTAAACTTTACGTCAGGTAATATCACTTAAACGTTAATGTATAGATTAGCTTCAAAAAAACTTTCTCCAGTTGATCATAGTGTAATAGTTTATTGGCCACTTCAAAGAAGGTTCTATCCTTGTTTTATGATTTATAATCCATATTACTAGACAAATTATTACTTTCTTCATTCAATAAATATTGATTAATTACCTGCTCTGTGTCTCACACTGTGCTAGTGCTAGAAATACAGACAAACATGGACTTCACCCCTTGAACCCTTACAGGCTAGCTGGAGTTAAAATAAAGAGAATCATTAAAAGATTACAAAGAGATACTTGGCCTTATTCAGCTTAGTTCCATTTATTACCTTGACAAAAAATTGTACCTAGTTACAGCATCTTTAATCTAACTTCAAACATACAATGCAGAAAAAGCAGCTTTTGGAAGGTAAAAATGCTCTTACAGCTTACGATGCTAGGAATATGCTAGTGATTATATTTCTAATAGCTATTTTACATTGTAGCTTTTATCACTAGAGATTCAAAATATCAGCATTAGGAAATAAACATCTCTGGTGTTATGGGCTGAATTGTGTTTCCCCAATATTCATAGTTTGAAGCCCTAACTCCCAGGATCTTACAATGTGGCTGAATCTAAATACAAGGCTTCCGAAACAAACAGTGATTAAAGTTCAAATGATCCTTAATCCAATCTGTTTGGTGTTTTTATATGAGGAAATGTGGACACACAGAGACACCATGCATTCACAGAAGGACAACCGTGTGAAGAGACAGCTAGACAGGAGAGCCACCTGTAAGCCAAGGTAAGAGGTCTCAAAGGAAATCGATCTCACCAGCACCTTGATTTTGGACTTTCAGCCTCAGAAATGAGAAAATAAATGTCTGTTGTTTAAGTTACCCAGTCCATGGTGTTTTGTAATGGCAGCCCAAGCTGACTAAAGACAACACCAATCAAGGCAAAGCTAGGCAAGATCTATAAAATGAAAACCAATTTGATAGTCCAGGCAGACGTAATTAATTTGGGTATTGCCACATGTAAGATAATTCAAACCAATCCACGGATTTTTCCCCCCTCACTGTTAAATAGAAATGAACACAGCACACTTTCTTATAATTATGTCCTGCTGTTTAAACAATAATAACTTGTAAAGAGTGTAAAAATGTTTCACTAGATGAAACAGTACAAAATTTGTAACATTAGTACCTCAGTTCCTTTCGCTGTGGCCCTCTATTTCAATACTTAATAAAAGTTTATTTAGCAATCTTCCCTTCAGTCTTCTCGATGAACCACAATTATTTCTGGCCCATATGTAGAACATAACAAACTTTCTTGAATTAATAAAATTAAGTCTGTCAGATTTAGGCCAGTTGGGTATTAAATTCAAACTAGACCAAATACTGGCTGAACATAGTTGCAGCTTGTATAGATCAGATTTGGCATAAAATTCAGTTTGTGATGTAATGTAAATTGTCCAAGTGATACTGCTTCAAATTTCGTGTGGTTTATTTTAAAAGCGATATATATCATACAGAAAAATAAAGCTTAACTTAATGTGAAAATAACTACTTAGAAGAACAATAGAATGAGAATGTAAGTTGAGCGTTCATTAAAAACTGGCACATGGCTCAGCATAGTAATCCAGGACTTCATTGTTTCCATTTGGATTGAGCAGTGAAAGAGAGAAGCCTCAGTAAAATGCTACCTTTGCTTTTCTTTAATGTGAGAATTAAAAAAAATTTTTTTTACACCTTAGAAATAGGCACCTTTTACTCTCTTAAGTGTAAATTCCCATTGCATTTTTTATATGATAAAAACAAAACAGACACAACAGCTACAAGAGTGACTATGTCAAAATGAGCTCAATTAACTTAACATTGTTAAAATATATATGCCTTTTCTGTGACAAACTCAATGTTGGAGTTTTAAACATCAAATCCATGTCATAGTCACCATTTCAATGACATGAGATTCTTGTCAAAGGACCCCTTTGCAGAAACCAGAAAATGAAATTTCAAGTGTTCTATAAGATTATTTCAAGATACACATTATAAAGGGACAACTAAATGAGCAAAATGTTTTTGAGCCTAAACCTTTAAACTAAAAAGTGTAGAGAAAATATAGTCTAAAATTCAACGCAAATAGTTATTTTTTTAATTACATCAGAAAAGGTAACTATTAACATTTTTATGATTTTTAGTGCACAATTTCCAAGTAAATTTATTTTCACAGTTTCATGAAGTTTCTTTAAACATGACATCAGACAATAAAAATCACTGATTTTGAAGCTTAATTAAAATAATAAAAATATTTATGTAGTCTAATATATCAAACCCTTTTAAATTACCATACTATTAGTTCATTCATTTATACATTCATTCAACAAATTATTTTGGCATGCCTATTACCCGCGGGGGACAATGGTTCACAAACAGGCACTGTCACTACCCCTATAGGTTATAGCATGATGAGAAAAATAAAGATCTAATAAATAACCTCAAATATAGATAAAAATTTGATGTGCCAGAACAATATGCAAAATACTTAAGTATATTCTCTCATTGAATCCTATTCATGCCCATGAGGTCATTACTACTTTTAGCTCCATTTTATTCATGAAGAAACTAAGGCACAAAGAAATGAATAGCCCATCTACAACTGGCAGAGCTGGGATTTGAACCCATGCACTCTGGCTCCAGAGCGTGTTTTCTTTACTACTACTATAGTGTACACACTTTCAAATATAACATTGTAAATTGTGATGAATGTTATAAAGAAAAATGCCATCTATTAAAAATATATATACACAAAGCCAAATTTAACTTGAGGCTGTCAAGGGAAACCGCTGAAGAGCATTAATTTTGAAGCTGAGACTGAAAGCACAACTGATGATGGGGATGGGGGAAGACAGTGAGGGGGAGGATAGTATTTCAAGAAAATAAATAACATGTCCTAAGGTCCTAGTGTTAAAAAAAAAATTAGAGGTTACATGGTTGAGCATAACCCGCCCCCATCTTTGTATTACAAGGGCTGAGGTATATGTTATATTTTTACATTTTATATTTCATTCAAGAAATAAATTCACATTTTTTAAGCAAAGGGAACAAGGCTGAAAAAAAATGTAAAAAGAACAACCAAAAATACTTAAAAACACAGCAGATTGCAAATTTGCTTTGCAAGATACCAAAATGAAAATTTAGTGGCAAAAATGATAAGTTTCAAATGCATTTTCACCAAAAAATCAACTTGAACCAAATGTATCCCACCAAATTGTCTGTTTTAAATTCTGTCTTTGCAGTCAGGTAAAGATGGCAGGTAGATGGATCATTGCAGGTAAAAAAAAAAATAAATAAAGGTGTAAAATAGCATGGGTTTTTTTCTCAGACTACAAAGAACTCAGATTTGTCTGAGGTATATGCTAAGGCGAGTGGAGAAAAAGCTCTCAGAGATAAGATAAGGTTGGACAGAAAGTAGGAACCAGTTTGCTGAAGATATTATATATCATATTAATAGTTTTATTCTTTAGGTAATGGAAAACTATCTATCAAAACTTTCAATTGGAGATTTGCATTTTAGGATGTTCTTTTAAGAGAACTAGAAGCAGAGAGAAACATAAAAACCAGAAAAAATAAAACAAGACTGTCCAACATGCTGGTCTTTAAAATTCTGTTAATTGATAAAACAGTAAATTTATAATGACAGTATAAGGAGAGGAAAATCAAAATGTGTCATTGTTGTCTTGATATCAGTATATTTTATTTATTGTAATTTTTTGAAAGGTAATCAACATAGACTCTGTATAGTAACAGCAATGAACTCGATGAGCTAATATATGTAAAAGCACCCAGAATATGTCTGTTTTCCTATTTTCTACTACAAAAGAAATTTTAGCTAGCCATGTGTCCAACTGAAATAGCAATTATTTCTCTGTTTTTCTCTTACCTAAGTGTAGCTGCATGATTAAATTCAGGTCAAAAGAACATAAGAGAAAGTGTTATGTCCAACTTCTAGGATATGTCCTTAAAGAAAAAAGATTATGCCCTTTCTCCCTCTTTCTCCATTCTGCTTCCTGAAATGTAGGTGTGATGGGATGCCATCTTGCACTGTGAAGATTAAGGGCACCAGCATCTACGCTATGGGCAACGGAGCAAGAAGACAGAAGGCTCCTGGGTCCAGTTCTGGAGATGAGCAGCCATACCAGTCGTATCTACTTACCTTCATACTATTAGATGAGAGAAATATAGTGTCTATCTTACATAAACCACTGTTATCTGGGGTCCCTGTGTCACTGAATGCAAGTGCTCATTAATTCTGAAGGAACCCATGATGTGAGGGTTCTTGTGGCCCAGCTCATTCTCTCTTCCAATCTCAGGATTTCCTTCCTCTTAATAAGATGGAAGCCAGAAAAGTATTCACTGCAAATCAGAAATTAGTTTACATGTTTAACTGGGCAAGATAACTGTTGGAAATAATTCTAAGTTCACTGAAACATTTATCTTCAAAAACTGGAATGTAATTTTAGCCAAATGACTTTTTATCTTCTGTGTGACAAAACGAAAATATGCCAAAATATACATCACATTGGGTTCTTCTTGTTTTAAAAAGCATGAGATCAACAGGCATTCTACATCTGTATGCTTTTCTTTCTTTTTCTTTTTCTTTTTTTCTTTTTCTCTTTCTTTCTTTCTTTCTTTCTTTCTTTCTTTCTTTCTTTCTTTCTTTCTTTCTTTCTTTCTTTCTTTCTTTCTTTCTTTCTTTCTATCTATAGAAGATGAATGACTTTGTGAACTAAGTTGGCCAATGTCAGAACAAATTTTAAGCAAGAAAAAAAAACAAGACATTTTGCAAATGCCTAGGGATTAGAATTCACAACCAATGTCCCAGATCATGTAGGATTGTTCTTACATATTCTTTGACTTCTATTATAACTTCTGTTCTAGGCTCTATGTATATATATTGAATTTTTTAATAGAAATACAATTAAATTGCATGCTGACATTTCTAATTTTTTAGCCTTTTGCCAGCTATTTAATAAGGCATAATTTTGAAAAATTAAATAAAATGACTTCCAGTCATGTCTCTTTATTATAATATTAGAGTAGTATATGAGCTGCATCATCATAACCAATTGACTTAATCTCATTAAACCTTGTTTTTTTCACCTATAAAGTGGAGATAGTAACTGTACTTGTCTCAGGATTGTGACATGAAATAGCAGTGAAGCACTTAGAGGATCTGGCACATTAGAGGAGCTAAGTACATATTAGCTATTATTCAAATTATTATTATGACTGTTATTTGTCACAGACATTTATGGTCTCTGTTCTCTAAAATTTGACCTCCTTCTTACAGGATGATGATATTCCTGGACTGATATCTGTATACCATCTGCTCAAATTATTTATTACAAATGAGTTTATACTGAGTAATCTATATTTTGTGAAGTGACTGGATATAGTTAAGAATGAGCTTACATCCATAAAACAGAATGAACTAAAGGTGCAAAGTAAACATCTTAATTAGCTCTTTAATTTTAGCTACTTGAAATTCACACCAAATCCATGTAGACTTTTTCTATTAATAAAATATAATTACTACTCTATTAACTTTTCATGATTCTAAAAGACCAACCATTCTAAAAGACCATCTGGGGGATATTTTAATTCTTTGTAATTTTTCATAATAAAGATAAACATAAAGATAGATAGACAGATATGTATGTACAGATGTGATTTTTTTATAATAAATATAGGATAAGATGTTTGTATATAAATATATATAAATATGTATATAAATATATATACATATGTGCAAATGTGTGACTATATGTGTATACCAGGCAGTAAAATAAAAGTTTCTAAAAGTTTTTAGTAAATACTATGACTTAGGAGGAAAAACAAGAATATTTATTCTTTGTATCACTAAAAATTACAAGCTCAAAATAAAATTAGGAAATTACATGATGGTAATGGAACTGCGTGTTTTAAAGGCATGTGTTAAATAAGAGTGAGAGGATCATGTAAGGCAGAAGTACTCATTTGTGAAACAGCTATTGTCACATATGTTAAATTATTGCACACTATTAAATAAACTCTGGGGTCAAAGAAGTTCTCAAATGTAATTTAAGGCTTAGAAATTGTTCTCAACTAGATGATAATGCCTCCTTCATCTTCATTTTGTACCCACAGAAATGTATATCATATAGTATTTACTCAGCAGATTATCTACATCCATTTAATATTCTCCAATTCCCTTCCCCAATACTTACACACTTCCCACTCCGTCATAGGCAAACCAAGAAGAAAATAAATTTCCTTAAAATTGAAAAAATAAAAAATAGAATTTAATCTTATGTCCTGATTGTTTCTTTTAAAGTACTGAACTGCAGCCATTTCGCTTAATTTCTTTTCAAATAATTTGTATTCAGTGTGGCTAACACATGATACTTATAATGTAAAAAGACTTAAGATACCTAAGGATTATTTTAATAATCCGTATGTGGCTATACGCAAAGCAGATGTTCTATTACACTTTCCAGATGCTAGCTGTAAGCATAATTAATTAAAGACTGTGCTTACATTTTATTTTCGTACATTTCAGTACATAGTTAAAACTAAGTTAGAGAAAAGGGAGAATGAGTAAAAGCCAAGACTACTTAACTGCAAAGAGAATTGCCAAGAAAGATTAAGTTCACATATGTTATGCCAACAATAGGCAGAACTGAAAAGCAACTGTAACCAAATTTAGAAGTGCTTGCTTGGTGCACAGTGACAACACTGAGAATTATTAAATACTGCACAGCTTTGCATTCTCTGTGCCTTTGGTGAGGTTTCAAGTTACTAGTTATTTCAGAAATCTTCAGACAATCTAAGATGCCAATACATTTTAGGAATACAATAACCTGATAAAACTCAGATTAAATAGTTTTTATGCAATTTTCTAGAATAGACAATTTTTATATTTCAAAAATACTAATTTTTTTCTATAGTCACTTTACTCTTTCAATAATGCATGCTAATCAGTCTCTTTTATTGAGTGCTGCTTTGTCTTTAGTTGCTCTACAAATTATTTCTAATATTTAGTTAAATGTAATGAATGCAGACCACCCATTATGTTTGAAGGATTGTACTGGGGGAGACAGGAACAAACCAGCCAGAGTTCTCCACTCAGAGGTGGAGTCTTCCTTTAGATATTGTCAAAGTGCAATCATGAAGTTCCGTTCCCAGCTTACCAATGATACTGGTTCTACGACCTAAGCAAACTTTAAGTTCAATCTGTCATACTGGATATACCTTAGTTGTCACAACCCCTATTACACATTATACAACAGCATTTTCCCAAGGCAGAGAACATGGATGAGTTGTTAATGCATAAACAAAAAAGAAGACTTCCTTAAGATCAACCAAGCGGATATATGTGAATCATTCATTGTTTGCAAAGCATAGTATTAGCTCCTTAGAAACAAAACTGAGGCAACCAGAAATGGAAAATGAAATATGTGAAATGACTTAGTAATCATTTGTTGTCTGTTTTTCACCCTTGGGATCCCTAGGAATATGCTATACTTTCTTTCTATGCTGCAGTGGAGAGAGAAGCCCATTCATCTTTATCCTAAACTCAAAATACAGAGATTTCAATTTACTTTTCTTGGTTAATTTCAAATGTGTCTGTAACATAAAAATTGAGTAAAATTGAAAACTTATCTTGGATTGTCTGATTAATGTTGAACTTTATAAAAGTTTTAGTATTTAATAGTTTTTGATTTTCATGTAATTCAACCTATAAAACCTGTAATTTGTATTTTCAAGATACTCTTTCTTGAAATTAGTTATTGGAAAACTTACATTTAATTCAGTGGTATTTGAATATTCATACAATTGACTTGTTGACTTCAAATGACATTTTGTTAAAAAAATTGCAATAGAAAGACAGAAAATAACACATAAAAAGTAAGGAGGTTATACTTCTTCTAAAATAAAAGTAAATCTGTGTGATGAATTCAAGAAAGCATCATCTTTCTAAGATAACAAATGCTAGAGTGGATGTGGAGAAATGCTTGTGCACTGTTGGCGGGATTATAAAAATTGATACAACCATTTGGAAAACAGTATGGAAGATCCTCAACAAATTAAAAAATAGAATTACCATATGATCCAACAATTTCATTTCTGGGAACATATCCAAAGGAAATGAAAACACTAACTCAAAAAGGTATCTGCAGCCCCATGTTCACAGCAGCATTATTTACAATAGCCAAGACATTATGTCCAACCTAAGTGTCTATCGATGGGTGAATGGATAAAGAAAAAGTGGTATGTGTATATATGGAATATTATACAGCCATAAAAATGAATAAATTCTGTTATTTGCAACAAAATGGATGGATCTTGAAGGCATTATAATAATTGAAATAAGTCAGACAAAGAAAGACATATTGTATGTTCTCACTTATAAGTGGAATCTAAAACAAAAACAACCCCCAACCCCACACCAAACTAATAGAAAAAGAGATCAGATTTGTGGTTACCAGAAGTGGGGGGTTGGAAGAGAGGAAATTGAAGGGAGGTGGTTAAAGGTCAAAACTTCCAGTTATAAGATAAATAACTACTAGAAATGTAATGTACAAGATAATAACTATAATTAATGCTGTTGTCTGACATACAGGAAAATTGTTAAATGTTCTTATAAAGAAAATTTTTTTTTTATCTTTCTTTTTATTGTATCTGTATGAGGAGATAATGCTGGCAGAATCTACTGTGGTAATCATACCACAATATATGTGAATCAAACCATTATGCTCTATGACTTAAACTTATACAGTGCTGTATGTCAATTATTTCACAATAAAACTGGAAAAAAAAACAAGGTGGTTACAAAGACACAATTCCTATAAAATTTAACATTAAAGTGATGTGACATACTATGCTGAATATTTTACTGAATTGTCTTTTGCAAATGAATTTAGTTATCTGTTTGCTACAGTGAGGTTCTTGTGAGTTTAACCTAAGTGTAGACTGAGGAATGTTGTCTCTGTCATTACATTTCTCTTTTTCAAACTCCTGTGAAACCCGCACAAAACAAAAACAACTTCCTGAATTCAAGATTCTTTATTACAATACAGCTGACATTTTTGTAGCAAGATCAATAGTTTACAAGTGATGGAATTATCTTTTAAGAGCAGCAAAAAGAACCCTGAGGGCTGGTTTTAATCCCATTCTAAACCAAATCCTTTCAGGTAACCCATTAGCACTCACCACTAACAGGCTTTCTCTAATTCCTTTGTTTATTTTACTTGTTTATTGTCTTTATCTCCCCCCAATTTTCCTAAAAGGTAAATTCCCTGGTGACTCTGTCTCATACGTGTTGGCTCTATCTCTAGTGCCCAAATAATATCAGACCCTTAGGAGAGCAATAGTAAATACTGCCTAATTAATTAACTATGTCATGAAAATTAGAGTACTAACACAAATAATACCATCTATGCACATGAAAACACCAAAATAAGAATGATTTCTTGTTTGTACTTATTTGTCCTTTTCAGTACTGTTTCCACAAACTTCACCTGTTTCCACGAACTGCAAATTTCGCAGATATTTGACCCAACTTGAGGCTAAATAAGAGGACTGGACAGTTGGCAAAATGTGCGCTTAGAACTCATTAGTTGCTAATCAAACATGTCTCCACGGGATAATTAATACCCATTTGCACACAAATTATCATTATTACTTCTCACTGGATCTTGTAGTGGATGGTGTGCCTGTGGGTTCACAGGTTGGGAACGATGCTCATATCAAGTAGCTAGAATCTGCACCTGCTGGAGTCCAGTACTTTGTCATAACCTTATTTTCTTGTTTTTGATTTTTTCTATTTTAGCAGACGCTTCAGTGCTGTTATAAGCCCATTGGCACAGGGAACATGCCTTGGCAATGGGAGGGCTGATTCCTGTAAAGATTTACTCACTGGAGGCCGCAAAGTGTGATGGTTAAGCACTCGGGCCTCTGAATACAGTTTAAGTGCTATGCAGGAAGACTGGGCCATACATTGTATCAGCATTAGAGGTGCTCTGAGGACTGATGACTGAAGGGGACAAGGAAAAGAAATTCAAACCAGGCACTAAGGGGCGGGTAGGACTGAGTTAGCTGAGAGGAGTAGGGCAGGAATTTTAATTATTACCTTCAACTACAGGTAAAGCCTATGCTTTTTTCACAATGCAAAATTTCAAAAGAAGGCACCCAAAATTCTCTGTTATCGATTTATATTTAAATTAGTATTAAATGGCCCCATTCTCTAAATTTTGTTAAAACATTCCAGGAAGTGGATTTTTTAAAGTAAAAGATGTGTGAAGAACTTGTTTTTTCTCACTATAAAATGTCTAATTTTGCTATAAGGATCAGTTTGCTACTTCTGAGATCAAGAAACGTAACTATGGGAAAACTACAGAAAGGAACAAAAAGAACATTTTATATTGTAAAGAGATGGTTCTTTAGAGATGATAGTTAAGACTGAGATTTTAAACTTCCTTGTAAATCCATCTCCTCTACTAGATCTTGAACTTCATTAGTGTCTTCAAGCAAAGAATTAGAATGAATAGGGGATCCACTAAACAGGATCATTCTTCCTTGCCTGCATTCTGGATCAACTGAAAAGTAAACAGGGACTAGGGTTGATAAAAGCCACATTTGCTTTGTTACTGAGAGAGCCTGGTGGGAGGGTGTGGCCTCTACGTGCAGGCACCTGTGATACCTGTGATAGAATCAAAATCCACAGATGGGCAGGAAGAGCCCTGTTTGGAGCAACAGCTGAGAAGCCCTGCTCTCTGCTTGAAGCTCGCTCTACGTGAAGAAGGGAACAACTGAGTGTAGTGTTTTTCTTCCCATTTTTTTTTCTTTCAGTGTATCAGGTAAATTAATCTCCTTGCCCAGGGGCAGTGACTTAGATGTCAAACTTGAGTGCCCTACAGAATCACTTAGAGGGCTTGTTAAAATAGATTGCTGGGATCCACACAGGGCATTATTGATCTGCATTTCTGACAAGTGCCCCGGGTGACGCTGATGCTTTTGGTTTGAAAAAAGGGAGATGGGGGGCATGCCACATTCTGAGAACCACTGGCACAGAGTGGTCAACAACATCACACTCCACCAAGGTGGGCAAGAACTGTCCCCCATGACAACTTCCACAATGGCGACTGCTTCTCCTGGTCATATTCTGTTCCTTTTTTCCATTAGTGATGGGCACAGGGGCTGGTGGTACACAGTGACAATAAGTTGTTCGCTGGATTGAATGTGAATGTTGTTTGATGTCTGTTTCAACTAGCACATGAGAACAATTTTTAAGAAATTTTTAACTGTCTTGAACTTTCACCGATTTTTAAAAGTAAACTTCATATCATCTGCATCTAAAATTCTTGATGCTGATACTTACCTGATTCACCATTTGGTGAGGGCAGACAGGATGTGAATTAGGAGTAACTTGAGGCTACAGTGCTGCAAACATGCTTATTTCTGCACAGTTTTCTTCTGAAAGTACCAGAAATTTCCCCCAAAAGGGCATCTTCATCTCACTGTGTCCCAGGGGAATTTGTTAGTGTTAGTAACTTGGGAAATTAGAACCAAGAGTTTGACTTTTCTGATATGACTCTAAACCATAGAAGGCTTACTTATCTTTCATTACCCAGCAACTTTTTCTGTTTTGCTCCCTCATACTCTAAATAAATCCTTTATTCAACATGTTTAAATTATTTGCAGACTTTTCATAGATACAGAGAAAAATTTAATTCTCTGTTTTGCTGTGAGTCTTTTAAAAAACAACTTAGGCCACATTAAATTAAAGATGATCTAGTTAACAATACTTCATAAATTTCAAATTCTGAATAATTTAAAGGAAATCAGCACTTCGTAAAGAGAAAATTGTTATAATTGTAACACAAATCCAGAACCCAGAAATGATATAATAAACATGCAAGATTTTACAGAGTTGCAGAAGCTTACTTGAAGAATTTGTTCAAGAACTCTGTAAAGTTGAATGCTATTAGCCACTCTTTGACTGCCCCCTACTGGCTACATTTTAACAAAAACATTTGCCACGAGATTTTCACGTTTCAGATTTTTATAGAAGGCTTATTTTTTATATCTCTCTACAACCAAAAGTGATTTCTTTCACTTACCTTTAATCCTTGCTGATACACATCTTGATTTTTCATTTGTACTAGTCACTTTGTTGAAGGGATTTTCAATAATGATAATAAAAGCGTTGCACTCAGGGATGATCGCAAACAAGGAATTCAGTGCACTGCATCGTCAGTGAGAAAGACTTCTCTTATAATTTAGTGAGAGATTTGGTTTGCTGAGTGCAAGGGCTGTCACAGGGGCCATATAGTTGAGTTTTGTAATTAATGCTTTGCATGTCATTTCGCATTTTGTACTCTCGTTTGCCTACATTTATTAATAGCAACCAAATACGGACTTATGGACATTTTTTTTATTGGTAATGATGAAGTTGTTTTTTAAAGGTTTCAAAGAATATTAGTGATATGACAAGTCTTAAAAATTTGGGGGTCAGTTGTGGAAGTTAAATTTAGGTGATTAATATGTGTTTATTTTTTAAAGGTTTTAAGTGGAAAACTATAATCCTGATATTTTGAAATTTTTAGCCTGCGAACTGCAATTGTGAATGAGGACAGTTTAGGTATAAATAATGTTTTGCAAGTCAGGCCAATTTTTCTCTTCTGTTCACCTGTCACAAGAATTAAGATAGAAGGGCTGATGCTCCAAGGGCATGTGATGACCAGTAGGGGTACACATTCATTCAATGGCTACTCCAGGGATATGAGCACCTGTCATATGAAGAAGGGATGAAAAGTATCTCTCCTTTTCATGAAGAGAAGAAATTGCTTGGACAAAGTGTAATAGTACCCATTATAGGACAAGGTCTTTATGCAGAATAAAAATTCAAGATTGTACAAAGGATAGAACTTGCACTATGAACTTGAGAACCTGAGATAATGTCATTTAACTTTATTTTCTCCGAATCTAAATAAATCTTGAGACTGAGCCCACATCACATCATAGTAAGTTTTCCAGACTGAATAACTCATTTAGTCATTGTTTTTCCAGGGCTTCTCCTATGCTAAGATCCCAGCAGCTTTGTGCAGAACCAAATATTGGGAATGGCTCCTCCCGTTATCCATCCTCTCTGATTGCCCTGACACCTGTCCAACACCCAAGTCCACATGTCCTGGCTTTGCTCAGGCACAATGCAGGGAGGAGTCTGCAGGTCCCTACTGCTCTCAGAAACTGCAGCTCTCCTCCCCCTGAATCCTGGGGAATCGCCATTCTCTGTACCTTATAATCACCTTTCTCCTACCCTTTCTGGGTCACCCACTATAATCTCCTTAATGAATTCAGGCTTTCATTACAGCCAAGATGAAGGATTGCCAAAAACCTTCTGAAAGGTTTGCAAAGGACCTCCCTGGAGACAGACAAAGCACTAAAGCAGAGAAAAAAAAGCAGAGAATAAATAAAACTTGGTTATCCTTTCCGATTCTTCCACAGCAGTCAAATTATAACTCATATTGCTACATCATTAAATTATTCTGGCATGTTTGCAAAGTCAGGGAGAATGGAATGAAATGAGAAAGATATGCGTCTGGGAAACTAGAAGAAGATTTAACTAAAGGGCATCATTTCTCTGGATCTTTGTGATTCATTGTTTTACCTATTTATTTATTTCTGCTGCCACCTGCTGGTGCACAGGGATTCCTAGTGTGCTGAGCCAGTGAGGGAGAAAACTCACACTTTAATTCATTGTAGCCTGTACAGATCTGTAAGGTTCAGAGTTAAGCCCCTTTAGGGGATCGTAAAAGGTTAACAATAGAATACTGACAATACCTTAAATACAAATAAAAATGTAGTATACTGGGGAGAGGTCTATAGAAAGAGAAAAGAGATAAGGAAGTAGATATTACATAATACCAGAGGTCAGTGGGTCGGAGCCAGAATGCTGCTAACAGTAGGGAGATTTTATTAATGCTGTGGGGGCAGTGCTTCAATATTTGTAATTGTGTTTTCTGGACTCCTGTAGTTACTCAGGCAGTTATAGAATATGAAGTAATCCCAGAGTGTATCTCAGCTGCTAAATATATATTCTGCTGAAGGCTTGCTCATTTTTTGCCCATTTTACTATTTCTCTAAAACAGCACCACCCAGAGTTGATGTAATCTTTTTTTAAAAAAAGCTGGACATGAATGGACACTGTAAAATCACTCTTAAATGCCACCTAGGAACAAATCCTAAAGGAAGAAAATTAAGCAGACTCCATGTTACACACACCAGGTCTCAATGCTCAAGAACTGGCTTGATGTCAGTCAGTGTATGGTCTAGGAAGCTTTCATTCAAATCTAAACAGAGAAATAAAGGATTCTGCACAGAAGTATGTCACATTTATGGAGTCAAAACGTAGTCTATAAAAAAGATTTCTCATGATCCTGGATTCAGCAAGGTCTAAAATATTTGCCAAAAGGATGGTGTTGGGGAAAGCCAACTGCCCACAAGGCCAGCAGTCACTCTTGAGAGATTTCAGTTCTACAAGAGGAATCACTGCTGTGTTACAGTGTCAGGCAACTGGCTCAACATTACAAACTGAGAGATTTCTGAGATTGTAGCGGAGTCATGCCTGTAGCAGTCGTGATAAACCCAGTCACAATGCTGCTTGAAAGAACGGACTGTGGTGTTTAGAGAATATAGCCAGTGGACTATAGATTTGTTAACACTTATTCACAAATGACTCCCAACTTGAATTTGCTTAGACAAATGGGAATTTGATGGCTAACAGAATTCAACTGAAGCTCACATAGCCCAGTCACAGAAAGAGCAGGGATTTGGCTCTGCCTTAGAAATAGCTAAAATAAGGGTTTTGGGTGTTTCTGGTTCTCTTCAGCTGTGCTTCTGAATTTATGACGGCTTCATCTCTATCACAGAAGGCCTTTCTTCAAAAAGAGGCGTCATATTTTCTGACAGCTTCCTAACTTCCCATCCCTACCACTCCTGACATTTAAAATTCTTAAGGAAGATTATTGATTGGCTTGAGTCAGGGCCCCACATCTGAACCAAACAACTGAAGCCACCAGAGGTGACACAGAGTGATGGTTTAGAGCAGGAACTCTGAATCCTGACTGCCCTGGTATGGTTCTGTTACTTATTAGCTCCATGACCTTGGACATTCTGCTCAACTTCTCTGTGTATCATTTTTCTCGTTGTCAAATAGGAACATAATGGTACCTAATTCAGAAGCTTATTGTGGGAACTGAAAGAAACGTTGCTTGTAAAGTGCTTAAAGCTATGCCTGACACAAATAAGTTAAGTGGTTGTTATTCCACCAGAATAACACTTCTCAATCTTGGTGGTAACGTTAGAATCGCTCAGGGAACTTTTAAAAATACTTGATGCCTTGGTCTCCTCCCCAGATAATTAGTTTGGGAGCATAGCCCAGCATCAGAATTTTTAATGTGCTTCTCAGAAAATTCTATGTGTGTCTAGGATTGAGAACTACTGCACTAGATTATAAACTCCATAGGTGGAGGGAAATTCTTTATTCTCACTAGTCAATCTTTAGTGCTTAAAACCATGCCTGGCACACAAAAAGTGCTCAAAAATATTTGTTGAATGAAATAATCAAGCAGCTATAGAAACTGCTGTAGAATAAGGGCAGATACGTGTGTGTATGCACATGTGTGTGTGTGTGCATGTGAGCACGCACAAGCTAGCCCATAACATCTTTGAAGCCAGGGTAAGAGTACAAATGACTGTCTCCCTAGCATATTAATAAATATTTACTATAAACCAAGCTACTAAATGTCTATATGTGAAATATATTTTATTCTACTATGAAAAAGATAACTCTATAACTACTTAGAGGTCCAGATATAAATTTGGAATTTTAGGACTCCTCCAAGTTCCTCTCCAGAACGTGGAAGGCTGAGAAGAGCCGTTCTCTGGCTTCTGGTCCTGCCTGTGACAACTCCCTGTGCCTCCCATGCCCAGCTCTGTCTCCCACTGCAGGAGCCCTAGCGCATACATCCAGATCTCACATCAGAACTCTTTCCATGCCTCCTGTGATGTCCCCCGGGCCTGTGGCAAACACACCATCACCACTGCCAGCTTCCAGGTGAATAGAGCGGAGGAAGAGGTAGTGAGCTTGGGTCCACTTGGGAAATCTAGGTGCCGTAGGCAGAGGTAGATGGGGCAATTGCATGAGCCGTGGATGGGTACATCTCCTTTGCCCCACAAAGAGGGGAGTCACTGGGGTAGGGCTGAAGTGTGGACCTCTAAGCATGGGGCTCATGGTAGGGTTCCTTTTTCATCCAGGTTCCAGAGTAGTCAGTACTTGGTGTGTGTGTTTGTGTGTGATATGCACACACACGCTACAGTTAAGAAGAGTAATGGGCCTGTGAAGATTGCAGAACTCTACATAACAGAACTTTAAAGAGCAGCCCCCAATCTCTACGCTATTCAGAACATGCAGGTAGATGTCTCTTGCCTCGTGTCATAAAACGGGCACAGACACGCACATGCACGCCATGCAGCATGTCTGCGCTTTAAACATTTCAGTGACTTCCCATTGCATTTAGACAAACAACAAAAAAAAGTACAGGCAGTTTTTATTAGTCACAGTAATTATGTTCTACTGTGTCACCAGGAACGATGAATTAGTGAGTATGGAACCCTTTTTCCTAGGCTGGGTTCCTGTGAGCCTCTGGTCACATTTTCATCAACTGATTAGTACATACCCTAGTCATATGTTTGATTCTGTTTAAAAACATCTTATTTTATATATACACTGTTAGGAGCCAAGCCAATGTAGGCATGGCCTGAGAATGATCCCGGAGTCCTTGGCATGGCCAGAACTCTGTGTGCCCATAGCTCAACCAGCACTGCTTGCCAAGTTGCTGGGTCTCAGCTTGGGTACGGCATCATCAATCTTGGCTTTGGCATTATAATAGAAGTCTCTAGAGACTAGCGGTATAGCAACATCGGCT